>JAOQGH010000012.1:46731123-46741601 GCA_025769975.1 Gallinago jamesoni
AAGGCCAGGCTGGATGGGGCTTGGAGCAACCTGGTCTGGTGGGAGGTGTCCCTGCCCAGGGCAGGGAGGTTGGAACTGGGTGATCTTTAAGGCCCCTTCCAACTCTAACCAATCTTTACCAATTGTGCTCATACACATATCACAAAGCTATCCTGCTTCAACTCTAAAATGAGCAATGAAAGTCCCTCCAAACATGGATGTGCTGTTCATGAAGGATGCATGCTGAAGCCAGCAGAGCACCAAACATGCTTTAATTACAGCTCTGGGTGACGTTACTGGCGGTGGTGTAAAGACCACTGCTTTTTGTCTTTTGAGCTCCGTAGCCTCATTAAGAAATTACAACATTTGTGGTCCTTTCGTGGAGTCTTTCTCCCCCTGGGATGTTGAAGTTAGCTGACTGTCAGCACGGTGATGTAGGCTGTAAAGGTTCAGAGCATTACCTTGATGGTATGACGGCCTCTTCCATTTCTACTGCAATCCAAGGCTCATTTCTCCTCTGAGGCATTCATTGAAATTCTGCGCACGATTTGTTCCTCTGGTTGTTTAACAATGTCTCTCATGTTTGCCCTGATTTAAAAAATCCTCCTTTGTAGCAGAGATAACATGGAGCAGGATGATATAATTGCAGTAAAGAGGCCCTGGAGCTTGCAGTAATGGGGTGGTTCATCTGATGTGTACTGCCATTAGAAAATAACCCACGTATGTATGTTCTCAGGGGACAGTAAAGAGGCTTTTAAGGATTACACTTTATGTAGTATGAAAGCTGATGAGTGAAAGACCAAGTATGAAGAAAACTACTGGCTGCAGAAAGCGTGGTGCCTCGTGCTGTTCTCACTCCTTTCCTGGTGCCTGTGGAGCTCCAGAACATCCACCTCTGCCAAGCAATGCAGGGCTCTTCGTGCCCTGCGGTCGGTTCCCAAGACTTTTGAGGACACTATTATTTTCATTTGATTGAAAAATAAATAGCGTGGCAGAAGCACGTCAGAGCTGAGTTGAGGATTGAAACTGCTGTCTGCCTACAAAATAAATAATTTTGGGAGAATAACGATAGCCTGTGCCCTCAAAAAAAAAAAAAAAATTGCTAGAATGATATAGTTTCCCAAACCTTGCTGAAAGGTTGGTACATTAAGACTCTCAGGTGTGCAGAGTCTCAATTCTCCCATCTTCATTCTGTTTCTGGCCGGTGCACACAAATGTATGAAGACATCAACACACGGTAAACGCTGAAGGGTCCATTTCAAATGTTAGGTGGCACGCAGAGTCAGAGGTGCAGAATTTGGGCTGCAGAGGTAGGAAATTCAAAGCAGCTGGTTTATGATGTTAAAAACTTCTTGCTCCAGTGGAATGCCACTTAGAGCGCCACTTTCTTCTCCTTGTATTTATGCTGAAGCAGAAGCTGTCAAGCAGAATGGACTTGGGCTTTGGGGGTTTTTTTCACAGCATTTTTTTTTTTTGCTTGGTCTAGATGAAATTAATTCACTTTTTAAAACTTTGTACCCCTTCTGCACTGTTGGTGAGTCAGATTCTTACATTACTCCCTCTTTGCTCCTTTCTGATCACGTTGGAAGTGTGTTAGAGTGCGTATGAAGTATTTTAATGCTTGTATTGAGGCCCCTCAGTGTGGTCAGAGTGTTGTGAAGAGCTGCTCTCAATCCATTTTCTGCCTAACCTCTTTTTGTGCTTGGGACTGCCATGACCCAGGTGCAGGACCCTGCACTTGGCTTGGTTGAACTTCATGAGGTTCACATGGGCCCACCTCTCCAGCCTGTCCAGGTCCGTCTGGATGGCATCCCTTCCTTCCAGCACGTTGACCGCACCACGCAGGTTGGTGTCATCGGTAAACTTGCTGAGGGTACTTTCAATCCCACTGTCCATGTCTCCAACAAAGATGTTAAACTGCGCTGGTCCCAGTACTGACTCCTGAGGAACACCACTCGTCACTGGGTTACACTTGGGCATTGAGTCATTGACCACAACCCTTTGAGTGTGGCCATCCAGCAAGTTCCTTACCCACCGAGTGGTCCATCCACCAAATCCATGTCCTTTTAGAGACCAGAACGTCACGTAGGACAGTGTCAAAATGGCACGAATGGTGTCCGTCTCTGTGGAGGACCAGTCCACCACCCTATGCCAGTGCATCATGGTCCAACCCTGTGAGCCCAGATCCAGTGTTTGATTGAATTCGCCAACTTAGCGTCACTTGATTCCTGCTCCGCCATCAATCTATCATTCATTGCAACATCTGGGACTTACTTTGTCACCTGCAAGTGATATGAGATGAATTATCTGTTGCCGTGTCCGCTGTCAGTTGACTCCTCTCTGCTTAAACTTCCAGTCTTGCAAATATCAGAATAGTAGTGCTAATTTTTTTTATTTCTGTCCTCTCTCTCCCCCAACTCCCTCAATTGGTATATGGGAGCAGAAGAGGACTTGCCATTTTATTATTGCTGTATAAGCCTTCTGTAAATTCAGTCGCAGCACTTCTGATGTTGGCAATTTTTGTGACTGAAAAATATGCTGACACTGTGTTTGTGCATGGCAAAAGAGCAAATTTGAATATATAATAATCTGGTGCGTTTGGGAGATGTTTGATGCTATAACCCAGCCAAGTTAATCACTCAGGGAGGTTTTTTTATTTCTTTATTTTGCTCAGTTGACTGGAGATATTAATCTCATATCTGTGGAAAAGCATCTTTAATGCCAAAAGCTTGATCAGAGATACCCAACGCTTCTCTGGCATCAGAAAAGATTTTGAAGCAAAGCTGTCAGTTGAGAATAGACCAGCAGAAACAGAAACATTCCTTACTTTATTTTTCCTACATAATGAAGAAGTGCCCAGGTGATGATTTCCAATTCGTGAAGTATATTGAACCGTGTACCGTATTCATGAATATAAATTGAGCAGATGCGCCACAGATTTTTCTATAAAAATAACACAGCGTTGGTCCTTCTGATAATTCTTCTTTGCCTGAAATATGCTTATTCCGAGGACAGAGTTAATAGTGCACTGCGTAGCTGCATGTTAAAAAACACGAGTGCTAAAGGACATAAAATGTCTTAAAGAGAAATTATCCAGAGATTTATAATGACTGTGGCTGGCTGCATTTTTTCAAGGTCAGGAACTTTCTGAATCTTCTTTTCCTTTCCCACTTTTTTCTGCAAAACCCTTCATCTCTGCATAGCAGCATCACCCAGCCAAGCCCCCTTCCACCCAGCAAGGCTCCTCCATCCTTAGACTGGGTTGTGCTGGTGCCACTTGTGCTCTGCTCCCCTCCACGCTTCTGCCTCGTTACCAGAGTTGCCCTCATCATCATCCAGATTTTCCCCGTTTCTCAATTAGCCCTAGAGGAGCCATCCACAGCAGAAAACCTGCCATCTTGTGCTGATTTGGAAACCGAAGCACCGGCTTCTCCCCGCGTGGTCACTTCTGTACCACCAGCATTCCCACCCAGCACAGGGGAAGGACCAGGCTCTCCATAATTTATGATTTTCCTCTTTTGCCAAACGCAACAAGAGTAGAGCGGAACATGACCCCCAAATATCCTCTAATTGTATAAAAAGCCTTGCAAGTAGGAGCCAGTGTGTATACAGATGTTCTTCTTGATTAAATAAAGCCTTCTCTGTTTACATCGTGCTGGGGAGCTGCGTCCCAGGAAAGGTAAGAGGGTAAGATAAGAGACGTGACCTGAAACAAAACTACCAGATGAGACCGTGAAGGCCAAATACTTGATGTCCTTGAGGCCAGTGGGAGGTTTGCCTCTGAGAAGGTCACCAGGAGCACCCTGTGTCTCTTCAGGGCTTTACCCTCCTGCGCTGCAGCCAGGCATCCCTCAAGCCGGTCTCTGCCGCGGGGCTGAAGAGCATGAGGAAAGCGTGTCACCTTGTCACCTTAGCCTGCCGGGGGCTGCGAACTCACAGGTTATTCCCCTTCAATTTTTCAGTGACGTTTCTTTAAAACCAGAGCAACTTTTTGACGAAGGCAGTGAGAAACGAGGGGATCGTTTGCCGTCCCCCAGTCCGGTTTTAATTTCGCCCCTGCAAGCCACCGGGTGTTTGAAAGACATCTTTTCTTCTTCCAGGTTACCAGCCCGTCCTGCCGAACCAGCAGCAGGGGTTCCAGGGTCTCATGGGAATGCAGCAGCCACCCCAAAGCCAGAACCTGATGAATAATCAACAGGGAAATCAGGTGCAAGGCATGATGGTGCAGTACCCAGCCATGTCGTCTTATCAGGTACTTGGGAGCCCTGGAGAAAGGCTGCCATTCTTGGAGAACGCTTAATTGAATTACTTTTTTCATGTTGCAGAACGGTCCTTCGTTAGTTCATTATGACAGCGCGTGGCAGGAGGCCTCCTGGCAAATATCCCCTTCTGAGTCCAAGCGGTTTCTTTGCTTCCTGTCTCCTCATTTCGGATTGGGAATACTTCAAATGAACTATTTATTACAGACTAGGGCGCCGATAAAAATGTCATAAATTAGGAAGGAATTATACTTCTTCCTGTGAAGAAAATGAATTTAAAAAAATAGGAAAGAACAACATTATGTCTCTTTTTTTAAATTTTTTTTTTTTTAATTTGCCAGTGCAGTGTTGTTTCCCATAATGAAGTTGAGGGTTTTGCCTGAAGCAATTAAAAATTACTCATCTGTGGGGACTCCTGCCAAGGATCCCACCATGTCTTCAATAACAAGCTGTAGCCATAGAGAGTTTTCTGTTTATTGGGTTTGGGGGAGAGAGAAGGCAGTGACTTATTTTTTCCCAAGTCTATAAATTACCCAGACATAATTCCCCAACTTTATTCTCTGTGTGATAGGGCGAGAGCCTGTGAGAGGTGGCCTGTGCTTATGTTTCCTGCTGGTCCCTCTGGAAAGTAAAAGATACTAAAATGACATCTAATTCATTTTAATAGATTGCACCTTTTCCCTCGGCTTCTCTGAAAACGCTACAGCAACCAAGGTGGAAACGGGGGAATTGCTTATGGGTAAAATTTTCCCCTTATATCTTCAGAATTACTACATTGAAACTGTGTTTTAAAGGTTAATGATTAAGTTAAAGGGTTAGATCTTTTAAATGGCCGATATATGCTGTTTGCACTGGTCCCAGAAATTCACATTCAGCTAGATCGTGACAGAGCCACTCACTGGACCTGGGAGCAGAAGGACTTCTCCTTCGCCCCTCTCGAACAAAGAAAATCCTCTAGGGATGAGAACTCTTCTGAGCAGTGGAAAACGACACATTTTGGCCTCGTGTTGCGTATTCAGATTCAGCTAGAAGGAAGACAGGGTTACTTGGGACCTACTTTAATATTTTTTTTTTTCTTATGTTTTCCCATCTTCCAACCCAGGTGCCAATGACCCAGGGTTCTCAAGGACTGCCACAACAATCGTATCAACAACCAATCATGCTACCTAATCAATCAGGTCAAGGAACACTTACAGCCACTGGAATGCCTGTCTACTGTAATGTCATACCTCCTGCCCCACAGAACAACCTACGTTTGATTGCCCCCCACTGCCCCTCCAATAACGTTCCGGTTATTTCTGCCAGCTGCAGGACAAACTGTGCGAGCATTAACAATGCAGGGTGGCAGGTCAAGTACTGACAGGGTGGCCCAGAGTTGGATATTCGAGGACAGCGGTGCATTATTTGACAAATAACTCAATGGCCTTCAAACGAAGAGGAACACAACGGGATGATCAGTTGAGGACATAAGGACTGACTACGCTCAAGTGATTTGCTGCTGGAAAAAATCTGTAAAAAATAAAAGAAAAATAAAATAAATTTTGAAAAAAATAAAAATGTTCGCTGGTTAATGGTGCATATTTTTGTCATGTCTGCTAGGTATGCCTTTATAGCTTAGCTAGTGACATGAATTCATTGAGGTAAGATTTTTTCCTACCACTGAACACCACTGTGTAGATTGTAATATCCCCGATTCGGATTAGTTTTGTACTTTGTGTTGAGTTTGTGAAGCTAAAAGTATTTAAAAATATAATAAAATCACATTGTACCAAAGCTGTAATGGAAATTAAAAAAGATCAGAACAAAAAAAAAAAAAAAAGAATTACTGAATGGAAGGAATAATTTATATACACTATAGAGTTTTTTTATGGATATATACTGTATTGTAGTGCTTAATCACAATAAAGCTATTTGACCTCATGGAGAAAGGTCATGTTTCTACCACCTGCTTGGTCTCCTCTCTGTTTCTGAATGAGTGAACTTCCCTTTGGTTCTACTTTGTCTTTATTTCAGGTGAAGCTAACGGCGGGATGATGCTTCATGGGCTGATGGGACTTTGATGAGAAGGTGACATACCTGTGTCTTAGCAAGCAGTACTAGAACTTGTAGCGTTGACACCCAGAAAGCATTCAATGAACGATGTACCAGATCATCTTGAACTTGGTTTGTGCTTTTCCTATCCCTCAGACCAGTAATGTCCCCCACACAACTCACTGCTGCTACAAGCAGAGGTACAAGTCACACCTCTTCAAGAGGCCGTACAACATTGTAGATAAGAAGTCATAGATATCCCATGATATCTCATCTACTTGCTGGAAGGTCAGTTGCTACTGATGTCCCAGCCACAGTACCCAGGAACTCTTCTGCTACATAGAGATACTCTACCCAATTTTGGTTTGCAACGAGAAGATGACAGCCCAAGAATCTGCTCCATCATGTTCAAACAGTGGGGATGAACAATACATTTGGGGATTTGGCTCTTAAAACATGCAGCACAGTGGTTGGGGGAAATTTTTAGAACTTTTTCGGTTTTTTTTAATTCCCGTGGTGTTTCTCATTAATATGTCCATGCTCCCTCAAATTCCCAGCTTGTTCTGATAAATTATACTTAATTCATAAATGCTGCATGGTGTTCCTCATTCTGCTTCAGTGATGACAACATTTGAGTCACAAATATGTTTACCAGACAAAAGCCTGTGTTGTTTGTCACTTAAGCTGCAGTTTGGAGCACCTTTAAAACAGGTGGGGGGTTGAGCACTCCAGAACAATGCATACACATCGTGAAAAAGCCTGAGATCCTTCATGTGTCTAAAATCTCTATGTGTCATGGGACAATTTTAGGTACACCCAAGGGAACAGCAGCCTACGAGGTCCTTGACCGTTGTTAATCTGAATGTGAAAGAGCTTTTCTTCTACCGTTAAGATAGGTGGCCTTTCCTGTACACTCTTCAGCTTTGGAAGCAGGAACTGGAAGGGCTACAAGCCATATTTAAAATACTTTTATTTCCTATACAATGAACAGATGTCTTTCAGAGTTCAGTTTTTTGTGTTTTTTTTCCACATGTGTGTCTTAAAGCGTGGGATCCAGTCCTGTGGGATCGTAAGAAATTCAAACACTGAATTTTTACGTAGTGCAATCATGATTCATTTGCTGGGAGACAGTCAAGAACACGAGCAGGTAAGTAAACACAATTCACTCTTCAATTAGAGGTGAAATGCTTTGGGAGAGCCTAGTGATTGATTTTTTTAATTTTTTTTCTTACGTCAAGAAATTGCATTTGAATTTTGCTTGTGGTCCTGAGCTCTCATTTCAGACACCCTGCATTGTATGGCTTATTTCTTTGTAATGTTTTAAATACTGGGGAGGCTTCTCTCCTAGCATTACCATAATTACACATAATTGGGTTAGCTGCTGGATGAATGGGTATCCTTTTCTGCCAAGGCTCCAGAGTCCGGCAGGAGGGACACGGAGGTGACCTCGTGGAGGACAGGTTGTGTGTTGCCAGGCTGAAGGAACGAGGATGGGGGCACCAATCTCTCTGCATGCAGTGTTTGGAGTCAAGAGACCCTTAAGAAATCACTATATTGAAGTCCCATTTCTTCCCTTCTCTGAACCACTACTGTTACCTTATTGATCATCCTTCTCGTCAGAGACCTGAATGAACTGCCCAGAGAATAAAGTCACCATCGTAGGTGGCTGGAGAGCTGGGCTGTAGATGCTCTCAGGAGTGAGGGGCAAGGGAGTCAAGAAGCAAAGCCTGGGAATCTTGCTCCTCATGGCCTTGTGCCATGTTCTGTGATGGGCCATGGCCATGAATTCCCGTGATTTCCCTGTCTCTGCCCGTTCAATGACCAGCTTGTGTCACCTTCCTGCTGAAAGGAGATTTTGAACTTTTTATGTAAAATTGTGCAGCTTCAGGAGGAGGTCACAGCTCCTCCACACACCCACTCCAAAATGGCCTACATCCTCTGATTGTCTCGCTCTCCAAAGAGTTTGAATCTCCTTAGGCATAAGAGGAAAGTGAATTAGATCTCCCTCAGCTGGGGAGGATGCCCTAATTATTGAAGTATCATACACATGGGGGAGACAGCTCACCTGGTGGCACATATATTTGCTTAATGCTGTTTATACTGGAAAAAAATTATATTTGAAGACGAGTAATTTAGTTTCTATATCAAGTGAAGGAAAAAAATTATTCTCCAGTATTATTTTTTTTTAATTATACAATATTTTTAAAAATTTCTCCTAAAATTGTTGTTCATTACTGAAAATATTCTGAGCTGGATTGCCTAGCAGCCTTCTGCTATTAAACCAGAAATGTTTCAGCGTTGTCAGAAGGTGAGGAAGAGGAAAAACAGAAGTGACCTGCAAATACATGTAACAAAAGTGGGTAGGTGAAGCTCAGCGATTTTTTCTCAGTTCTTTGAAATATTTTTCGGGCAGTCTCCAGAAGAGGAGTGCTATTAAATTGGCCTGGACGAATTTAGCTCGAGTGACTCAGCAATTGGTCACCTTGAGTTCAGGGTCCATCTCGTCGTAGTGAAGTGATTTAGGGGGGATGCTCCTCTCCTGTGGGGTTGCCCTCTCACAGTGGGCTTGTTTTTCTCTCATTTTCCCCGTGGAATTTGTCGGGCTCAGGCAGCTGCTCTGTGGCAGCCCCGTTGTGGTGGAGACTGTTCGTTGCATCTTCTCTTTACCTGCTTTAGGTGGCTGTATATTGCTTTCTCCTTCCTTTCTGTATTCTGAAGCTGATGAGAAGCGCTCTCAAGGCCTTGCAGATATTTAATTTGCCTTTTTTTAAAAAAAAAAATTATACTGAGAAATCAAAGAGGCATATCCTGAATTAAGCTGACTGCATCAGATGATGCTGATCAGGCTTTTGGGTGGGTCTAATTCATTTGGGCTGTAATTTGCAGAGGCTGTGGGTCCTAATGGAAGCCAGATGCCGTTTGCTATTGCTTTGCCCTTCAGTGCTTGCCCGAGAGAAGTCCATGATTTCCTTCTGAAGAACTGCATTCCCTTCTGTTTCCGTTTAACTCCGTGTGAGTGGCTCCCCGTACCCCAGGAAGGCTGCGTAAATCATCCCTGCGGTGAGGAAGGGAAACGCGTGGGGAGGCCATAGCGTGCCCAGACCATCTTGCTCTCTGCCCCATCTGACTTCTCTGGAGCCTGTCCACCTGCCCTGGCACAGCCACCAAGGGCTTCAAGACCATGGTTTCACTGGCGTTCTCAGAAGCGATGCAAAATGAGTGTTGGTCAGTGTCCTTTCTGCCTTCCTGGGCATGTTTAGTCTGGAGAAGAGGAGGCTGAGGGGAGACCTCATTGCCCTCTACAACTACCTGAAAGGAGGGTGTAGAGAGGTGTGGGGGTTGGCCTCTTCTCCCAAGGGAATAGTGACAGGAGCAGAGGAAATGGTCTGAAGTTGTGGCAGGGGAGGTTTAGGTTAGATCTTGGGAAGAATTGCTTGACTGAGAGGGTGGTCAGGCCCTGGAACAGCCTGCCCAGGGAGGTGGTGGAGTCACCATCCCTGGAGGCATTTCAGAAACGTGTAGACGTGGCTCTTCAGGGCATGCTCTAGTGCCTGAGATTGTTGGGTGTGGTAACGGGGTATTGATTTTGGTGTTGTGTGGTTTTGGTTTTTTATGGTTGGACTTTCTACAACTACCTGAAAGGAGGGTGTAGAGAGGTGGGGTAGGTCTCTTCTCTCAAGTTACAGATGATAGGACAAGAGGACATAGCCTCAAGTTGCGCCAGGGGAGGTTCAGGTTGGACATTAGGAAAAAATTCTTCACTGAAAAGGTTACCAGGCTGATAACCTTTGGAATGGGCTGCCCAGGGAAGTGGTTGAAGCAACATCCCTGGAGATATTCAAAAGACAAATTGAGATGGTGCTTAGGAATATGGTTTAGTGTTGGTGTGTGTGGTTTTTTATGGTTTGGGGTTTTTTTTATGGTTGGACTCGATGATCTCAAAGGTCCCTTCCAACCATGAAGATTCTGTGATTCCCTCAACAAGGCTGTTGAGCTGTGACACGTGTTGCCCCTTTGGGATAACTGGGGAGTTTCCTCCCTTAACATTTGCTGGAGGGAGATGCCTGGC
The DNA here is from genome assembly GCA_025769975.1 of Gallinago jamesoni. Classification (NCBI taxonomy): domain Eukaryota; kingdom Metazoa; phylum Chordata; class Aves; order Charadriiformes; family Scolopacidae; genus Gallinago; species Gallinago jamesoni. The sequence continues at coordinate 46,741,462 of JAOQGH010000012.1, forward strand.
CAGGGCTGGGAGCTTTGACTTGCTGTCTCCCAGGCCTCCTCTCTTGGCTGGCAAGGAAGAGGGAGGATTATGATTTCCCTTAAGCATGAGTAGCATAGTCTTGAGGATTAAGACTACAGGCTCTGCTTTAGAAATTGTCA
>JAOQGH010000012.1:46741701-46756650 GCA_025769975.1 Gallinago jamesoni
AGGATTATGATTTCCCTTAAGCATGAGTAGCATAGTCTTGAGGATTAAGACTACAGGCTCTGCTTTAGAAATTGTCACAGCTTCAATACCTGCTTAGATCACGTTGTCTAAAACCACATTTCTGGTGAGGGACACCACCTTCTAGTCTTCAGCAGTGGCCAGTTTAGGACAGACATTGAGCCAAGCTCTGAGTAGTGCTCCTAGGAACCTCAAGCACTATTCAAAGCCATGGGGCAGGCAACAGGAATGCCTTGAATGTTTTGGAGGAGAAGAAGCCTCACTGCATGCACGTCGCCTGTGGCCAGCACAGTACAGGTTGATGCGGCAGTTTTGGGGATGCCTACTCCCAAAACGGGGCAAAGATCTCCATTTCTGATTGAATTTCTGCCCCCTGGCTCTTCTCTACTGGTTCCTTTCATTCTTCAGTGATAAGGCAGTGGATTAATGGTTGGATAATTAATGCCACGCAGCGTTCCTGAGCTGGCCCACCATTCAGTGAGTGCCATTAAGGGTTGTTATACTGCTATATGTTTTGTAGAGTAAGGCTTTGGGTGGAATACTGCTAAAAAAATAATAATAATACTGCTTTCCAGTGGATGTCAGAGGGGGAAATCAAATGCACTCTCCTGGCTCTTTTTTACAATATCCCACCAGCTGTGGAAGGGGATGACTCCTCGTTATTACCTCTCCTGGTAAAAGGAAAAGCAGACATAAGACTAAAAAAAATAAATTGCTTATTCAAACAGCAGTATCCAAACAAAGAAAACAGTAAGAGTTCTTTTTTTTTCCCCCATATAGAAGGGACATAGACAACCTGTGGCATTTTTGCCTGTAGGACATTAGGTGTGGTTTCAGGAGTGGGTGGACAAGGTCAGAGAAGAAGGTTGTACTGAGGGCTGTGAAATAAGGCAGCCGGTGTCTAGCACAGGGAGGCAGAGGAGAGCCTAAAGAAACGTGGCCATATAATTGCCTCGTTCTTAAACCTTTCCCCAGACAGTCTTAGAGAGGAGCATTGAACTGGGAATGAACCTCTGACCTCACCGAATATGCCATTCTGTAAACCAATATTTGTTACCCAATATGTAATGAGCCAAAAAAAAAAATAAAATTTTTTTATCACCTGACAGAGTCCATCCTATAAAAAAACCTGTAAGGATCAGCAGGAGGAGGTGAGGCAAACCTTGGGTTAATTTTCTTCAGGTTGTTCAGTGTCAAATGCCCTTGGCTGCATTAAGTAACTACAGCTGGCTTCTGCTGCTGCTCAGAGTAGGGTGTGGAGGATGAAATAAACCTCATGGAGCACCTCATGATCTTTTCATCATCTTTTATTTCTTCTTTGTAGCATCTAATTGTTCATTATCGTTGTAAAGGTTAATTACGCACAGGCAATGCTTTTGTGCTGAGTTATTTGCTTTAGTTGATAATAATTAATTTTTTTTTTCCAGATGGCTTTTGGTATATAGTCTGTTGTTTCGTGTCAAAAGTCCTGCCATTTCTGTACAGTTGCTACTAAGAGTGGTTTCTATACTATTTTGTCATTGCCTTGAGGTTAATTTATGTAGGAATTTCAGGAATAAACTGCAACAGAGCACCTGAGATTTACCTTTCAAGTTGAAGAATAAGAAGTGTTGGATGGCTTGTTGAAAAGCAGTATTGAATTCTTCCCTGGTTGTCACTTGGAGAGATCAGCTGCAAATATACACATGCTTAATGAAGCATCACATCTCATTTCATCCCTGTGTTTTTAAGGAATAATTTTGGAGGCTGCAGATTTAGGAAAATAAGTCCGAAAAAGTTGGCCTTTTATGATGTGGGTGCAGTTTTACAAAAGGCAGTTGAAAAGAGGAAACGTACGGAGAAGATAATATTATAGGAAAGATATATGTTCCTCGATACAGAAATTATCTCCCTTGAACTCTACTAAATATATCCCCAGAGGAATGCCTTAAAAAGGTTCCCTCAAAGACTGCTGTGTTTCTTGAGATAAAAAGCAGCCTTCACAGTTCCCAAGGCTACATGGGGTTTTTTTTTTAAACCCTAAGGATGAATCATATGGGTGTGAATCGAATACCCAGGGTTTGCTTGCAAATCCATGCCAGATCATCCCTACCTGCATGGAAAAGTGCTTTTGTCTGCATGGAAAACAGATTGACATGAAATACTTTGGTAATTTTTATTTATTTATTTATTTATTTTAGTTAGTGGCCACTGGGCCACTGAGTGTGGTAGGAAGACCAAGTGAATTGATGGTAGCCAAGACTGGAAATTTTCTACTTAGATTAGATTAACTTTGACCTCATCAGGATCCAATCTTAAGACAGGTTGGTGAAAAGACAAAGAAAAGCTGGTGAAAGAAAAATCTTAAGACTTGTTGGGGAAAAGGCTTCTATGTTTGTATGTGTGTGTATGTGAGTAAATCTTTTCCTGATGGACAAAAAACAATTTTTTGTGATTATTTTTTTTTCCCTAAAGCCTTTCAATTGAAAACAAAGGTTTTACAAAATTCCTCATTAATTATGCTCGTGTTTTCCAAGCTGAGCAGTACTGATTCATTGAGGGCACAACTTAGTCATGGGACATGATGTCAGGAGGTGGGTGGGCACGGTACAATCCTTTGATGCAACAAAATTTCCTGCAGTTACTTGCCAAAAAAATGGTCTTCTCTAAGAAATAAGGAGGGGAAAAAAAAATTGACATTGATATCAAACCTTAAATGGTAAATCTGGAAAAATATTACCTTTGAGATAAAAACTTCTCAAATGGGAAAAAAATTCAGAACTGTGATTCAGAACTGTTCCAGGCATTCACAGTCCTGCTTCCCCCCGGGTGCCTGTTGGGCAAGGTACCCCTGTGGCTATGGGTTATGCACAGCTTGGGGCTTCTTTTGTTGGTGTGGGTATCAGAAAGCCACGTGATGTCCTGGGGCTCACTACCATCTTCCACTGGGCTGAAATTACCGGAGTGTTTCGGAAGCTACGAAGGGGTCCAAATTATATGGAAGACACTCTGGTAAATCTGGATGCTTGGACAAATCTGGATCCTTCCTGCTGTCCTGCGGATGGAGAAGAGGTGGTGGTGGTGGGCTTTAAGTATTTCTTGAATACATTTTATCTTCCCAGTCCATTGGGACTTGAAGATTCTATGTTACTGGCATGTGGTGGAAGGAGTTACTGCTGCTACGCAAATAAAGATATTGCAGACATCAGAGCTGCCACGCAGCAGTGGAATGAGCTCTGGACATGAAGCATTCATACAGCATAGAGAGAAAAAAATTTGATCCGAAAGCTGTTTTATTATTTATTCATGTGCTTCTGTGCTCCCCTGGACTGTGGCTGTATTTTTTTGAAATCTGCCTTGCTCCACAGCAGATGTTCTGTGGTACAGAGCTAGCAGCATCGCCCCTCTTTGCCTAAGAAATAATTGGGGTTTGGATCAACTTTTTTTTCTTGTGTGGGAAGGCTAATTGTCTGAACAGATGTACGTATCCGTTCAGCAAAGATGTCTGTTAGTGAGAGTGAGTAACTAACGTTGTCCAAATGCAAGCAAAAAGTAAAGCAAAAACTGCAATTTCTTCCAAACCACCCATCCACCACTGGACCCTGCTGGTATAATTTAGGACCACTCTTCTCATCAATATAGCATGGGAGGGAGGGGTTAAAAACAGGGGGTGAGGTTTAACTACACAGGTACCAGTGGCTCTTTTAAAATAGATTTTTGTGTGAAGAAATATGCCTTTTTTTTTTTTTTATGAAAACTGAAAATATCTTCTGCATTCAAAAGCAGCAGAAACACCTGGAAGCAAGCTGCAGAGGCAAGGCCTTTTTTGCACAGCTCTGCTGTGATGAGCTCCTTGGATGTTGTGAGACAGGTACGAGTGGCTAAAAGAGAAATTTTACTGCTAATTTCTTAAAAATTAGAATTTTTGTGGTTTTTTTTTTTCCCCCTTTTCCTTTCCTCTTTGGGCTGCCCGGTTTCATCCCACGTAAATAAGCCCGTCTTGCTGGGAGCTGGGGCTGAAGGGGCTTCAAAAAGGTCGTTGTCAGAGAAGAAATGGCTCCCAGGTTCAGTGAGGGAGGCGTGATGGTGGCTGGCGTTTGGGAGCAGGTGAGGAGGTTCTGAGGGGGATAATGTTGCTGCTGTTGGACAGCAGAAGCACAAAAAAGCCAGCCGTGGCCGTACACGAGGTGCCAGGAAGGGCATTTCTAGTATCAGCAGTAGGTATAAGATCAGTAGAAGAGAAGGATGCCTAACGCTCCGGCACCCTTGGGGTGCAGAAGGGCGATGAAAGAGATGCTAATGCCCGCTCCGAGGGCTACCAACAAGGAGCATTTCCCTTTGTTGCCACTGCTTTCCTTACAAGAGCTCCTACCTCTGGTTTTCCACAATGAAGACATATATCCTTTACCGAGACCTGTGAGGTTCCACCCCGTGTTTTAGGGTGGAATGAAACGCTCCGCGCGAATCCCCCGCGCCTCTCTCGACAGGGGGGCCGAGATAATTAGTGCAGCCTGACGTCTAGCTTCTAGAAAGCAATAAGTGGGATAAATGATACCCAGGGCACAGAAATCATCCCAGGTAGACCAATGATAACTGCTGGCCCTGCGCCGACTAGCGTTAAAACACAGCCCCCCACTCCAATATTTTACAAAAAGTGGGGCACAGCCTTTTAAAAATTAATCAGCACGGTGTGTCTCAGGGGCGGTGGTTGGAGGAAAGGCCCCAAAGGCCTGCAATGCGCTCTCGCAGAGTCGCACTTCTTTCCTGAATTAGTAAAACCTTGAGCTTTGGGAAGACCAAGGGGAAGTGCCGGGGTGTCATCTTCGCCACCGACGGACAAGGGGGTGATTTCATGTCAGGGCACCGTGTTCCTCAGGCCCGGAAAACCAAGGGTCATCAACCTTTCTCTTCTCAACAGTCCTCAACGGTGCCTCTTCTCAACAGCCCTTTATCTGCCTCGGGCTCCTCAGCTGGTCTCCGTTCCAGAGGGAAGATGGCGGTGTAGTAAGAGGATCTGGGTCCCACTCCGGCCTACGTGGGAGTTCAGACCCTGACAGCGGAGACCCAGGTTTTTTTGGTGGCTTTCAGACAGCAACCAAATGTCATCTGCAGGCCCGACTGCCTCAACAGATGCACATTCCTGTCAGTCGGCTTCGGTTGGTGTCCACGCTGGGCTTGCACACAGGGCCTGGCGTCGACGGCCCTCGGCGTGGAGCTACGTGACCTTCTGATCGGTGGTGTGGACCGGGCCACCCTGGCACCTGTGAAGCTCAGCGTCGGGATAAAGCGGGCGTCCCGCTCAGTTGTCTGCCATGACGCTTAACCCGGCACATGTTTCCTCAATTACAGCAGCCGGACCCCCTCCCCATGCTTCTCCCCGGCCAGCGCGGAAAACCGGCTGGCAGAGCCCAGCACAGGAGTAAGCTGATCCCACCGGTATGAATACTGCACGTCCTGGGCTTTGGGAAGAAGCAGAGCCCTTCTAGGGAAGCATTCCCTCCAGGGAATGGACGGAACAACTCTGCCACTGCTATTTTTCCAGCCTCGGCCAGAGCAGGCACGTTCTCCCCAAAGGTATGTGCTGTCCCACAAGACCAGAGCTGTGTCTTGGTGGCTACAGCTATGGTGGAGGGGTGGCAAGGCAGGGCTGGGAGGCTCCTGCACGGGCATGCTGCCATGCCTCTCCTGGCTTCTTGAACCTAAGCTTGCTCTGCTGCTCGGAGAGCACTAACTTTAGCTCGGAATCATGGAACTGTCAGAGTTGGAAGGGACCTCTAGAGGTCATCTAGCCCAACTCCTACCTACCGAGCAGTGAACTGTTTGCAGGGAATCTAACTGGCCTTTCCCCATGAGAATTCCTGGAATTTCATCCCACAGCTATTCGCTTGTTCACTTTTTGTTGTCATCCATGGTCAAAGTATCCAAGGACTTCCTTGTAAAACGTGGTGAATGCGAGACCATCCAGCTTGTAGGATGCTCTGTGTAGAGACAGAAGGTTGGAAGCTGGGGGTGGCAGGTTGTGTGCGTTTGACACACAAACCACTACTTGTTTTGGAGAACTGTGCTAGGAAGGACAAACTGGTCGCTGAATGCAGTCTCTCCTGCTGTTGCAGCCAAACCATAAGAAGCATCCAAAAAGGTCAGCAGAGTGCCCTCTCATACCACTGTCCCCAAAATACCCTCATATTACAGAATCACAGAATTGTTGGAGTTGGAAGGGACCTTCTCGAGATCTAGTCCAACTCCCCTGGCCAAAGCCCAGAGCACATCACTCAGGATGACATCCAGATGGGGCTTGAAGATCTCAAGAGAAGGGGACTCCACACCCTCCCTGGGCAGTCTCTTCCAGGGCTCTGCCATAGAACCATCCAGGTTGGAAAAGACCCTTCAGTTCATCAAGTCCAACCATCAACCCTACTCTACAAAGTTCTCCCCTACACAATATCCCCCAACACCACATCTAAATGACTCTTAAACACGTCCAGGGATGGTAACTCAACCACCTCCCTGGGCAGCCGATTCCAGTGTCTGACCGCTCTTCCTCTGAAGAATTGTTTCCTAATGTCCAGTCTAAACCTACCCCGTTGGAGCTTGAAGCCATTCCCTCTTGTTCTATTGCTATGAGCACCAACCTCTCTACAATGTCCTTTCCAGTAGTTGTAGAGAATTATGAGGTCCACCCTCAGTCTCCTCTTCCTTAAACTAAATGGCCCCAGCTCCCTGAATTTCTCTTCATAAGACTTTTTCTCCAGGCCCTTCACCAGCTTCATTGCCCTCCTCTGCGCTCGCTCCAGCCCCTCCGGTGTCACCCTCACTGGAAAGAAGTTCTTCCTCAGGTTTGAATGGAACTTCCCATGTTCCAGCTTGTGCCTGTTGCCCCTTGTCCTGGGAAACCCTGAAAAGAGTCTGAGCTCCCCTCAGAAATGCTGGGCTGCAAGCTGGGGTCGGGGAGCAGCACTGGGATACACTTGTCTTCAATGCATTGGATGCTACTGTCTAGGGTAGCAGCATTTTTGTGACCCTTATCATGTCCATCACAGTACTATGGAAAAAAGTAGAACATATATAGAGTTGTTCTGTGCTGTCATTAAGTCCTTCTGAAAACCTAGCTAATTAAAATTGTGTTGTGTTCCAGTTCTGTTACGTCTCACTATCAGTGCATGTAAGATAGTGGCAAACACCAAAACCAACAAGGATAAGTGTAAATAATTAGCTAATTTAGTGTTGTGCTTGAATGCTTTTTATTCATTCACTTTTTTCTGTTTCCTCCTCCTGCTGTGCATTTTTCTTAAAATGCCATTGTTCAATGACCATTGAACGACAGTTAGAAGAGTTATTTTTCAAGCACTGTCACCACCTCTGAATTTCTCCCTGAATTTTGTAGGTTTTAAATACACAATTTTCTAAACTTAAAATGTTTCAGTTTGCTCTTTTTTTTTTTTTTTCCTTTAAAACAATTTTCATAGCCACAAAATGCTCTTGGAAACAGAATGTGGCATTAAAAGTCTTAAACCAGCCAAGACAGAGGAAAATATATTTTCCCCCTAACATAAGTTATCTTACGTGCTCTTGGCACTCAGGCTATGTTAATATGCTTTTGACTAAAACACGCGAGATGATACCAAATGTGACTTTAATTGGCATGTGTCTTGGAAAGAGCATTCTGGTTGAAAGTGTGCTGTAGAGCTGTCCATTGCAAAACATAGATGGGCAGGAAAAATGCCATCTCGGGGATTAGGTTTACAAAATCCTGGCAATTCCTGGTTTTACACAATGCAGTGTGAGCCAGAGCCACGAACTGGCATTAAGGCATCACTGGTTTGTGTCGCTGTGGCCACCACCTTTGTGCACAGACTCAACTTCTAGTGCGTGCTGGGTTCTGGAAATAACAGTAGTGGCACTGACGTAGTGGAAAATGAGGGTAGTTTTGGCTGTTCGTAATGAAGTGGAGCTTCATCGTGAAAATCTGCTTTTCCCTGCTAATTCTACTAGAAGTCTTAACATTTCTACCCTCTTTCAGGGGAACTGCTGATCACATAGGAAACCCTCTCAAATAGCACCAAATTCTTGCTAATAATTTTCCCCAGATGTTCCGTTGTATCCTCCCTGTGTAAGGAAGCTGGCCTCATCATTTCTTTGCAGATGGAACCACTTGGGTGAAGGGGTTTGACCAAGATCGTGCAGGAAGCTAGCAAGCAACACAAAACCAGAAAACAACAAAAAAAAAAAGAGTGCAAGAGGAATGCAAAGTTCCTCCACCCAGCTGATGTTAAAACTAGGAGACACCAGCATGGTGATGCTCGAGGCTGTAATGAATCCCAGATTCCCAGCCTTGCAAAGGAGGGTGTAGGATGAATCCCAGAGGTGGAATTCATGCCTTGCGCATTCAGAGCAGCTTAACTTCAAAGGAAAGGGGCAAAACCTGTGGTTCCACCCCTGCTCTCTCTTTCTATACTTTCTTGGTCAATTTTTCTTCTAAGAAGGGGATAACAGGGTGGTTGATATATTGGCAACAAGAGAAATCCAACTCAGGCAGCTTATAGAACCTGATTTTTCAAGATGTCAGGTTGTTTTTTTTCTCTCTCTCTCTAAAAATACATATACTCATTCTCTTGCTTATCACTGAAATAAAGTTGTCCAAAGTTTGGAGTGTAGCAGGACCTGAGAGAGCTGAGAAAGCTCAAAAAAAAAAGATGGACAGATGTGATTATTTTATTTTTTTTAACTACCACAGCTCTAGTGAAACAAATCAAATGCGGCTTTAAAACTTCCCAGCTTGAACTTCTCCTCTTCCCCTTCCTTCTCCCCGGGGTTTCTGTTTTAGAGCTCTTGAAATGATTTGTTGGGACAGATCAAAGTATAAAATATTTCTCAGCTGGTCTTATTTCTCTCCCCGGATGGTAGTGGCAGGAGACAGGCAGCTCATTACAACTGGGAGAGAGCTCCTGTGAAACCAACTTCATTACGGATGGTAAGAAAAATAAGATCCTGCTGGAGCCGTAGTTCAGCCTCGCCATCAGAGAAGTAAATTATTTTAGAATGAATAAATAATGTCACGCTGCTTCTCATTAGCGCGAGGCTGAGTATTAACGCGACGTTAAATACATCTGAGCCGTACTGTTTCTGTCGTTGGGTGCTGTGAAGCCTTTGAAGTACATCTTGGATTTGTCCAATTTCAAGCGTGTTTCAAGCATTACTCTCTCTCTTCCCTCTTCAGCAGCGCCTCACCCAACAGAGGGGACGGGGTGGGTGTTATGGACCTCAACACCTTGGGGGCTTTCTCCAGGCGCTGATCTTATCTTGTGAGTCACCAGAAAGTACTGAGCCGGGGTACGTTTTCTGGGTGCATGAACGTGGTTAGCTGAACCCAGATGGGGCTCATTATTTTTTCCATGGGTGCATCACAGAGGCACGGTAGTATAAAGCAGGAAACTCAGACCCAGGAAGAGTCCAGGCCTCTCCTTGGCTGTGAGCCCCGCTTTGAGAGCAGCTCAGAGCAGACAGGTCAGGAGGTTGCTTCTTGCTGAGGACCACACGTGTGAGCCATCTTTCCATAAGCTCCTGCCAGACGAGGGGCAAGGCAAGCTTTTCTACCTTTGCCCCCTGCACTTGTCCTTTCCCCAGCACAAACCCTTAGCAGAAAAAAAACCCCAAACCTACAAACCCCACATTTTTTTGCCCAGGGTCAATGCCATGGTTTGCTCACAGCTATGCAGATTTTACAGGTAAGGCAGCAGGAATGATGGCTCCATTCAGCAGCAGGGCTCATCTGTGAAATTGTTCCCTGAAAGAGCAAGTCATTGAAAAAATTTTAATCTCAAAAGTGGAAAAAAGGAGAAGAAAGAAGAAGGGAAATGACCAACTAAGGCCACAATTCAGTAGCAGGGGCAGGAACAGAATTCAGGTCTCCTGGCTCCCATGAAATCATGCCAAAATTTGAAATACATTTGAGGTGCACACAGCTTTACAGGTAAATCGAGATGCAGCATGTAGGAAACAGAATGGAAATGTCTTTAGTTGGAAAGAGACTCTCCTGCTGAGGGTTTGTACTTATGTTTCTGCTCAAATGTAGCATGATCCACGTTGTGGGTTCATTTTCCATCTTTTCCCTCCACATAAACCAGAAGAGAGTGAAAAGATACGTCCCTTAAAGGAAATATAACTATATTAAATTTCAGCTGGTGATGATAGTTTTTTGAGGGGCAGAACAGGGGATTTGGGGCTGGTATGGTTAGAGCAAGAGGAGACACCCTGGGCAATGAAGCAAGAGGTACCGATACTGGCAGAGGAGCTAACGAGGGCCAGGTGGGCATGGGGCTCCATTTGAAACCAGTGCAGGTGTCCCATCTACCCCAATGCTAAACCTTGCTCAGGGTCTGCTGCAACCTCCCTTGCAGAGTAAAAGTCAAAGTGTGGAACGGAAGGGAAGGTAGATCCAGAGTTCACCTGCTAAAGGAAAATGTTGAATGTAGACAAGAGAAGGTAAAGGGCTGAGAGGGGTTTCCCAAGATGGGCTTTCTGCCCGTTGCGTTGCTGCTGGGAACCAGGAAAGAAGCTCTGGGGGAGTCAAGCCCATCACACTGTAAGTTTTCTCTGCGTGCCCCAGCGTTCATTTTGAGAGCAGCAGCCTGGTTTCCTAGACTTGTGGTATAGAACAAGTAGACAGTCCCTTACAGGACGGAAAATGAGCTGTGGCTCCATGTTTTGCCAATGCCATCCTGTGTGCTGAGATTTTAATAAGTGTACCACATAAAATGGGAAGTTTTTGGTCAGGTTCTTACAAGACAGGGCAAAATAAGGCTGTATCTATCAAGGACACCATTTTAGGTGAGTTGGGGAGTTTGAGGCTTGAAAAGCTACATAAGGAGCCTGTACCCACATCATACATTTTTGTTTGTCCACAACAACTTTCCCAAGCTGAGGACTGACCCGTACTCAGCACCCTGTTGTTTCCTCAGCTGTTCCTGCTCCACAAGAACTTCTCCAAGGGGCTGAGGAAGGGAACAAAGATTTAACGAGCAGCACATGTGTCAGTGTCTCTTCACACCGCCAGTCTTACAGGAGTGCTCCAAAATCAGAAAGAGATAGAAAAAACATCTCACTCTATTGTTATGCTTTTGCTCATGAACTAAAGCTTTGATCACTGATGAACTCCAAGAAGCACAGACAAAGTCTCTAGTCCACAAAAATCCTTAAGAGTTTTGCTAATCTTTCAAGAGGACTTGGGCTTGATACTCTCTGATTAAGTCCCTGCTTCGTTAGGCAGCAGCTGTGGGTGGCTTACAGCCATTGGTGGTGGTGATTGGGCAGCTGTGTATAATTGATCTTCCTCTTGGGCTGTTTTCTTCTGGAAGGAGTCAAAGGGTTGGGCTGAGCAGAGTGCTAGAAGTCAGTTCTGGTGAGTACTAATTTTAGTTACTAATGTGTCCTGTAAGTCTGGGGTCTGAGGAGTTGTGGTTGTTTGGAATGGGTTTCCAGGTTGGTGTGACAGAGAGAAGTTTTCCTGCTGTAGTGAACATGGACACTGTATCAATTAATCGCTTATTACTGTGAAATGCTCTGAAGGGGATAATATGCCTGCTGGGGAAGTCAAGCTGTGAGTGCTGCTACAGAGTTCTCCATATTCCAAAACTCTTCGTGCATCTCCCTAAAGTCAGGTCCCTGCTTTTTTTTTTTTTTTTTTTTTTTTTTTTTTTTTTTTTTTTTTTTTTTTAAATCCTGAGCTGCACAGTTCTCCTATTGCAGCTCTTAGGATCTCTCAGCACAGAGAATTGCTCTAACACTGCTCCTGAGCAGCCTGGCTGCCAGGTCAACCCCGTTTCCATACTCCTTGTGCTATTACAACACTGACATTCCTGCTTCATAGAGACTCTACCTGCTTGTTTTCCTATCATTTTTGCCTCAGTCCAGCTGCTGGGCAGAGCAACCAGCTGCAGAGGGTTGCTGGTGTCTGCGCAGGTGATAAATAAGCTGAAGCTGTGATGGATGGGTGGGCTTGGCCAAACAGAAGTGTCTGTGTGGGCATTTCTGCAGGATGGGTGCTGAATAGGACCCACTACTGCATCAGCAGTATAAAAACCTAATATGAATATGCACATTGCCATTTTTAGAAAGGTTCTTGCAATGGTCACCTCTAAAAAAACTGGTATGATCTCTTTTGTGAGCAATACTTACCGCTTACTAGTAGTGCTATGAAGTTCCTTCCTGCTGGCTGGCTCCCTGCAGGGCTACATGGCATTTCTGTTTCTTTGTTTGCTTCTCCTTTTCCTGTGTTTGGTTTTTTTTTTCCTATTTGTTTGGGTTGTTGGTTTTGTTTGTGGTTTTTTTTTTTTTTCTCTCCTTCTGACTGTTGGGTACCCTAAGCTTTTCACTACAGGGAATGGCTAGAGTAGAAAGTAGAAGCAGAGCTGCAGAGCTTTCCCTTCTAAGCACATATAATTTTGACCCTTTCTGTGATTTTTTTACTTGCTGCTAGCAGAGAGGAGGTCAGCAATGGATACAAAAAGAACTTTAAAGCTAGTTAGTTAGTTTTTTGGTTTTTTTTTTTAATCTGTAACAGTATATACAAGTATGCTCTGCCAAAGCTGCATGATTTTTCTTTTTGTTTGGATGTGTCAGACTGCATGGAAAACAGAAGAGGCTCAAAGAATGCCACCACCTAGTAGCAGAACCATCCTTTGGGTTATCAGATGGAGATAGTATTTTCCAAACTTGCTGGTTTTTTTTTTTTTCTGGATTCAGGAAGGTGCAGTATCCCGTTCCTATATTCTACAAGCACTAGTGAGTGCCTAATTAAGACATCAAAAAAAGAACAGTAAGTTTCATAGTTCAGGATGATTAGAGCTAATTGACCTTTGCTGGGGGCCAAGGCAAAGGGTGGTAATGTTAGAGCTTGTTTTCTAGAAAGGCAAAAATGGGCATGAGATATCTGAGAAGTCACGTTGCTTCCCCTAAGAGCAGCATAGGAAAGAAGGAATACTGTCCTGGAAGTGCAGGGAAGCATTGCTGAGGTGTTTTTGCTCTGCTGCTAGGGATGGTTTGGAAGATGTTGTGCTGAGTTAACCTCGGGATGTGTTGGTGCTTCCCACGTGTGAAGTCACCGTGGCACTCAAAGCAAGCGGTACAATCCGCGTATGATGGTCTGATAGGAGAGCTTTGGAAAGACTGTGGGTTTTTCTCTTTTCACTGTTGTCTATGACTGAGTACTTGGCTCCCACTGGAAAGCAGGGCCTTCTTCATCAGTCCCATCTTGTCACTGATCAAGACCTCACAGTAACTATACCCACCTATGCCCACTTCTTTCTTATGTTGCAGCTAGCAAACAGTGGAAAGTTCTGTAGCTCCGGTGGGAGGTTGATAGTATGCAGTTTCCTGCCTAGGAATAATTTTGGAGGATCTTTTCTTTTTATTTCTGCTTTAGTCCAGAAGGCCTTTTTTTAAATTATATGGAATGAAATGGTGCTGTTCTTTGCTGCATGCTGTCATCGATGACCACAATTTATAGAAAAACTTCTGAAAGAAGTATTTGATATAATATTTAGACAAAAGCATTGTCTTTTGTTAGAAGAGTCCTCTGAGCCTCAGATCCTAAGGGGCTGGAACAGTATCGTGGGGAAGGAATGGGATATGTTTTCCCAACCCTCTATAGTCTTCCTAAAGTGTTTCCTGTCAGGTAGGGACAGTCAGAGATGGAATTAAGTGCTGGATTAACTTTGGTCTGATTCAGTACAGCCTGTTTCCTCCTTTGGTCTCTGCAGGTACCAGGTTATTGTTTAACTGGCATTAAGATCTTTATTCTAGGTGAAATAATGTGATATCAATCTTGATACATCCTTCTTTTTGTTAGTGTGTAATTTTAAGACTCTATTAATGTCCCCTTCTGTGCCTGTAGGGCACCTGGTGAGAAATATATGAAACCCCATTTCTGACTAGGCCCTTTCAAAAGTGATTATTTACAAGTTCGTGAGTCTGAAAATGATTCTCCCAATAATGCGGGATATCTTGTTTAGATAAAATAGTCATATGGATGGTTAATAGCTTCACACAGCCAGACTGATTAAAGTGGCAGCTGATAAAATAGGAGTTGACCCATTTCGGACCTCATTGTATTTTTGCCCTGGGTAGCAAACAAAAGTAATTTAGTTTAAATCATCTTGCTTTTTTTCAACTTCACTTCCAGCCCTTGCCTTCTACCCAAATCAATAGGAGGGAGAGTCTCTAAACAAGATCCTGTTAAAACAGTGACCTTACACTTCAGCACTATTCAGGTGGGCTTAATAATTCAAACAGTTGGTTCTCTGGGGTGGTTTGCCCCTTTGCAGACGACAGGCAGATGCAGTTAACGCTGGGTTCAAAGATTTTTCCTCATAGATCCCAGTGGAGTCACCTTCCTACAAATTTGTTCTGGATGAAACTAATATGCAGGAACTTTGTCATTTTGCAGACTCATTTTCAAGCACTGGGAAAGTGGTCTATGGCAGGTTACCCAAAGTAATATTGAACTTCTGCTCTGTGAAGGGCCTGAAGTATATCCAGGCAGAGATTTCCCAACAGACTCTTCTCTGCTTCAAAAGTGCCAATTCATCAGAAGTTGGACTAGGTTCTAGTTTGAAAAAAAAAATTAAAACCAATAAAATCCCCAAACTGAACACACATGCCACAAAGCTGACCAGAGCCCTGTGAAAACAGGGGAGTAAAGAATGCATTTTGAGTTTTGTCTTCAGATACTTTTGGCTGAGTTGGTTTTCAAACTGTGGGTTATAATACAGAAAGCTGAAATCACAATGTTGTGCTTTGCTATTTTGAACTAAATAGTTTGGTCTGGACCTTTTATGAGAGGCTTACTGTTTTCTTTTTTTTTTGGTTGTTCCTCATCTTATGGCTCTTTTTGGTTTTTCTACCTGTACTTCTTTTCTATATATTAAATCTGAAGGGGTTTGTGGAGCAGAGATG
>JAOQGH010000012.1:46756750-46768762 GCA_025769975.1 Gallinago jamesoni
TTATGGCTCTTTTTGGTTTTTCTACCTGTACTTCTTTTCTATATATTAAATCTGAAGGGGTTTGTGGAGCAGAGATGTTATGGAGATCCTCAAATTTTTTGTGTAAAGTGGAACTTTACTTCTGCCTGGGTAAGAAGGATGTACAAAGGAAGATGTTACAAAATGAAGGGTCTTCAGCTGGATCTTCTCTAGGGGAAAGTTTTCCTTACACAAAGGAAGCAGTGATCGTGCAGCAGGGACAGGCACAGCTCCTGCAGTAGGGGAGAAAGAGGGGAGAAGAGGGGGAGTATGTAGTTGTGCTGGACAAAATTGCACCCCAACCTTCTTTTTTAACTAGGAAATGGGTATCTGGGTGATGCAGTTCAAGAACAAACTCTTCTGGTTGTGGTGGTTTTTGTAAAATAAGTCTTGCCTTTGGTATTTTTCCTTTACAAATACATCTGGGGTCCTTCTGGTTGTACATTTGCGTGCCGGGTGAGAGCTGGGGCTCCTTGTCATACATATGTCCTATGAGAACTGTTGTTCTCTATAAATCTTCCATGGTATGACCTTAGGTGTTCTGTGTAGTAGTCATAAAGCAGAAAATTATAATCTATTTCTTACCCAACTGTCTGCCATATAGAAAATGACTGTCTGTAATTGGGCATGAAGTATTTTAAATTGGGCCATCAAACAGACTGCATCTGTTGTTGTCTTTATTATTATTCATTACACATCACAGCCACTGATGTTGTGTTTTCATTAATTTTTCTATTAACTTTTCCCCATCAATGTGATTAAAGATTCATTAATCTGAAGCAGAGTAAAACAACCTGCCGCCACCACCTCCCAAACCCGAGATCAAATCAAAAAAACATCCTGCACATAACATTAGACTAAATCTGTTTCAGCCTTCCTTATACAACCGAAATATCTCTGAAAACAGGTATGTTAGCAAAGGATTAGCTGTTCAAATGGTGAAGTCGAACAAGACATAATCAGGGCTAACTTTGCACCTCCCCCTCATTTCGCTTCACCCATCTGCGATTTCGCAACCTTTTAGATGGGAGTTTAACTTAGTACCAATTATCTTGTACCAATTATCTAGGTATTTAATTTGGCCGTGTAATAGGAAGACATTTCCAACTTGGCTAATTTTTTATATGCTAGGTATTTAATGTAGCTGAAGGATATTTTTATTCCCTCTTGTTACAGTCTTTTAAGAAATATGTGAGCTCTTCCTTCTCTCTCTTTCTGGCTGTTATAAGCAGCGTTGCATTTAGAACTTTGAGAAGTCAGGAATATTCATAATATTCCTATTATGAATAATTGGAAAATGATAGAAATGGAAGTTGGAATGCCTCTAGACGTGGTGCGTTCATGTGGATGTAGCAAATATAGATTTTAGGACCCATTGATGACTGTAGTTTCTTCAGTATTTTGTTATATAAAATACACAGGCATGAGTTTACTCAATCCTTTTTTTTTTTCTTTCCCCATGAACTGCTAGTGACTATCATAATGTAAAGCCACTGACACAAAGGAAATCAGAGTAATACAGCATGGCAATAGTCTCATGTTTAAACCTGCCTTTCCCAAAATCTGCCACGTTTTCTGCCAAGCTGATTTCAACGTAGGACTTCTTAGAGAATCAGTGGAAGGGTTCAGATGTGCTCCTGCACTTTGAGGGCCTTCTGGTGCTTGCTGGGTTCCTTTTCTGGTTTCAGAGCTGTCTGCCAGCCTCTGCTCAGTTACACGCTGACTTTCTCTGGCAGCAAAGCTTAGAATCCAAGCTAGTGCTGATCATAACCTCCCTAATGGGAATTAATTTTCTTCACAGTAGCCAGTATTTACGTTTTGATCCAACAAAGCACTCGAGCTTACCCTGGAAAACCGATGTTACTTCATTTGGTCTTGTGTGCCTTACCTAATGGAGATGGATTAAACTGTGAGTGTTGGAAATTGGATCACGGTCTGATTGCCCAGCTTTCCTTACAGCTGGGAAGGACTCAAGAAGCTGGTGTCCACAGAGGAATTTGGGCAGGGATGCTAAAGACACTTGGCCCAAAGGCTGCTGGCAATGTGCTACTTTATGTGCTTTGCCAAAATGTGAATATGTTAATTAAATTACTTATTTCACCCTTTACAGACCATGGCGGGGGGGTGTGGGTTGTCTTTCTGTCTGAGACCCATGAGGGTGCGATACTTCTTATCGTTTGCTTCTCCTGGGAAGCATGTCAGGAACGAGGCCGTACACACAATACATCAAGGCAAAATGGCAACGAAGTGGGGAGAGGAAAGTTTGTGTTTGGGTCACAGCTGCATGAGAGACCCAAAAGGAAGAAACTACCTCCAGGTTGTCCTGAACCAGTGAATGGGTCCACCTGGGCATTGGGTGGTACCTGTGCCATAGCCTGGAGCTTTTCTCTACCCAAATACAACTGTGGCATCTGAGATGCTTTCAGGGAGGACAAAAAAAAAAAAAGCCAGCCAGATTTTATCACAGATGTGCTTATCTTATTTCTTCCTGACTTTGCAGAGTCCACTACCGAAAGCAGGATTTTCCAAGGGTCCTGAGTTGCTTAAAGGACTCTTGTAATCTGCTGCCATGAATTATGGCCTGGCCAATGCTACTCTTCCATACCAATTTCTGGTCAGTTTGGTGCACAACTTAATGCTAAGTGGTCAGCAACTGTTCAGTGAGTGAGTCATAGGGTGCCCTTGATGCCTCCAAAACATCTACAAACTGTGACTTCAGTCTCTGTATTGGCTGCCCTTCCTGTTGTTGGTACCAGCCCATTTGAAATGACATTTTAACAGAACAACATCATGGGTCTAGAGAAGAATAATTTATTTTGTCTTGCTTCATTCTGCCTGCAGACTTAAGTTTTGTCAATTTTGCCTTAAAGCAAATTCGAATCATAGATTCTAATGATTGAAGTGAGACAAAAGCAGGATTTATAGCAACAGGTTCTGTAATAGCTCTTTAGTTTCACCCACCTAAAAAGCTCTGTGACTGGGATCCATGTCTCTTGCAAAACTTCAGGTATTTTTGCAGATACCATTTTTATCAACCAGGTTTGAGGAGAAGTCTCTGCTGTTTTCTCCTCGGAGATGCCTTCAGCTTCCAGAGCTTGTAATTCATAAAGACAATATTTAATTGAGGAGATAAGTGGGGGAACTTCTTGCTGCTTGTGCTTTTTGTCCCCAGGTGTGCTTATTGTCCCTGCTTAATTTTGAAAGAAGGAAAATGCTGTTGGCCTCTGGACGTGGCTGTATAGGGCCATCTTCTGGTCAGGCAATAAATAAAACTCTCTACTGAGTGTTAATGTGGTCTTACGACTAGCTGGGCAGTAACTTGGCAGTAAACACTCTTTTATACAGACAAATAAATGAGATAAATATTTTGTTTAATAGCGGATATGTATGCTTGTGGTCTAATTGCTTTGAGGGGACAAGTTCTGCGTGGGAAAATTCTTTAGGGGGCTGTGATTTTTAGAGATGCAGCAGTTCTGGCATGTTGGAGGCAGACCTGTCTGGATATCACATAAGCCAGACCATCCAAAATAACCTCAGCACTAGTGAAAAGTTTTGAATCTGGCATATTTGAAAGGCTGTTAGAACTAATAATTTTAAATCAACGTTGACTGAGATCCTATTCTGTTCACTTTGTTGTATATTTTAAAAATGCTACTCTTTTCTTAAGATCATCTTCATGTGTACTTCAAGAGAGGTCCAGGGCTGCATTTTTATGCATGTATTTTTCATTCCAATTTTTTGAGAAAAGCATGAGACGCACGTACCATGAGCGAAGTGAAATTTATTCAGTCTATTTGAGATAGTTACGTACAGCAGACTTGGAGGAAAGATAAATAATTTTATCTGAATTTACACCGTACCGATAATGGTGAAGGGGAAGAATTGTCTGGGAACTTCTTAATTTCATCATAATTGAGTACTGGAGGAAAGGCTATGCGGACTAGCTCTGGCTGAGTGGAAATGCCAGAGAAGGTGATTTTTTTTTTTAATGTGTGCATCCAACTTTTTAGTTGATCTGATGCCTGTGGGTACATTTGGCACACAAGCAGAGCACTTTAAAGTGAGGTGGTGTTAAATTGGAAAGAACAACAGTTTAAGACAGAATTGAAGAGATGAGATGCAAACAAAACTGTTTACAGCTCCGAGGGAACATCTAACACTTGGATGATGAAAAGTGAAATCGCAAATTTTAGGAGGAAATATTGCAGTCAATAGAGATATTGGTTCCCCTGGAGACAAAATCAGTAGGAGTTATCTGTATTGCCCTTCAGAGACGATGTCTTTTTGGCCTCTCTCGTCCTTTATGAGGGAAATGCACTATCTGAAAATCATATGTCCAACTGTGACCCTTTTAACAAGACTATTTGCCAGAAATTACGTGCTGTCTGACCTCCGGCCGGATCATTTAAGTCTTGTAGGGCTCATTCTAACTACGTCAGTGCTGTGTGGTACAAGATGGTTGTGTTGGAGTTTCATACACAGCCGTGCAGGGAAGGAGTCCATCTCGGGGAGCAAGGAGGCAAGGAAGGCAGCCCAGTCCCTGGTGAAAGGCATGATGGTTGGGGGCACAGTGTATGGTCAAGCCTGGAATTTCACACACTGACTAGAAATTATCTCATCTTCAAATTAAAGGGCTTTGAAGTCAACATCCAACTGTTGGCGTGTGTAACTTTGCTTGGATTGATTGGTTTTTCTGTGAGGAGCTGCAAATGAAAAATAAAAAAAATGCTGGTACCTCAGTTATAGCAGTGTTTTATCAGACAGTGAAAGACAACCTGGAAAATGCTGCATTTTTATGTCCATAAACTCGCCTCCAATCCTCCATGCTTATTCACCCCCTCTTTAGGGTTTTAGCAATTCAATGCCTAAACAATTATTTAACCTGTGTGTCATAAATTACCTATTTTACAGCTTATATGGAGGAACACAAAAGGACTTACGAATCCACAAATATTATTTTTGCAATTTCATTAACTGAAAGCAACCTGATGAAACAGTTTATCCAACTCATTAACTGACCCCTGAAGGTTAGTGCAGAGCTTCTGGAAGTGGGAGAGCAGTGGAGATCAGGCAGTATCAGAGTGACGATGGCATGTACAACTGCTTATTGCCTCTGTGCAGAGAGGGCTGTCGGGTGGGACTCGGTTGAAAGACTTTTTTATTTATCCAGTGCTTATCTGCAGAAAGTTAACTGATTTATCTGGATAAGAGGAGCAGCAAGCCAATGCCACTAATGGTATGGGCCACGTGGTGGATATTTCACGACGTGCCCAACAAAATAACTTTCTGTGCAGTAGATATTTCATTCAGCTTGAAGTTGTCTGGCTCATCTGACATAACAGTGACCATCTGCCATTCACCTGGGAAGCCCATGGGTAGAAAGAGGTTCACCACCCACTTGTTCCTCTAGCCCTGTCCCTGAAATTACTTCTGGATCTTCCATATTGCAGAAAGGAAGAGGTCGAGGAAGTGTTAACTGTTCAGATGCAGCACCTGCTTAAAAGGTTGCTGCCTCAATTGAGTTTGGAGAGTGCAGGGGGTAGTGTGGGAGAAGGAAGGAGGCAAGGTCTCCAGCTGTTTGAAGAATTCCTGCCATCAAGCATGCACCTGAGGTCTGAAGATAGGCTTTGTAAAGTGCACTCCATGTTGATCTCTGTTTCACTTAGGCTGATGTTCACTGCTGACAACAAGCTGTTCTGTATTAGCTCTTGTTATTTTCCCAGACAGCACCCTTAGGACTGTATAAATGGCAACAACAGGAAAAAAAATATTGAGAACATCATTATTGTCTAAGTGAGTTTCTGTTGTTGTTACAGAACTTGGAGAGTCAGGAGCACTGAGACCCATAAAAGTGTCTTTGATTATTAGTTCTTATGATTTCATCTTTTTTTTTTTTTGCTATGTTGGAAATGAGCCGGGATCCTGAATGAAATGTGCATTTAAGATGAGACGGTATTTCCTGGAGTTTATGGAACACATGCTACAACATGATGAATTGGTATAATATGTTTATCTTGAGTGTTCATAAGATAGAAATACTCACTTATTCCACACTTGCATAAATAAAATCAGAGGTAATTTAGAACCAAATCTACTTCCTAGACAAAATATTACAGGACTCAAAGTAGGAAAAAATGTTGAAGAAAGTTTTTTTTTTTCATTTCTCCTTAAAAACACAGAAAAAACATGGCACTGTTTATCTTCCTCCAAGGTTTAGATATACACTGGCATTATTTTCGATGCAAAACCCCAAAGTAAGAAATACTTGGTAATGCATCTACCTGCTTGTGTTTCCAAATGTCAGCTATAGTTCAAGCTAGCTTGTGATGATCCACTTGTTGGCCAATATTACTGATAGCATCAGCATAACTCACTTGAGAATTTTGTTTTGTCCTTGCAAGGGATATAAGTAATGCTTATAATATAATGCTGAGCAAACCATCAAATTTGTCCCTGAAGGCAGAAAGCCTTTTTTTTTTTTTTTTTTTTTTTAAATTTAACTGCATGGAGATGGAGCAAGTTCTAAGAAGTGGAGGAGCTGCCCTGTGGGATGTGGGACCGGCCCTCAAGAGGCCAAATGATGTCAGGGCTCTGACTAAACCTTCAATGAGTAAAGCAGGAGTTAAACTGGGCTGAAACTTTCCATTCATGCATTCCTGGTCAAATTCCTGAGGCAAATTGCTGCTGCCTACCTTACACAGGAAGAGTATGTAGTTGAGCTGTATTACCTCCCTTCTCCTGCAGACCAATAGTGCAGATCTTGGTAAGAAGCAGTTTTTCCATTTCTTAAGAATTATCCAGGCCTTTTTTAATGGAAAACATGGAAAATGTGTCTTGAGATTTTCCTGTCTTCCTCATAGCTCTTAGAGCATCTTGTTATCTGATTGACATCAATGAACCTATAAAAGCACAAACTTAGGGATGTAGTTATATAATTATACAAAGTCTTCCTGAGAAGAACAGACTTACCAGGTTTGAGAGATACTCTTAGGGTCTTCCTCCACAAAGAATTTTTGGCAGGCAAATCTTTTGCTGCATGTTATTTCTGTGTCAAATGAGGCACTGTGTGTGCTGCTGTCCCTCTCATGGGGTCTTGCACAGATAGGGGCCCAGATCTTGAGCAAGGGGAATGCTGTTGTAGTTTAATCATGAACTGCTAGCTCTTTTTTTTTGTCATGTGGGCAAGTGACTGGACCGACAGTGTGAAGATATTATTACTTGGTTATAACCATCCTGATCTATTAGTCTCAATCTTCTCTTGCATGTTAAACTTATTTAGAAAAAATGTTGGCCTATCTGAATATTAATTTCCAGTCTCTATCTTGCCGACGATTCAGGCTTTGTCTTCAAAATACTGTCTGTAATTGGAGGAAGTCCCCAAGACCAGCCTTTTCAGGGCTTGCTTGTGCAATGGAAAGCAGTCCACAGATTCTTGCCCTTCGCACCAAAAGGGATGGAAATCAAAACTGGCATAAATATTTGTCTAATAGGCAGTTAATTGTCTAGGGCACAGAACTGAGACTCAAATGACTGCCTGCAAAGCAGGCTTATGAGAGCCAGCCTGGAGAGCTTTTGTGGCACGTTGCAGACGTAGCTGTAAAGGCAGTTCCAACTCCCCACCAGAGGAACAAATTGCTGGACAAAAGTTAAATCTGAAGAAGTATTGTGGCTGCAATTTGGGGTTATACTCGAAGTTACTTCCCCATAAATTTGGTGTATAGGCATAACATTTATTTGCTCTCCATCACTGTAACTTGCTAAAATTTCTCTTTTCCTTTAGGATGACTGCATGAAGAGTACTGATTAAGCAAGATCTTCTCAAGCTGTAGGTTTACTTGTGGTCTATATATCTCAGGCTCATGTAGTCCTTGCAATATTTCCTTGGAAACGAGCTCTTAGTAGTCAGCAGCAAATTATTGCAGGAGGGCTTCAGAACCCAGTCAGCAGAACATTAGCTCCCTGCTGTAGTTATAACAGCTGCTGCAATGCGTCCCATGCTCTAGTGAGGCATCCAGCAGAATTGATAGATAGTACTGCTGAATATGTTCACCAGAACGACACAGGAAAGGTGGCCAACCGATTGCAGATCTCATTGCAAAGTGGGGTAAATGCCATTTCTGTAGATGTATAGAAGGTAACCGAAGTGCTCTAAGTGACTAGTCCACATGCTGTTATGTACACTGTGTTTAAATGGACATATAAGAGAGGTGACTTGGGGTTTTTCTTATTATTTTCTTTGGTCAAAAACATCATCTTGTTGTCTATTGCAAAGGAAATGGTTGGATAAGGTATTGCAGAGGCTATGCTGGAGTTGCCTATTATGATGAGGTGTCAACTGAAGGTCAAGGTAATATTTCTGCAGCAGTTCATTAAAGTGTTTAGTAAGAAGATGCTTCTTGGAGAAATTCCTCTGGCTGAGAAAGGTCAGCTGATAGGGGAGTGATAAAGTGGATATGCTTGGTTGTATACGTTTGAGGGGAGAAACTACACAACAAGAATTTCTCATAAAAAGGATACTAGAACAGCATTAAATAAATGAGTGAGCCATGCTCTAGCGTCTGCTACAGGTTTGTCCCCAGGGAATGTCTCAAGGGTGCTAAGAAGATCATTTTTAAGCCCTGGCGGGGCAAACCAGTCTTTCTTAACTGAAAAATACCAACCCGAAAATAGTGTAGGGACTTGGACAATTGTCCCGCTTGGCTCAGGGTAACAAGGTGGCTGCCATGGGAAGGTCTCTTTGAATGGCCGCCCACTTGACAGTACCATTAAGCCACAGAATAAGAATTAGATGATGCCTCCAATGAAAAGGCAGGCTAGAAGATGCTGTACCATGATGCCAGTTGGGCTTCAAGCCCAGTGGAGAAGCTTTGTGGTGGCATTTCCACCTGGAAACCCCTGGGAGGATGCGAGGTGATAGATCAGAAGTATAACTGAGGCAGCTCTCTTCCAAGCAGGGCATTTAGTATGACTGGCAGTGCTTGGGGAGCACTGTGAGCCCGAAGCAGAAAAGTGGCTTACAGATGATGACAGGGAAGGCTTTGTGTGGTCTTTCACTGCCAGCTGTGAGTGCCCAGCTTCTGCTCAACCCTGTGGAGGGGGCTGCATGGCCCAATGTAGTCCAAGTGTTTGTTCATGCGCTGTGCTGCAACGTTGGTGGTTGGGAATCAGATTCTGCTGGGGTGCTAAATAATTTTTTTGAAGTGATTTTACATGAAAAGCCTTTTCTTGCATCTAATGTATAGCAGATAATTTCTAAATTGAAAGCTTCAACTCTCCATTTGAAGAGGTACTAAATGAGAGGTGGGGTCTGTGAAAACCTTTTCTTTCTTTTGGATTTTCTTGATTTTTTTTTTTTTTCATTCAAGCCATGTGTAGTCAAAAAGAAGCATATGGAAGGGTAGATTAGTTATGTCTGGTTTCTTTTTCCCATTAGGAACATGCATCAGTAATTCTTCATCTTATTGTCAATATTTTTGTTTTGCATTGCCTATGGCTACAACATTAGGGTTTCCCACTGCACTCGAGGAAAAATGAGCAGTCTGCTGCAAGTTCAGGAAAGCTGAGTTCTTTCTCTCAATCCTGACCACAAGCCCAAGCTGTTCTTCTAATTTGCTGTGAAGAAAGCCTGGAGTTGTCTGGTTACTTCATTGTTCTGCTGTGAAATGGAAGGTAGTTAACTGCTTTCTGTTTAAAAGGGCAACATCCTTTTGTTTGCTTTTCAGAGACTGGGTATCCTCTGTCTTCACCCTGATAGACCAAGAGAGTAACTGCAGCTCAGCAAGTTACTAACACAGGGGGAAAAGGGATGTCACTTCCAATTTTACACCAGCTGAAACTTTGGTGTTTTTTTTGTCTTGCGGTTATTCCCAGGGAGGGAATCCTTGTTCCCACATATTTACATCTTGATTGATAGCAGGAGCGTGAGTCAATGAGGACGAGAATGCAACCATTACTAAAAAAGGCCCAACACTTTCCCTTCCAGGTCCTTTGATCTGCTTTTTTCCTCCCTGTGTCAGTATTCCTACACTTGCCCACAATAACTGGTTTGTTTGTGTGTTTTTTTTTTTTTAACCTGGTGACTAATTTATTGACGCTACAGTCAAATAATCACCAGGGGAATCAAGTACTTCAACAGAAGCAGTATTTCATATGTCAGTTTTCATTAAGCAAGACTGATTATGTAGTTAAAAACTCAAGTTAAGCATTTCATGTAGGGCTGAGGCCAGTGGGCTTTCACAGACAGCATGCCAGAGCCTCAAGGAATAGATTTAAAAGTTTCGAGTGAATATAACAAAAAAAAAAAAAAATAATGGGAGCAGCTTCACGCTGCTGAAGGGGAAGAAGAGAAGAATTCAGCTCGGGAGGTATAGAGGGCTTCCTGCAAGCAAGTCTCCTTGGTTGCTTGATAAAGTAAACCCCTTGCTGTGCGTGGACTGGGTGCTGGCTCTGTGCGCAGGCTGGGATGTCACGAGCAGTGTGACATCTCTGCTGAGAGCTGTGCCCAAGGAGGCGTATAAAACCTGTGAGAGTGAGCAAGACAGCATTCTTGGAAAAAAAAGAAAATAAGAGGTTTAATGGAATAACGTCCAACAAAACCACCCACACAGTTTAGCTAAATTAGGCTGAATCAACACTTGGAAGAGTCTCTCAGTCTCCACTCATAATGGTGGGGTGGGTCCAGGGAGACTAGGCATCCAGAGTAGTGACTTTTTTATTATTACTACTACTCTATTTTTTTCCCTTGCCCCACATTGGAAAGAGTTATAAGAAGAAACTGGGATTACCCCATCACAATAAAAACTGAAGGATATTGCCACTTGGAGCACACTGATGGGGGGAAAATCTAAATCGAAGTAATTTTTAATGTCTGGACACAACTACAGAATCAAACTAAGGTTTCTTCTCTGGCAGGTTCCATGCTTGCTGGGTTTCTGCATCTTCATGGAAACATTGAGGTTCAGATGTGGCTTTATGCATTCTTCATATGCATAGAGGCTACTTTCCTGTGCCTCCTTATGTTGCATCTGCAATGGGACAAACGCTAACAAAAGGCAGATCTATAGTCACTTCAGGGTGAGGAGCTTTGGCTGGTCAGGCCCAGAAGACCCAAACACTCTGACTCTTCATGCCACTGGATCATACTCTGTGTCAGAGCAAAACTCTTTTCTAATTTTCATAGCAATGGTGGTGTATTATAGTTTATAAACACTGAAGAAAAGCCAAAAAATACACAAATTTTGTACCATACTTTTGAGCTCCTAAGATAGTAAAGATGCAAGAAGTCTTTAATCACCTTTTTTTCTTTGAAAACAGCTGAAGAGAGCCAGGGTTCAACATTCCACCTTTTACTAAAAAATAGGACTGATAGTCATCTTTCTGAGGCCTCCTTGACTAAGAAACCAGGCTTCTGTTTCTGGGGTGGACAGTAGGATCCAGTCTTTCTGTGTACAGTAATCAACGCTGAACTGGAGTTCTTTGCAGCATCACTTCTGGGAATCCCATGGCTGCTACAACAGCAACTCCAGCTCTTAAACCAGTCTCTCAGGTAATCTGCTTCTCCCTTATATCATGTGCTGGGTTTCTTTTTAATTAGAAAAAAATGCTGTTTCTTACAAGCAAGAGGCTTCCGTCATTAGCACTGTGAGTCTGTCTTTGGGCATTTGGTCCCAGATTAATTTAGAAGCTGAAGCAGGAGCAGCCTCGTGAGCAAATGAAAGGTTTTTTTCCCCTGTCATCATGGGAGATCAGTACTGCTCCAAAGCACTTTTAGGAAGGTCCCACTTTGAAATGGCCTTTAATACTAGTGATTTCTAATGGGATGCTGAAACATGACAGCAGAAACCTGTGCAATGAGTTCTGAAAGTCTAATGACAGTCTAACATTTATCTTTTGTGTTGCTAATCTCTTCTGCTGCCAGGAGATTAGCTTTCAATATGTTGAAATAAAAGTGCATTTGCCCTTTCAGGTCCCAACACTGTACAATTGGAACATAGG
>JAOQGH010000012.1:46776117-46795450 GCA_025769975.1 Gallinago jamesoni
GCTGCCCAGAGAGGTGGTGGAGTCTCCTCTGGAGACATTCCAAACCCACCTGGACACATTCCTGTGCAACCTGCTCTAGTTAGACCCGTTCCGGCAGGGGGTTTGGACTAGATGATCTCCAGAGATCCCTTCCAACCCCATATGATTCTATGGTAGCATCAGTCAATGCACATGGCTTTGATAAAAACTCAGACTGAACATAAAGATGCTGTCAAAGTACTGGCATCACAGCTTTAATGGCCACCTGTGGAAACCTACACACTTGGAAAAATCTGCCCCTTGATTAAAAGCTTCTTCTGAGACCAGACCACAAATCTTTTCCCTGAGTTTCATCTCCAGATACCCACTACACCATCTGGAGATTTCTTGTGTTGAGTGCCTCTGCTGTTGCCAGTACATTCGACCTTATGTTGGTCAGGTGAGGAGCCACAGGTATGCTCTGGGCCTGGAGCACCTACTTGGAGCTTTGCCAGGCAGGGTTTGACTCTTTTTAAATCCACGCTTTCCCTGAGGGGCTGCCGTGGTGGCTGTGGGGCTGAGCCGTGCCCTGCGGTGGGGCCATTGGAGCCGCCTGGGCCTGGCCCTGCCTGCCTCCCCTCACAGAGACCCCTCTGCCGGAATCGCCACCCACACCCAGGGCAGGATTCCAAAAACAGTCTGTTCTGATCTCCTTCTGGAACAATCTCTTCCTGCTGGTGCACTGGCCTGTGTCACTGCCACCTGGGTAACACCATCAGAGACTGATCACCAAGACGGGTGTTCCCAGCCCAGGTAAGAAGCCTCCAACTTGTCCCTTCCTTGGCCTCTTTCCCTCCCTTCTCCTTATTTATTTTTTTTCCACTGCTGAATGGCAGGGACACAACTGCCCAGATAAAAGTAAAAGTACCTGTGCTGCCACCTCGGGTTTTTTTTGGGGGGGTGGTGGTGGTTTTTAAGTGAGGTCCCTCATGAGTTTCTTTGCTTTCCTCAACCTACAGCCGCTACTACAGCAATGGTTTACTTGTAATTGCTCTGTTTGGTACCATGAAATATTATTTTTAACCTTAGCAAAGGCTACTCAAAGCAAGTAGAAGAGTTTTGGTGGCATGTAGTGTAAGGAAAAAAACCAACCCCAATATGGGTTCCTGCATGCTTGGTACTGAGGCAATTTAGTTTTTTATAAAAACAAATTTTCCAAGCATGTGTATAATTCCATCGTTAACACTAATCTGAAAGTATTTAAAATACAAATGAGAGGAAGCCAGCCGAAAGTACTGGCAAGCCAATAGGGCCAAAAGGTCACTGAACCTGGTGACAGCTCTGTGTTTAATAGCCAGGCTGGTCTGGGCTGTTGAACCCTTGGCTCACCCCTGGAAGCTGAGGAGAAGACTGGGCTGAACAGCCATTTAATTAGTGTGGCTCCCCTGCTGGATGGCATGGCCCTGATTGGGGCTTGTCAGCTGAAACGGCTCCACAAAACTGTTGCTTTCAATCAGCAATCAACCTGACAGGTGAACTGAATATCATTACTATTTTTTTTTTTTTTTGCCATCCCTGTTATAATAGGAAGTTGTAGAGTAAATTTTATGCTTGGCCTGTTAGGTTTTCATGACGGTTACGCAAGGTTAATTTTAGGCCTGTAGCTGCGATGAATGAAGCGGTGATGGAAATGAGCTTTCTCTGTCTGAAGCTTCTCTTCTGTTGGATTGTCTTGTTAGCTGTTCTAGCAGGTCATTTCTGTCTCTGATGGGACACAACTTTGACAGCTGAATCCTTCACCACAGAATGCCTCCCAAAACCAGCTGTGGCTTTCCTAGAAGATGCATGATAGAAATGGTCATTTTATTTAGTACAAAATACAAGCATGAAATAGCTGCAATAGCATATGCTTCCTCAATAAACTGAATACTGGCTTCTTAAAGAGACATAATAAACACTCTACCAACATCAAGTATTAGATTTTTATAATTTAGATGTAGTTGTCATGTTGCAGCAGGTGCCTATAGTTCTGCTTGACTCCATCTGTGAGATGAAATACATTATTTGAATCCCAGAAGATCCTTTCTCCCTGCCTCAGGAGTTTAAAATCCAAGAATCATCGTGGATTAACCTAATGAGAATGAAATACCTTGAATACCTTCACAATTATACTGTATTGAGACTGTGTACGCTGGCAGTAGGGCAGTGCAGGAGTAGTCATTGGCTATTCCATGTTTATAAAGGGTGAGTGAGGGCAGTGAGACACTGGAACAGGTTGCTCAGAGAAGCTGTGGATGCCCAGTCCCTCAAAGTGTTCAAGGTCAGGTTGGACTGGGCTTTGAGCAGCCTCATCTAGTGGGAGGTGTCCCTGCCTGTGTGTGGGGGCGTTGAAGCGAGATGATCTTGAAGGTCCCTTCCCACTATAACCATTCTATGATTCTAATGGGCTTGGATTTCTTATTTTTACTGCAACCATGTTGTTGCGGTAACCTCACTGCTAGGAGCACAGGTAGGAAAGCACAGGGACCCCCATCATGAAGGGGATTGTGCATCACACCAGGCAGTGCCAACAAAAGCTCCTCTCCTTCACAGCTGTGAGCATCTGATGTCAACTCAGATTCAGAGTTGTCATGGGCTGGGGTAAATATGGTAGTGCTGCGTACAGCACTGAGAGCAGGGGTATTCACGGGCTGGACTTCATCAAAAACATGGCCAGCAGATATCACCTAGCTTATTTTCTTGTACGTAGCTGCAGGAATAAATCACCAGAGGCAGACAGCGTGGTACAGCCCTTGTCCAAGCAGCAGAATTTGGATAAATTGATTATGTGGGCACAGCAGCATTACACCATCTCTTATTGGCGTCCTTCTCAGGTGTACACAGTGGCAGACGCAGCTGAATTCTGCTCTGTGCAGCAATATATACATTGAGAGGGTTAGCGGGCAGATGCTTACCTGGTATAAATCGATGTGGCTTCATTAACTTCAGTGAGACCATGCTGATTTAGAGCCACAGAGGAGCTGGCTCTGTGAAGCAGTCAAATTTATAAATGACTGCATAATCTACTAGAAAGTCAAGTCAGGCCAACCTCTGTGCTGTGACATTTCCTCTGAAACTCACTTTAATAAGGTAATATTTTCTTCCAGTTCCATAAATGCAAATCAGCTGAACTGCACTTCGCATACTTTCTCATTTAATTAGAAACTCTTAGTTCAACTGTACTGCAACTGCAGGTGAAAGTGAATTATTCTAATAATTTTTCATTTTAATTATCTTGATTAGGTTTTCCTTCTTTGCAACTTTATTATATCTCATTTCACAAATGTCTTTTAATTTAAGACAATAAATAAACTTTTATTTAGCAAGCTGGGGAAACTGAAGGATATGATGCAAAGAAGATTCAACTCATTAAGCACTAATGTTACTAATATTCTTACACTAATTATTCATTAAGTTGACTGTCTTAGCAGAAAAGTAGGCTTGGCTTCTCTTGTGGATCATCACATTTTATTTGCATATGCCACAAAAAAGAAAGAAATAGCAAAGCTTACCAAAGTTAATGCTAAAATACTTCAGAGGACATAATACTGAATACTTAATGAATTTTTCACCACTAGATGTATTTAAGGGCTCCCGTTTGGTTTTTAGCTGCAAAACTCCAGATACATCCTTTCACACACTTTTAGAGGAAGTGATGTCTGCTTCTTGATAGTTTCTGTTTCTGGCAAAAAGAAGACATCTATGAAGGGAGGAAAATGTCACCAAAAATATATCCTATCTCCCCCTCCAGCCTCCTGAAAATGCTATCATAAACAGAATTTGTAATATCTTAAAAAAAAAAAAAAAGCTGTAGAGTGTTATTGTGTCCACTAAGGATTTTGTTGCTATGTATCTTATGGAGGCCATAGTGTCTCTCTATTCCCAGTAAACCCATATACTTTACATTTTTGAAGACAGCTGCAAGAGTGGAGCACAGGAAAGAAGATTAAACCTGAATTCAGCCTGTTTATGTAATCCAGGAGGAAAGACAAGGAATGACTTGATCGTGGAGCCTATAAAGTCACCCACTGCTAAAGTGTCTGATACAGGATACATGTGGAATTCAGATCTCTAAATCTAAACCTGCATTTCTTGCAAAACCTCCTCTTAGCAACTGTAGTGCCTGGAGATGCCTACGTTTTGCAAATACCTTCTCTATTTGACTTCAAAGCTCTCCACAGGACTGCAGACCAGAATCGCCTCTGTCTTGGTAACAGGACAGTGCCTAGCTTGTGTCTTGGCTTGACTAATGTCCCCAGCATCTGATAGCCCCTCTATCTCTGCTCCAGGGATGTTACCCCCTAAGAATAACTGATGTGCTTCATGTTAAATGCAGGGAGCTTTGTGTTAGCCTAACATGCACCTAGATTGTGCGCCTGTCTGGGAAGTGAAGGACTGAAGATCCCTGGGACTTCATTTCCTAGGACTGTGCCATATCTAGAAGGCTCTCTTGAGAGGTTTGTGGTGGTGGGGACCACTCTTTATGCAGTTCCCAAAGCTGTGCCACTCTGCAGGAAACCATGTGGGAATTGAGAGTTCAGGGAGCGAGAAAAGAGAATAGAACACAGGTCTCCATATATAACGGGACATGTTTTGAAAAAGAAAATGGTGATGTGAATGTGAACTTCCTCTTTGATCTCATCTGAGAATAGATTTAAACTTGAGTTTTCAGATTCCCATGTGAGCGCTCTGTCAATGAGCTTATTTAAAAGGCAGGCTTGCATACATTTTGGAAGAAGGCTGAATCCTCCATAGCTTTTCTGTAGGAGACAATTACCTTTACCTCTAGGTGGATGATTCTGTCATGGTGTGTGGGGGGTCATGGGTCCTCAAAAGCCGGAGGTGACTAATTCCCAGCTATCAGAGACTCAGATGTGGCTCTGTCCTAGATACTCCCTCCTGACTAGCCTTCTAGTGGATACCAGCAGCTCGTATTGCTTTAGGACAAGAGCCTACCCCTATCTATTGTGTAAGGAGACTAATGCCTTTTGCTCCCAGTTAAGGATTTCACTATGGGAAGGATCAAGTTTTGCAACACTTCTATGGGTTGACCCACAGATTAAGTAAGAGGGACTTTTCTGAAAGATAGGCTAAAGATTGAAATCTGGAGTTAGTCAATTATCAGTAGAAAAAAAATGGCACAAGAGTTTCTGTGAGAGTGTGTAACTGGTGAAACAATTTATGATGCTGTAGTGGGATCTCTGTGATAAAAAGTCTTTAAATTCAGCATTGGGAGTCTTCTGATGTGATCTATCTATCTGAAATGATATGCTGTGGGTGACAAGCTTTTGGCCCCCGGTGAAGCCTCATATCAGAACTGCTATGGATGCATTTATTGGTTTTCTACATAATTTTATGTTGTCAGGCTTTGAAATTGGGGTTCCTGTCCTCAATAGACAAAGGGTGAATCAGAATAATACTCTTACTGCAGTGTTGTGCAAGGTCCTATTCACACGGTGCTGCTTATTGTGTCAGAGAAATAGCTGAAATCAAGTAACAAAGACTACAATATACTCTTTGAATCTGTTTTCCATTCTTGTTTTGTAGCACTGGACTCTTTTAGGACTTCAGGCTTGTTTTCTGAATTACAATAAAAGGTCTGATTATCTGCAAAAGTTTCAAAATTCTAATCTAGCTATGGAAGGTGTGCATAATAGACCCTTGATTCATTCTGGGGACAGAATGAAGTAGCCAAAACGCAGAAGGAGAACCTGATCCAGTCTGCCTTGGAGAAATATCTAGAAGAGTTATTTGTGAAGACCAGGAGAGACTTCAGAAAACCATCTTGATAAGAAAAAGGGTGTTTGGCTTGGTTTAAAACTGGAAAAGAGATGTACTAACTTTCATAGAAAAGGAGTTTCTCTTCAGTAGCTGATTTTTGAGTCACTTTTAGCTCTGACTCAGCATGACTTTGTCCACAATGCCAAAGATCCTGTACATGTCTGAAACCCACATTTTGAGAAATCCTTTTAATTAATTTCCTATTTTTATAAAGCCAGGTAAAGTGAAAATTTTATAATTGATGTACTTACACTCTGATACACATTTTTCAAACAGTAAAAATTAAATTTGGTTTCCATACCAAGTCTTTCAACCCTTCTGAGATTCCCATGCTCAGGCAATCCTGATGAAACAGAGACAGTTTGAGAAAGAACAGTTTGGGTTGGAAAGAACTTTTAAAGGTCATCTAGTCCAACTCCCCTGCAATGATCAGGGACATCTTCAACTAGAACAAATACCTCAGAGCCCTGTGCAGCCTCAGTGTTCCCAGGGATGGTGCATTTCCCACCTCTCTGAGCAACATCTTCCAGTGTTTCATCACCCTCATTGTAAAAAACTTCTTCCTGATATCTAGTCTAAATGTACCCTCTTTTAGTTTAAAACCATTACCCCTTGTCCTGTTGCAACACTAAAACATTTGTCCCCATCCTTCTTTCTTATAAGCCTCCTTTAACTATTGAAAGGCTGCAATAAAATCTCCCTGAAGTGTTCCCTTTTCCAGACTGAACAACCCCACTCAGCCTGTCCTCATAGGAGAGGTGTTCCAACCACCTGATCATTTTTATGGTCCTCCTGGACCCTCTCCAACAGGTCTGTCTTTCTTATGCTGAGTAGAGGGTCAGAATTGCCTCCCTTGACCTGCTGACCACACTTCTCTTGATGCAGCCCAGGGTATGGTTGGCTTTCTGGGCTGCAAGTGCACATTGTCAGCTCATGTCTGGCTTTTGATCTACCAGTACCCCCAAGTCATTCTCAGAGGAGCTGTTCATGATCCTTTCTTCCCCCAGCCTATATTGATACCAGGGGTTACCCCAACCCAGGTGCAGGACCCTGCTCTTGGCTGTGTTGAGCCTATGAAGTTCATATGGGCCAACTTCTCAAGCTTGTCCAGTTCCCTCTGGATGGCATTCTTTTCCTCAGGTGTGTCAACTGCACCCCTCAGCTTGGTGTCATCTGCAAATTTGCTGAGGGTGCAGTTGATCCTACTGTCTATGTCACGATGAAAATCTTAAGCAGTCCTGATCCCCATACAGACCCCTGAGAGATCCTGGATGTCACCAATCTCCATGCAGGCCCTTTACCTTTTCTCCCAGCCTCTGTTACTTGCCATTGCTGGAAACAATCCCAGGTTACTAGTTAGGCTTTTCTGTGGTTCCTGTGAGACTATTTGTTTCCCCAGGTGGTGTTGGAATTAATGCACATGAGGTCACTCAAAGTTTCAAATGCCTGGCTGGTGTGATTGATATAAAAGGTGCATGGGACCGAGCTGGCACCTGGTCTCTGGTAATGATGTATTGAGTAAAACAAGTTTTCACAGTAGACAATATTTTTGTGCTAGTAGTCTATCAATGTTCACCTCAACTCAAAGCACATAACACAGGTTTCAGTTGACCTGAGAAGAATCCACAATGATAGGCAGTCTTCTGTTTTTCCACAGAACTTCACACTTGAAAACAGAAGACCTGAGACAACACAGTATAAACACAGCTGAATAAATAAGATCTCAAAGGGATAGCAATGTAAGAAATGGTGAAAATGAGAGAAACTCATGTACACTAGTGTGAGCAGAAAATAATCTCTACTGCGATTCATTTTTTCCCCCTCCTTTCCTAGAATAAGTCATCTTGCAGAGATGAAATCCTCTAAGGAAAAATTGACTTCCAGTATCACTGAAGGTGATAGAAGAGTTTTTATGAGGTTCTTGTAGTGGATAGCACTGACTCCTTTAGGACTCCGAGTGTGGCTGGCCCTGCCCTCTGAGGAGGTGGCCCAAAGGCATTCATCATAGATGAATAGGGTTAGATAAAGTTCTAGGCAGGAGGCATGTTTCCCTGAGAGCTGCTTTCTGGGCAGAAGGGAGACTCTCTTGGGTGGAGGAGGGTTCTCTCCTTGGTCCTTGGGTGTTTGAAGAGCACTGATGTCTTACATGTGTTAGGCTACTGGCTTCTTGCATCATGTTACCAGCGTCCTGTTGCTTTTGTCTTTGAGTTCAAATAATGCATGTCTGAGAGAGCTTTTAAAAACCAAAATAGCCTTGATTTCTGTGGAGGATGGAGACAACAGCTAATGGTTCTATTTAGAAATGTTAATTACTGGCTTGTATAGCTTCAACTTCTGTGCTTGCCTTTTGTCTCTTACTCCTCTCCCTTTTGATCTTGCTACTGATATCTTTTCTTCCTCCACCTCCTTTACAGCCTTCATCACTGCAGTGAGAAGGTGGCTGGAAGGAGCATGTCCCGACCGTTTTTGTTCCACATGCCTACCTGTGGAAGAGGACTGGCAGCTCCATCTCCTCACCCTTATCTGGTTGGTTCTTGTTTAGAACCAAATGCCCACTGGGAAGGTGAGAGCAGGGCTCAGGAGAAACACATTTCTCGCACAACTTTGTTCATTGAGAGCTAGCTCTCTTCTCATTTTTGTATTTGACAGGGCTTTTTCTCAGAAATGTCTTAAGCGTAGTTTTTGCTGCCTTGTGTTCATTGTGGTTCCCTCTGACTCTTCTTTCAAAGGTTGAGTTAAACCTAGGCTGTAGGTTTCTTTTAGAAAAGACCAGGAATATCTGTGTCATTGGTATGTTCAGCTCTACCTGTGCAGGGAAGCTCTCTTCCATGGTGGTTGTGGGCTTAGTTCTGTCTTGGGGCATCTCAGCCTGGCATTAGCTTTCACCCACTGGAAAGAAAACTTTTAGTTCCAGACATACTTTTGCTTTCGGGAAGATCATATCTGACAGGTTGGATCCATCCAGCTATAAATATTAACAGCTGCCAAATGTCAGGTTTAGAGCTATGCTGTGGAGCTGGCCAAGGCAGCAATTACTTGTATTTTAGCTAGTGCTGCACATTGACTGTGGATACATTAGCTTTAGTGGAGATTATTTAGAGGCTCAGTAGCTTAAAAGCAGAAATCACTTACATTCCTATTGGATATTATTACAGATTCAGGAGAGTCGGCCATAAAAACACTTAGCTTCCTGTAACAAAAGGCCTCCTAGCCAAGCAAGTAAAATGTTAATGAGACAGCAAGCACTCATTTTTGTGTCTGTAGACTTTCCCTCCAAGGTTTTGCTGCTTCATACTGAGGTTCATTAGAGTGGAAATGGTTGACTTTAAAAAAGAAACACTAGCTAAATTGCTAGGGTGTAGAATTTCCTTTCAGATCATAATTATAGGTGATCAACAGAGTGTGTAATTAGTAAGTTGGATGAAGGATATTTCCAGAACAATCAGCAGTAATTTTCTCCCTGCTGTTCCTTTTTCTGCTCTGAGGACCTTTTGTCTGCTTTGGGTAGGTATGGCTTTTTCTTAAGCCCAGAAAACACAAATATAAGAATTTATGTCAGCTAAGAGTGACACAATAAATAATAAGAAAATAAAATGAAATAAAAAAAAAAGCCTGCAACAAGATATTCTGTCTTCACTGTAATAGGTCTTACTGATTCCATGATGTTTCCAGCACTCGAGCACAGATGTTGTCCAGAGCAAGACAGACAGGCTCATTTCTGGACTCCCTTGACAAGCCTGTGAGACTCTTGCTAGAGCCTGGATTTGCAGGTGCACAGCAAAAATGTGAGAAGCTGTCATTGTCTTCAAATATCATGGAAATGCCCAGGCTGTTTCTTCATACTATGAATAATTTATGGAATAATTCAATGACTCTGTCCAACATGTCTAAAAATAGCTGGGTAAACTGAGTGCTTTTGACCTTAAGAAACAAAATCTGTCTCAAATTCAAAATAAATAAATTAAAAGCCACAGAAAAATCCAGTGGAAGCAGAGATGTCAGTCTGTAAAGATATGTTTGGTATTGTGTCCTGGGTTGAAATACGGTTCGTCTTTTTAAGAGACTTCATCATCTTCACACAACTCTTTGGTTAGATGAACATTTCTCATAATTTGGATGGGTCACGGCTTTTGGTCATCTCTCTCTGTCCCCGCAGATAACAGGCACGCTGGCAGTGCATGGCTTTGCTGTGGCCCTCAGTAACAGCTGTCTCCTCCATCCCCGATCCTTGGCGAACAAGTGCCGCAGGAGCGGTGGTTGTGAAAAGGTCAGGGTTGGCATCCAGTGCGAAGACCTCAGCCGCAGCCTGAGCAGCTCCTGTGTGTGACGATGTCCTGGGTCAGGACTGTAGCTGGGCCCCCACTTCAGATGACAAACTCCTATGCGTCGTACACAGGACAACTCCAGTGATCCTGCTGTCAGAGATGTCCTGCCACTGATACACTGAACATTTTTTCCTTCATTCACTTCCACTGCTTGTATATTTTAGAAGCCATGGATGGGGCCTGCTCCTCATGGGCTTATTTTGTCCTACAACTTGTTTTGGCACCCTCCATAGTGACAAGGCCACTAATTAATTTGGTCTTGTGGTAATAATAATAATAATAGCACTTCCTTTTGTCACCAAAATAGGGAATAAACTCCTTACCACCAGTGTAGTCTTAACAAGCATACATTCTTTTACTGGGCACCAGGGACATGGGGGATCTCTCCACCCAACATGTCCACCAAATGCAAGATTCATAGAGACTTATATCCATACAGAATATCCATAGTCATTACATTTCCCAGAACTCATTATAATATTTGCATCACCCCAGCATTAACTCCTTTAGGGACTTCATGGAAGGTATCGGGTGATCCCTAGTGGTGTTTGGTGGTCACTCAGGAGTGAGTTCTTGGTGGTTCTTTACATATGAAACCTTGACTTGAAGCGTCTTTCTGTTTGATCAGTAGCTTTACACTGGTAACTCTTCATGTGGATTGGGGAAGGTAAATGCAGAAGCTTTTGCAACAACTCCATTTATTTTTAAGGCTTGTAAGCAGGTTCTTTCCACTTTTTGTTTGTATTGTCCGCTTTTTGTTTCTGCTTGTATTTGTGGAAGGTGCCCTTAATCCTTTTAGTTACACATTTACTTATTCAGCTAGGCTCTCAGTTCCTGATTGTAACACTTTAGTTAAGCTTTTAGTCCTTCTAACTGGTGCCTTCAGTAGGTGGCCTTTCATAGCACCTGCTATTGCTTTTGTAGTATAGCAGTATCTTCTCTTGATAAGAAGAGCTTGGACCTCTTGAATGTTGCGTTCAGTCAGCCTCGGGCTGCCTTCTGGTCAGAATATATCCCAAGCTGCTATTTAGTGTTGCCAGACTCCTACGAGAAGCCCTTGCAAACCCTGTGGCTTGTGGAAAATGAATACTGTGGTCCTAACCTATCTGGCCTGTGCAGTGCACAGAAGCAGCCATCCAGCTTGAAATACTGCCTTGGCCTCGCAGCAGGAGGGCCAGATGTTGGTTGCCAGATCTAAACGGTGTAACATCTTCAAACGGGTCTTTTTAAGCTGTGTTCGTAGGGGAAAATCTCAACCTTAATTATGAAGTTGTTAATGTCCTGTAGATGAGAATACATTCCCTTACAAATATTTTTCTGTGTGTTTTAAACATGTTCACGGTCCTTCAAAATAGTATTTTGCTGTTCTGATTAATGCTGAATGATAACTCATGGTAGAAAGTGAGGTTGAACACAAAGACTCTAGACACGAAGATTTTGCATAGCTGTATTGATAGAATGGTCAAATTAAGCTTTAGCACCAGCTGATATAGGGAGAAGAAAAAAAAAATCCTCTAATTCTGCAGATGTGTCAGACTACTGGCATAGGGTCTTGTATGGGTTACAGGAAAACTGCCAATAGTCTCCTTTTTCTATCCGTTCCCCTCCCACCATGTTCTGAGTACACTGTGCTCAGATCAACCACTGGTTATGGACAACCATAATGATGGGTTTCTTCTAATGTCTTGAAATAGGGAGAAAGGAAGCGGTTTGGGAATGGCTGCCATGCCATGCAACTGGGCTCTCCACCTGCAGATGTGAACATGCTGTACTGAGAGAGCACCATTCGTCCAGCAGAGGCAGTCAGAATCCTTCTCTTTAAATGCTCATTCAAAAAAAATAGAATTCTATAGAAAACGCATATTCTTTCCTTACAAAAGCATTTATTGGGCTTTCACTGAAAACCTAGGTTCAACAAAATCTGAAAGTGTAGAATTGGCGCTTTCTGTGTTGGTGCTTGGCTTCGACGTTGAAAGTTTTC
Source organism: Gallinago jamesoni (assembly GCA_025769975.1). Lineage (NCBI taxonomy): Eukaryota > Metazoa > Chordata > Aves > Charadriiformes > Scolopacidae > Gallinago > Gallinago jamesoni. The sequence continues at coordinate 46,788,202 of JAOQGH010000012.1, forward strand.
AACGGGCTTTTAATCTTCTGAAGAAAACATGAATAAATGATAATTTCTATTGGCATGGTAACCCTTTGGCAGGGGGAAGATGGGGCAGGGGGGGGAAATAGATGTACTTTTGTCACCCACCCTCTAATCTTTGTACTTTGACACAAGGTTTTTCTAGCGTGAGGCAAACAGACAAGTAGAGCTGCGTGTTCACCGTATGGGGCTTCCCAGGGCGAAATGTTGAGTATGTTTTTAAATAAATGGCACCATCATTATTTATTCATAGCTAGCGTGCTAACTGGAAAATGGAAACAGTCACACCAGTTATTTCAACAAAGCTTTGGCTGATTTCTAACACAATTCCTGTTAGTAGAAGAATAGGACCTAATAATTTTGACCACTTCAAAGCTTTGCCCAAACGATCTGTTTACTCATTGTCTGGTATTATTTCTAGATACACGTGTTTTGACTTCTTGCCTTTTTTTTTAAATTGCATTAATAGTTAAAACTGCAAATTTGGGACATGGCTGACTCAGCAACATGAATTATATATTTAGCAGTTTCTGATCTCTTTATGCAATGTGGGATCATGAGTTGTGTTTTTTCCTTCTGAGCTTACTCTGAACCTCGGTCCCTCTGCCACTTTGAATCAAAATTTCTTCTTTTCCAAGGAGTATGTGTTTTACCTGTTTCCCTGGAGCTAGAACTCAGGCACTTGACAATGACAGGGCTTCCCTGCATTTGTGACTACTTTCTGGAGCTCACAGGGAAAACCTTAATGTTACTGAAGCTGAGACCTGGACTGTGTCACTTAATGTTTTCCTGACCACTGGGGCTGGGAGGCTAACATGAACTACTGTGACAGATTTTTGGAGGGATCTGCCACTCAGATTCAGTCTCTTTGGGTCTGAAATTGCCATCTGGAGGCTTTGGCCACACAAATTCTCTAAAAGATGGCCTATGCTCTGAGCAGGAAACGTTGGATTATCCTGTCAGGGTTCATAGATGAAGCTCTTGGACAGAGTCCCTATGGACGTGACATTATGGTATTAGTGCTGTGGACTCTGGATATGCAGGTTTTATTTCTGGTGTTGTCCTGGGCTTACTTTGTGGCCTTAGACAAGGCATATTATCTCCACAGCCCTGGGATCCTAGTGTAACGGAGAAAAAGACCACCTCTCTCAAGCAGGGCCCGTCCAATACCCTTATTTTCATGCACTGAAATTTTATGTTGACTCTGGCTTAGCTTTATGTGGTGGATGAGGGAATGCACGCTCCCCTCCTGCGCTCACAGCGTTGTGCTCTCCTGCTCCCTGGCCCCAGGTGCCTCTTACGGCTGGCAGCCTGGTCTGCAGTGCAGCAGGTGGTGACACTGGTGTCAAGAGTGCCTCTGAAAGGAAGCGCTGCAGGAGACCTGCTGCCTGGCTTTATCACCCTTCCTCTGGCTTTTTGCATCAGCACCAGACACAACTTCTGGCACATAACCTGATGCTGTCCTTGTTTCCAGACCAAAACTCGAAACGCTTAAGAGGCTTTCTTCAGGGTGGGTTATGTGTCAACAGCTGTGGTGCAAACGGCAAGTCTGACCTCCTCCTTCCTTCAGAAGCCCTAAAGACTTTTCAGGATGCAGAGCATCCTGTCCCTGATTCCATCCTGATGAAATTTGGAGTCCAATGCTTGGGTTCTCTATGGGATCCCAAACGGACTCAAGATAGAGCTGAGGAGCCAGAGGAACGTGGGTTTTCCAAAGTCCATAGTCCCTGGTGCTCTGAGCAGTTAGTTGCCTTGCTGCAGGCCAGGTAGCCAGCAGAGCCCTCTTAGTGGGCTCAAAGCCCAGAAGGTGAGGAGAAGAAAGAGCCTCTGCGTCCCACAGTGGGAGATTGCTACTCCAGCAGAGGCCAGTCTGCTTAGAGGGCTGGCGTATTATTTTTTTTTAAAATAGCTCTTTTGGGAATGCATGCCTGCTGTAAAAAAACAGCTCTGCGTTTCAAGCTGAAAAAAATCTTTATCATTTAACAAAGGCGAAGGGGTGTCTACTTAACCGCCTGAAGCCACTATGAGTCCTCTTGCCTCTTTTGCTTCTGGTAAAATCTCAGACATAAAACGTGTTGCTCCCTAGGAATAAAATTGCTGCCTCTTGCTGAGAGGAGAGCTGACAACCTTCGGAGTGTCCTACTGAGCTTGCATCAGGCCAGGGCTGCGGAGAGAACGGGGGATTGACGCCCTCTGTTGTTGGGAATAAAAAACCCAACTCTGTAACACAGCTAATAGTGGTCTTTCTCCTATCCTTATTTTTTATCCTTCCCCCCCTTTTTAATTTTTTATCTTTTCAAGCGGTGGCTGGCTGCAGCCTCGCAGCTTAACAGATGGCCGGTTTCATCTGGCGACCTGAGGGTCTCTGTCGCCAAGGAAATTCTTGTCACGAGTGGTCAGCAGGGCAAGGCTGCTCGTCTCTGCTGTCCTCGCCAAAGCATGAAGCAGAAAATTAGCCATGCAAATCTTTGTGCATTTTATATCCAGCACGAGTGTGTGCTGACGGAGTTCCAGATGGCTGAGGCACACGTCCTCTGGCTTGCCAGCACCTAAAGGGCAGCATGGCCACCTGCTCTGTGAAACACAGGTTGGCCCATAAGCTCTGGTTTGCAGAAATTACCCTTTATGCAATGTATCATATGATAATGACCTTGTACATTCCTCCGTCAGCAAATGTTTTGTAGTAGTTTATTTACTGGTTTTGTTGTAGTTGGTAGGCAGTTAATTTCTTTCTCTTTTCCCCTCCTGCGTCTTATTTGCAGAAAGCTCTTTTGCAGGTTCAAGACACAAAGCCTCACCTGCTCCTGCTTTTATTCTGAACACAAAGCCTTGCACTTCATCAACATTAACTGATCCTGGTGCATCCCAGACAATGAAATGGTGGCTGCTGGGGCTATTAGGAGAAGCCTCCCTGGACTGCTAGATGCACAATTTATAAAGTCTGTCTTTAACCTTTTGGAAAATCGAGAAATGTCTCATTATCTAAAATGATAGCCTTGTACACTGGAGAGTTTAGCTATTTGAACTGCTTAACCAACCCTACTTCTAAGATTTTTATTTTTTTTAAAAAACTATATTTAAAAACCTGAAGCTGCAAGAATTGTTATTCCTGTAGGTGACAACATTTTCCACCACGCTTACAGGAGAGGGACGTACCCATGTGTATTCTGGTCTGTCATTCAAAGTGATCTACTCCCTTGCTGCATTGCATACACTTTCTCTTAATAGCAGCTCTTTCAAAATCTCACCTGCAGAAGAATAAACTGGATATTGTAAGTCTCACCTGGTCTATTTGAATGATCTGTCTTCCACCCAGGAAGAGGCATAGATAATCAACAAGGGTATCGTATGGGCTTGTTGCAGGGTTGCCCTAAGGAGCACGCTGTCGCTTTGAGGGAGTTTTGTGGTCTGTCAGTTTGGTGCTGTGGATGCTCTGAGGTAGCAGTTGTTGCGGAGGTCAGGTCTACATGTTGCTTGGCTAGCTTTTGGACAGACAGAGAAAGTGCCAATAATCACAATATAGAGGGTTAAACCAAACCCACAAAGCAATTTACCCGAAATCTCACAGGGAGCATGTGAGATAGGAATTATACATCAAGTTGTTGAATTCTAGGTCAGTGTCTCTAACAAAAGCTCATCACTCCTCTGGGAAAAACAAAATACATTGCAGTATGACCAACATAGGAGAGGTGCTGTGACTCCCTGGGACCAGACCCCGACTCCAGCACGCTCTGGAGGCACTGAAGAAAAGCTAGTTTGACCTCAAGTAAGTGAGGATCAGCTCGACATTTGCCTATTCTGCCTTGATGTAGGCTGGACTACCCAGGACACAGACCCCCTTCTCGTGCAGAGCACGGGTTGGCAATGCAGCTCTATGTACTGCTCTGGAAAAAGGCTAATAAGCAGTACATCTACAGCCACTTTCTTCTCCCCCCCCTCCCCTCCCCTCCCTCCCTGATTTATCCCTGCCTGGCCTTTGTATGGCCTTGCTATCTTCGTAGAGGGACACCAAAATTGTGTGAAAACCCAATGCCTCAACAGAACGGTGTCTAGACAGATTGTCAACAGGCTTAAATTTTTATATATTCTTTTGCTTTATGTGCTGCAATGATTTCTGCTTTGAAGGAATTTTCTTCATACAGCTGATTGTTTTATTGTAGTACTTAGACGAAGCTGTCAGGAGTTGCAAAAACATTTTCCTTCTCCTTTAAGCCACTATAAAGCCAGCCCTTTAAACTGATTTGCTCCCAGACATTGACCTTGGGCGGTGGTATTTGGATTGAGACTGGCTCCCACTGCGAAGCCATCCTGCTAGCCCTGTAACATCTGAAATGGCACAGGAGAAGGTAGGCAACACGTATGAAGGTCCTCCTTCACAGGCCTATAAGAATAGGAAATTGCTCATAAATTGCCGTTGTGCTGCTTTGATTTCCTTGCCGAGGGGCTCTTAACTGAGAAGACTGATACTTAAAGTGAAAAGAAAGAGAGGAGTCATGTTTCTTTCTGCAGTGGAATACAATCAACCAGTTCCCCAGTTTTACAGGTGAATGGTCAAAACTGCTGGGTTTTCAGACGTTTTCAGAGAGCGCCTACCTGACAAACGCTGCCCTCAGACCCACCAGCCTCATGCTGTCTGCTGGGCATTTAGAAGCAGATGACAGTGTTCTGTACCATCCCAGGGTATGAAATAGATAGCACAACTATTTTCAGTGTCAAAGTCTGAATGCGCTGTGTGACATACCAGCATTACAAACCTCCCAGCTCCACAGAGCTGAATTTTTATCATGCCAACTCCTCGATCCCACACTACATACAGAACTTCAGTGTGAGTTCTAGAAGGGTATGAGTGGGATTTCAGCCCGCATTACTCCCAGGAGCAGTTGGGACAGTCTGGCTCTTGTCCAGCAAGCTTCCTCAAGAGGGTATGATCTTCCAGCAGGGTGGTACTTGGTTTCCAGCATGCAAGGGCAAGTAGCGTGCCGCTTGCTCCTCTTGAAAGATTTAAGACACTCAGCATAAGTTATCTTGCCTTTACCAGTGAGTTGATGGAGTGGTGTAGAATGACTGACACGCCTCCATCTCCGTTGCAATTTATGGGGAAATAAATTAAGCCTTTAGGATCCTTTTTCTTTCTGCCAGCCCCTGTAGTACTCAAACTTCTCTCATTCATAAGTCAAATGCCTTCTATTTGAATGATATGTGACAGATGTTATTCTGGTATAGGTTAAATGCCAGTATAAAGGTATCTAGGGAGGCTGTACAAGGCAAATGATGAAGTTTGTTGATATGTAAGTAGCAAAGGCTCAATGGCTATGAAACCTTTCAATGTGATCCTGTAAGTCAAGTTTGTACTTCTGCCTGGGTAGGTGTCAAGTGGAGGAAGCCCTAGGGTTGGTCTCACACACTTAGAGGAGGTTGTATGTACTCTTACATTCATTCAATAACCAGACATAAAGGTGGTGAGGTACAGGCACAAAATAACTATTACTTATAAGAAGACTTTAATGAAATCCTATTTGTATAAATTTACTTCTGTCAATGTTTGAAATGTAGGTCTTGGTTGTTTCCTAATGCTCTGGAGGTGCAGATGTTTTACAGGCAGCAGAGGAGTGCAGAGCTTGTATTGAATGGGAGTGGAAGTCACAATTCCATGCAAGCCCATGTTTTACAAAGCATGAGGAATCATGGAATTGTCGGAGTTGGAAGGGCCCTCTAGAGATCATCTAGTCCAGCTCCCTTACTAAAGCAAGGCTGCCCAGAGCACATCCCTCAGGACGGCATGCAGGCAGGTCTTGAAGATCTCCAGAGAAGGGGACTCCACACCCTCCCTGGGCAGCCTCTGCCAGGGCTCTGCCACCCTCACCAGAAAGAAGTTTTTCCTCAGATTTGAATGGAACTTCCCATGTTCCAGCTTGTGCCCGTTGGCCCTCGTCCTGTCACTGGCAACCACTGAAAAGAGTCCAGCTCCATCCTCCTTCAACCCACCCTTTAGATCCTTGGAAGCATGAATAAGGTCTCCTCAGCCTTCTCTTCTCCAGGCTAAAGAGTCCCAGCTCTCTCAGTCTTTCCTCATCGGGGAGAGGCTCCAATCCCTCCATCATCTTGGTTGCCCTACGCTGGACTCTCCAGTAGTTTCCTGTCCCTCTTGAACTGGGGAGCCCAGAACTGGACACAGGATTCCAGTTGTGGCCTCCCCGGTGCAGAGCAGAGGGGGAGAATGACCTCCCTCCATCTACTGACCACACTCTTCCCTATGCAGCCCAGGATCCCATTGGCCCTTTTGGCCACAAGGGCACATTGCTGGTTCATGGACAGTTTACTATCCAGCAGGATCCCCAGATCCTTCTCCTCAGACGTGCTTTCCATCAGGTCCATCCCTAACCTCTATTTGGTGCGTAATTGATATAGCACAGGCTGCTTGATGAGCACCAAAGCTTGCTACTTTAAAAGGGTGTGTCCTGCAATCTGATTAAATAGGATGTCACAGCTGACTTTACTTGCCTTTGCCCCTTGGTAGCCTCACAGGTGGTTGCACTCTTCCAACTGATTCACGAGAAGCCGTGTGGTGTGTCTCTGCAGAAGGTATGTCCTTTCAAAAACATATGTCCCATATGTTTTCGGTTTTGGTTTTTCATTTTATATTTTATTTTGTATTAGGCCATGCAGTGCAGCAGAGAATAGAATAAGAATATGTCTTTCTATTGGAAAGAGTAATAGCATTGCACCCTAGTTTCCTAACTCTTCTTGCTTGGCTGCAAGGGAAAGGTTTGTTCTAAAATTCATGGCAAAACTCCTGTTGACTTCATCTGAGTATTTAGTGGGATAACTGTGTCACTGGAGAGACTAGAAAAGCACACAAAATTGGCCAAATTCTGGAGTAAAAGCTTTAAAGCACTCTCTAAAATGATGAACAAAGCCTGCAGTGCAGGATGTAGGACAGATTTATGGAATCATAGAATCATCTGTGCCAGAAGGGACCTTCAAAGGCCATCTCATCTGACCCCCTTGCAGTCAGCAGGGACACCCCCAACTAGACCAGGTTGCCCAGGGCTTCCTCGAGTCTCCCCTTCCATGTCTCCAGGGAAGAGGTCTCAACCACTTCTCTGGGCAACCTCTTCCAGTGCTCCGCCATCCTCATTGGAAAGAACTTATTCCTAAGATCCAATCTAAATCTGCTTTTCTTCAGTTTCAACCCATTGCCCCTCGTCCTGTCACTGCAGGCCTTTGTAAACAGGCT
>JAOQGH010000012.1:46795550-46841550 GCA_025769975.1 Gallinago jamesoni
AAAGTGGCAGAATCACTTCTCTGAATCTGCTGCTGATATGGTTATGTTCCAACCATGTGAGAGTTTTTTAGGGGGAGCCGAGAACATTCTGCACCATAGTTTCTGATGATGGTTTGACAAATAGGATCATCTTTCTCTTGGCACCTACTTTGATTTTTTTTCTAATGCTCTATCCCAGCAAGATAATTGTGTACACAAGAGGATTTGATTTTGTAGACATAAGCTTGAATTGTATTTTCTTTTTGCAAGACTCTAAAACAGCATCTGTGGAATGCGTTTCTTTTTTTTTGATTTTGAGAACTTCTGTGTGTGGAACAGGAGATGGAGCTATTTCCTAGCACGAAACGTATTTTGCAGTTGAGTTAACCACTAGCAGTAGCTAGTAGCACTGTGCTTTATCCAGTTCTTATGTTATCATAATTGCATTCCCCCTCTAATCCCTCTCTACCCTTGAAAATAGCCAGGTTTTTTTTCAAGCATGATAGTAGTTGTCGGCAGATCGGGATGACATTTTATTCATAATCTGGGTTCGTGATTAATGGAATCAATAACCAGGAATCCTTTGCTTATGTCGCTGGGGTAAGCAGCTTTCTGAGGTGACAACTGCTTGCTTTGAGGTGGAAGAAAGGTTATTTGTAAGGCTCACAGTTGCATGTTCATTCCAGCCACCAGGCAAAACGTGAATTACTCTTGCAATCCTTTTCTGTGTTGTTCCTAGTATCCTCTTCCATGAGGTCATGTATTTATTCTTGGGTACCTAAATTAAATGTAACTGTTTCTTTGTTTGATTTCCTAAGGAAATGAGGCTTTTGGACTCATGTTCCATGTGGATGTGTGTGTGTCTGTCACCATTGCAATTAACTTCTGAACCATTGCTCAGTTCTAGTGACATTTGGTAGAGGGGCAGAGGTCTTAAAAACAATTACATTCCTGCAAATGGCACAGAACTGACAGCTGGGTGATAGAGAAAAACCCCACTAACACTCTTCTAGAGGGGAAACCATCAGCATTCATCTGATATCAAACATGAGAAAATCCACTTAGAAACACAAATCTCCTGGAATGCTGACTTCATTGTTTTTTCTGCTCCTGGGATGCTCTTTGTTTGTTTATTTTCACTGAAGGGGGGTGTTAAAAAAAAAAAGAGTGAATTAAGTGTATTTTATTTTCATCCTAAGAGTCATGAGCCTGATCTGGGAGAAAAAACTGAAACAGACTTAATAATTAGTTTGGGTTTTTTTCATTTGTTTTCTTTTCTTGGCACATCTTTCAAGCAAACAATCATGCCTCCCCCCCAGCCCCGCTTCCTTGTTCTGGCAGGAAATAGAAACAGAATGGCATCAAGAGAGAATGTCATTTCCTGGCTGCAGGAATCCTTAAGAAGTAAGAGCATCTATTAACATATAGCTGTCCTATCCCATCTCTGTTATGTCTGGGAACAGACATGCAAACCGTGAAATCCTGTTGTAGGTTCTCTCTCTACCTTCATGCAGGGGGCCTGATCTATCAACAGAAGGACAGCAACGTCTAGCCCGGGTTTATTTTCCTTTCCTCAACATCATGCTATACTGAAGGTGACTCATTCTTCTTTTCAGACATAGAGATGTCTCTTGGCATCGCCGCTGTCGTTGCAAGTGCTATCCCAAGTCACGCTGCAAACAGGTGCTTGCCCTGAGCACGCCGTTGCTCAGTAATGCAAAGACTTGCAGGTCTGTGGAATTTGAGATACGGCCAAAGGAAATGCTCCGTCTGCTAGGAAAGATCAGGCTTGTTAGGCAAGGAGGAGTTCTGTCTCCCCTCTCTGGAGAGCCGAGCTAGGAGGTGAGGAAGGAGATATTAGTGCAGTTCGTATGTGTGTGTGGTAAAATAGAAAGCAGAAAATGTCTGGCAGTTCATTGTAATTAATCTTTTTTTTTTTTTTTTTTTTCCCCCATTGTGAAATATATTGCTTGGTTGCTCTTTTTTTGCTTTTTCCATGTGGTCAGCTCATCTATGAGGTTAGGAAATATTGTGTTTCCAACGCGTGTTGGATGCATCTTTCCTCCTTTCCTGTTAACACAGAGCCACGTCCCAGCCCTTGGTGTTTCCCACGGGCTGCCTGACCCACCGTTGTCTCTCTTCAGCACCTTTCTCAAATCTATTTTCTGCCATTAACTGATTCTGGCTACAATGCTCCAAACATTTGACAAATGCAACAAGAGTAGTTCACATCTCATCTAGTGTAATAAGAGACAGCCTTTTCATATCCTATAAACTTCAGTGTCATTAAATTAAAGACCAGTCTACAAATATTACAAGTTGCTTTCTTATCCAATTTGCGGTGGGGACAATTGGGACATTTTGGATATGAAGTTTGGCACTATGCAGGCTACTTCTAAAATACTGACATAATATAACTAGACCAATGTTTGTTTATCCTGAACCCAAATAACTACTTTTTCAAATGACTGGTTCATATTCATTCAAAATGAATTTAGCACCATGACTTCAGCAAAATGCACATGTAAAGAACAGCTAGAGGGAAAGTATAGTCCAGGAAAAGCATTGCTGGGCTTGAAGAAATCTCACTGCCCAAGATCACTCCTAGCTCCAGATTCATGGCACTCCTAAGGCTGTATTTTCTCACAGATGGGCTAAATGCAGCATGCAAAATCTACGCAGCTGCCCATCTTGTGTTTAATATGGGTTCGGAGGGTGGTTATTTTGTTGGGGGTTTTATACCTTGAGTTAGTGGGGCATTAACTTGGGAAGCAGTCCTCAAAATGTGGGTCATTAAAAAAAATAAAGCCACCCTAAATTTATTTGGGTAGCAGAGCATGCAGTTTCAGCATTATTCATTAGAGTTAGTTCAGTTAACTGTGAAGAATTTCTGAAGGGATGATGAGTACATGTTTTCTTGCAAACTCACTGGATATTATGCAATGAGTGCAAACAGCAAAGAGAACACAAGCCGTATTTTTCTCCCAGAGAACTATTTTCAGTCTTTGCTTCTATCAGTAAAGATGCTGACAAATGAACTTATTTTTTGGAAATATTCGCCAGGTATTTTGACATACTCTGACACACAAAATCTTCAGAAGTGGTATCATATAGTAAGAGATAGAGTATGTACTTTTGGGATATTTTGAACACTTGTTCCTATTTCCCAATTGTAGGGGGAAAGAGCATCATAGCTAGCCAGAATAGGAATCAATAAGGGTTGATCATCTGTGTTACCAAGAGTGAAGGTCTACAACTTTATCTTCTCTGCGAATGTAAGAAAATACCTTATTAAAAACAGGGCTTTTTCGTGCTGCTACCATAGTGTGTAAGAGCAGAAATACATCAGAAACAGTCTGAACTCCTACAATGGGTACAGGAAAGAAGAAGGGGGCAGATGCTCACATGTGTTCTGGAAGCAGAAGACAGAAAATACCACCAGGATGGTTTTATTGTAGCTGGGGAAAGAAGTCCTGAAAGCTGGTGGATGTGGAAACTGTCAAGCTTGGGCTGTTCTGTCTTAATACATTTTTTTCTTAGCCTGATCCTCTTTTTGGTCAGAGGTGTTTGTTTTGGCAAATACTGTATTTCTCAAGACCATCAAACTGTATGACACGGGTACTGACAATAGAGGACTACTCGTGCTAAGGAAGTAATAGACTCTGCCTAAAATAAAAGAGATTATAGCTTTCCAAGAGGCTGCCCGTCTTCCCTGAGGTAAATTTTCTCCCGGGATTTCAGAGATGTCTGGCTAAAGCACAGAAACTTGATGTTTTATTAGAGTTATGGTCTTAATACAGACACAAGCGTATGAGTGAGATGATGCAGATTGCCTTGCCTCATGTTCTCAACCTAGTTTCCCACAGGAGTTTTCTTCTGGTATGTTTTCTTGACTCTTTAAAGCAGAATAATTTGTCTTCCAGTGTGATGCTGAACCTGCCACCGTGCCAAACATGGAGCCTTTAATCAGTGACCTAACCACAGCCCAAAGTGAAAATCAGTTTGAGTAATATCTGAAATCAAACTGGTATTTTAAGTCTTGAACTCAAATGTGATTAAAACATTAAAACTTCACAGTTGTGCTGTAACCGACCCCAAAATGCATGAGATTGCCTCCCTGACTGACATGTTCAATTGCCCTGGCAATTGGTCTTCCCATGGTCTTCCAAAATTCTTCTAGCATGCAGCAAACTAAATTTTCTTACCTTTTCAACAACAAAGTCAGAAAGTCATAGAATTATAGAGTCATTTAGGTTGGAAAAGACCTTTAAGACCACTGACTCCAACCATTAACCTAGCACTGCCAAATCCACTGCCATTAAAAATTGTCACAGTGTGAAAGCACTGGCACACAGTGATCAAATCAATTCTCAGTCTTCACTTTGATAAACTCAATAGATTAAGTTTATTAATCAACAATGTAGCACTTCTGTAGTGCACTTTTGTTCTCTTTCACATTTCTATAGTCTTCACCAGGATGAACACCTACCAACAGGTTTAAATGAAAATTTCATTTTTAGTAACAAAATTGGGAGCTATAAGAAGTTCAAGTGTGTTCCCTAGTGGCCTCTTTGTGGCCATCTATGAGGTTTATTATTGTCTCCATGCTTTAATAGCCAATAGTAGGCAATGCTATTTTTTATCTGTGGGTTCTGATTCTTAAAATAAATGCTGTGTTACTTAATCCTTATTTCAAAACCATTTTCTGTAAGTTTATATTCCTTTCCTCGAAGCGAGATCAACAGAGTTTTGTAGTGCATACTTCAAACAAATTAATAGTTTATTATACTGTTTTTTGCTATTTCATTGAATTTGCTAGACACCCTAGTAGAGTAGTATTTAGTTCTGCCAAGCAGTGGATAAGCTTGAGCTAATATCTATTTTCATTTCAGATTATGTTTTCCCTGAAGTGTCACAGTGGAGGAAGAGGCTACTGTTTGTTTTCAATTAATAACTTCATATTCAAATATGACATAGATCTTCCAAGTCTTTATCACTTGAATCAAACTACTTCCTCAGCAGGTTTCTGTGCTACTTCCACCTACTCACAATCTAAATTAGGCTATGCTTCCTTTTGTTTATTAATCCAGCTTCCTCTCCTTCTCAGATGAACTGCCTTTTATACTTATCATCGTGTCTGGGTTCCTAACCTCCAAATTTTTCGTAATGTCTGTTTTATAATTACTGTCTCATTTGGCAGTAAAATAGTTGCTGGTATTGGTAGCACTATTCCCTGGCTGATAGTTATCTTCACGGCTTTTCCTGCTATCTGTCACGGCCATGAATACTTCATTAGTTAGTGGTTTCCTCTTTCCCCCCAATTATATAGGAACTGTCAGTCACACAGCAAATGAATGCTGCAGGAAATCCACACTGCCTTCTCATATAATTCAGCACTATAATTTCCTCATCTAAATCTAGTACTGTTAAAAAAAACAAAACCAAAAACTAAAACAAAAAACCAACAACAAACACGATCTACTGTTCTTAAGCCTGTGGGTTTTTTTTTTCTCGTGACTAGCCTGAGAGGGCTTTTCACTGTAGGATGATTTACTGCCTGGTGTTATGATTTAATCTGTGTGGCTTTTACAGGGAGAGGTTTTGTGGCTCTGTATCTTAAAGGAACTTGAAAGTTCACAAAAAATTGCTTTGGGATGATGCAGAAAAGGCTATGTGCCTTCTTTGTCTTGGCATATGTTGAGAAACAAGAAGGAGAGGTTTTGCAGAACATGAGGGCTATTCAGTGTCTGATTTGGAGGTAATTGAGTCAGGAGGGAGTCTTCTGAGGTTTTCTGTTGAGTGAAAAATGAACCCACCTGATATTTGAAAGATTTCTTCAGATACTGAGTCAATATGCCTCCAGAAAGGAAATGGGCTATAGTCAGCGGGTCGTGGTTTTTTTCCTATTACACATCAGCATGTCAAAGCCAGTTAACAGTAATCAGCTTTGAATTTAAAGGTCTTCACTTCCAGTGTGGATGTGGTGTGTAACAGCTCTTCCCTTTCTTAGCATAGGGGCTTTCATTTGGCTGTTGCAGCACGCCATCCTTGCATGGGTGTCCTTTAGGGACATGAATTTCCTTCCAAATAAGCAGTTTCTTTCCTCTGACACTGCAGAAAATCAGTTCCCTGCAGTTTAGTTGAAGCGAAACACGAGAAGATGCATTCCTGAGCTGTGAGTGCATTTGAAATTATTTGTCTTCATTACTACTATACTCTGTAATTACCTTCTTCCCAGTGCCAGCATTTGACTAACAGTATTTCAAATTTCAGTCTCCCCTGCAGCCTCCGGCAAAACCCTTAGAGCTGATTTTTCGACGTCTAATAAATGTGTGTTGGGGTATGGGGGAATATGTACAAGTCTTTCCCACTGTGGATGCACCAGTGGGATCTCTGACTTGCAAAGGATGGCTGACTTTCATTAAACCAGTCAGAGTTTATACTTGAGACTTCTACGCAGCGATCGTACCACAGAGCTAGTGAAAACTACCTTATTTCTTACCCGTTTGTTTCTTAATATTTGCTCTCTTGCTCTTTAAAGATGCTGGTAATGAAAGCAGAGAGACTGATGTGTTCAGAGGAGGGTTACGTGGATGCTCAGGAGAGGAAGGAGCTCCACTGCTGAATGAAAACTACCCAAGCTGCACATTCAGTGCAGTGATCTCCCCTCTTTCCCACTCAAGTGATAGTTTTAGGGATTAGTAAGTACCTGGGACGTGAGGTGCTGTGATGTTAGCCTGTTAAGCAGCAATGTGCATTGCTGGGTAGGCGAGGGAAGGGACTTCTGCTTTGGTCTCCATCCAGTTCTCCATGAAGCGCCAGACACGTCGTTGACTTCGTGCCCTTCTTGCTATACCTGCGGACACAGAGCAGAAGGAAGCACCGTAGGATTTGTCCTGTAGAAGAGCGAGTTTGCAACACTTTCAGGTTATAAGTTGTTATGTTTCCTTGGAGCCGTGGCTAATAAAGACCCAGCCTATCACTAATCACACGTGAAGAAATGAATCCTAACTGCTTGAGTAATGAATACAACTGAATCGTGTTCTGTCTTAAAGAACTTGCACTGTCACCAGACATTTCTCTGTCACAGTTATTCTAACTGGATTTATCCTAATAGCAGATTGGCTGTCTCATTAAGTAGCTAATTAGTACGTATTTATGTTAAAAGGACATATTAGTGTTGCTTTCCGTGTTTTCCCTTGTTCCTAAGGCTTGAATGAAAATGTTAATGCTTTTTTTCTATAAAAAGATCCTTAATTAGGTTACGCTGAGGGTGCCAATTAGTCAAGATTCGAAAGCAAGTTCCCAGAATATTCCTTGCACTGCTGTCACCCTTACAATTGAAGTAGGCAATGCTAATCACACATTTGCATCTTGTGGGCACCGTGTAGCAGATGAAATACTGGGGTCTGAGCAGCAGCTCGTTTCCTTTTTGTGATTCCTGATACACCTTTGCTGGCAGTCTGAGATGAAATCTGTTTCTTTGGTCAGCTTCTTAGAGCTGTAGAGAACATGTTCCCACCCGAGCGGTGATCCTTGTGGAGTGACAGCTGATGTTTTCTCTCGGAGCTGTTCATGAAACAAATCTGATCTCCAGACTGCTAACGGTGTTCTGGGAAGCAACATACTCCCCACCCTGGTCAAGGATGCATAAGGGTGAGGGTCTGGCTGTGACTATGTGTTTCACACAAAAATAATGCACACACACCCCCTATCCCCACCAACCTAAGTGGAGACATTCTGTGTAGTGGAATTGCTTGAGTACGTACAAGTGCCATATGGATACGAAACCTGTCATTCACATGCAGAATAATGTTCTCTGTCCACCATCACCTTAAGCGAAGCATGATATTTAGTGAAAACAGTTCCGGAGTTGCAAGTTTATTGTTTTGGATGTTTAACTTCTCCCCTGCTCCTGTCCCAACAGGGCAACTCTACCAGGGATCGTTGGTGTAGCTCAAATACTTGTGGTAGTCCTTGAAAACACAACTTTTAGCTGTACAGTAGCCTATGGTGTTAAGGGAGAGGCTGGAACTATTATGAACTATACAGACAAGTTAAAATATATATGTGTGCGTACACACACACGCAAATATTATTGTTAAGGCTGTGTTCAACAGTCAGTCGAAATCATGTAGGATTAATTGTTATTACCTTTGCTCTTTCCACTGAATATATTTTGTGCTAGCATTGGTCAGTCCTGTGACATTTATGGTAGAAAAAGTAATAGGGAACAGTATTATCACATGCTGGTAGCTCGTGTTTTGTTTTGGGGGGCTTTTTTTCTTTCTTTCAAAAATAATGTTGCTCCTCAGGGTAACTTGGATGGGCTTTTTGAGAAGGAAATGTTCTTTGTTCGTTTTCATTCCTTCCTATTTCCATTCAGTGGCAGTCAAATCAAAGGCAGAGGCAGGAGTGTGGAAGAATAGCTGCTATTGAAAAAAACCAATGTGATTAGTGTGGTGGGTGCTTTCCTGTCAGCGTGGAGAGAGAGAAACAAACTTGTTAGCAGAGCTCAGACTTTCAGACCAACCACCTGCTATTTAACCTGTGTATTCGTAGGCAGAAGAGGTGGATGCAAGTTGCTTTACAAAAATGAGCCAAAATTAGCTTTTGTTTGTAACTCCAGGTTATAAATCTGAATTAAACCAAGAAAACTTGTCACTGAAATTAAGTAATTCACATTATTTAACTGAACTAGCAAAATTTATAATAACTAATAGTGAAATACTATCTGTGTCAAAATCAACAAAGCAAGCAAACTGGTTTCAGTGCTTGATTAGTTAAATCACCGTGCTAATGCTGAAGAATAAGCAATCCTTGCTGTCCACTGGGTATGAATCTCACTAGGGAACCTTATTACAGTCAGTCAAACCTCTAATTGGAATCTAGCAAAGTATCCTCTTCCATCTTCAAAGGACTTGGCATGATCTTGTCAGGATCAGATATCTTAAATTATGTTATAGTCTTAGGAAAAAAAAAATCCAATTTAAGTCAACTATAAAAACATCTAAGAAAATATGCTGGCATAATAAAACCACATGCACAATGTTCATTCAACTGCAAACTAAAAGAAACCCTTCAGTCTGAGATATATGTTAGCTATTCTGCTGTGTACTAAAGACAATATCCTTACTAATTTTGACAAGCAAAGCAATTAAGAATAGTGTATGTTTGAACAGTAGTACAGACAGCTTTACATCTTAATAGAGAACATTTATCTATTAAACATGACAAGATGAAGCTATCAAGCGCTTAAAAACATTCACTTTTGTAGATTTGCCTGCTACCTAAGTATTTTCCTCTCAGCAGCCAGTTTGTTTACAGTTGTAAAATATTTTGTCATTTTCTTTTGCCTTTTAAGAAAAATATTATCTAAGCATTTAGTATCTCACTGTGTTTTGTATCCCTGGCAAACCAGGACTTCTATTTTTTAATTCTCAGACCCTTCCTTTAACATGGGTAATTAAATTAATGTCTCCCAATGTCTAAAATTATAAATGTAAGTTAAATAGGAACCACAAAATGCTACTTCTACTATTATCTGTCGGACAATTTGAAAGAAGAAGCCAATTCATATAGCCATCGATAGGAGGTTTAAAGGCTTTTCCTGAAGTATGACAAGAAACAGATTCAATGTGGGGAACTTGTATAATTAGTTGTATTATTAGTCCGTAACTGTAGCTATGAGTTGGATCCAAGTTAGTTAAGCGATGATTGCAAACACCTGGCAAATGTGTTGAGAACCAGTTGGTCATATAATGAACATTTAGGACAATCCTATTACTGTACTAAAGACTCACTCAGCAACATGAAGGTTTTCCAACACATAAAGTTGCACCATCTCTCAAAAGCCAAGAGAGCTGTCTGTACCTCCATTTTATGCAGGCAAGAGCCATCAGTGGAGTTACTGCTGGCTCAGCAGAAGGTTATAGTCGAGACAATCTTAATGAAGCTTGAAATCTCCAAATTCATTGAATGAGATATATTTTTTTTTTTTCATCCTATATTTACCCCTTTCCTCTGTGAGCAGTGCAGTCATGTGTAATTTTGAAAATTGGGTGAAAACTATGTAAGAGAAGAATTCTATTTTGCTGGCATTTTGCATATACTTGCTCACAAGTATAATCGCAGTGAAGTTCTGGGCTGTTGAATTGCATCCAGAGCACTTCTTCCTGTTTCCTCCAAAATTCCATGTGTGAGAAATGATAGTGGGGGAGAAATAGCTGCAACAAAATGCTACAATATTTTTCTCAGACATATTGCGTTTGCATTACTTGTATTCTCTGATTTTACAACTATTCAAAGTGCCCGTGCAACAACATCACTTCCTGCTAAACATAAAGAATTTGGTAAAGACTAGGTATTGTCTTTCTTGTATCTTGTATCAAAATCTTGGATTTTGACCTTTCATCATATTCCATTATAGGAATATGCTGTGGAAGTTCTGGGTTAGTTTTGCAGAAATTTTGAATTTACTGATAATTTTAGAGGTTATCGGTAGAAGTGGAAGACTTTTGATAACCTTATTTTTTTTTTTTCCCCCTCTCTGATTTCAGATTCGCGTTGCTTCTAGTGCAATGCTGATGCTCTGCCCTCAACAAAGGAGCATGAAGAGTGAACTCAGTTTAAATGAGTGATGTCCACCAAGAGAAGCAGCCCTCTCCATGGCCAGAATCAGCATTGGCACTCAGGTAGGTGTAACATGCACTTTTTTTTTGCTTTCTATGCGCCTGCATGTGCTGACCCACAATTACATCCTGATGTGCCTGACTAGC
The DNA here is from genome assembly GCA_025769975.1 of Gallinago jamesoni. Classification (NCBI taxonomy): domain Eukaryota; kingdom Metazoa; phylum Chordata; class Aves; order Charadriiformes; family Scolopacidae; genus Gallinago; species Gallinago jamesoni. The sequence goes on from JAOQGH010000012.1 coordinate 46,806,308, forward strand.
CTTTGAAAGTGATAGATAATTTAGGAAAGCAGTAGGAGAGGAAGGAGGAGGACAGTCCCTCAACTGGTAGAAACCTCATCATAACTCATTGATTTCACTGCCATGACATCAATTTATCTAGTTCAGCATCTAAGCCTATCTTAAAAAGATTACGCTGGCTTTAGTGAAGCTGTGGTGATTTATGCCTACCTAAAACCTACCCTCTGCAACAATGCATGCCTGATCTTAACTTAATAGACACAGAAACGTGTTTGAGAAGGAGTTAGAGCTGCTCCTATACACTTGATGTGTGTCAAGTGACTGCAGAGAAGTGAGAAAACGGCAAGTAAGGCGCAACCCAGTATCTCGGTACATAACCTGTTCTTTGTGTCAATAAATGCATTTATTTGCATTTATTGCATATACTACACCTCTGACAGTGCACCTCTGCATCGACTCAGCTCTCCTTTACGCAAAACTCCTGTCAGAACTTCCCCTTTGCTCACAACCAATCCTAGTTGTAGATGATTAGCACAATAACTTGTACTGGCCCAGTGTGAAGAACAGTATTGAAGGTGATATATTGAGATCGTGTGACTGGATTTTTACTGGTGTGGAGGGCTGACCGGAGGTCATTCTGCCCTGGTTCACTCAGCATGGCCCTACCTTTCCTCTGTGCTTTCCTCCATCATTAATGAGGCCTAAGTATGACTGCTCTTCACTTAGTAGTTGCACTGGTGTGGACTGGAACTGGACGTTTGTGAAGTGGAAGTGGTTTTATCCTTCACAGCGGATTTATCCTTGGACAGTTGTGGTGTGCCCCTGGCTGGATACGTGGTTTTATAGGAGGAATGTTTAACATGAGAACCAACTATAAGGGCTACAATGCTTTCTACCTCCATATTATTCTATTGTGTTGTGATTTGGAGAAGTGAAAAGAAACCATGTGGCTATCATATTACTGATGCCTTTCAGAAAGTCTAGGATTGCTGAATGTGATTGGTGCTACTTGACTGTTTATATGGACAATATAGAATTGTGGTCATTTTTTTTTCCCCAGTATCAGTAATGATTCTAAGCAAATGATGTGTATTACTTCCTGTCAAAATTGTTTTTCCTCTTCTAGTATTTTTTTTCCAATGTACTTTGTATTCATTTGTCTGGAAATGCAGCATTGCACTGGTATCTTGTCTTACCACTTTTCAACTATTTGTTCAAGATTGTTTTAAGTTATAACCGTTGTTTTTCAGCATGTTTGTAAACTGTTACTATGTATTCCTTGAAGTCTGAACATCCCCTAAACCTTCCTTTGTACCTCAGAAGTTAACTGGAATGTCTCTGATTCATTCAATAATTGAAACAGCAATATAAATTTAATTATGCGTAGAGTGAATGATACTTAGCAAATGTCACTTTTCTGCTCAGAATAAGCTTCATCCTGGCATAGTTTGCATAACCATATCACATTTGACTTCTCTGAGAGCGAGGGTTTGTATTAAGTTAGGTATACAGAGTTGGGCACAAGCTACGTGTAAAATCTGAACATGCTGAAGGAGCAGATTCTTCTGTGACTTTGAGATCTAACTGAAATTCTCCCTCAGAATGGAGAAAATTCTTCGTTTAATTGCTTGTATTTGGTGTTTGACTGCTCAAACAGAAGAATTATTCCCTTATGAATGAGCAGGCAGAGTTATTTCACTAGGTATCTAAATTGTATATATTGACAAACATAGAGTGATGTTCTACAGGTGACTCCCTTACTTATGGTAAGAGGGGGAACAATGAATGCTTGTTTGTGATGTAGACAGATCCATCTTGTCAAGTGGGCTTGTTAGTATTCAAAAATACTAAAGATGCATGCGTGGGGTGTAGCTTCCTTCCTTGTTGAGGTGGAGTGGCTAAGCATTTCTTACGACCCGGGCTATACTCATCAGTCTTATCAACTTTCAATGGTGATAGAATCATAGAATGATTTGGAAAGGACCTTCAAGATCACCTAGTTCCAAACCCCCTGCTATGGGCAGGGACACCTCCCACCAGACCAGATTGCTCAAAGCTCCATCCAGCCTGGCCTTGAACCCCTCCAGGGATGGGGCAGCCACAGCTTCTCTGGGCAGCATAATAATAGGGTGTATGAAAGCTAGATGCAGATGATCTCTTTTTGAAAAAGCCTGTACGTTTTTGGTTTTTTTTGTAACAGTTGTATTCTCTTCCACATTGCAATGTAATCAACATACATTTACATATTTCATGTAATCAGGACAAGTGGAGGTGCATGCTAAATGTGGTATATTATGGTCAGAGTGTAGGGCTTCATCTTGGAATACTGCAACTATTTACAAAAAGCCAACTGCAAAAAACCTTGTAAAAAGCTAAACCCTTGCACCCTTGTCTGTCTTGTACTTGAATGTGTAAGAGTAATCTTTTGTATCATAGCCCTTCTAGAAACAGGCACTTCGGAAAAATAACAAATTCTTGCTGTAAATTCAAGCTCTCACAATGCATTGTCAGCTCTGCCAGCTCTAGTAATGAAAATAATACTTAGGGATTTTTACTTTGTTCAGCTCTATGAAACAGTTCAGACAGGAGGCTAAACTAAATTCCACTTCACGTCATGAATTATCATCTAAGCACTTAATAAATTTCAATTAATTATTTTATTTCTTTTTATCCTTTTGAAGAAAATGCGCTAGGACAGATGCTGTCCCAGGAGGTAAGCAGAATACAACAGGATTGCACGGTTATAACTTTCAATTTAGTTTACATTCTAGGAACTATTCTACCACTGAGAAATATGAAAGGGACAGAACACGTTTGGCTTTCTCACAGGGACTTCAAAAAAACCCCACATAAACAATACAGGTGACTTATTCCCGACAGCTCTCAAATCGATGAACACAGCAATCCATTTCAGAGACTTGATAGAAACACAGGGCTTCTGGTAGAAATTCTTGTGCCCCTCTGGATGCTTGCCTATGTAAAGATGGTTTATTTAACTAGAAAAATGTATTGGGCCAGAGAAAGCTATGATTTTTTTTCCTTCTGACAGCTAGGTTTCCTGGGCTTTGAAGTGCCCTATTCAAGGGGCAAGTAGAAAACCAATTTTTTATAGATTCTTTTATAGATATAAGAATCCAAACATATACATTTGATACATATGCATGTAATATATATAATGTATGTGTTCTATAAATATGTATGTATTTATATTAAATAGACAGACAGATATATCTCAGAAAATGAAAACCAGTATGCGAAGGTCAGACCAGTTCACAAAATCTCATGACACTTGACCAACTAGTCCTGTTCTGAAGTCCATAATGGAAATCCTGACATCTGGATAAGCATATCTGACATGGAGGTAGATTTCTTTGGAGGACTAATAAATAAACCACTACCACCACCCTTTTTTTTTTTTTTTTTTTTTTTGTTTAGCATCCGACTCTCTCTCTCTTTCCTTTTGCTGTCAGCAGAAGGGATGTGCCATCTCCTCAGCTTTGGCATCTGTGAGCAGGACTCAGCTACAGCACCTGCCCCCTCCTGTCCCGATGATGATGTGGCTAGGGCTTGTTTCATGGGTAGGAGCTTGCCAGGGCCCTCCACGCTCCCTTTGGGGATGCACGTCATTCACTGCACTCTGAATCTGCTCTCCCAGACCCCACACAGGAACAGCTCAGCTTGTTACCGTTTCTAGCGCATCTTCATCTGTTACTTGATTTACTGCAGCTATAAAGCAGCAATTTCCTTCTATTTCTGGGAGGCAAAAAAAAAAAAAAAAAAGGCAGCATCATTATAATTTTAAAAGTCACCAGAAGTTCTTCACATCAGCATTATGCCACGTTTTTTCCCTTCCCCGTTTATCTATTTGTCAAAGCAGAATGCTTTCTAATATAGGAAGAGCCTGTGGGGGAAAGCACTGTGCTACAGCCCTGTTTTCCAGTAACTACAAGCAAAGAGTTTATTAGCTCACTTTATAAATTCTCTCATGAATAGTGGAATTATGGAAGTAGCATCCTACAGACTGTGTCCCCAAGCTCATTGACTTGAGGTGTCAATCAAGAAGGCGGAAGCTCAGACTGAAGTTTTTCCCATGGTTAAAATACATATGGAGGTGCCCTAAGGATTCTTTACTGCCTGATGAGGTGCATTCTCACACTCCAATAGTTTCCTTGATTGCAGCACTGAAACAGTCCCTTTTCAATCTACCTGTTTGTTTTCATGAAAAATGAAAGAATTCAGTATGGCTGAGTTATCCTCTGTAGTATTTGCTCGATAGGTTCGAAACTTGATAACCAAGGAATAGACAGGTGAAGCAAAAAGAAAAGATCAAAAAAAGAAGAAAAAGAAAATAATAATAAAAAAGTCTGTTTCTGGATAAGCACTTTGTTTAGCCAGGAGTTAGCAGCTTTCATTTGTGTTTGCTGTGTTTAATGTTACAGGATGCTGTGTAGAAACTGTGAGGGTAACTGAGAAGAGTTACCACTAGTGGCAATGCTGTTCACAAAGCTCTTTGTTATATGACCACGGCAAAAGTGTCCTTTAAAGAAGGCCTTAAAAATTAAAGCTATTACAAAGATCAAAAGTGGCAAAATGTTTCATCGTGAGGAGTGGAGTGATCCCCCAAAAAATCCGAGTTGTCTATCACAGGAAAAAAATACATTTTCATTGTATTAGCTCTAATGATATAGTCAAATGAGGCATTTGAACTGGTTCTTACACAAAATTGTCAATTAAATAAATCTCTTCCCTCAGCAGAGATCAGTGTCGCTGGATCAGCATTTTCAAATGAAAAAGTAATTTATTAGCAAAAATCTCCAGTTTTCATCTATTTATTTATTTATTTTCCCATCAGGATAAGTAGCTATTGTTTTTGAGAAGGGTGGTCCAAGCTGCTTTTCGTAAACGCTTCGTGTTTTAAGTTGGCAATGCTGTCATGAAGGAAGGATAGAAGTTAATAAATGTAATGGTCTTAAATACATTGAGGCAGGCTTTGTCAAAATGTTTTCATATCCTTATTCTGTCCCTCTCCACTTTCTACTATTTTAACAGGAAGAGAATGTTTTTCTTCATAGTCAGAGAGGTCTAGGTCTGTCCTTCTTATGAAATAATGAATCTACCTGTTTTGTTTTTAAATTTTTTTAATTCATTTGTTGGGGTTTTTTTTATCACTTACTAGTTAGTCTCCCCTTGAGAAATACGTATACTGTGAACTGTGGGTTGAGGGATTGTTTTGATTCCTAGCTAGCATGAATGGATTTTTCTTGAAAATATAATTAAATATTAAATGAAGGGTAAAAGGTCAGCAGTTATGTCAAATAGGTATTAATGCTAATTGCAGTCTGTGATTTTGTTGGGGGGGGAATAAATCCAGAAAACACTGACCAACAGGGAACAGCAGGTACTCATTAGAAGTGTTAAACTCAACATTAATAATACCGTTGTGTGTTTGGAAACCATGGCAACAGTAGGGAGGGGCAACAAATATAATTTTCTAATGTCTAAAGACATGAATTAAAAACTGTGCCCACATCTACTCCTGATGCCAATGGCAGAGAATTCCCCTAAAATGATCTTTATGGCATGTGGATGTGAAAGGGGAAAAAGCTGTAGAATAACTGGTGAAAAAAGAAATATGAAGCCAAGATGAGGTATTTAATTTTTTACCCCAACTTTCTGAATAAGCTGAAGATAAAAATACTTGGAAAATTTTGGTCATTATGGAGGTTCAACGGAAGGCCAGCTGACCACACGTTCACTAGTCATTAAAATCTTCTAATAGTACATCTCAGGAATAATTTACCTGATAAGACCCTCCTTTACTGGGAATTTCTAAAAACAAGTTGTTTAAACATCTGTCAGGAATAAAATAGAATTTATTCTGGTTTAGGATGAAGGAATTAACTGGCTGGTCCAGATGGAGCAGCATTTTTTGGCTGTAGCGGTCCCAGAGCAAGAGTCTTTTAATGGTGTCCGTATGCTGTGAGCGTTAGCATTTGGTATGGAGAAGAGTTCTTGATCTCACAGGACATCAATTGAATACGGATAAATAGTCAATGGATTGGAACTCTATATTGCTTCTCATTAGCAGTCCTTTCTGGCTCAGGTAACTCCTTAGCTGGGCTCTGTAGTTAATGTGCATGGATGGTAATCTCCCATGGAGTATTTAACACTTTAAGTGAGGTTTTTCTTCCCGAAACATCTAAAGGCTCTGGGAAGAGGTGTGGGTCTCTATTCCCAACTGGCCAGGTGTGTACTTTGCTATACATCACAGGAAAACACAAGGGGCAGTGAAATGTTGGGTTTTTCTCCTTCCCTTTGTGCAGTGCTTATCAATTCCTGAAGAGACACAACCGCCTCAGCATTGTGGACCTCTAGAGCAAACAAGTCTAACCTGGATGTAATGTGGGAAGAGGGTACTCCCTGGGGGCAGGGGGCGTGGGACATGAGGTCTTGGTGGCTAGCTGAGTAAGTGAGAAGGCAAGCAATTAATTCTGCCTAAATTTCTCACATAAGTGGAAGATGATAGATATCTGAATGTGCTACTGCCATCCAGAAATTCATTCCAATGTATGCCACGCAATTTGATCAAAGGTCTGAAAAGTAAGCTATTTGCCCACTGGGGAGCAACCAAATCCAATCGCAAGGTGATGACATGGGCTAGAAAACACCCTCCTCTGCAGAGGACAGCAGTGATTTCCTTGCTTCCCAAATCTGAGTGGAGCATCTTCTTAAAAGCCCATACCAATAGCTGCAGCCTGCATGCAGTTCACAGACGCATCCTTTCTTCCGTGTCTGTCTCAAGTAGCCACTGAGGGAACTGAGTTGTACCAAATTTAGATGTTTGTAGTAGACCACGAAGGAAGAACTCATAATTTCATTTTATAGACAGCTGGTATATGGGAAGAGAAACAAGAAAACATAAAAGTATTTGCTTAAAAAAACTCATATGTATCTTGGTTGCCATGAGAGCTGCCATATGGAAAGAAGAGAGGGTTGGATACAGAGACTCTATTTTTTTTCTTACTTCATAGTGCAGGCCAGGAGGATAGCTACTGGGCAACATCATGAACTACACTTAAAAATAACACATAATCTGGACCTCTGCTGCTGTCAGTGGAGCTAGGCAATAAACAAATAAGCACTTGTGAGATGAAAGTCACCTTAATACCAAATGCAACCAAAGCTGATGGATTCTAGTGGCATGAGTGTTCACCCAATTTATTCTTCCTTAAACTCATTGTTACGAATAACCGATTATAAACAATAGACACCTTAATTAAAAAAAAAAAAAAAGAAAAAAGAAATTGATTTATAAAACTGAGTATCTGTTAATGTGTTTGTTTGGCTGCTAATACCATGAATTACTGAAACAGAAGCTACACTATGCATTAGGTATTAGGTTAACCTAATGACCCTAACTTTGTAACTGGGGGAATGGTGAGACTCTAAATAGGCTCTGCAGAGAGCAGTGGCTCATTGTGTACTACACAGTGTTTCCTCTCCTGCAGCATTTTTATCTCTATTTTTGGGAAAATCCTAAGCATTGTAACTTGGAGTTTTCCTGTGGTCATGAATGTCAGAAGAAATTAAGACCCTCTCAAAGATATTGTAGATGGAACTACAAGCCTGGCTTGCATTTAGTTTGGTTTTGGTTGCCAATTGAGTGAGTAATTCCTAATCTTTTCTTGAATGCTAATTGTTACTATTGAAGAAATCTGCAGGTGTTTAGGATATAAAAGTGGAAAAGTGGCACCTGCATTCAGTCCCTGGTCTGTGGGATTTATGGTTACACTCCCTTCCTCCCCTGCCTGGAAAAAGACACATCTTGCTATATGTGGGTAGGCCAGTCTTTACCTCATGGAAAGCAGCATAGTCCTAATGATTTTGTGCCAGGTTTACACTGATGATTCAACCTATTTTACACCAACTGAAATCTAGTGAGCTGCTAAATCTCTCTCTAGGCTTTTTGGACCCTTGTGCTATTTTGTTCTTCACAACAAGGCATCTTCTAGTTGATATTAGAGCAAGCTGAGTGCACTGACAGAACGTATCACCCTCCAGCAATCACACTAACTTTTTCAGTAGCAACTATTTTTGTATGCTCCCTTTTCCCAGCCGCAATTTGAATACCACTATTGCCAGATGAAAGAAAAAGGAGAAATGATTGTTTTCCTGAGCGTGACCTCGTCAATGAAATTGAGGACTGTACTGTGACTTCAGGAGAAGGAAGCAAAAGGACATGAGGTGCATATGCAACAAATAGATATGTGGCAAAGTGCTAAAGCTGATGATTAACACATAATAAGTCTAATAAGAAGATACTAGTTGCTGCTAGTTCCTTTTCAGGATGTGTTGCTCGGTGGTTCTTTTGCAGAGAATGGAATTATTATCGAGCAAGCTAATTTGCTCTGACCGGGCGCAATTGATTATTAGATGGCAGAAGTCGCTCTCACAACCTCAAGGAAAAAATGTTTTGTCCTATTTTGCCTTTAAAACCTGTAAGCTAGCCCCCTGAATGGGCAAGAGGTGCCTTCAGTAGAAAACAAGTTGCCTCCATTGAGAGCCCATCTGTGCACAAGGGGAGAGAATGAACTTTTCTCCAGGGTTGGGGCTGCAGGTGGGAAAGCCAGAATAAAGAAAAGGAGAGGCAGAAGAAATTGTTTGAGTAAGTAACGTGCACCTGAGAAGAAGCCTAGGAATACAGCTCTTTGGCCTCACAAATTTCAAACTCTGTATTTTACAGATTCTCTATTTTAGAGATTTGTCTTTATCTTATGGAGTTTGACTCCGAAATGAGAAGACATGTTGCAGGGGAGGTTATTTATTTGATCTGCCTTTTGGCCAATCCTTTTCTTTGAGTCAGTATGAGGCCAACTATCACTCGGTAAAGGCTAATGGTTGCAGATGTCTAGACCTAAAAGCAAGAGCGTTGCAGAGCATTGTATCAATCACTGCCTGACTGCATGGTGCTTCTTGCTTTTACATATTCCCAATCAACTTTTTCTGTGTTTTCTATCAAGCATAGCAATTTGTCAAGACTGTGTCAAACCAGAACAGCAATTCTTGGCTTTAACTGAGCATCTGCCTCAGGCTCCTCAGCCGTGGCCCTACTTTGTCAACTGCATGCCACTGTCCATTGTTACACCATCCATCAGGGAGTCATGTCCACCATTTCTTCCTCACCCCCAGCTAGGCCTACAGGGATGGGAGCAATGGGAAGCACTGTCCCACCATTCATCAAAAAGAAAAGATTAGGGCACCAGCGCTCTTTGTGTGTATCCTCACCCCATGAAAAAAAAAAAAGGTTTTGCTTAAGTGGATGTGGTTACTTTCTCTTCTGCTATTGTAGACTACTATTTGTTAATTCTTCTTTATTGCCAAAGGATTGAAGATCCAAAAGTGACAAAGAGTCTGTCTTTAGAATACAGAGGGTTTGTCAATGTAGTCTTGTTTGCTTTTGAAGGTGCATGCCATTAGCCACAAAACTAGAATGTTGTGATGCTCAGCTTGGAGATGAGGCACTTTTTGCAAATAATTAAATACCATGTGGTAAAATAAGCAGAATCCTGAAGTCATAGGAAAAAGACCTAAATGGTATATCAGCCTTTCAGATGATCTGGAGATAATCAGGGGTTTGCAGATCATTTAACTGCTTCATTGGAGGGACCCCGTCTTCTAAAATGGGTCTCTTCTTACATTTCTTATGCATTATGGGTCTCCTGGAGAAATTCTTTGCATGTTGGATGGAGAGACACAGTGGAGCACCGCAGAGAAGCTCTTTCAGCACCAGTGACTGAAAGGATTGGGGGTGCAAAAGGGTCTATGGGGCACCGCTGGGGCTATGTTTGGTAGCAGAGCTGTAAATGCATTTGTTGATAGATGCCCAGGGAAAAAGAAGGGTGAGACCTTTAGGATGCCTTCATGTGTTTCTGGTTTCCTCTGCCGTGGGGCAGTGCTAACCCATATGCTGAGGAGGCATTGCTGCCCAGCAGACACTTACAGATGTCTCATCCAGGCTGGACAGCAGTTGTCTGGATTGGTAACTAAAGAATTCTCTGGTACTGTTGTGTAACTAGCCAGTGTTAAACTGCCTAGGTTTAGTGTTCAGACGTACTAGAATTTGTCTCTCTTTCTTCTTTTAAAGTGTCCTGTCAAATTCTGCCTGGTCCTCAGTTGATCTAAATCACTATTGTTCCTCGGAGGACAATACACTACCGCTGTTTTTCCCAGCTGGGGATTTGTCCTTGGATGTTGAAACCAAAGATGAAGAAATAAAATATGCATTGCAAGAAGCTGGAAAATGCTTCTAATTTGCTGCTTCTGATCCTTGCTGCTAACTGCCTTTGGCTCCACGGTAGTTGGCACAAATCGCAGCAGAAAATGGGTGTGCAGAGAATTGGGAAACATCAATATTGTTGGATGACTGTGAGGCATGCCACTGCGTGGGTGTTTTCATAAAGGGTTATGTGCAAATGAGATAGATTGAAAGGGAGTTTCTAGCAGGAGGACAGGAAAACCAAAATGCTTGCTCAAATCCCTTCTAATAGCCAGGTTTATCGCTGTAGGAGAGGATTCGGCTCCCCCAGGGTGATGACAGGACTGCTTTGCCAGAGAAAGAGATCAAAAGACACGGATCCGCTATACCAGCCGTCACAGCAATAACTGGAGAAAACCAAAAAAACCTATTGCTGGCTGAATCATAGTTTGTCCCCAGAGCCGTAATGAAGGTCTTGAAAAAGGAAGGCTAATTACAGCTGTGAGCACACTCGGGCACTCTCACTTCAGAGGTGTTTCTGGAGTGCCAGAGAGCCACACTGTTTGGGGAAATTTTGCTACACTCTGTCAGTACTTGCAGAAGACCTCCTGATGGTGCTGGGCAGTTGGGTTCATGTCCTGTCACAGTTGGCAGTGGCAGGGTTGTCACCTGGGAAATTGGTGGCACAGAAATGGAGGGGGCAGCAGGTGCTAATGCTTAGGGGAGCAGTGCTCCTGGGCTCTGAGCTCTCAAGAAGCCTACTTAGTTCAGTGCTCTGGCAGAGGCTGAGATATCAGAAGATGAGGGAAAAGCCAAATATGACAAGGATGGTGTTCAAGAGTCCAAAGGAAACCTTTCCTCTCTACCTGTTTGCAATTTGCATAAGTAATACAAACCTTTCCCAAACCCATGCATGACTTTCATATGATTCTACTCCACAGTGACTGACTTTGGTCAGTGATGAGTCAGTGTTTGAAGGGTCCGCAGTCTGCTGAGAGGACTGGGTGGATGCAGCAGGGAAGGACTGGGAGTTTGTCCCCATCCCTGGAGGTGGGAATATTATCTACATTATTCTTGACAGATGATTTCCAAATTCATGGTCCAGTAACAGAGAATCAGTGACTATAAACTCCCTTTGGCTGACTGTCTCCATGATTCATTATTCTACCACTAGGCGTTTTTCTCACTATCTATGACATCTTTTTTTTTTTCTTCTTAAATTCTGTACTTTTTTTTTCTGCCTTGAACAAATGTGAAAAAATATTTATCCTTCTCTAAGTAAAGCTACATTTCAAATATTGAAGAAATATTATCCTATCTCTCCTAAATTGTCCCTTCTTTAAACTATATAACCTGAATTCTTCAGCTGTTCCTCATAGATTTTTTCCAGGGATCTAAAAATTCTCTTCAGTGTCTTTCAGACTCCCTTTAATTGGACTGTATCCTTAATGAATTATATTAACTGTATGCCAGCTGAGGTCTTACTGATAAAGGAGAACTGCTTCATTTCACAGACAGTTCTCCTGCTACATTCCCGTATGGACTTTTTAAACAAATTTTATTCTCATGTTTAGCTTGTGGTTGACAATGATGTCTTAGTTCCTTACTGCAGTATCAACGCCGGTCATTTCCTATACGGTGCTTGAACAGCTGATTATCCCAACTTTTGTGTAGAGCTTTGTATTTCCCTTATTGAATTATAGTCCTCTTATCCCAGATCTCCATCTTCTCTAGACAGCTTTGAATTTTCTTCCTCTTCTGCGATATGCTTGCCGCCCCTCAAACTTGCTGAATTTGCAGTTTAAATGAGCAGTCTTACTCATCCTCTCCAAACCATTCATGGAAATCTGACAAGCCTCAGGTACCAGGATCGCCTTGATGTAACCCACTAGTCTGAAAGTCAGTCATTGATAGTTACTTCCTACATGCAATTTACCACCCATTTATGCACTTGGCTGGTAATTCTATCATCTTTTATCCGGTAATTTCATAGACATACAGAGCAAGTAATAATATTTCACCTGAGTTCCCATATGATGAAATCAAGCGTTTGCAGTCTCGTCTTGCAAGGCAGACTTGTCATTTTTCTTTTTTTCTGGCTGTCTTTCTCTGTTCCTGCTCCAGTGTAAATTCCACCCCCCCTCCCCAGTATTTTTTTTTTTTTTCCTTGAATACAAATGGTGCAAATTACACTCAGTATGCCAGGTGTCTCAGGATGCTGGCTAATCTTTCTCTTTCAGATGGAAATACCTTTATAGTTACATCGAGGATCATATCTGTCTTTTTCCATGATCAGTCCAATCACTCAAAGTGATCCTGTGATTGCTAACAGGTTTTTCTCCTTCTTTAGTTTTCTCTTGGGAATCACTTGTTTACTAAGCTGTAAGTTTCCTTTCCCAGTCTTGGAAAGAGGGGTTAAAATAATTTACATATTTAGTACAGATTTAGTTTTGATAGTAGCATCTCACAGAATGGGTTGTATTGGTTTGATGTGTGAGTAATGATCCGAATGCTCTTAGTCTATGCTTTTACTGTGTGCTCGTTCTTCAACCCGAGAATGCTGTAAACACTGAAAAATAAAAACACACAGTTGAGCGATACACTGGTATTGAACAAAAACCCCTAAGAGACAATGGAAACAGCTTTAAATGTTCAAGCAACATCTTTAAATTCTTTGTTGTAGTAACAAACATGAGAGAACTTTTATATCCTGTAGCTACAAATAAATATTCCTTAATTTAATAATGACAGTTTATTAGAAAAGTAAGAGATTGTCAGCATAGGTACGATGTTTGGTGTCGTGACCCCATTAAGGTATGATTTAAATTACCCTAAGGTTACTTTCTCTTTTCTTGAGTCATCTTAGAAAGTTAAATTTATAATTATTTTTAGAGCTGTCTGTTATTTGGTGAACTTATTGGAAACAGCCATTTCATTTGAAAATTTTCATTGTCTTTCTTTCCCAATAACTTTCCTAATACTTGGTAATTAAATAGTAAAAACAATAAAAATAATTCTGTGGCACTTCCTAATGGGATTTTTCATTTGCCTTTCATCTTACTGTGTTTTACCTCATCTTTTTTTCTCCTGATAAATTTCTCCCTCCTTCTGTTTCTCTATGCACTCTTGGACATATGAGACTCAAAGTTTTGTTGCTTTTTAAAAACAAACTCAATTGGCAACATAGAGGAAAGATGTGATTAAAGATACACACCTGTTTTGGAGAGCTCAGACAAGATAAGGTGGGCAGGCTGCTTACAGCGGTAATTTTGGCCTGAGTGCCAGGGGCCTGACCTGATTTTGGTGTGAAGAGCCCAGCTGAGACTGCATTTTCATATTTGAGCAGATAAGAAACTTCTCTGGTGGAAGGGTCAGCATCTCCATGGGTAGCTCTGTTGCTCCTTTCCTGTACAGTGACCCAGGTGGGTGAGTATCTAACCTTTTAGTGCCTGGATTCTCATTAAACCAGCTCATTTGGTCCCTGTCTTCCAAGGACATGTTTGCAAGGTCGTGTTTTAGAAACCAGGTAAAGGTACCAGGGCTGCCATCGAAGACCTTTGAGAAGCAGTCTTGTGTTTCCAAAGGATGACTTGTACCTGGGGTAAATCCAAGCTGCTGCTGTTCTGGCAGGAGAAGGAAGGGCAACGCATTGTCTTCCCTTGGGGTAGAGCAGAGTAGCCCTTATCCTCACACAGGGCCATGGAGGCACCAACACCTTCACAGGCTGAGCGAGCTGGAGGAAGTTCTGACAATCCAGAGGCAGAGAGGGCAAAGATGTCCTGAGGCACAAAACTTCAGGGAAATCCTAGGGGTAGCATCTGCAACTCCAGCACTGGATCCCATCTGAATAGCTCAAGGCTTTTACATGTTTTTCCTCTTTCAGACAAGTTATAAACAAATCTGGAAGGTCTCGACTTTTTCGAGGGTTGTATTTAGTTTTTCTTGGGTAAAACATTTTCATCATTTTCCAGACTCCTAACATTTTTCTATAGGCAATTCGGGCCCCAGTTTAACAAATATATGCCTGGTTTTGTCAACTGTTTTCCCTTAAAAGTTACCAGTGAAGAGCCAGCAGTCCTCCACAGCCCCCCATTTCCACCCTGCCTGGTGAGGATGCAGCATATTGCGAATTTAGCATCCTATGAAATGTGATTATGGGGGTGTCTCTCTAATTGAAGAAAAAGCATTTAGTTTTATGCTTTTGTTAATGAAGTAATGGAAAATATTTTTATTTCCTGAATGGTGTTAGAGGAGTGAGGCTGCCACCTGGAAGAGCAGACGTTCACATTTTGTGTGTAATAGCTGATAAATATATGACTGCTGTCTTATTTTCAGAACAGGTACAACCTGGTCAAATAAGGATCAGGACTCTGCTATCAACTTAGTATGTGATTTTGAGCTAGATCATTTGAACTCTCAGTGTTTAAGCTTGTTAATATGTAAAATAGGAATAATAAAGCTTTTGAGCCAGTGGGATAGTGCTTTCAAATCTGCAATGAAACAGTTATGGAAATAAAATTGGCTGACTTACTTTCTGGTATTTAGAGAGTTATAAACATTGGGATATGAAGCAGATACGAAGCCCATATATTTACATGACATGGTACAAGTTAATTGAAAAAAAAAAAGAGTTTATTAACTGGAAATGAAGCTTTTCTAGTAATTATATTAGTTCTTTAGTAGATTAAATTGTGGGATTAAGCCTGGCTGCTTAAGAATTAAATTACCTTTATTGTTGAACAGTGCTAATGATATAATTCAGGGCCCAGCTCTGCATTCCTTATTCATTGCCTTTTACTGATATATGCATGGGGGAGCACTTCTTTTTAACATGAAATGTGGCCTTTTTTCCCCCTCACTGTTTGTACTGCATTCACTCATTGTGGACTTGTACCATTTGTACTGTCGTCTGAGTCATTCGCCTGCATGTCCTAGTATAGTTCCCCAAAACTGCATTGAGGAGAATTTCAAAGTGCTTCCAGGAAGACCAAAGGGATTAGAGAAAACGTGGAGGGATTTAAGACTTTGTGGATGAAGCTAGTGGAGCTTGGGGAGAACTGAGCATGGACTTTCAGTGGCAAATTCAGAGCAGCTTGGAGATTTTGCCACCAAGTGCAGCTTTGCATATCCCACAGTCTCTGAAATTATATTTATTCTTTTTCTTTCCCTGGCTTTCTGCAGATGTTGTTCTGATTTGCTAGGAAGTTTGTTCCTATATTTGTTGGATCTTCAGTAAGAATTTTTCTAGAGTTCAAAATTTCAAATGACTTTCACCAAGATTTTCGCTCAGATAATTTTTGGCATCTCTCTGTGAGAACCGTTTCAGCTTCCCTCAACTTCCCTCAGCACACAGTAAGGAGCTATAATTTCATTTTGGCCAGCCCTCCTGGCCAGCCTTTGGCATAGGGTCTGGGATCTCCTCTCATCACAGAAAGCTGCAAGCTCCAAGGAAATAGTTGAGCGGTCAGAACTAGAGCACTAGCGCTGGATAGCCAATTTTCCAGAAATATAGGGGGGTTGCCACAGGTTGCTGCTTTGTTTAAATGTTATGAATCTGTTTTGCCTGAGTTTCTACAGTTAGTGGCATATTTTATTTTCTGATAGTTGTATGGTTCTCTTCTTTTATGAGCAAAGAATAATTTCACCAAGAAAAAAAAGTGTGGCAATAAGGAAGAGACTTTCACAGTTTTAGAAATTACGCTAGTTTATTTGGGTCTGTATTTTGCTGTGAGCTTGAAGTGTATAGAGATACATCCTGCAGTCCCTGTTTTGCCCTGAAAATAATTAGAATGTGGTTTGTAGCCATAAAATAAGAAAAGATCTGTGGTTTATATTCTAATAATCTTGGGAATTAATGACATGCTTTTCATAATATACATCAAGGAACATCTTCTTACAGATACGTAGAAGAATACTATTATTCCCACGTTTTCTAACCTTTACCAAGGGCATTAGCTTGGAAAATATCTTGTACTCTCCATAAGAAGTGACTGCTGTGTCCAAATCAAATTGCTAAACAGTCATCTGGGATTGAAGAGGAAGGATGAAAAGAATGAGCAAATTGACGTATGTTAATTTACTGGGACTTTGGACAAAAAAGAATCCTGGATTTTCAAGTCCATGGAGGTAAAAAAGAATTATGGAAGCCTTAATGAAGAACAGAGGTTTGCAAAAAGGGAATTATTTCCACAATGCACTGGAGTTTTAAAAGAAGACTGAACAAGGTTTTTTATCATGGAAAAACAACATATTTCAAAATTGTCATTAGAAAGTGGCTGTGATACGGCCAGTGGCTACATTTTGCTAGAACTTTTCTATCGATTGACATTACACAGAATATAAGAAACGAGGAAAAAGGGGTACGATGCGTAAGAGTTTGGTTTGGCTTGCATAAACCGGGAATTTTACCAACAGCAATCAAATCCCTGTGTGACATTTGCCCAGCGTACACCCAGGGCAGACAGATTTCAGGAGCAGAAGCTCGTAGCGTAGAGCTGACTTGTGTGCAAGTTTCTGGAAAGAAAGTAGTATCACTTAAGAGAGTGGTTGCTGTGTAGTAATTCCTCTTTTATGTAAGTAGTCATCAATGAGTTTGCGTAATCTCCCTCCGCCCCCACTGTTCTTCCCCTCAGCAGCTCTGCCAATCACCCACACGGTGACTCACTCAGAGAGCCTTTTCTACTCTATACTTACAGAAAGGTTAGAAACATTAAGCTGTTCCTTTCCCGTTCTCCCTCTCCCCAGCCCCCTTCCTAAAATCACTTCAGACAACTTTTTGGCAGAGCTCTCCCCCAGTTTTCCCTTAGAAAACTTCATCTTCTGATAAAGAGACATATTTTCCAAAGTTTTGCTTTGAAACAGCTGCCATTGCTAGAATTCAAGACCAACCGTTTTTGCCTTGTTTTTAACCAAGTGATCCTTTAATGATCGAGACAATTTATATTCAACTAAGAGTTCCTTCTGGCCCTAAAAATGGATGGCCTGATGATTTTGTTATGAAGATGCTAATCCTTGTCTTCTAATGGAGTGTGATGAAGGATGCAAGACTACACTGATGAAAGGTTTAGTCTTCCCCTCTTCCTTGGGCTCTTGGAGTTAAATTCCTAGCAGTGGAATATTAAGTCATTTTTATTTTTATTTTCCTATCTTGTCCACGCGAATCTTAGTGGGGCAAATCCTCCTTCCTTTTTCCCCCACAATCTCTCAGTGTTAACAAAGAGGACTGAAATAGCTCATTTGGTCCCACAGAGTCTGCTCTTTCCTGTGTTCTTAGGCAGTAAAGAGTTAACATTGAGCAAACTACCTGGTAATAAAGAAGGTCTAAGATGAGAAATAGTTGTTTTGCCCCTCTGGGCAATCAGCTCTTCCTTCATGGGTCCTAGTCTAGGAGGACTTGAAGGTGGAATGAAATGAGAATTAGTTGATTGCTCCTGGTTTCCAGCTCCTTATTTATTGATTTGTAAATCTATGCAACAGTTTCTGTGAAAATGTTTCAGCTGGATTTGTATCAAATTGCTTGTTTTGTTGTGTTCGTAGTTCTTAAATATTATTTTGTGTTTACTTATAAATGAAACATTAAATGAAATGACAGGGTGAGCAGAGAGGCAAAAAAGAGATTGGTGCAGGAGTAAAGCTTCTCACCCGTGAGTACTGTAAACTTTTCTCCTCTTAACAGCATGACGGGTACCTCCTAAGGCCCCAGTAATCACCTAAGTTCTAAGAAACAACATGGAGGTATAAAGGAAGGGAAAGTGTTTTCCAGAAATGGCTCTTGATGTCAAATCCTGTCCTGGGCGTACTTATTACTGCGTAATGGATCTGTGGGATATTAACAGGAGATAGCTTTATGCATTTTTGTATGCAATCATTTACAGCAACCCAAAATCCAGTTTTGTTCTCAAGACACATTTGTGAAATGGAAGGAAAATCAGTATTTTAGGCGGACATAAGGTTTGGCTCCGGGAATAGCCTTACCCAGGCTACTTCACATATAATTTCTGTTCGCAGTGACATTGCGGAGCATACGTTCTGCAACACGTCTTTATTTTCATCTATTTTGATGGAATGTCTAAAAAAGTATACACAGGTAAATTTCAAGCACATCGCTCTCTGCCTGAAGAGGTCAGAGTGAGGAAGCTGGGTTTTAAGCTGCGAGCACGATCCCATGGGTCCTTCCTTGCTTGCAAGGACAGGCAACGTATCTCTGGCTGTGAGAACTCTTCACAGCCTGGCTGTACTTCATAGCCAGGTCCCGGCTGCTCAGTCCGGGACCTCTCATCAAGATTTTGCATTTAAAGCCTTCATTGGGTGAGCAGTGTCCCCTGTGAGAAGAAACTCCCCTTTCAATGGTGCTTAAGCTCAGAGCCCTTTGCGTTCTGCAGCTCTTGCTGCTTGGAGGCATGCCTCCTCTCATCTGCTCAGTCTCAGAATGGCTTTGCTTTTCCTTCTCTCTTTTTGGGAGTTTCAGGACAGTAGGGAGGGCTCCCTCCTCTTCATCTTCACTTTCTCTTTTCTCCAGTCTGCTGCTTTCATGGTTATGATAAATGAAATATTGATGGTTGGGAAGCTTCCAAGGGGAAAAAAAGGCCTTACCCTTGATTTGGACAACTTTCTTTGCAAGTCCTATGTACGTTAATATACTGTGCTAGGAGGAAAAGAACAGTGGCCTGCAAGGATTTAAATTTAATAAAGGCAAAAATAACAAAGCAATTCAGCATTTCTCCTCTAGGGACAGCAGAAATTAAAATAGAAATTAGCATAAATAAATAACACAAATCAGCAGGATCTTCATAGGTCTTATCAATATTATTCATTAGTTAATGTGGTCCAGTTGTGCCCTGAGGCCCAGAAGTGCTTCTAAATCTAGACCCTGTGCATGTCTGTTTGCTGCCTGTAGAACTTGCCTGTTCTTCTTGTGGGAATGATCATCAGCTATCATGTTTGACTACCAGTGCCTTGGTAGTCAGTGGGAACATGGGGTGGACAAGCCAGGCACTTCAGGGGAGAAGTATCTCTCTCTGTATGGGTTGAATCGGAGGGGTCTGTAGTCCCATGGGCCACTCTTCCCTCAAACCTTGTGCTGGGGGATAAGATGTAGGCAGTTGGCAGGTTTTATTGGAAGGCTGCAGTGTAGACACAGCGGTGTTGCACCAGCTGGATCAACTTGTTGGCTGGGACTGGAGATGTTATGGAAAGAGATGCTGCCTTTCAGGGTGCCTGGTGGTCATCACTGAGGCCACCTGTGTGATCATGCTGGTCCCCATTAGCCAGGAGCAGGAGGGACAAGAATCACAGATGACAGGACAAGGTGTAATGGCTTCAAGTTGCGCCAGGGGAGGTTCAGGTTAGATGTCAGGAAATATTTCTTTACTGAAAGGGTTGTCAGGCATTGGAAAGGGCTGCCCAGGGAGGCGGTTGAGGCACCATCCCTGGAGGTGTTCAAGAGACGAGCTGACATGGTGCTCGGGGATATGGATTAGTGTTGCGTTGGTGGTTGTTTTGGGTGTGGTGTATGGTTTGTGTGGGGTTTGTTTGCTTGTTTGTTTGTGAGGTTTTGGGGTTTTTTTTCCCATTGGTTGGACTAGATGATCTTAAAAGGTCCCTTCCAACCTAGGTGATTCTGTGATTCTATGACTGGGAGCACAGCCCTCACCAGATGCCCAATAGCAGCCTGAGCTAACCCAACCAACATCTCTAGAAGTCTCCTTAATCAGGTGCCCTTAATCCTTTCTGATTTCTCTTCTACGGGGTAGCAAATAGCTGGGGGGAGGGGGGGGGCTCAGGGGGAGAAGAGCAAGTCTGCTGACCAGCTCAGCTGGCTAATTTCTTTCTGAGTAGGGTGTCTTCTGCTCTGCTGCAGCCTGCTATGATCACCTTGACCTTTGCTCAGATGCACGGCAGCAACTGATGGTTGGATAAGGCCTGAATGCTTCTGCTGTTTGGCAATAATAATAAAAAAGAAATTTAAAACCCCACCTAATAATAACCCTAGCTCATAAAAAGATAGAAAGGTATTAAAGGATGTTTATTTTCACTGAGTAATAAGACCTGGGGGGGGACGTGTGTCAGAAAAAGCATCACAAAAAAATGAGGGATGACAGTCTACTAAATGAAGGTCTTTTGACAGGGCAGGAATGATTTAAAATAAAATATTGATCAAGTTCAGCTGTTTAATATGTTGTATAAAAAAGGGAATAGCAAGGAGGAAAAAAATATATTATGAAGAACTAAATGGGGTGACTGATACTCTCTGAAGCTCTTTGTTGTAGTGTGAATTATAACTGGATTTAGGTAAGATTAAAAATTCATTAAAGAAGTGATGTTTGTTGCTTTGTACATAAAGCAACCCTGTTAAAACGTTGATGGATGCCTACTGCTTTATATATAAACTATCTGAACAAATCACCTGAGAGATGAAAAATGAAGAAATGACAGAAATGAGGGGCTTCATTTGCTATTCATTTTTGCTATTATCCTCTTTTTTAATCTACTTCTTTTCAGTATGTTGATAAGACTTTAAAAGTGATAAAGTATTTCAAGAGAAGAGAGCCCCATTGTGTTTTGTTCTCATAATGCTCTTACGGAAATGTTTGTGTTTACTCTTCATTAACATTTTATTTCAAGATAGAAATCATGCTGCTTTGGCTGCTGTATTTTTTAATTTTAAGTAAACGCACCACTCATGTAATGGACCAGACTGATGAATCTGAGACTAAAATATTCCCTGTGTATTTGGAGGTTATGCAGATAGCACAGGGTGTGCTGGCCTGCTCTGCAGGGTTCCCTCTGCTCCTCTGCCAGTGTTTCTCACTGGCATCCAGGGTGGGCATTACCTTCAGGAGCAAAAGGCTGGGGTGGTGTCTGTGCACGTTTGGTAGTGCTGGACACTGTTCTTCAGGGGTTTGTCTGGAATGAGTCTCTCTTTTGGAAATCTGTAAGCCAGTAACCCAAATGCATAACCCCAATATTAATCAGGTGATGAGGCTGATAGGACTTGGGTCTTTTTAGTCTGGAGAAGAGAAGGCTGAGGGGGGATCTGATCAACACTTATAAATACTTATTAAAAGGTGGGTGTCAGGAGGATGGGACCAGTCTTTTTTCAGTGGTGCCCAGGGACAAGACAAGAGGAAATGGGCACAAACTTGAACATAAGAAGTTCCTCCTAAACACAAGGAGGAACTTCTTCACTTCTGAGGGTGGCAGAGCCCTGGAAGAGGCTGCCCAGAGAGGTGGTGGAGTCTCCTTCTCTGGAGACATTCAAACCCCACCTGGACACGTTCCTGTGCAACCTGCTCTGGGTGGACCTGCTTTGGCAGGGGGCTTGGACTAGATGATCTCCAGAGGTCCTTTCCAACCCCATAGCGTTCTGTGATTAAAGTCCAGTGGTCACCACAGAAATTTCTAAGAGAGTCTTACTTATATACTAGAGGAAAATCTGCATGTTTGACTAAGTCAAGTTTACTTGCCAGTTCTGCAGCTCACAAGGTGTGTATTTTCACCTGAAAATAACTTTTCAGGAGTTAAATTCTAGCCTGTTTCTCAACAGGCACGTTTTTCTTCCGTGTTCTCTGCATGTATGCTTTCCATCTTCTCTCACACAAGTCGTTGAGTGGTGCCTGGGTCTGCTTCTGCATGTGATGACAAGAGCCGCGGTCTGTTGTGGTTGTTTTCCTAAACGTCAGAGTTTGCTTTTAATTTGTGTGCTGCGGAGCCACCGAGGGAGTTCGTCTGAGTATCTTTGGACTTAGGCTGTGAAGTAAATATGTGTACGTATATTTGAATAGAGCCTTGTGATCACCTGGGAGGTTTCAAATCCAAACGACAGCTGGGAGCAGAGCTCCCAACTATACTTTAATGCAATCAGAATCTTTTACGGGCGTGCAGGCCTTTGGAGAATCTCCTGACATTTTATGGAAATACCTTTTTTTTGTTCTACGAGTTTGTCAAACTCGTATTCTAGTATTTTCTGCAGTGTGGGGAGGGAAGGTAATGCATTTCCCTTTCAGTTTCTGAGCAGCTTTGCTAGTTGTTCCATTTCCTCAGATGAACATTTAAAAACAGATAGTCACATATCCCCTTATCAGTATGGTAGAATAAAGTCACGTCAGAGAAGTGGGAGAGACAGATTTGCCACAGGGGGGAAACACTGCTTTCTTCTCTTAACATTTTTTTTTGCTGCTTTTCCAGTCATTAATTTTTACACTCCTTTCCTCCACCCTGTTTTTGAGAAACACGTACAGTTGGGCTTTTGCTCCCTTAGAGCTAGCTTTTTGAACTCTTAGCCATAAGACAACATCTCTTCTGCTTTTTATTCTCTCCTATGCTATCTCAGCACAACCAGCAGACTGATGGTACCTTGTTTTGGAAAGGATCTCGTTGCCCAGGGTCTGACCAGCTTTGCAGGCTGTTCCTCCAGTGCTGTTTCTATTCTCAGCAGTCAGAACCTGAGTGCATCTTCCCCCCCCCCCTTTTTTTTTTCTTCTTTTTAATCCTCATCTAGGACTATCTGAGACATCAAGAGTATGAAATAAACACTTGCTGTTGTAGGCTCCCTAATGCTAATGTCTAGGCCATCAAAAATGGAAGAAATCTTCAAAAAAACGATCAAGCAGTAACAAGAATGTTTACATTGGCAAAGATAAATGCAGTTATGAAGTTGGCGAAGTGGGGAGCTCTGTTAATTGAGATTAAGTATTTTCACCTTGGAGGTTGTTTAGTGTCAGTTCCTTGTACTTTCCTTGCACAAGAGATGTGAGCTTTGACATTGTACAGGCGTCCTGCTCCTGACTGCATGCAACTGCCCCTTGTGCCTCTGCACTCAAAAGCTTACAGAAAGACATGGAAAGGATTAAATTGAGAAGCTGTAAGAATGATTTCTTGCTTGTGTAACCATGAAGGATCCCATAAGCTCGAGCTGCCTAGCTTATCAAAAAAAGGTTAAGAAGCTACCAGTCAAAAAATTTTAGGCACCTATGCGGGATGACAATATTTGGTATTTAGAGGTCTTTTAAATCTGTTTTGCTTACTTATCCTTATCTTTTTGAAACCTTGTATAAATATTTCTAAGAGTATACTTTGCATATGAATAAGTCTTTCCATATGAGAATTGTTTTCTCTGAAAATAAACCTCTTTAACTAAGCAGAAGGTTCTGTGGAATGCACCTTTGTTCTGATATAATCTGTGTTTTTGATGGAAAACTGAAAATTAAGTTAGGGTTTAGATCACTTGAACTGAACAATCCTCTGTTTTCCCGCAGATAAACACATGGATTTTAAATTATTTTTGTAATGTGTTTGTTTTTTGGGCATTTGTCATGGAATACACTAGCTTCTGTCCAGCTTTAATCATGGACTTCACGGCGCGGAAAAATTCATGGAATTTGAAGGACTATTATTTCTAGACAGCTGTAGTAGCTGAATTTAAAGTGTAGCGATTAATTTGAGACTGGGTTTCACAACCATCATGTGCCACGACTGAGGTTGGCAAATGAATGTTTGTACATGGGGCTCTTGAGGCTTCTGCTTCTCCTTTTGCTCATCTAACACGACGGGGCCTTTCACAGTCGCTGTAATTATCTTCATCTTCTGGATGTGTGATGTGTTCTCTCCCATTTTTCTAATGCAGTAAAATACACATATTCACACACTCGCTGTGATTCAAGTATTATTCACCTCCATTTTTAAACTTTCTCCTTCATTAAAAGAGCCCTCTAAGCTGCTTGGCTTTTTCCTGCTATCACTCATACTTTTGTGTCTTTTATTTTTACCTGAAAAATCATTAATGACTCATCATTTTTTTAATATTAGTAACTCAACTCTGTATGGTATTAATTTGCCTTGCAACAATCTGTTCTCTCCGCATACAGCTGGAACGCTCTGGCATCACTTGCTAAGAGCATTAGTCTTCTGCTGTTCTGGTGCAGTAATATTCATTTAGGCCCTCTTTTTCATTAAATTCCTTCCTGAGCTTTTTATTTACTGGAAAGCCAGCTTTCCACTGCTTCTGACTACCACCCAGAAGGGTGCTGTCATTAATTTAAAATGAAAAGGTTTGCTGTAGCTATTTTGTTTGTCTTGACAAATGCTCGTTTTTGTTTTTAACTCAAGTGTCTCTATTCATTAACCAGTTAATTGTTGGAAGGAAGTAAAAGTCACTGAGGCTCAGTTTTATGAAGAACTCTCCTCTGCAGTCAAAACTGGCTCCTAATGAATTTACTGGTCATTAATGTATAAAATATCTGCACTTACTGTGTCCTTTTTCCAGCGCCCAGATTTAGGTTCTGAGGCAGGAGTGAGGAATCCTTTCTGAATAGTGGAATGCTCAACAACCATGCACTTTTAACAAGCATGGATAATTTCCCAAAAACTCCTTGGTAAAAAGAAGTACTTACCAGATCTATAAAACCTTTTCCCAAAGGGAAATGCTACATAAGTCTTTGTAATGCTCTTTACAGCGTACTTTTATTCTTTTGTCTAACCATATCTGAGACTTCTACTGTCAGGAAAACAAACACCACATTGACATAAATTCCAGGTTCCAAGATTTATTTATTTTTTCCAAATTCCAATAATTCCATTATTCCAAAGAAAAGTTGACCCCTAACTGGTCTATTGGTCCTGACCCACTAACTTGTTGAATATTTTAAAAAGAATTTTATCAATTCTTACTTCATTTCTTATTAGTTCTGATAGAAAATTCAAAGCCATTTTCACTGGAAAAATGTTAAAACTTCCACTTCTTTTCCTTTGCTAGGTAAGCAATGTAGGTTATTCAAAATATGAATAAATAAGTCTTTTAAATATTTTTTCACGCAAATATTTTGCTTTTATTTTTAACCAAAACAGTTGAAGGAAATTCACATTCTTCCAAAATAAAATTGATAACATGAATTTAAAAAGTCTAGCTATTTGGAACAGTTCTCCTACTGCTTTTTTTAAAGCTTGATCCCTTATAAAATGTTAGCTGATTTTATCAGCATAGGCCCTTTGTTTGATCCCGGTCTTTTGCTGGTTATTAAAGAATAACAGTACTACCTATCCACAGGTGTGGATTTGAAAAACTTGGGTTTGGGGGATTTGGAAAACTTGGGTTCAGAAACACAGAATGGGATTAAGAAACTTTTATATTATCTCTATGGGCAGAAATAACCATAGGTCAATATATGAAATATTTTATTGCTAAGAATATGAAATTACGGTTTTCCAGAGGTACCAGGAATCTGAAAAAAACTGGTTTTCTCCACTTTAATGACTCGTGGGGCAAGGACAGACAGGAAATGGAAGTCATTTAACCAGGACACTCTCTCAGAGCAACACTGGAAAGCTCCTAATTGTGTGGGCTGTATACCTGGACCTACCTGGGCAGGCTTTACAGGAAAATGTGGTAATAAGGGAAATTTCCATCTGGAATCTATGGGATTTCAACCTCTCTGCTCTCTTGCACTGAATACATTTTAAGCAAGTACATTTAAACTTTCATCCCTGCCAGCTAATGGTAATGTCTCAACTGGTAGACTGAAAACTAAATAAGGACTGCGGGATCAGGGTTCCAGGGTCTCATCTCATAACATTCATGCTCTGGGAGGGAATTCTGTAGCTTTGGAATAGCAGTATAATGTAATCAGTGTGTGCAAGTATGATATCAGCACAGCAGAGATGTAATATACTCCATCCTCTTGTTGCATTAACTCTATACAGATCATAAAGACGATGGCAATTCAGTGTATTTTTTTTTTTTTTTGTTGGTCCAGATGATGACTGTTCTAGGAGTTGGTTAACATTGTTGGGTTGAAAAAAAAAAAACACCCACTTGTGTACTGGCAAGGAACTGATGGGCTAAAAAACCTGTGGAATAGAACTTGTGCATTGCAGTGGGTGCCCAGTTGGACAGGAAGGCAGCACTGTGCTCTCATGAATGAGGCAAACTTGGTCACATTAGGAGGAGTGTGGTCATCAGAACAAGAGGAATTATCAACCCTACCTTCTCAGGGATGGTGAGGCCACCTCTGTGTCCTGCCTTGAGACTCCTCATTTCGGGATGGCTGCTGAGAAACTGGAGGGGATCCAGCAGAGAGCTGCCAGAATATGAGCACCGAGGGAGAGAATGAGGGAGGGAGTCTAGTGTGGCAGAGAGGGTACAGAGCAGTCTCACAGCAGCCCACAACTACTGATGGGGAGCTAAAAAAAGGAGAGAGAGCCGAACAGCAGTGAAAGATGGTGTAGCATGAAGCAATAGCTGCAATTTAAAGCTTGTCAAGTTCAGACTGGATATTAGTCAAAGCTTTCTACTAGGAGTTTGGCGTGATGTAGGAAGCTCTTGCTCAAAGGTAGTGAAATCTCCATCCTTGCAAGTTTTCATGACTTGGCTAGGAAAAGCCACAGCTGACCTGGTTGAGTGTTGGCAGTAGACCCTTTTAAAGCAGGAGGCTGCTCTAGATAATCCCCTCCAAACAACTTATTTGTTGTTTGGCGTCAGGTGTTCATGTCTCCGGTCAAACTTAATATAAGGAAATTTTCACTGCCACAAATGCAAAGCCCTGCGAAGCTAATTAAAAGCTCAAAATATTTAACTTGTTTTCTTATTTTGTTCCTAATAACTGGGGTTGTGATCCTGCATTTAAGTAACAAATGGCCTTCGTGATGTGGACCTCTACATCAGGAAGAGGTGCATCTGAGAGGTTGAAATCGTGGAATGTAGGTCTGGAGTTTCCACCTGGGGGAGAGAGTATTGACAGGGACTCTTCTTTTCATACATATATGCAGATTTGTAGGATTCCAAACTTTTTCTCCTGAGAACATGCCAGTTTCATCGAGAAATTTAAAGAGATGATCTCCATGTCGGAGAGGAAGATAACTTTCTAAAGCAAGGCCTAGAACTTGATCCCTGAAGAGGTGGAATGTGAAACAGAATAATTTCTGATATCTCAATATGTCCTATGAGAAAGGAAAGAGGAAAGTGGAAAGTATTTGTCTTTCTGATACAAAACTGAAACATGTTATAGACTTGGAGAAAATACAGTCAATGACTATGGAATTTTATTTACTCAGTGAGCTTTTTTTTTTTTTGATCTATGTATCAAGTTTTTGCAGTCAAATAAGCCTGTTACACATATTAATTAGCTGTAATTGCTTTAATTAATTTTGGAAATGCAGTGATTCATTAAATGATAAACAAATTTAACTTGGACAGCTTATTAAGGATCCCAGGGAAATCAGATATACTTTGTCCTATTGCTTGCTTGCTTAGGGGAAATCAGTATCTCATTGCCACTAAACTTCTTTAGAATATTTAACACTTTTTTCAAGTCTTTACGGCTCCTGTGACTTGATTCTTGAGAAAAAGGTGAATCACTCATGACTATAAATACTTCTTTTTCAACCAGACTGGACATATTTCTGGATTTTTTTTTTTTTTCCCAGTTTCTGGGACTCAGAACAGCGTTCTGAACTTTGGTTATATGAGTTTTGAAATCCTTTCTTTCCATGAAATTTTGGTATGTCTCTTCATTATTTTAAAAGCTAATTATTTTCTTATTTCAAATGGATTCAATAAATGATTTTTTTTTTCTTGTCATATATGTGAATCAAGTAGGTAATTCCATCTTTTTCTTCAGTTTATACTAGAAGTAATTAGATTAAAGCTACAGTTAGTTTTCCTCAAGCTCATTGGTGGCATGAACCAAGCCAGCAGAGATGGCAGAATTGCTTCAGATGTTTTCTCTTTGTTAACAATTGGAAATTGAAAAACACTTCCCTCTGGCTTTTGAAAACCCATTATTATTATTTCTGATTTCAAATACTGCAGATTGCAGTATTTGTATAATAACACTGCCCTTTTACATAGTTGTTAAAATTTTCAAATAAGTGTTGACAAATGTTTATATCTGGTCAACAAGATGACTGTGCCATCGTTTGAGCTTTAGCCTCTATCTTTTGGCCATGTCCCCATATGATGATGATGATGAGCTTTTTTCTTCTTTGGTATTTCTAAGTTACTGGAATTTCAAGCCAGCCGAAGTAAGAGATGAATGAGACCTATTATTGTTTCATTGACTTTGAAGCACTCTGCATTTCCATTCCTCTTCATGGAAAAGGTCACTTTAATCAGTGGTGAATGCTTCAGAGTTGATAGCACAAAATAATCTTAATAGGTTTTTTGAATAGCAATTTGGTTCAGATGAAATCCCCTTAATTGGAAGAACATGCATTTGCAGCAAACTACAACATCTACTAGAGAGCTCCAGGAGAAGAGCCCCATTTTCTAGTCTGACAATCAAGAACTGATTGACAGAACTAGGATTGCTTCTTCCAAAGGAAGAATGATTAAAGAAACAGGCAACTGCACTCCTTAAACATGTACAAAGTTGTTGCAAAAGAGAAGAGAATATAGTATTCAGATGAACAAAGAGATGAGAAGTAAATTTCAGTAAGCAAGACTCAGATTTGAAGAATGAAAATCTTCCTAGCATTTAAGATAATGAGTGAAGCACAGGGTTAGCTTGCCCAGGGAGAGTATGGGAATTTCAATACTGAAGATGTTAAAAGCAGAACTAGTATCCAACAAACATGACCAAGGATTAAGTCAGGATATGATCCTTTTCTGAAGCAAGACATTTATTAGATGTCCTCTTAAGGACCCTTCCAGCCCTATTTTCCATGCGTCCCCTTGTTTCTTAGATTTCAGACTCGTCCAGAAAATGTAATTTATTAAGAAGGCTGGAGTGAGGTTTCTGTATATTTTCACACAATAACCTAGTTTCTAAACCAGTCTGCTTTTAAACAAAAGCTTCTTTCAGCTTTTAAAACCACTCAAGCTTTCAAAGTCTCCTTATTGTTCAGGTCTTCCCTGTCAATTTTGGGCTCCCAAATTGAACCTAAAATTTGTGATGCTTTCTGAGACAATCCTATTAAGTGAGGTTCATCTCAGTTTTAGCCAACTAAAAGCTAGATATCTAACCTAATATGGCCATCCAGATAGTCTGTGGGGAGAGGAGAGATGCTGTTAGGGGACTTACCCTGTATCTAAAGTGTTACTGAAAAAGATGAGTGTCACTTCTGAAGCAAAATCACAAAATCACAGAGTGATAGGGGTTGGAAGGGACCTCTGGAGATCATCTAGTCCATCCCCCTGCCAGAGCAGGGTCACCCAGCTCTGGTATACGTTTCCATGCAGAAGCAGGCGTTTCCAATGTATGAACTTCATTGAACTGATTTCATAATTTTGAACTTAATTCAGAGATTAATTCTTCATACAAGAATAATACATCATACACAGCCTGTGATACCACTCACTGCTTCAGTATATGTCTCCACTTCTCCTGATTACATGAAATATGTAAATGTGCAAATCTGATTTTTTTTTCATAATTGTTACATTTCCATTCACTGTGAAATAAAATCAGGATCATCCAATTTTATATAGAATCTAATCACAGTATGCTGCTTTGATAAGTATGAAACTGATACTGAAAAGATGCTCAGCTCCACCGCCAGAACAGACTTTGATGGGACTGATGGAGCTTTCTGGGTCTTTGAGTCATGTTCTCTTTACTGACACTGATATCCCACCCTCAATAAGAAGGATCTGTCTCTATTAAAACTATTTCCAAAGCAAGTATTTCTTGCTGTGGCTGTTCAATGAGGAAGGCATATATGGCTCTACAGTTGATGTGTGTGGCAATAAATCCACCAGGGGCTGTGATGGAGGATCATAAAGCACAGCCTCTGTAGAGCACTATGATTGGATCCTTATGAGCAGTGAGGAGTTCAGCTCATATCTCAAACTCTGATTCCTTAAACTTTTTTCCAGATTTGTTCCTCCCTCTCTTACTGAAAAAAAAAAAAAAGTGAAGAACACCCATCTCCTTCAGTGCACATTCCAGTTTTTGAGAGACATGCTGGAATTTCCCTGTCCAGTCATGATTTCCAGATTTCTATGGTGAAACACTGAATATTAACAACTAACCAAGAGTTACTCCATTCTGATGGAGAATTTCACTTAGATCTCCAAGTCACAAAGGAACTGACTTCTGTCGTGTTTCCAGATTTTACCAACATCTCACACTCTTATCTATATTTCTTGTTCAGTCCAAATTCACAGTGAAGTCAAAGGGAATTTAATAAATCAGTTCTTTTCTTGGGAGAAAAAAAGTACCGCTAGTTAATAAGATTCGGTATATTAGAGTATTGCAGGAAAGCTCAGGGGATTTCTTCCTGACTAGAAATTAGTAACAGTGGAGAACTTTAAGAAAAGTGGGATATATAGTGGAAGATAATAAATATACCTTAAAATCCATTGCCCTTGAACAGACAGATCTGAAATGTAATAAGAAAGTGTTTCTGTGCAGAAAAGCATCTTCAAAAAAAAATTTGTTTTATTGCTGGACCATGAGAAATTATAGTGAGGAAAAATACTAGGATGGAGGGAAAACAGAATTTAATATATTTGTCTTCCTAAGCATCATTCTGTATATTACAAATAAAAATGTACAGACTGCATATCTAAAAAACCCTCTGAAATAATCAACTGACAGTGAATAAATGCTGTTCTTCTCAAAAGAATCTGATTTGATAGCTATCAAGCATCCAGTAATATCTCCTAATTGAAGCAAAAAAATAATATAGTGTATGTACTGCAACGTGACCACAGGGTTGCATCCGTTGAACTTAATCTTTTTGTTCTCCATAGCTGCAAAAGGGTCTCCCACGTACTGGGCAAGACAACCTTCTCTTGCAAATACCTTTCCAATTTTCTCTTTAAGCCTGGTGTTCCCTAGAGTGCACCTCGGGGTCGTTTGGGAACTGGGTTTGAATTTCTTTCTGTGGCTGGGTTTTTCAGCGGTTGCTGGTCTTCAGGATCTAAGCAGCTGGTTTTGTGTGTTGTGGGGAAGAGCTAAAGACTTGTATACATGGTTCTTCTGATGGCTCCTGTGCTAATAAAGACATGGCTGTATCTACTTCATGGAAGGAAGGAGGGCCACAGATGAATCCCTGGCCCCAAAAATCATGTGAATTGAGTGGATCACACCTGCAGAATTGAAAGCTAGCTCTTTCTGTAGCGGATTAGTTTTGGAGGGAGGTGGCTGGAGCAGTTCAGGAGAGGGCCAGTGAGTGAATCAGGAGTGAAGCAGCACCGAGAGTTACGGGTTAGTTCTTAAATCTGCTCCTTGACCCTCATTTCAGGATACTCGTCAGGATAGTTGTGCCCTATGGCTAAGTCTTTTTAAACATAAATAAATAAACAATGCTGTGTTCTGAGGTAGAGCCCATACTTTAGTCAAATTGTTAGAATGGCCCTTATACAATTTCATGCTGGGTCAACTCGTATTTCTCCAAAAAAGTCCAGTGCGTTGTTTTTGGGGGTCACAGGGGTTGGATGCCATCCTTACTAAGCAATCTGTATGTAGCTACCTTACTCTGAAGGTTAAAAAAATTTTATAGCATGGACCTGAGCCATTTTTTTTCTTGTTGGCATGAATCTCAAAGAACAGCCCTAGGCAAACTTAATTTGTTAGTAAGTAGCATATATAGTAGCACACATCAAAGTCCACGCAGGTCCTTCTCCAGCAGAATGTCCTGTCATGCCCAGCTTCTGGTCATTTCCAGCTGCTGAGGTGCCACAACCCGTTTTTTCAGTGTCTGTGTGGAAGCGTTTTTGTGAGTGCTCCCCTGAATCATTTCAGGCAAAACCACCCATTTAAACTGGGTAAACTAACTTTTCTGATTTTATCAGCAGCGAATTAGGGAGCTAAAGGAGAGCAATAAACCATCCTATAGTGCTTTATGATTTCAAATATAAGTAATTTTTGCCTAAAACACTTTCCTATTTTTTCCACTCTAGGTATCACTAGGCTATGTGTAGACCAACACTGTAATTGTTTCCATAGTAACGACGACTTCAAAAGGCGGAATGATCTGGAGAATAAAAAAATATTATCAGGTTGTAAACAAAATAAAAATGAGTGGCAGAGACACAATATCCGATGCTGAAGTCTCAAGGTTTTGTGGCTCCTTTGCAATGACCCAGGCTAATGTAAGAGTGACGTTATGTGTTCATCTCAAATTCACTAAAATAAGCTCTTCTTAGTCCGTATTACCATTGCAGTTGTATTCACTGGCTCTTTTCCTTTCCTCTGAGTCTGTTTCTATACTACTAAAATACACATACTGGTCAGATCCTCAGTTGGGTGTCAACCCTCCAGTACTGCCCAAATGAGGGATCTGCTGGATGAACTGGTGTTGGTCATTTCAAGGACACTGATTTATGCCAACTACAAATGATTTAATCTGATCTCTAACCAGATGCACACTCCTGGGTTGATTTTGTTGTTCTTATTTTCTTTACATTGAATATCCCAAGAATGGTTATTGAGAAAACCCTGCATTCTTTTTGAATCTCCTACTGGCATATATTGCATATTTTACGTTGTGGATGTGTTTATGCCTTGATTTCCCTGCATGTACAAAGAGAAGTGTCATGATTTTCCATTGTATACTGGTTTTGAGAGGAGAATGTTTCAATAGAACAG
Source organism: Gallinago jamesoni (assembly GCA_025769975.1). Taxonomy (NCBI): domain Eukaryota; kingdom Metazoa; phylum Chordata; class Aves; order Charadriiformes; family Scolopacidae; genus Gallinago; species Gallinago jamesoni. The sequence goes on from JAOQGH010000012.1 coordinate 46,839,068, forward strand.
TGTTGGCAATCTTTTATCTCCAAGTCTGCTTTGCATCAAAAATATATATAGTTAGCTGCAATATGCCTGATGCCTAAATCTGCAGCAGATTTTTTTTTAGTTCTGTGAACTCTTATACTTGTTTTGAAATATTTCAGAAGAAATGCTTAGCATTTTGCCTAAATTTGGTGCTAGAAACATCTAAACCAAGAAGCATTCTGTCTACATAATATATGACAGAAAGTTACTGCAAATGATTTTTGGCTGTGTGGAGTGTGATACTGTCTAAATAAAGTAGAGGTTCTCTAAAATATAATACACTACATGTTGATGGTCAAAAGGGAAGATGAAAATGTTTTCTGTTTGCGGTCCCAGAATTTCTTGGAGAGTATTGTAGCCCTATGTCAAGGGGGTGGAAACTCTTGTGCCAGAAATCCAGCCACATTTCAGAGGAAACGAACTGGGGAAGGTTTGGCCCACTGTTTCTGGTAATTGCTCCTGCAGTCAACCCATCAGTCAGCCTCAGAAGCTGTGGGAACTCCCACATTTGAAAAGCTCATTGGACTCTCCAGCTGAGACCTCCCAGGCACATGCATTAATATCTCGGACTAAAATATAATTTGTTTTGGCTAAACAGCCTCTAAATCTTTTCTTCCTCCAGATGGAAGCATTTGTGTAATTAAGCATTTGGCAACGTTGGCATAAGTAACCATGTCCCTTTTGGAATATTTTCAAAACAAATACACAGTAAATGTGGATAGGGTGATCCAAAGTCATTGTTTTTTTGGGAAAGGGTTGTTTTGTTTTCTGGCGTGGTTCTTTCATTTTGTTTTATTTTCAGGGTCCATGCTCCTTTAATGTGTAAAACCACAGCCCCCTGTGGTAGTTTCAATCAAGGCTGGCACTGGGGTTGGTGAAGGACGCTCACGTCATCTGTCTTCCATATAGGGACGGTAAACTGTAGCAAAGGGAAAGATAATAAAAGAACATGGGTGAGAAATTTGAATCTAAATTTAATCTGGCTAATCCAGTTCAGCAGTGATTATCTGGCCAAGACCAGGAGATTGAGTTAGATTTGTTGACTCATCACAATAGGTAGGCTAGGTACAGTGGGAGTGAAACACAACTAATAATGGGTTCTTCTCACACCCCCAAGGGCCAGCATTTCAAGCCCGTTGGTATTTGACAGTACAAGTGAGTGGGCAACCCCCAAGTTATATTAATTTAACAAAATAAGTGTTGTGAAAACATGAATCCAGCTCTTTTATTAATAAAACTTTAGCAAAGTTTGCTAAAGATTTATCAGTATAAAGTTGGAGTCAGATCTTCACAGACATCAAAGGAAAGAATCGTCAGATAATAAGTACTTTATGAATTTAATGAACTCTGAAACATAAGTGAAGTTGCTGACTCCAGATGACTAGAGTATCTCAGCCCACACTAGACAGAGCCAGTTATTTTCTATGTCTCTTAAAATAAGAAAATTGTACAATATCAAGACCTTCCGTGTAGTAACTGTTGGCATGTTGCAACTTCCAAATGACTATTACTGTAATTTAGTTATTAGATTATTGTAAATGTATTCTGAGATGGTCTGTCTGGTTAGGATAAAGTTAGATGTCTTACAAATCAGAATCCACACTGGCTTTAAATATATTTTGTAGTAAGGCTGGGAGTGCCAGGAGAAAGGTATCGGCATGAGGAGCAGGAGGGGGGAATGCGGTAACTGAGTTTCACAGGACATTCAACTTTGCGTGGCTTTTAAATATTGGAGATGTCTGTCAGGTATGGTGTTCACCATCTCTTAATAGGAAATGCATAGGATTTCTTTGAGAAAAAAATTTTTTGCGCTTGAGTTTTTTCTCCTCTGAATAGAGCCTAGATTCTTGATGTCCGGTTCGGATTGAAAAACCTTGTTTTTTCTTCACACCACGAACTAATCCTGACTGTTTTGCAAAGCAGTGATTTGATGGTTTTATGTTGTCACTGATGATCATTTTTTTCACTTACATCAGAGCTTGGTCACAGAATCACAGAATCATATGGGGTTGGAAGGGACCTCTGGAGGTCACCTAGTCCAACCCCCTGCCAAAGCAGGTCCACCCAGAGCAGGTTGCACAGAAATGTGTCCAGGAGGGGTTTGAATGTCTCCAGAGAAGGAGAAGGTGCCCACCACCTCTCTGGGCAGCCTCTGCCAGGGCTCTGCCACTGTCACAGTAAAGAAGTTCCTCCTACGCATGTTTAGATGGAACTTAAGTTCATGCCCATTACCTCTTGTCCTGTCCCTGGGCACCACTGAAAACTGGCCCCATCCTCCTGACACCCACCTTTTAATAAGTATTTATAGGTGTTGATCAGATCCTCTCTCAGCCTCCTCTTCTCCAGACTAAAAAGCCCCAAGTCCCTCAGCCTTTCCTCATAAGGGAAAGGCCCCTTATCATCTTTGTAGCCCTCTGCTGTCCCCTCTCCAGCAGTTCCCTGTCCTTCTGGAACTGGGGAGCCCA
>JAOQGH010000012.1:46841650-46857879 GCA_025769975.1 Gallinago jamesoni
TCACACTCTTCCTGATGCCCCCCAGGATGCCATTGGCCTTCTTGGCCACAAGGGCACATTGCTGGCTCATGGTCACCTCACTGCCATCTGATGGACTGCCTAGAAATCCTCCATTAGATCCTGAAGGCCCCCAATCTGCCCTCACAGAAATAGGAGGTTCAGGGATTTGTATGAAAGCTGAGCCTGCTTAAGCTGACTCTATAAACATTCTGACTTCAATGTGTTTGGTATTTTCCTCTAGCTTTGAGGGCTGTGGTTTCATCCTGCTTTAACATGAATCAACTTTGAAGTTACATGAGACTTCAGTCTTTTTAGGTTCAAAAAACATTGAATCGATTTTGTTTTGATTTTTTGTTTTTTCAGTCATAAGTCTGTATTGAGCCCTAAGTGGATAGAAGGGGAGGAAGGGAAACAATAAAACAGTAATTGCTGTGTCTTTTGACCCAAACAGTGAAATAACTGATCCCAGGAAAATTTTAGCTCAGCTTCTTGGACAAAGATGGTTAGATAAACTGAAGATAGAAAGACAGCCTGTAGTGACTCTGCAAAGCTCTTCGGTCTTATTTTTCATCTTAATTAACTTACTATTAAAGTCTCATGAGCCTCATGAATTTTTTTCTTGGACAAAATGGAAAAAAAAGGATAATAGAGACCAAACAGCTGGTTTTGAAATTTGTGGAGAATTGCAGAAATTAGTTTAGTTTTGGCCAAATTTTTTTTCCATAACCCCATAGCTGCAGTTGTTTTTTGGGGAAGGTTGGTACCTGTACGGCTCTCTGTCCAGGGCAGGAAGACAGTGGTACACATCCATTCTAGTTGCTTTCTCCTCCTGCCCGGGGGCTTTATTTTGCTGGAGGAGAGCGTTGAGGTGGAGGTAGGGTGTGTCTGACATAAATCGTAGTCTATTTGACGCTGAGTTTGATATCTGAAGTATAAAAGCCATTTGGAGGAAATAATGACAGTTTCTGCATTTCTGGTTAGTGAAAGCAATTAACTTCATGCCTCTGAACATATCATTAGCTGGATCTCATTTTAAAGGGCTAAATATTGTGAATACTTACAGGGTCTATTTACAGATCAACCATTAACCTCGGTGCTTGGTTCTGCTTTAAAAAATAAATAAATCCCATTATGTCATCCTAGAGTGAAATAAACAGGAGTGCACCACATCTTTGATGCATTATGTAGCATGAGAAGTATTTTTCCTTGACAGTTAAAATCTCCATGCCCTGTCTGAGTGCCTGAGAGGATTGCCTTGCTGTTAGCACACATGGGCAGCTATGCCACTACGGCTCTTGAAAATAAACACATCACTTGATAGAACAAAACAAGGCAAAAATACTTTTCCTGCCCGGCTGTTCCAGCTAGTCTGTGACATTTTACAAAATTCCTATTATTATGGTATTCTGGCAGATGGCCTGTCTCTGAGACCCCCCTCATCGTTGTAAATCTGTGGGAAAGGTAGTGGTAAAGTGAGCTGAGTTGTGTATTGTGCTGCTTTACACTTTTTTTTTTTTTCCTACAAGGGGACATCTATAAAAGAATAAAACTGTTCTCTTTTGTACTGTTTAATGGGAGTTGCACAGCCATAGAGATATTGCACCAAGGATCTTGTCCAAAGTAGTCTCCGGGAACGATGCAGTGGGGCAGATCACGTCCTTCCATTTCAGAGTTCTCCCCTGCTGTCATCCTCCTAGAATATTTTTTTTGTGCTGGTGTTTGTGACTGCCTAATTTAAAAGACCTTTCTGTAGCATTTTTATCTTCAAAAGAAAGGATATTTTCCAGTTCCCCAAGTTATAGCGCACCCGGTGCTCATCCCCCTTGCATTAATGGGGCTCACGAGTACCTTGGCAGGGCTTCCCACTTCAATTCCCTGTTTCAATTCTGCTTTCTGGAATCGAGTGATTCAAAAAGAGCTGCACCAAGAGAGCGACTTAATGCCGCCCTGCTTCCCTCGCTTTATTTTGTCCTGGATTCAGGTCAGTGCTACAACTCTGTCCTTAAACTCATTTTCCCCCCACATGCATTTCATAACCAGACTGCAGATCTTATGATTCTTTCTTGTCTGCTTTTTCTTCAATTATTTTTTACTTGGATGTCAGTAACAGCAGTTTGGCAGTTGGAGCTACTTCTTAAATGCCTTTGTGTCACGCTAACCAGCTGACATTTGTTTTGTAATCTGTGATGATTATTTTATTGCATGGATTACCAAGAAGATCATATTATCACAATTACATTGTGCTATTGGATTTTTTCTTTTCCAGTTTCTAGAACTGGGCACAACTGGGACATGAATGAGGAGGAAGGGGATTACATGAGTGTCTTGGTGAGCAAGTCCTCAAGCAGTGTTCAGGGAGGAGAAAGATTGATTGTTGCTCTCGTGAGGTTTGCTCCTAAATCTTGGATGCCTCAGAGCTGCCTTTTTCAAAACTCCCATCCAAGCCAGGAGGGCAAAAATGCAAACCTTGAGTTTTGTTCTGAAATAATTTCTGTTGTGGTATCTGGATTATGCTCCTTTGAAGAATTTTTCTGTCTCGGTTCAGCTCTTTGACGTTGGTTATGTTTTCTGTTGCTGTAAGTCAGGCATTTTGTGTGGCTCCTCAGTCTTTTATGTGCCCTTTAATGTTTGTATATGGCATTTTTCTGTTTGGGAAGCAGGAAATGTCCAGGTTGATGTCGGATTTGTTATCCACAGTTTGTCTATGGAATGGAACTGTGGGACCAAAAAGCTGAGAATTAAACAAAGATTCTGTGACTTTCCCTTTTTTATTTTGGTCATTTACTTTCTGAAATAAGTAATTCGAGGGCACAAAGTGCAGCATGTTCAGGTGGAAGGTCTGGGTTTAAATAAAAGACTTCAAACCCCTCAAAATTTCATTGGTGGCACCAGTTTCTGAGCCACTTGTTAATTGTGTGTGTCTTTTTATTTCTCTCAGTATTCCTACCTGCAACTAAGAGTATTGACGAAAAAATTATCTGTGCCTCTGATCCCTCCACCCTTTTCCCCAGTGTCTTAAAATCCTTTTTGATTGCTTTAAAATTTCCAGTATTGACCTTGTCACTTCCCACCTGCATAATTACTAAGGGAGTAAGGTACTAAGTAAAGGGAGTAAGGTACTAAGTCAGAGGGCTGTCCCAGACCAGGCAGCCTTCTGGTTACATCTCTGCCCCGAGCCCCAGGGAGGCAGCAGACTTCCCTGTGGGAAGGATCTGGACAACACACGGGGCCCTCTGTTCCCTTCAGAAGGGAGTCTCCAATAACAATTACTCTCCTTTTTATTTTTTTTTAGGGCAGAGGTTCTGATGCAAGGTGGAGACTGATTTGTTTTAGGCACCCCCCAGTTGGTGTTTCTTCTGCCCTCTCACTTGCCTCACTCTCAGCCTCCAGTGCAAGGGCAAGTGGAAAGGTGAGGGGGGCTGTGAAGGGATTCCCTTCCCTTTTCCAACAGGCACCCGTATCCATTCCTTGGGTCACCTCCCTCTGTTACTGGGCTCTGCAGAGCCTGGTACCACCCGTCTAATTCCCTTTCACGCTCCCTTATCGACCTTAGTCTATTCTCTTCCTCCTTCAGTTCAGCCCCCACGTTGAGCAGACCATTGATCTGCTCACACCTAACACAGGGGTTGTCTCTCTTGTCCCTCATTACCAGGCTCCAACACTCACCACAGCCAGGTGCCGGCCTGTTTGTGTGGGGCCTCTGTTTGGGTACCCACAGCTTTTTTTATTGCCTTTGACCGAGCTCCAATCACGATTCTATCCGGTCTATTCAGGCAAGTGAACTGGTTTGTGTTTTGTGAGGTATTCTTTGTTGTTGGAGGTTCTTTTGTTTGTTTTTTTTTTTTTTCCCCGCTCTTTCACTCGCCGCAGCCCGTGGAAACCGCCGCCGCCTCGCGTCTGCTCTCACCGCCTTTAAATGTCCGCGGCCCCGCCCCCCTCCGCGCCTGATTGGCTGCCGCGGGCTTCCGGGTTCCGGTTGGGGCTGGGGCTGGGGCTGGGGCTGGGGGGGGGTGGGGGGGTCTGTGTGTGTGGTGTTCCTGGGCTGGGAAACCGCTCTGCCCGGCGCCATCCCACCTTCCCCGCGGGAGCACATGGGTTCTCGCTGATGCTGGGCCAAAAAAAAAAAAAAAAAAAAAAGGTAGCAGTTCTGTGGTTTTGGAGGCCCGTTTTGGGCTTAGGTACTTCCTCTTGTCCATCTCCCATTTGGCTTCGCTGGAAGCTGGATGAAGATGTGTTAGTGCAATTGTGCCTTCTGGTCAGTATCTGTCAAACTCAGTTACTAAATCGAACTTCTACATTTGTGCTTGAACGTTTCTTACATAGAGAGCCTACTACATAAAGGTGCTGGTAATTCTCTTTCTCCTATTTACTGCTTCAGCTTGTTGGGTTTTTAAAGCTGAGTTGTTAAACTCCAAGAAAAATCTGGTCACGAGCTACCGGTAAGGCTGTACGTCAGCTTCAACCCTTGCAGGACTATCATGATGTTCTCAATGTCTCGGATGAGTAGAATTGCATTTATGGACTCGTCTGAGGTTGAAGTTGTGAGGCTACAAATGTTTCCGTTCAGAGGTCCAAAGGCTTGCCTGGGGATGTCTTCTTCATCTTTGCAGGGATTCAAGTTTATTTCTGTGATATGTAACCTGGTGGAGGCTATTGGATGGGGGAAGGGAACAGCCCTATTCAAGCAAAAGCTGTCAATTGCCTCCTCTCTGGGGAGCTATCTAAAGAGAGTAACGATCATTATTCTCCTGCTCTAATTCCTTTCTATTTCACTTCCTTCCCTCCCTTTCCCACAAAATATTGCGCAGAGGCAATGCTACAGCTATTGATTATTTTTTGCTCATGTTAATGACGCTGCTCCTTCCTCAGGTGAGTCTGTATTAGAGTCATTAATCAAATGTCATGGCCTACGAGCATGTGGTTTCTGTTCATTGGCAGGAAGCAGTAATTGGCAGCAAGGTAGCAGTAGCACACCCTGGAGAGAAATTTTTCCTAAAAGTGAAAATTCCATCCTCCCCTCCCAAGGTAAGAATCACTGGAGTTCATGTGTGCAACTGTATATAGCCTTTCCTTACAGCAGCCATCCCATTTGTAATTCCTCCTTTGGCTATAATGCTACAGTAGCTTGGATTGCAATGTACCATTTTTAGTACTTATCACATAGCAGCAGACAGCTAGGCTTTTACATCACAAAATAGCCACCACTACAGCAGTGGCTTAGATGTCAGTGAGGTACTGTCCATAATGTATGATCTTGCGCCATGTCTAGTAGCCAGAATGAAAATCAATCTGACACCTCAAAAGACTAAATGCAGCTGAATGTGCTTGTTAAAATGGGCTGTAACAAGTGGAGCATGTGCCAGAACCAGGAAAAGAGAAAACACATTTGCTCTCAGGCAGACTTAATTACCTGGGTTACAGATTACTGCTGGGTTTTAAAGGATAACGTCGCAACTGAAGCTGAGGTGGTACTACCAAATGGGGTGCTTAGGATGTCTCTCTTTGAGAGTTACTCTCTAGGTAGCTCCATCAGCTTAATGCCAAGGCAGATAATGACCACTTTACATATTACCGTATTCTTGAACAGTGTGCCCTTTATTTTCTATATTTTCTGTATTTTCTGCCACTCTGGTGAGACCTCACCTGGAGCACTGTGTGAGGGTCTGGAGCCCTCAATAGAAAAAGGGCATGGACCTGATGGAGCGGGTCCAGAGGAGGGCCACAAAAATACTCAGGGGGTTGGAGCCCCTCTGCTCTGAGGACAGGCTGAGGGAGCTGGGGTTGTTCAGCCTGGAGAAGAGGAGGCTCCGGGGAGACCTAAGAGCGGCCTTCCAGTACCTGAGGGGGCTACAGGAGAGATGGGGAGAACCTGTTTACAAAGGCCTGCAGGGACAGGACGAGGGGCAATGGGTTGAAACTGAAGAAAAGCAGATGTAGATTGGAGATTAGGAATAAGTTCTTTATTCTGAGGGTGGTGGAACACTGGAAGAGGCTGCCCAGGGAGGTGGTTGAGGCCCCTTCCCTGGAGACGTGGAAGGGGAGGCTTGAGGAAGCCCTGGGCAACCTGGTCTAGTTGGGGGTGTCCCTGTGACTGCGGGGGGGTCAGACTAGATGGCCTTTGGAGGTCCCTTCTGGCCCAGATGATTCTATGATTTTGCATTCGCTACTGGTAGTAACTTGGGTGAACAATTTTATTTTTGGTATGTATTTTGGGAATGACAGTTTGCACAAATAGGTGGTTTTGCTTATCAGACCCTGCGTAAGCATAAACTCCCTCCTTAAGGATTACTTGCTTTGCTCCTGTTCAGTGTTAGCTACGCTGTTAAAGAGCCTAACAATGGTCATTCTTATTTAAACAAAACAGTGAAATCTTTAGGGCCCAGCAGTTCTTGAGCCATTTAAACAGCAGAGATTCCGTCTGAATTGGTCAAAGCCAGGTCAGTACAGGTGAACCTCCTAAACTCAACGTGTTTAGTCAAGCACATTGTATAATCAAGGAAGGTTCATCAGTCCAGACAGAAAGGCAGATTACCATTTACTGTCCATGAGGGAGGATTGCATTTAGCCTTCCCCGTTTTGGGCAGGACTGAGCCTTGAAGCACCATCTCTGAGGGAGCTGCACATCTAGAGGGAGGCCTGATGTTAGCGTGAGTAGATCTCATTCACTTAGAAATGTGATGGCTCAGGCTTTCTTCTCGTGAAGACTGAATCTCAGAACCCTACAACTGTTCAGAAATCAACATACTGCCCTCCCTTTGGGCTAACCTCCAAATCAAATTTGCTGAAAGACTTCCCATTTCTCCTTGTAGCTTGCACAACTCCTGAGCGCCGCCGCTTCCCGTGTTCAACTTGGCGGCAGTTGGTGGAAGTGGTGAAGAGGAGCTCAGCTGGGTTAGTGCCAACCTGCTGCTGCAGGCTCTTCGTTAACGTACACAAACCAAGGGGAAGGCTGCTAAGATGTGAATAAACTCATTTGACTGCCTGCGGAGGAACTGCAGTGGGAGCTCAGGGAGGAAGGCTTGGTGGGAGGATTTATTGCAGAAGCACAGTAGGAAACAGGTTCTGGGGAGAAGGGGAAAATTTGGAGGTAGAACAGGTTGAACAGCCTGAATTGAGGTGAACCTAGTCACTGCAGAGAGGGATAAGATTCCCAATAACCTTGAGAAGTCTAGAATTTAGAGGAGACAGTGTGTATACACTTGGAGATATGCCAGGTATTTATTATTTTAAGAAGTATATGTTTCCTTATGTAAGGGGACACAGAATTCATTGCCTAATTTAGAGAATGACTTTCTGGAACCCCAAATGAAATTTCCATTATGTTGAGTTCAGCTTTGCTAAGCTCACAAGTCCTGGAAGATCTTTGTTATCTGTTGAATGTGATCTAGGATACAGGGCGGGAACTGAGGACAAGAGAAATTTAAATTGGAGATGAGTGTAGTTTTCTGTAAGACAAAAGTCTGGAGTATTGCACAGCTGCCACAACAGGCAGCTGCAATGGACCATGGAGAGAAAAATCTAGTCTCTGGCATCAAATTCCAATGAGACCTAATCGAAAGCCCATCGCAGTGAACATAGACCTTGTTAGCAATTTCAATGCACTTTGGATCAAGCTTATAATTCCTTGATATACCTCAAAACAGAATTTCTAACAGCTTTAATTTGTGCTGAACTCAAGAGTTTGCATTTGGTAGTGAGTCTTAACTGTTTGCCAGTATTGCTTTTTTTTTTTCATATGTAAATAAGTCTCCTTTGTAAGATGTTAATCTCTGGAAGCTTTAGCCAGCTGTCTTCAACTGTAGGAATTTCTTCTAAGCTTTTCTGCATGTTTAGCTAGAGAATACAAATCTGGAGAGGGAGAAAGGGACATCTTAAAATGTATTTTCTCACTCTTATAAGGCCACAGAATTCTTCTTCATAAACCAGCTTCATGCAGAGTATAACTTCTGTCACCTTATTAATGCGCTCTGTATGGGATTTCTTCTTTTCCTTCTTTTTTTGTGTTGGTGTTTTGCATATTTTTTTGTTGCACTTGGAGGATCAAGGGAATATACAATTAAAAAAATATACTGTGAGAGAAGAAGGAAAAGGGAACAAAAATTCAGAGAATATCCAAAGTTAAGCTACAGTTTTAATACATCGAAAGCCTACTAAATGAAAGCTGGTTTTGTGCCAGTGAATTTCAGTGAGAATTAAGCAGAGGAGAAATTTGAGCCTGATTTTATGTGGGTTGATGCCTCTCACTTTACTTGACAGAAGCCAAACAAAATCACAAACACTGAAACACCCTGATTTCCCCCTGAGGTAGTGTGTGGGTAAGTCTTAACTCTTTAACTCTCCCTGCAGCTCTCTGTACTTGAGAACAATTCTCATATAACAATATGCCATATAAGTTTATTTCACAGTTGTTATTAAGAAATGATGTAGTAATTTTAATAGTATTGTAATTATATTGCTATTAGCAATAGTAACTGTGGTCACGATACATCTCTAATAGATCATGAATGACTTGGCTGGCGTATTAGTAGGCTGGAGCTGATCAACTGCTTGTATTTACGTGCGTCGTGCTCACCAAATGCCATATCCCTTAGAAGGTGGAGAAGCCAGAGTTGTTTACACAGACAGATGAAATGGCTTACTAATAAGCTGCAGATATTACTGCCAGGGGTTTGGGAACAAACCAGGCAAGCAGCAGAGTTCTGCCTTCCGAGCTCTTGCACGGTGATCCAGGGCTGACCTGTTCTTGAACCACGCACGAAACCAGATGTGACGTGACCCAAACACAAGCCAAAACACTTACCTGTTTCTGAGTTAACTAGAATTTTCCACGGTGGCTGTGTGCAGTGTTATCCCGCTCCAGCAGATGGGGCGGTTACAGTGCCTTCTCAGTCCGCCCTACAGTATCTCCTTATTGATGGAGCGTGGTTTCCCCCGCAGAGCTCCAAAGCTTATTTTTCATTAGGAAGCAGCTTTTTGTGGCTAATGGTCTTATTGGCTATTGCCTGGCTTAATTCAGCAGTCGCTGCTGATGTACGAGTGTTTGAGGCACTGTTTTTCAGGGCAGCGTCCCAGGGGCTGCATCCTAACAGTGTCTTGTGAAACCATGCAAAGAAGTGGCCCGTAGCAATAGCAGCGAAAAAAAAAGACTTCATTTCTGTTTAGTGAGCCAGGTAATGTTCATAACAAGCTCCCTGCCATTATTCCTGTTTACAAGAAGCCTGAGATACGTAGCAGGTTTAAGACTTGCGTAGTTTTTGTGTGAGATTTCAGTGAGAAGGCACAGGTTCTAGATAAACTGTAGTGATAATGTAATTTGTATGCAAAGTGGTGCAGTCTTTTATTATTTGGCTTTGCAAAAAATAGATGGTCTCTACAGACACGCACACAAACACTTTTTTTTTCTCCCAGGGAGGTGATAAATTAAGGATCTGGGTTTTTATATCCATAAGAAATCACATATGTTAATCTGTTGATGCAACTGCACGTTGTATTCTAAGTGACATATTATTTATTGTGACATAAGAAAGTCTGTATTCTCCAAATACACTGGTTTTCTAAGGTTAGTTATGTCTTCTCTTTGGAAAAAGATATTTTCTCAAAGTTCAAACCTCTTTAGGAAGGAATGTGGTTTCCCTTTTGCACTTCTTTCACGAGGGAAGGGGAAAGTTTCTTCAGACCAGAAGGTCATGCAGCCTGAAAGTCAATAGCCAGAGCAGTGACGTGGGACATGGGACATTTCAGTTCAAGTTCATTCCGCTTGATTGAGGACATGGACCTGAAACTCTAGGACCTTATACCTGGTCAAGGCAAGGGTTCTTAACGTCGTGTCTAAAGATCCTGTGGCACCTGTGAAAATGTGTAAGCTAACATCAGTGACAGGCTCACTTCTGGTGTAAGGATTCTTGCCTATTTATATGTGACTTGGCATTGAAAAATGTCTACAAAATAGCATTGTGAGGTGTCAGTTTATCAATATGCAAGTGAGCAAGAAGGGTTCTAGCGTGAGCCGTTCTTCATACGAGCTTGCTATGTCATTTCTCTTCCCTCAAATGTTTCATACCTGAAAACTTGCAAATTTCCTCTTTTCTTAGGAGAAAAATGCAGAAACTGTGATTCAATTCCCTCGGTTTCTTCATGTGGCAGTTTTCTATTAAGGCTTCTTGGCTGAACTCTTTCTTTCATTTAATGTTCCTGCCAAGATCTCCTAAAATATACTTAGCCTTTCACCATAAGAATGGAAAAAGGATACAAAACAGGGAGGTTTATTCCAACTGTTCAGCTGGACACATAGAAAATAATAGGATTGTGAAGCACTTGAAGAAAAACTGCAGAAAGAGAAGAATAGCCACTTTGAGGGCATTTCTGTGTTGAGTGATGTGGCAGCTTCGGTCTCCTTCAGTGCAACGGGAGCTACAGCTGGTCAATACAAATAGAAAAGAAGCTCAAAGTAACTTAAACAGGATCCCACAGAAAGCACAAATAAAAACCACATCCACTTGGGAAGAAAAATGAATTTTGTAACCCAGTTTAGCTTTTGAATCTGCAGCCTCTGTTTCAGACAGGAGGAAGTGTTTGTATACCTTCCAGCTTTTCTAAGTTTAAAAAACATGAGAAAAGCATTGTCTGTAACACTTGTTTCTCCTGTGTCTCTAGACCGTGACAGCCTCATCAAAATTCCATTTGTGTAATCCTTTATGGAATAATTAGTTTATTTTAACTTTTGATCAGAGAAGGACAATATATGACCCCACTAGGAATATCAGAATACATTTTAAAAAAAATGTGTCATTTGTTGATGATGGTCTGCAAAGACTCAAGGATACTTTTGTCTTATGATGTGATGGAAATTAAGACTGTGTTACAGACACAAATCTAAAGCATGTAATAAACTTTTTACTAAGGCCTCAGATGTGCATTAATGTTCTGTATGAAAACAGTACAAAAATCTATTTAGAAGCAGGATACATCTTAAACCACTAAACACCTGGGTGTGAAGCAGCACTGATGGGGATAAAGAACTGGGAATCAATTTACCATACAAGGTGGTTTTTCACCATTCGTTTCATTTGGTAGCTCTGAAAGGCAAACAGTTGTCATAGAAACAGTAAAATAAGAAATCCATTTGTTGGGACTTGGGTGATGTGCTTCCTTTTGGAAATGCAAATACAGGTCTACTAGGTAGATTTTTGTCCAGCGTGTTTCATGCCAGAACTTTTTGTTTGGAATAATATGCTTCTGGTTGTGTTTGCTTCATTTAAATGGCTAATCCTTTCCATGCTAGTTGGACTTTTGCAGCCTGCTGTTCTAGTTCCTGTGATTTCATGTTGTGACTTGTAATCCTACACATTTCAGACCGAATCTTCCATCCTACTTCCCCACATAAGAGGTTTTGAAAATTTGGCTGCAACAAACATGTTAGGACCACTGAGGATTCATTTTCCTACTATGTTTTCATCTCCTTAATTAGAGCCACTGTGCAAATCGAAGGCACAGACTGCAATCAGGCTGTGCAAGCTTTTAAGTTTGGAGTCCTCTGCCTGTTTCAAGAGGTGACAGTTCCATAAGCTGGTGTTTCAAGAATTGCAGTCTTTGGCCCTGTCCAAGGGATGCCTTGTCCATGGGAAGGACACAGAAGTGTAAACCACATCACTTACTCTAACACAAGACAAAAGTTGGGAGTGAGCCTGAAATCTGGATTTAGAAGTGAATTTTTTTTGTTAGCCTCTGGAAGGAGCAAAGCTAAAGGTACAGACTGGCTGCAATGATAGCAGCAGTGTATACACTTCCAAGCTTTCTTCGAACCAACTCAGTTTCCAGTGCCAGTGTCATGGCTGGAGCTCAGTGCAGCCTGATTTACTTTGCCTTTTTGATGAGTTCTGTGCTTCCCTTGTCAGATTGTTACTGGTACTCAGGCCAGCTAGTATAAAGCAAATCACAAGATGCTCTGAGGAAGACAGTTTGGATCCCTCAGAACACCTCAAAATATATTTTAGCCAGCACATGCTGTGGTTACACGCTGACTGTCAAAATAAATCCCATCATGAAATATTATAGGTACTTTCTGGGAAAAGATTAAGATGATGCTGGCACCCTGAAAAACTTGGAACACCATAAATGATCATTTCAAAAAAGGACCTATAGTTCTAGAAATAGGGCTGAGCTGGGATGAGATACATAAATGCCTGGATCTCTTTTTCTGGGATGTGAGAAAACCTTACCTGACTGAACCAGTGGTTTTGAATTGGTGAATTTAGGGACACTTATAAGCCATTGAAGGTAAAGTGTTTGAGAGAGGTCTTGAAGAGAAAAGAGAGTTTCTGACCAAAAAGAAGTCAATCAGGCTTTTACCACTGATTGCAAGGACTCAAAATTTCACACTAAAATGTTCCTTCAACTATGGGAGCTGCATTTGGAAAAAAAACACCATAACATAAGCCTGTCATTCGAAAAGTAAAATATTTTACCTTCCTGCCAAGTTCTATTTCTGACAGTCTTGCAGCATTATATATATATCATATACACAGGAAAAGATAAGTAAATTTAGTAAGACTGCTTAAAGAACTGTAATTCCTTGACATGTAGAGTAATAATGAAACCTTGAGAGAATTTCATATTACTATTTTATGCCCAGCGACTAACAAAAAGGAAATGATTACCATTCCTTTAACTTCAAGTAGAGAACCTCAGCAAAAAATATTCATTCATCCAGCTTTACGAATGCAGATGTCGGGAAAAGTATCTGAAGCATGTCTGGAAGCAAATATTTGCATCGTTTTTTCTTTTGTTTTCCTAGAGCTCTCTATTCCATAGGCAGGTTATGGAGACATGACTTCTTTACTCCAGCTAGAATGGGAAAACAGGCACGTAGGGAGGAATTCGTGGGTTTGAAGTGGATAAAGGAAAAAAAAAATTGTGTGTTTTTCCCCTGTATCTAACTGCATATCTTCTCGAATTGTAAAATGTTCGAATGTTTTTCTTCCTCTGCTGTTGGTGTCTACATGGCTGTGGTTCTTGGTATAGTCTGGCCAAGACTAGAGGCAGTATTGACACGATATTTTAAGAGCTGTCCTCCTGAGACTTCTTCCACAAGCAGAACCACAGCATTCTCAAAGACTTCTTAAGAAACTTAGTATTGAGAGGATTTCGTTCCAGCATTTTAGATTAAGAAAATTTGAATACAAGTTGGAGAATCCTATGTATTTCAAGGGGTTTCTTTTCAATATTTAAAACTGTAAATCTTCTGAAGTTTGCCTGTTCTTGGCGTACCCATACACTTTCTTGAGAACTACCCCAAACAGTGAAAATATTCCTCTGTTACTAGGAGAACAATGCAAATTGTGATGTTTCCTTTGAAAATAACTTGTTTCAGGGATATGTAAGGATTAAAAACGTATAGATAAATGTAAAAGTTGGAAAATAAAGATAGCTCTATTATCTACTATGCTAAGAACAGAGATCAGGCAGGTGTAGAGAGATAGACAGAGGGCACAGTGATTGCTCCAGGTCAGCTTCTGGCCTTTGGTATATTACTGAGACCTCTTCTACATCTGTCTTCTGGGACAACATAGAATGGAAACATGTATTTTGTTTCTCCATTTAATGTTTTTAATGAGTGACTTTGCCTGGAGGGTTTCTTGTGTTTGTAATTTTAGTTTTTGTGGTGGCTTTTTTTTACGTTTAACAACTCCAAATATTACTTGAATTTGGAAAATGCTTAGGGGAAGGGCAGTTGACAAATTTAAATCAAGAAACCACTTGCATAACGAAGGCAACAATGGAGCAACTGAAGGGAGGCAACACCATCTGGAGAAAAAGATTGATAGCTTATTGAGAAGCCAAGGGTCTGTGAAAAAGAGATGGCTCTGGGCTACATAATTAAATTGGTATTTTTTTTTCTTTACGGTGTGTGGGTTGTGGGTTAGTTCAGAGACCAATGAAACTCATGCAGTGCTCTCTGAAGGCCAGGAGGATAGACTCACAGAGCTTAAAATGAAGCTGGGGCATGAAATTTATTTCCATTTCCTGGAAACAAATGTCTTGATTTTAATTTCCTGGAAATAATCTCAACTGAAATAAATCACTTTGTTTAAAGTTTTCATCATCTGCATAATTTGACATCTCTCCTGAGTTTGCTGGTTCCAAACAACCTCATGATTTGGCAAATGTCACAGCTTCTCTTTGTATTGTCGTAGCCTAGTGGCCTGTAACAGTAAGAGGAGACTAGAAAGTAATAATTAGGCTATTCCAAAACATTTAGTTCTTTAATATAAGTGTTGTGGTTTAAACTGGCAGGCAAGCTAAACACCACACTGAAGTTCACTCAATTCCCCCCACGTGGGATGGGGGAGAGAATGAGGAAAAAAAGGTAAAACTCATGGGTTGAGATAAAGACAGTTTTATAGGACAGAAAAGGAAGGGAAAATAATAACAATGGTAAAAGAACATACCAAACAAGTGATGCACAATGTGATCTCAGCACAATGACCGATGTCCAGCCAGTCCTCAAGCAGCGGCCACCACCCTTTGCCAACTCCCCCCCACCCCAGGTTTCTGTTCAGAAGGACATCATATGGTATTGAATATCCCTTTGGTCAGTCAGGGTCAGCTGTGTCCCCTCCCAGCTTCTTGTGCACCCCCAACTTCTTCACTGGCAGGGCAGTATGAGAAGCTGAAAAGTCCTTGACAGTGTAAGCATTGCTCAGCAACAACCAAACATCAGCGTGTTATCAACAGGATTCTCATCCTGAACCCAAAACACAGGACTATACCAGCTATTAGGAAGAAAATTGTTTGTTAGGAATTCTATCCCTGCCAAAGCCAGGACAATAAGTCAAGATTACTGTTTTTTATGTCCCTATTCAAGTCTCTTTTTCTCATGTTGATCATCACTTTAACAGGATGCACTATGCTCCGTGAAACATCTTCAGGACATAAGAACTTTGCTTCAATAGTTATGGGGGAAAGAGGAGTTGGTGCCACCCAATTTATCATTCTGATGTTTTCCTCCTTTCCATTAAGCTGGAACAGATATTTGCAAGAATATAAAATGTGAGAGATATAGCTAATAGTCGTCAAAAGTAATCTAGTCTTTCCATGAACTCAATAAGGATGTTTTTTTTTGAAATAATGTTAATAGTTAGCTTTCTAAGTGTTTCCTCTCTACTGTGTTTTTAAAGTGACTTTTGTGAACTGTATGTTAAATAACCATTTATTTTCTTTTCTATCACATCTTAATTTCTCCCATTGACTTTTTGCTTTTGAGATTTGAAATCCCAGATGGGTAACACAACTGTATCTCCCATGGTAAAAGATAAATGAAAACCACATTCTGTGGCTGTAGTGCTGGTCTACGCAGAAGTATAGGTGGGTCTTGGGCATATGTTCACTATGCTGCTTTAATATTTAATTTCATCAAAGTTGATTTGGTGAATATCTTACCCTTAAGCACGTTCCTCAGTTTTTTAACAGTATTACAGTCTTTAAGCTACACATAAAGCTGGAAAAACAAAAGGGTACCAAGTGATTGAGGGAAACAGAAGAATAATGTGTTCTACAGTGGGAACAATTTAGTTGTATAAAAATGTGGGAGAATCTGCACTAGGTGACAACTGTTGTGTACATTTCTGGGTATAAGAATATAGATTAAACTGCTTTTTGAGAGCAAAGCTTTTCACCTAAATGGGATCACCAGAGTTACAAGCCTGTATAATAGTAAAAATCAGCAGCTTCAGTTGAGTGTAATGAAGAGGACCTAATTCCCGGTTTTTGTGCTGGGTGTGAACTTGCTGTGCTGCTTTAGCATAGAGCTGCTGTATGATAGTGGAGAATAAGGCTGATCGATTTTACTCAAGTTTGATCTGTTGCTACATGAGAAATAGATCTAACATAACCCATCAGAAATAAAACGTCTCAGAAACCCCCGAGGCTGTTCGAGGTAGCAGTTCCTTACTAGAAAACATGCATTTATTTCCTTCCCAAACAAACATAAACTCTTAAAAGTGTTGGTACATTTCACAGTAGCTCGTTCTGGTGAGGGCTTTACTTCAGGTAAAACCCAGTTTCACTGGGTACTGTGGGCATTCACATGCTTGTTAACAGCACCTCATCTGCATGAGCTGTCATCTGACCAGCAGCATGACCATGAGCCAGCAGTGTGCCCTTGTGGCCAAGAAGGCCAGTGGCATCCTGGGGGGCATCAGGAAGAGTGTGACCAGCAGGTGGAGGGAGGT
>JAOQGH010000012.1:46861623-46881939 GCA_025769975.1 Gallinago jamesoni
ATATTTATAAGCCTGCCTACTCCCCCCCCCCCCCCCCCCAAGAATGTTTTGTCTTATGGAATACTTCAGCTAAATATTAGTTATTATTAATTTTTTAATTTTATGCAGTGATCCCTTTCTGTATCCTGACACTAGTAAGTAGTGATGGCTGGTTTACTTGGCATTTAAAGCAACAAATAAATCTGAGATTCTCCACTAGCTGCCCCCTGCTTTCTGCTTGAATAGGCCTATACATTTGATTTTTCCCTTTGCTGGAAATCTTCCTGACTTTCTTTCCTGTATCTTTACATATTGTGCTGATCTTTTTGAAACAGACTTGGCAAATCACATGCATTAATCAGGGCGGGGGCAGCGTACTGGCTTCTTACTAGCAAGAAAGACTTGTATCAGTGCTAATACCCAGTGTTATTTTAAATTCCGTTGTTATAGGTGAAAATCTTGCTTTGTTCTCGCTGCCACTTCGTATTGACAGCATAGTCTTGTTTAACTGCCCACTTTGATGCTCAGGTCTTCTCCTTGAGTGGTTACAGATTACAGATGAATTGCATGCGAGCAATACAAATTGCTTTTTCCCTGTGTCTGAATCTGATTTCTTAAAGCTGAAATTTGTCTTCTCTCTTGCTCTGGGTGCTTGCTGTTCTCTAGAAGAGTCATCCATTTTTAAACTTGAATGTCTCTGAAACAAGCTTTACCACCTTGTTATTCCTCCAAATGGTTTAAAGCTCTGATACAGTCCAGCCTGTCATTCTGTACTAGTGCCCTGAAAAATTTTGTTTATAAATTACCTTGTCCCATCAGTTCCCTTGGCAAAGAATTGGGCCAAAATCTAAACCAGAAATAAAATAAATAAGCGAAGCAAACATCTGGTCTAAGTTTAGTTTAATCTCTGCTTTCCAAGTTTTGAGTTAGTTTTCCAAATCAAGTTTTTAATTTAAGTATTTGAAGGAAGAAAATTTCTCAGACATTGAGATCATGAGGATAGTAATTTATCTGCAGATAACATTTATGAGAAAGAAGAGGAGGTAATGCAAAACAAGATTAAATATCAGAGAAAAACAGATGTACATCAGGCAAAAAAATTCCATGAAAAATGATGGCAAATTACAGATATTTTGTAGTATACCATGCTGCTTCTCAAGGGAATCCATACAGTCAAAGTGTGAAAGATTTAATTCATAATTGTTCAAAGGTCTGATGCTATTTCCAGTGATTATAAGCAGAACGTTATTTTCAAATACTCTGCCATGTGTTTTGTCTAAAGCTGTACTGTAACTAGATACTTCAAAATAGTCAAGAAAATAATCCATTCCAAGGTATTATGACACCTGGATAGTTTAAAAAAACAGTGAGTGTGTTTTAAGTAGTGTCTCTTATTGCTTACTTTGGGTTTTCATATTTAAAACTAATAGTCTAAGAAATTGTTTTTAATTGCCTCATTAAAATTTTTGAGCTGTGATAATCTACATAGAACTATTAATTTGGCATAGCCCAGAAATGAGTTGTTTAAGCTTTGTCAGCCTGTGTGAGACAAGCATGTGGTTAGGTGTGCTTCTGATTTAAAGTAAAATCTTTAGTTGTCATTTCCACAGCCTGTCTACTGTTACTCTGATCAGGGCTTGACACTGGCCCCTTGCACGAGCTGCTTTTTGCTCTCTTGAGCCACTTTTTTGCCTACGCAGAGACTACCGTGCCGTAGAACTGAAATCCACTTTTCCTGGAGGAAAAAAAGTGAGACTTGGGTCTCACTTGGGTCCGAGGTGCCACTGTACAGTCAGTAACACGTTGCAAAGTAGCAGACAGAAAGGAAAGGGTGATCCAGTTAAGATCTACAGGACAGTATTTCAGGGTGCGACTTGGCCACTGTGTATTTTTGAAGGTCTTGCCTAGAAAATGCAGCAGTTCACGCCACTGAGTGAACACACGGCACTGTGACTTTTTAGCTTTTTGTTCTGGGGTGCTTTTGCAATGTCACAGTGAATCCTCTGTGCCTCAAATCTCTACCATTAAAATACAGAATAATTTCTGAGGTACATAAAAACCATAATAATTCTCCCACAGTATCCTCCTGGAGAAACTGGCTGCCCATGGCTTGCATGGGAGGATTCTCCACTGAGTTAAAAACTGGCTGAAGGCCAGGCCCAGAGAGTGGTGGGGAATGGAGTGAAATCCAATTGGCGGGCGGTCACGAGTGGTGTCCCACAGGGCTCGGTACTGGGGCCGGTTCTCTTCAACATCTTTATCAATGATCTGGACGAGGAGATCCAGTGCACCCTCAGTCTGTTCCTAGAGGGCACCAAGTTGGGTCAGAGTGTCAATGTGCTTGAGGATAGAAAGGCTTTGTAGAGGGACAGGATGGATGGGGTGAAGCCAATGGGATGAGGTTCAACAAGGCCATGCGTTGTGACCAATTGGGTCACAACACCCCCTGCAGCGCTACAGGCTTGAGGAAGAGTGGTTGGAGCTGCCTGGCAGAAAAGGACCTGGGGGTGTTCATCGACTGTGGGCTGAACATGAGCCAGCAGTGTGCGCAGGTGGCCAAGAAGGCCACCAGCATCCTGGCCTGTGTCAGGTACAGCGTGGTGAGTAGGGCTCAGGAGGTGATGGTCCCCTTGTACTGGGCACTGGTGAGGCCCCACCTTGAGGGCTGTGTCCAGTTTTGGGCCCCTTCCCCAAAAAG
Organism: Gallinago jamesoni; assembly: GCA_025769975.1. Taxonomy (NCBI): domain Eukaryota; kingdom Metazoa; phylum Chordata; class Aves; order Charadriiformes; family Scolopacidae; genus Gallinago; species Gallinago jamesoni. Next base: position 46,864,301 of record JAOQGH010000012.1, read on the forward strand.
GACATTGAGGGGCTGGAGTGGGTCCAGAGAAGGGCAAGGGAGCTGGTGAGGGGTCTGGAGAACAAGTCACATGAGGAGAGGCTGAGGGAGCTGGGGGTGTTCATCCTGGAGAAAAGGAGGCTGAGGGGAGACCTTCTGGCTCTCTCCAACTCCCTGAAAGGAGGGTGTAGCCAGGGGGGGTCGGTCTGTTCTCCCAAGTCCCAGGTGATGGGACAAGAGAAAATGGCCTTAAGTTGCACCAGGGGAGGTTCAGATTGGAGATTAGGAGAAGTGTTTTCCCGGAAAGGGTTCTTGCCCATTGGCCTGGGCTGCCCAGGGCAGGGGTTGAGGCCCCATCCCTGGAGGGATTTAGGGGACAGGTTGACCTAGTGCTTAGAGACATGGTTTAGTGATGGTTTTGATCAGAGTGAGGTTGATGGTTGGACTGGATGATCTTAAAAGTCCCTTCCAACCTGGACAATTCTATGATTCTATGTTTTTTCCTCTCTCGTTTATATTAACACAAATTTGCGGGGTGCTGCAGGTGTGCATGCAGCCAGAAAGGCAGGGGAATGCCCAGTGGATGTGGTAACATGCAGCTCCAGTACTTGCTACCCCTACTTGTTTAAAGGGTAAGCAGTGGCCTCAGATGGTGTTGGGAAAGAACAGAGAAATCTGCAAATCCAAAAGATTTCATGCAAAGTGGGCAAAATCTTAGTTGTAGTGGTTCCAGGTGAAGCACTCCAACACAATGATATTTTGCACTTACCTAAAACTATAGTATCCTAATGAAATATTCGCTTGTTTTACTTAGTGAGTTAATTTCTCCAAATTAAAAGCTTTGTAGGGAATAAAACAATACAATTTTATACATACCCTTAAATAGCCAGAGTGCTTGAGAGAGGACTAGAATCAGTGCAGTTCATACAGCTAGTAGTAAGTACAATTAAGAAAAATTCATAAATATAGTGTATAATAGTCTATTACTCCATCAGCCATTGAGTGTGACAGCAAAATTACACTGAAACTCCTGTGAAATGAAGATATTTCTTTGATGAAGGTCCAAGTCTTTGAAAAAGGAGGTGGACAATTTTTTTGTTCCCCTTCTCAGATCTATTGATGTGCATCGCTTTAACGTCAAGTGTTTATTACTCAATACATTAAGAACCCGAGTTAAATGAGTGTTGATTGCCTTTAATCCAAGGAAAATAGACACTTTAGAGGTGCTTCCTTTCTTTTCTTCTTTTTAGAATATAGTTCAAACAACTTATCGAGGGACTTCTCAGTGCCAGCCATTGAGAAAAGTGCCTTTTTTTTTAAAACCAGCCACCGCGGGAGGCGTGTGGATAAAAGCCTCGGCCACAGAGTGCTCGGTGCAGACGTGCAAGATGGTTCAGTGAGAATCTGAAGGCAATGGGTTGTACAGGAGCCTGTTCTGGCAGATTTCACTGCCATTACGAGAAATTAATCCCCCGTTCAACAGACCCAAAATAGAAGCTCTTTTGCCCGCCTGGTAATTAGTCTCTTGCATATTTGCATCTCATTGGCTTTTTCTCTACACTTAATGGCGCAGCTGCTTTTTGCTCATGATAAATTAGAATGGGGATCAGGAAAACATATCCATTTGGTAGTAATGGTGTGTCTAATAAACTTGTTGCCTCTTGAGTTTCTCGGTCATAATGGTAATCTCCTATTAGTTCCAGGAATGCTTCGCTTCTTTCTTTCCTCCCTCTCCCTTCCCTATTAGTTAAAGTACAGGTTTAGTGAGACAGATTTCCATATCAGCCATCTTCTACTGAAATCTCAGCTACCATTGAAAAGTGCATACCTCCCATCAGCCATTCTGAATCGGTGCCTGCACAAATCTACAAATAATAAGAAGGGGAAAGAAGAGCAAAGTAAGGAGCAAAGGGCTAGTGTAATTTAAGCAAGGGAAATATTTTTGCCCCGTTGGCCTTCTCCTGCAAGCTGCATATAACCAAATTAATATTGTCCGTGTCTGTTGCTTCCATGTAGGGACTGACATCCTTCCTCCCCCATCATGATTTGTGTGTGCCTTACTTCAGCCAACCAGGAAAACCAAGCAGGTCCTAGTGCTTAAACAACCTGCTGGTTCTCTCAACCTTCAAGGGAAATTAGTACCGTGGGGAAGTGATGATAAACAAATTACTGATTCTTTGATTTAAATAGCTGGTGAGAATTTAGGATCTTAGTTAGAAGAAACATCAGTGATAGAATTATGAATCATGGCAGAACTCTGTTGACCACCAGGTGTAAGTCAGAAGCTCTTTGTGGAGGGCAGGATGAGTCAAATATCCAGAGACAGCTTTGTTGGTCATAAACCAAAGGAAAATTAAGCCAAGGTAGGCTGTACGAAATGTTCATTAAAAGTTGGAATTGGAATTTGTTCTGCACTAAGTTGTGTTGTTCTCTTGCAGTATTTCACACAAGGGGCCACAAGAACAGCTCTGTCATTTAAATGTTACCAAGGAATTCCGTGGTTGCCTTACTTCTCTAACACAAAACTGCTGTACAGCCACAGCAGATTTGGTCCCAACACTGGAATCACTGGAAGTTACGATATGGTTGGATAAGAAAAATAAGATTTTCTTGGGCAGAATATCTTGAAGTTTACATTATGTATACTATTTTTTTTCTTCAGATTGTCTTTCTCTGAAAGTATTTACATTTCTGGCTTTGTTTCTAATATCAGTGTTTCTCTAATTCTGTTTCTATTTTCCACTTTAACCTGAAACTCCTGCTTGTTAGTAGGTTGCTGATGTCAGGGCTTAGAATTTGAGATCAAATTCTTTGCAGAAAAAATAACCTGAAGTGCATGTTTTGATCCTTGTTTTTTCCAGTGTACAACCTTAAAATGACATTAGTAGTTCTTTTACTCACACCAGTCAAGAATTATTGAAAATGTCTTGGCATTTCTGCTTTCTCTTTTGACATTTATTAGGCTAAATCAAGTGATAAATCCGTGGGGAGGACTAGTAGACTAATTACTTTAACCTTTCACCTTCTTAGGATTTGTTATCATGGAAAAGAAAATTGTTCCATGCTGTAACTGGTGAGTTTTTTGTAGCACCATGAAAACCATTAAGCCCCATTTACCATTTGTTGTATCTGAATGGGCATGAAAACAGTTTCCTATTTTCCTGTTCGCCACGAAATAGTGTTGAATTCTGAATTGAGCTCACGGGAACATGGTGTAGACAGGACGACTAATCCAGCCCAAATTCTTTCTGGTGTCACTGGTGGATTAAGACTACACAGCTCATGAGCAGAAGGACTGAAACAAGGCCACCTCTAAACACCTAAAAGCTCAGAGAAAGCACAGCCAGAAGCTGTGTTGAGGGGAAGAAGAAACTGGAGGCAGTCATCAGAGAAACTGTTGCAGAATAAGGTGAAGAACTAACTAGTTGAACTTATGTACACAGTTGAAATGACTGTATATTTTAATTTGGATGAGATTTTTATGTGCTATGGCAAATTTAAAGAGACTTTTCATCTCCAAGGCTTCTAAGAGCCCTGAGTACCCTTTCTGGATAACAAGGCAAAGGAAAGGGATGCTTCTGAAAAAAAAAAAAAACAAAAAACAAACCAAAAAAGAGCTCTGACTCATCTGCAGACTCCACAGAATTTAAAAAAAAGTTCAAGATGTGTGGAAGAGTCCTAGATGAATTGTTTAAATTCTCTCTTTTTCCTTGCCAATACCTGTTTGCCCTTATTTGAGAGGAGACAGAGATATCCACCGGGATTTAGCTGAAGGGGATCATGCAATTCAGGAAACAACAAAAGAGAACTGCAGTGTTTGGGGTGCCTTGGGCTTTCTCTGGCAGGCACGTGTAATATTTACCGTTGGTGTGAAAAGGACGAGTTAGTTGCTCGCTCGCTTCTAAATTATAAAGATTAGTATTTCACTGTTGATGGACAGTGGTTTGAAATAATAAGATTTTCAGCGTGGAACTCTTATTTGCCTACTGAAAGGGAGAAAGTTTCTTGTATCAGAGGTGAGAAGGAAAAACAGCAGGTCTGTCCTTCCTCGGTTGCTAATTGCCCGGAGAGGAAGAGGTGCTTCACTCCTAGCACCTTCATCTCAAGCAGCCCCGTGCTCTGGAATCCACCAGGGCCATGTCACAGACACTCGGATCTTTAGAAAATTCCTGGCTTTAGAACAACGTGGAAACAAAGTCTCTGGCAGACACAAGTTAGTATTTTGTTATTTTAGGGTTGTGACTTCATTAATTTTCAGGTGTCTCTTTATGGCCTGGCAAAAGGGAATTCTTCTTCTCATTGCGCACTGGGAGCTTAAAGGAGGGTGATTCTCTTTGAAGAACAGGTACCAAATTAAGAATACAAAGAGAAGAGGGATGCAAAGTATGATAGTGCACAGTGGGTGAGATAAATGTTTCTTCAAATACATAAATTCCTCTGCCTCATTAGCTATTAATATAGCTATTGTAGAACTAGAACATCCTCCTACTGTAAACCCTGAACAATCTCTTCTTATCAAAGATCCTAGTTTAATGGAAACTGGGAACTTTTGCTGAAATATTTGTGGTTTCCCCTATAAAGTTTGTTAATTTATATATTTATTAAAAAAAAAAAAATAAAAAGAAAAAGGAGGGGCAGGAGGGGTTAGAAGGTGATGTTGCCCAGTGAGGCTGTGGTGGCTCCATCCATGGAGGTTTTAAAACCCAAGTGGACAAGCCCCTGGGCAACCTGCCTTAGCAGGTGCTGATTTGAGCAGGGGACGGGGTTGACTGGAAACCTCCACAGGTCCTCTTCAAACTCCGCTATTCTGTGATTCCATAATTACATTCACTACTTTGCCAGTTGTGCAGGATAAAAGGGAAGATGACTCCCAGGCAGCGCTGAAAAGCCTGTGTTTCAGATTAAACCAATAAAGATGATGTCAGCCTACCTTACTTGCCAGCAGACCTTATCTCTGAGGACTCATGTAATTTGTTGTAATAAAGAGGCTGGTCTAAATGCATTTGCAACTCTAAAAATAACATTTCATCTCAAAATTAGCATATTTTCAATTAAGGCTCTCCTGTCTATTACAAAACAAGAAACATGCGCATGAACTACTAATTGTTCTGTCATGGAAAAAAAATATAAATTAACCTGATAAATGTAGGAATAGAGCTCTCTGTAAGGGCAAGAGCTGCATGTGTGAAAGCTGTGAAACAGAGCAAGAAGATTGAAAATTGGTTAAACATAAGCTTTGCACTGGGGGAAGGGGGAAAAAGGAGGTAAGAGCTAGCCATTGGGGCACAGCCCTGACTTTTATCAGCGCAGATCATGGTGTTGGTTATCTTTCAAAGTGTTAAGGTGTTTTGAAGTTTTTTGAAGACCACCTGCTGAGAAATGATGTGTGTCGCTGTTGCAGTGTTCGAATACCCCAAAGCTACCTGGAAAATATATGTAGTTGTGCTGTACGTGCATCTATAGTATGTGTTGTCAGCCTCAACTGCTGTCCAAAGATGACTTTGAATTTATTGTGAGCAGGGTCCTGCGTTCCATCTCCTTAAAATACAGAATAACATTCCAATGACTTTTCTTAGCTATAGCAAACCACTTGGGACTACCCCACACCATGTAGGTACTGCTCTGTGCTGGGGATTCTCAGTATCAGCCTGTCTAGATGAGCCCTATGGCAGTGCCAGTCTGTGCAGACCACTAGACCTCTTCAGAAGGTACCACTTCCCTAGGTCGTGCCAGTTTTGGACACCCAATTCCATTTCCCTCTCCAGACACACAAAAAAGTTTCAAGGATGTCGGCAATTCACTAAGGAAGCTGTCACTTGTAGCTGAGCCTTGAGATTTCTAGCTTAAATCCTATAAATGAATGCTCACGAGACCAGACATTGAACTTATAAATTAGTTCTGGTTGTGGAAGGGCGTGAAAAATTAACCCACTAACAAATTATACATCTTATCTGAGAAACTGGAAGTGAGCAAAGAATAGCAACTCTGGGAGAATTTTGGAAATCACGAAAAATGGAAACTTTTGGAAGAAAAAGGATAATCTGATAATTTACTGATACCTTTAGTTGTGCACTTGGTGCAGGCTGTTACCCGAGCAGAAAGAAATACAGGTCAGATTTTCACTAATTTGTTTTGGGGTTATTTTTCTTAATATTCTCAGGACTTTGAGATGATTCATGTTAATAGTTATTCGACCTGTGACCATTGTTTCCTGGGTCACTCAGTTGTGGGTTGGGGTTTGTTTGTTTGTTTTGTTTTTTTGCTGAAATGCTGCGTCCCTCTAAAGAAACAAAGCTTTGATACTCTAGAACCAGGCTTTCAAAACTGGAGATAAGATTATAGATGCTTCTTTGACTGCTTAGCCTTACCAGCACCAAATACTTTATTTGTTGCAAATTTTCTCAGTTGTCATAATGAGTATAACCTTCATGATCTCTTTCAATGCAAATATGATGGAGACAGATGGTGACATCACCAAGAAACTTCTCTCTGAAAGGTTAATCTCCTTCCTAACGATGAAACCTCATTAGCTGAGAGCTGTCATTCTAGCTCCAAATCTTGCACCTGTAGTAGGGGAAATTGCCAAGTCGCTCATAGACTTGTAAACATTAATCACCTTTCAGCCAAATGCCTTCTTTCCAAGAAGTTCTTGCATTGCTCTCTCCTATCTGTTACTAAGCACTGGTATTTTAATATTTGCTCTTTGCAACCTACTTTATTGGCCATCTAATGTAGACTGAAGCTTAATCTGGATTCTGAAATTTGATCTACCTGTGCAAATAGTTATTTTTGCCCAGCTAAGCTAAGACATGCATGGACACACACACACACACACACACACACACACACACTATTCCGTTGAGAGTCTGGCAAATTAAACCGTGATGGTGCAGAAAGGTATCAGTGGCCCTCACTGCGATTTAACTGAGCCACTTCAGTACCATAGACTATTCCATATAACACATTCAGACCAGCTGATACATTGCATTGCTGCTTATGTCAAACCCCCAGCTGCATATTTTGCAAAAATTTGAAGCAGAATGCTGTTTGTTTGCTTTCCCTAGGTCAGGCTTTGTTACTCCGATCAATAAATCTGTAACAGTTTCTCCTTTCTCCTTTCGCATTTGCACCGGTCAGAAGATAGTGACTTCACCATCGCTTCTTTTATCACAAGAGGCATGTTTACAGGTAGTGTGAAGAAGATAGAAAAGCCAAGGAGTAGTCATAGATACCAGGTGGGTGGATGGGCAGCCAGCCAGCCTAATCAAGCTGAGATCATAGGCACAAGATACTGCCCTCCTCCAGTGTTTTCTCACCATGCTACCCCTCGCAAAGAACTTCTCAAAATACACAGCATTATAGCACTGGGCTCTGAACTCCCTGTGTCCAGCTTTAACTGTGCTTGATTATCATGTTAAAAACATCTACAAACATTCTTTCTAGGGTTGAAATATCTGCGCTTGGATAGGTTGATGAAGTGCTATAATATGTATATATTTACCTATTTGTACATTATATATATATAAAAATAAAAGTAATCCTACTAATCTGTCCCAATTTTAGACTCTAATTTCAATTGGATATGCAATACGTATGCACTCCATATGCAACTATGGAGTTGCTTACTAAAGACCAGGAACATTTTTTTTCCTGGTACGCTATGCTCAGGTTCAAGGCAGGGAAGCTTTTCCAGCATCTTTTTATACTTACATTCTTCCTGACTGAGATCTCTGTGTTAGCCCATCATTTTTGTCAACATCAACCTATCACACATTTGAAATATCTGTGCTTTAGAAACTCTATACAATATTAATGAGGTACTTTGGTTTCCTTTAGCTGTAGAAAACTCAGCATCAAACCAGTCCAGCTCTGCACTAGAAATTTTTTTTTTTAAATAGGAGCTTAAAAGGTAATCAGAATATCAATGGGAGACAATTAATTCCTGTCTTTACTTTAGAAATCCACCCTGAAAACCCTCCAGTTTCAAATCTACTTTTCTTAATTTAAATCAATTTTAGATGGCCAACCTAAACTCTCCATGACAAAAGTCCCCTGATCTGAATGTGACCTTTGAAGTTTATAATTATAGAATAGTTGTACTTTTAACATTGCTGCTGAAAAGGCTCTTGATACTGCTTTAATTAGTACTTGTTTGTTTATTTAATTGCTTATAATGGTTATATGTTTCAAGATGAGCTGTCTAAGCTGTCCTGTGTGTAGCCCTACCAGCACTTTCCAGGTAATAGGATGGGCTACAGCTTTATTGGATCATCTCTTAAGACAGAAACAGCAAAGGCCAGAATTGCTTAGGAATTGGAGGGAAGCAGAGGACAAATATACATTGGAAGGTTTGTTTGTGTTTTATTTTCCTTCCCTTCTTAAGAGAAAATTCTGAGAGACCTGATGAGAAAACAAAGGGTTGAGAGGACTTGAAGAAGGTGCATAATGTTAAAGAGAAGTAGGAGAGAAGTTGCCTTTTCCAGGAAGAGCAGGAGCTCCTGCCAGCAGCTACTCTTCTTCCTAGCAGACACTGAGAGATTCCATCTTTCACCTAAATGTTATTTTCTGTTACTAATTGAAATAATGGAAAGGAAGACCAGAAGAAATTACCTGCTGTGGTGGTCTGATGGGAGAAATTTGAAGACCAGGCAGTCAGATACTAGTGGTTTAAGAAATTTCAGTTTGGGAAAAGGTTGTAGGGAATATCTTTTTTTTTTCAAACAGCACGTGAAGGGGACAAACAGAAACATACTTGATGGTAGTAGGAGGGCTGTTGATGAAGGTTGGTAGGCAGCTTGCATGACTATTATGGGTCAATATAGGCAAATAAACTTCTGGATTGATCGAGAAGCAGCTGAACGCTTGATTAGATAAATAGCGTAAATTTGGCCATTTAGTACAAATTTTTTTAAAAAGGAGGGGGAGGAGTTTTGGGGATGGAAGGGAGGTGGGGTGTCCTTTTTTGGCTCTTTACCACACCTCATTGAATCAAGCTCTTATATGTCTCTTGGCCTCATTTTTCTGCTTATGAAACCTCTTAGAAAACCTTGCCCTGGACTCCAGCTGCCAAGCTGCATCTAAAGCAACATGATTTATTTATTAGCAGAACAAGGTAGACCTCATTGGATTGTGGTAGAACGGTGAATATTTTACCTTCCTAAACATTGCCATTTTTTCAAGCTTTGGGAACGTTTGTCCACGGGTGACACAATGTAGTAATTGGTGCATTTGTGTAAGTTTGGGTTTTCTGAATGTTTGCTTGTTTTTATCTGCCTTAACCTTGATCCAATGCACTTGCCAAAGGAAAGCTATTATTCCTTCGGTGGCTTTTTCCACCCCCCACTACTCCTTTCAAAAGACTCATTTAAAATAAAGAGTTTTCCCCACTGGATCAGCAGGAGAGAGTTATTCTGGGACAAGTATCTCAAATAACATACTATTTTGGCTATATGCCTTGTGTTTTCTTTTGATTAGATTATAATTTTTGACGTGCTTAAAATCTCTCATAAAGTTTGGTCACTACTTGGAAAAGTTATGGCAAAAGTTTGTCTACTCACCAGCATGAGCATTGAAGCTGGAAATTCTCATGGGACCACATTGGTTTTTGAGAGGAGTAACAGGTTCACCATAAAAGATTTTTAAGAATGGTGGGCTGATGGTTTAACTACCAGCACCTAAAGAAAACAGCTTTTCTGCTCCTTCCCATTCCCCAGACAATAATTTCTTCCATGAGGGTGTGTAATATTTAAGTTTCACAGTGTTTTATTAGGGTCTGGGTGCAGACATGTGATCCTCACACAGAACTTTCACTGGAATTTTCTTTGTAATGTATGGGTGGGTTAAAGAAGGATGGAGCTGGACTCTTTTCAGTGGTTCCCAGTGACAGGATGAGGGACAACGGGCGCAAGCTGGAAGATGGGAAGTTCCACTCCAATCTGAGGAAGAACTTCTTTGGGGTGAGAGTGACAGAGCCCTGGCAGAGGCTGCCCTGGGAGGGTGTGGAGTCCCCTTCTCTGGAGATCTTGATGCAGCCCTGAGTGATGTGCTCTGGGCAACCCTGCTTTGGCAGGGGAGTTGGACTAGATTATCTCTAGAGGTCCCTTCCTGACAATTCCATGATTCCATATCTTTTTCTTATTGCTATTTATGAAAATCTTGAAAAACCCACTTTGGATTGTTTCCATTTCGCTCATTGCTCAGAATGGTGACCATTAGACCCTTCTCGTTTAGAGAGCTGTGGCGGTCAAGGTAGCCCCATACTTTGTGCAGGTCCAGAATAATCAGGTGCAAATCAGTTCTTGTCCTAGTCCTGAGTGCTGCTACTTGCAGGCCTTGCCCATGCGCTTAGCTCCTGCCCCTGGGTGGACTCTGCATAGAGTCCAAAATGTGGAGTCAGGATGCCAAAGTGGAGAGGTGGGTGAGGCTGATACTTTTGCCTTATGTCAAGTTGTAAGTAGCACAGACTTGTTGCAAACTTAGGTTTCTGTCGCTGCAGCAAACATAAATATTTGGGGCTGGTTATGGGGAATTGGCAGTGCCGCGCAAATATCTACGCTTTCAGCTGAAACGGTCAGTTGGCTTTACTTCTGTGTGTCACTAACAGTCAAAGTGAATAGAAACCCAAGTCTAAATAACTCTGAATGGGTAAAGTCAAGTAGAAAGAGACAAATGAAATACAGAATCACAGAATCTTCATGGTTGGAAGGGACCTTTGAGGTCATGGAGTCCAACCATACACACACAAAAAACCCCACCCTAATAATCTCTCGGGCACTAGAGCATGCCCTCAAGTGCCACATCCACAGGTTTCTTAAATACCTCCAGGGATGGTGACTCCACCGCCTCCCTGGGCAGGCTGTTCCAGGGCCTGACCACCCTCTCAGCAAAGTCATTCCTCCCAATATCTAATCTAAACCTCCCCTGCCACAACTTGAGACCATTTCCTCTGGTCCTATCATCATTCCCTTGGGAGGTCAACATTCACCTCTCTACACCCTCCTTTCAGGGAGTTGTAGAGGGCAATGAGGTCTCTTCTCAGCCTCCTCCAAACTAAGCATGCCCAGTCCCCCTTTACAGAGCAGCAGAGCATGAGAGCCAGGGTTACCTACAGACAACACGTGCTAAAATCTTTGTTAAGCTGCCAAGAACTTCAGTAGGTAGATAACAGTAGTTCCCTCATAACCTTAAATACTGGGTGAGAGCAGAAATACTTTCATTAGAGTTGTTATAGACCACCGGCACAGGGATGTTATCTTGTAGTCATGATGCATTGCCATGGGGTTTCTTATATTGCTAGGAAAATAAGCATTAACAATCTTTAATGCCTCTGATTCATGGAAGTATTTTGGATCTTAACGCAATTGCTATAAAGAGGCCTTGGAGAGGAGGCTTTGCCTTATACCAACAATTATAAATGATTTTATGCCCTGAAACCCCGGAGTCCATTACAGGAGAATTTTACTTTTCTTTTCTCTGCATGTGTGTGTGTGTTGTGATCCGTGTCTTCCCTGTCCTTGTCCCTCAGAAAAGATTTCACAGTTACTGCTGCACCTGGTAGAAGTTAACTGCCAGTAAAAATGATGCAGAGTCAAGGAAGTCACTGAACTGTGGTATTAAATGCCTCATTTCTGAGTAGATGTTACCAAAACATAGCTTAAAATACTGTTGCACCTAGGAGTCACCGAAGGCATATTTTTCCCCATCCTACAAAAACATTTGCCAAAAGATGAAGCGTAATACACAGTATTGAGTAGACTCGGTGATGCTGGAAGAAGAAAAGAAAAAAGGAGATGGCTATAAGCAGGTAGTTGGTTTGACGTCTGAGTTTACAGATGACCTTTGTCAGAGACATGAACCGCAATAATTTGTGTGGGTTTTCTAATTTGAAGAGATAAGGTAATTTGAGTGGTTGCCCAGACAAGAAATTATTCCATGATGCTGAGCATGTATCATGACATCAAGACAGATGATTGAAGGAGTTAGGCTTGACATCAGTGATGAAACTCAGACATGTCCAAAGGGGAATTTATTACATATTACCCAGCAGTCTGATGCAGTGAGAGAAATGGGCAGAGCTGTTCTGTGAGGTCTTCTACTCAGGGCTTCAGTAATGCTTATGAGGAAGATGAACAGAGTTGTCCTAGATGGGCTAGCCCAAAACTGAAGTGGGCTTAATTTGTTGGGAGAAACCAGTAACTGCCACAGATCATTCCTGCTCTAGCACCAAAATGAATTGGTATTTGAGGTGCTCTACATACAGTATCCTTAGTTTGCATGCACTATTTATCATCTCTCTGGGAGTTCTTCTGGGCTGTTCTAGTGAGTTACTGTTGCCTTGGTTTTCTCACAAGCCGAAGAATTTGACTCCTTCATGAACAGAAGAGCGCAGAATTTGTGCAAAGCATGTGTTTTATAATATCCCTACCTACTTTGTCTGCAAAGTTAGTGTGCATTAAGTTGAGTTGTCCATTAGCCATCGTGTCTTCATCTTAATATAAGTAAAGAACCTCTTAAGGCAAAGATGGCCCTTCTGAGTTCTTCCTAGATGATAATGCAGGTCTAATGGGACCAAGGCAGATAAGCTACTCTGAACCTAAACAGGCTTTCCTGCCTGCTTGTTTCTAGCTGCACCAAGCTCTGTCTGAAGTAATGTGCTTAAAAATGTTTTAATTGCATCCCAGTAAGCCCCTGCAAAGCCTGAAAGAACAAAATGCAGTGTGTGTAACAGTACACATATACATAATATAGTTTAATAACTTGCGATGAGTTAGCTTGAATTTTCTGCATCATGGAACCACCTCTGCCTTTTTCTCCTTGTTACCTTTCTGTGTATATATATATATATATATTTATTTAGATATAAGGTGCATGAGTTGTTGTGGTTTTACTTTAGAATCATAGAATTGTTTGAGTTGGAAGAGACCTTAAAGATCATTGAGTTCCAACCCCCCTTCCCTGGGGGGAAGGGACACCTCCCACCAGAGCAGGTTGCTCAAAGCCCCATCCAGCCTGGCCTTGAACCCTTCCAGGGATGGGGCATCCACGACTTTCCTTCCTTCCTTTCAAATTTTCCTTAAAAAACCTGAGGTACGTGGGATTACAGCAGCAGGTACAAGCTAGCAGTTAATTTGTATTCTGCCGGGGCCAGGAGAAATATAAACCTGCAATTCATAATTAGCTAGGAGACACTTAGAAAATCATATCAAGTTGATGGAATAATTTTTCATTTAATCTTCACAGTGCTTCAACTTTGAATTCCTCGTTGGGCTCTGCTATGGACTGTGCTGTGGGGTCTCATACTGGTTTTCCCAGGAGCCGTTAAAGGTCCCAGGGACCTTAAAAATCATCCAGTTCCAACCCCCCTGCCCTGGGCAGGGACACCTCCCACCAGACCAGGTTGCTCAAAGCCCCATCCAGCCTGGTCTTTAACACTTCCAGGGATGTGGAAGATTCCAGTCTTCTTCTAATGCTAGGGATATTGTAGTGATAGATGTGATTAGATCTGTATGGTGTACGGGGAAGGCTTGTATTTTTTTGAAGAAGGTTTTTCAGTTTTTCTTCAAAATCATATTATGCTGCACCCACTTTTATCACCTTATACAACCAACCACAGCAACCAAGATATCTGCTAGGCGATCTCAGTTTTTCTCACGTCCGGGGCTCTTGCACTGGCTTACCCATGGAAAAACATGAAATGATCTTCTGCTCGGATAACCCTCTTCTGATGGCAATGTTAAAAACCTATTGTTGGGTGGCTTATTTTGTCTTTCAATGAACCAGGAAGCTTAACACCATGCTTTGCATTTCGCAGCACGCTGTCTGCTGGAGGTGCCAGATGAGTCCAGGTGCTTGTAGGGAGCTTTGGTGAAGCTAACAGTCTTGGTGAAGTGGAGATATCCAATGGATTAGGACCTCTGTTGAGACCGAAGCTGTCTCAATGCCCAGGCCAACTTAAGCAGGAAATAATGTAGTGAGCTCCTATCTTATATGTTTATTTACCCTTGTAGGTTTTTTCCAGAATTTTCTCTTTGGTTTTGGTATTCAAGCACTTAAGCATTTGCGTTGCATTTTTCAGAAAGCACTCTGACTCATGTTCTGTGAATGCTGCTGTGTAAATCATGTATTTCAGTTGATTAACGGTTTAAACCCTTCTTTCCTTAGAGTTGTTGCTAAAGTTAGTAACACCACAAAAAGACTCCGTCTGTACGCTATGGTAATGTCTTTGACATAAAATATTAAGTTATCCGCTTGGAGTTTAAGTTTATGCAAGCTATTCTGGTTTTGTTCTGGGTGGGTTCTCAAGTAGATTTGATTGCTTCATAATTAATGAATCTGTGGTGCTTTGAGACTTATCAGTGAAAATATAGCTGTAGCAACTTCTCACAATTACATTTATTCACAATTACAAAATCCAGCACCTTACAATTAGTCTGGACGATTTCATTAACTATAATTTGTACTTACGGAGGCAAGTTCATGGTCGGGGCAGCAGACACTCTCCTTGCTCACCTTGCTCAATACCTCTGAACAACAGATACGAGGTTTTAGTTGAGGAAAGCCAGTCAAGCAAGGATGTGGATGATGGGCAGCTACACCAGAGATGTCTCCACAGTCAGAAAAGCGTATCGCCCGTATCACAACCACATCCACAAGGAAGAAAAGAAAGGTTATAGTTGTTGGTGAATCCCTCCTGGTGGAAATGGAGGGTTCAATACGCAGGTGGATGATGATTTACACCAAAGGCATACCTGGTAAATTTGTGGTCTTTGCACAGAGCAGACCTACCCCTTTAGCTTTCATTTAACTCTTCACAGGGAACTGGAGTACTCTAAAGCTTTCTAGGCTACGCAACTCATCAGTGGGCTTCACTACCATTTGGTGTGAATTGATATATATCAGACAAACGTGAAATATCAGACCAATGCGAAACTATTTTGCTAAATATCAGGTGGCCCCATGGCTTATGGTTATTATAGCTAGTAATACATTGTAATGGTACTGAGCTTTCAAGGAAGAGCTCCAGAGTCCAATGTAATATACATCTGGTCTATCTGTAGGTGTAGAGGAAAAGGTATCACTCATTTTGGCATTCCAAAGAACGCTATTTCTAAATACAATCCTCAAATTTTCTGTGTTTACTTGGCTGTGTCAATTCATACATCCCAAGGTCAGTGTCTTCACTGTTTTTCATTATAGATGAATGTCAGTGACTGTGTCTTCCCCCCTTCTTTTCTTTAGAAGAAATGATTTTTTCACGGTGTTTATTTTACATTCCTGTCACAAGGTAGCAGACACAGATAAATTAATGTAGGCACAGATAAATTAATGTAGGATGATGATGGGAACATGTTACTACTTCTTGTGTCCTCCTGGTATTGAAAACACTGTTCCAGGAGAAGGCAAGATATCATCCTCTTGGGAAACTTGCTTTAAAATTCTTAATAAAGGTATCTATGAGTCTTCCATAGGTCTAACTCAGGACATATTTATTTTTTTCTTCTAATAGCATTTCATCACATGGGCTTCTCTGGTACTTTTCATTGTACAGCATATATCATTGGGCTACATATCGTGCATTCCAGATCTGTATAAGCTGAAGTGTTTGGAGATCTGAAGACATAAACATTTAATTTAGAAACACAAGTCACACTGCCTCCTCATGCATATTTATGGAGCTTCTCACCCTGTGAACTCATCCCAGAGGACTTTGAAGAACAAAGCAAAACTCTAGTATTGTGACAATAAACTGTAATATAGTTTATAAAACTGAGGTTACTTTTTTACCAGTTCAAAGCCTCTATCAAACAAGTGTGCCACTTTATTTTAGTTTAAAAGCAGAGCAGGAAGTGCTCTTTTCCTTTCTTCAAAGTTAGAGTGAGCTAAGCAGTGAAGATGAAAACAGACCTGTTCTAATCCTAGGGCTTCCAGAGGAAAAAAATCAAACTTATTTTCTGTTCTTTCAGTTGTCTATCACTCATCATACTTGTGATTTTGGCTTTAACATAGCCTAAATATCCCCAAAATTTAATAAATGAATAGAAGACAGGATATAGTTTTTTTATTGATCTTTTAGCTTCAAGTGAGAAGATGGGATTTGTAGTCAAGGTTTTCCCCATGCACCATGTAGAAATACCATTTGTTGTAAGAGTCAAGGGTTTTTTTGCAAATTATATATGTCTGTTAGTTGGAACACTGAAGATGATGTCAAATTTTGAGAGAAAATCATAAGTGTGTTTATGGATAGATATGAAAAAGAAGCATCCTCCCAACTGATCTTCTTGCAGGGCATAAGTAAGAAAGGACATTGATCAATCTTTTCCTTCTCCTACATAGGTTAGATATATGTAGACATTCTGAAGATTGGCAGCTGAAGATGCAGCACGATGCCTACTAGGAATTTTCAAAAGTAATTATCTGCATCTTTAAGCAGCTAAATACTTTAAAAAAAAAAAATATGACCTTCTTTATTTCTTAAATGATTTTTATTTCTCCACTGTAATACAGTTCTTTCTTCTGTGCTGAAATAAAAAGGTTAGTGCCATAGCAACAGTTTCCATCGTGTACTACACTGACCAGAGTCCAAACCTGAGAAGGATTGCACTGTCAGCCTGTCTTTACCCTGCCATGGCTTTCTCCCTTGCCATTCAGCAAGCTATGTTTGCCAGCTTAGATAACTGTTGTCTCAGAGATTTGTGCCATGCAAACCGCTCGTTATGCCTGTTTAACATACTGCTATCTACTGCCGTACGCTCCTCAAGGACACGCCGGGGGAAGCCTGCAGCCATTTCGTGCAGTTTGGTGGGTTCTGCCCCAAAGCTAACGATCTTCATTTCTTTTTAAACTCAAAGAGTTGAAACAAAGATTTCCGCTTTCTTTTTCCTCCAGGATCCTATAGGGTTTACCGACTGATTGCATTGGGTAGCTAGAATCTGGCCTTTTCTCCCAGAGCATCTGTGACAGCCATAGTAAAATGTTGATTTAGAAATTTTGTAATTTCACTCCTTTACAGTAACCATTTAATAGACTGGAGATAGCACGGCAAATTCTTCACAGGTATAGGGAAGAATTTATTTACACAAATATATACTATAACTCTGTAGTACAATATGTACTTTGTATCAGGATGGTAGTTGTCCTGTAACTCTCCAGTACTCTAAAATGTCATTAGTAAGTGCCATTCAGGCTTCTTAAAAGAAGGCGGCTGCAAAACAAAGCATATTTTTTGACAAGGATTGCCAAATACACCTTTTCTGTCACACCGGTGATCATTCTCTTCTTTCCTGTCAGAGTACACTTTCCTAGAGTATGTCCACAAGAGGAGTCCCTGGAGCAAAGATCCAGCCAGCCACACACACAACTTCTCATGGAATCATATAGTTATAGAATTGTCTATGTTGGAAGTGACCTTTAAGATCATCCAGTCCAACCATCAACCTAACTGATAAAAACCATCAGTGAGATCATACAAGTTCACCTAAGCACTAGGCCAACCCATCTTTTAAATACCTGCAGGGATGGTGCCTCAACCCCTGCCCTGGGCAGCCCAGTCCAAGGGGCAAGAACCCTTTCCATGGAAACATTTTCCCTAATCTCCAATCTGAACCTCCCCTGGTGCAACTTGAGGCCGTTTCCTCTTGTCCCATGGCCTGTTCCTTGGGAGA
>JAOQGH010000012.1:46888686-46902011 GCA_025769975.1 Gallinago jamesoni
GAATGACTTTGCTGAGAGGGTGGTCAGACCCTGGAACAGCCTGCCCAGGGAGGTGGTGGAGTCACCATCCCTGGAGGTATTTAAGAAACGTGTGGACGTGGCACTTGAGGGCATGCTCTAGTGCCCAAGATTGTTGTTGTTTTTTGTCTCTCTGTGGGTGGGTGTGGAGGGTATGTGTGTTGGTTTGGGTTGTGTTGTGGGTTGGTTTTTATTGTGGTGTGGGTGTTTTGTTTTTTTTTTTTTGTTTGTTTGTTTGTTTGTTTTGCAGTTGGACTTGATGATCTCAAAGGTCCCTTCCAACCACGAAGATTCTGTGTTCTTCCTCCACACAGTGGAGGAAGAAACCAAGTGTATGTCTATACATGGGACCCCGAGGTACCTGCAGTTATACCCCAAATGAGTAGCAGGGGGCAAATGTAAGGGCACAAGTGTACATGTAACCTCAGCAGGAAAAAGGGTGATGTTTTTATTGCTTTCTGTTAAGGATGTTAGGAGAGCTATGGGACGTTAAGAGGGACATACAAGACCAAGGCTCTTGGTCTCTGACATTGCCTGGTTCTTTTGCTCCCACCTGAGACATCCTCACTGGCTTAGTAGAATGACTGTGGCATTCAAAACAGCCATCATGACCCAAAATCTCTAGATCACTGAATAAATCACACATTGACTTAGACCACTGGGATGGCCACGGACACAGAAAATGCCACCTCACTGCTAGAGGAAATACTGAGTTTTTGGATAACATCCCAAGCAGGGCACTAGTTGCTCAAGATAGGTGAAAAATCTTTCGATAATGGCTAAAATCCCCTGCAATGTGTGTGTGCTATTTATAACCAAGACTTTTTAAACCCCACAAATTGACATATTTGGCTGCCTTGAAGATGATTCTGCCGGAAAACACAGATTGTGTGATACAAAGATTTGCCTCATCGAATTTATGAATATCAAGTGTAGGAAAATCTGCTTTGCTCAGAATTTGTAATAATTCAGCATATGTTATTTTGTCACAGGCTTTCATTTGAAAAGAGGAAATTGCTCTTAAACTGTTAGCATGGAAGGCCCATATATGTCGATATCTGTTTGAGAAAGACTTTCTCTTGTACGAGTTTTTTTGGCTACCTTTAGGTTTAGCTCTTTGGGTTGCCTATTTCTGTTACAGAGAATTCAGACAGGATATACCTCTATTGTATCTGAACTGTGTTATATCTTTTTGTGGGCTTTTCTTGGGTGAACAAAATGGCTGAAGTTAATCTTTCATTTTATTCCTTTTTTAAGGGAAGTGGAATCCTGGCTGCTCTTATACTGAGTAAGTGTTCACCTACGGGTTTTAAGGCTGTGTAGCCAATCAACATCTAAAAAATATTCCAGAATAACTTTCTTGACTATCCCAACGTGGATTAACACTTATGTCCAAGATGTTTTTTCCCATCTAGGAAGTTGCGTCATTTGTTTCCACCATTTTTGCTGGCCCAATCCATAGCTGCTAGTTAGGTACTTTATAGTTCTGCTGGCTGGGCTCTCCATGTAATTGCTTTCTGGTCTCTTTAAAGCCTAAATTAAGACCTTTTAATGACACTGTTTATTCAACATGTATGTGCAAAGGCCTATGGTGTAAATGGTTCAAAGTAAGCATGTTCATAGCTGAACTGTATTGATGGTATGCCGTACACAACATGCACAGCATTGTATGTATAGACTCTCACAAAACCTGTGTACAGACCAGGCCTGGTTTCACTCTTTTCTGTTCTTTTCAGCATTTTCTGCAGAGCTTTTATATAAATCTTTCCTCCTCTTTTCTCGCCACCAAATAATTTCGAATTTTTCCACTCCACAAATATTCCTTTCCACCTCCACTTTCCTCCCCTCCCCAACTCCCAGTGCTGTGGATGAAGCTGAAATTATCTTTGCTATTTTTATTTGATAACTCGAGTCTGCAGCACATGGCACCTTATTTGACAAAACATCGCATTTGTGCACAAGCATCCAGAGTGATACCAGCAGAGATCTGAAAATAGTGTGTGCTTGCTAGCGTTTCTATTAATTGTTAAAATATCTTCCCATTACTCTCTCCCACCACCTATGGTATTTATTAAAAAAAAAAAAAAATCCTGTTAAGTCTGAAACTCGGAAGTAATCCCTTAATAATTTTGCTGCTGGCTTCTTGTGCCAGTTTTAAATGGAGGACAGAGAAAAAATAGAAAAGAGCACTCTATTGCAGGTCAAGGTAGCAGCCTCTCTAACTTTAGACCTCAGTCACTTACTTTATTTCCCTCTCCATAGTTAGATGTAGAAAGCTCTGAGTTATGGCTCATGTGGACTTTGATGGCTCCTTTGTATCGTGCAGCCTTTGCGATTCCTCCTTGCGGCTTAAACTTTAGCACTGCTGAATTAAACCAGCAGCCCAGGAAGAGCATGGGTGCCATCACGGTTCCATCCCTGGCTGAGGGGAGAGGAGTGAGAGAGGGAAGTTCTGGAAAGCTGTTTCAGATCTCAGGGCCAGCCCTGGCTCCCAGAGGAGTCAGAGCTGCTTCTGGGCTGAGCTAATTCACGCTGTAGAGACGTTGTCCCACTTGATCTTGGTGCTGCCATAGATGTGAGGAATTCCTCTGCGCCCCTAAGCCTGATGCAAGCCCAATGCATGTTCTTCCCTCAGTGGGAAGAGCAGAGGGAGGCTCTGTACTTCTAGTTTTCCCCTGCAGCTATTTCTATAACACTTACAGACCTCTTCTGGAACTGTATCCTATTTCAGCTCCATGCTTTGGATCCAGGATGAAAACTGGAAAATATTTTGCAGCTTGATTGAAAGATAAGAAATTCAGAAATAGGGTCCAGCTTAGCCCTATTTTACTCAGGGGCTTGTTCACAAAACTGGAGTAATTTGCAGTGGTGGCAACGGTAAGACTCTTCCCAATTTTGAGACTACTCTATATCCAGTCGATTGGTTCATGGGGAAAGAAACAGAAGTAAAAACACAGAAATTCTATTTTTTTTTTTTTTAAGGTATCAAAATAAGAAAGCCACAGCATCCAAAGTCTTGTGCTAGGCATTCCAGCAATCCATTTCCTGACTCGCGGTGACAAAACTCAGCCCTAATAACGTGCTGCCATGCAATTAGAGTCATCTCATGAAGATTTAACTGTTCTGCTCTCTGAGAAACACTGCATTTATCTCATTAAGGATCCTTGCCCCTTTACAATTAATAAAAGGCAAAAGCTTCACCTCTGTTGCAGATGGAAAAGAACATGAGAGGAACCTATGAAGTCGTGTTGCCAAACAAAGGCTCACCTCGGTCTGGAGGAGTGTTGGTAGGATTGAGCTGCAGCACCTGTGCTGGATGCAAGGATGCAAGGAATTATGTAACTGTGGTTTCCAGGGGAGAATTTTTAAGTGTTTTGGCTCTAGGACTGAAATAAGAGCAACTATAATCAAAAGATCAAAATAATCTCCCTATCAAGAGTCTTAATTCAGAAATGTGTTTTGTGACCATTTTATCTAGAGTACTTCCTGTCTCCTTTTCACAACCACTGGGAAGTGAGAAGGAAAATAAGGTCTGGGATTGAAAATTCGTGTAGTTTACATAGACTACTCCGATCTAAAACTGGTTAATGGCAGTGGATATCTTTCCAGTGATTCATATGAGAACTAGACGAGAATTCAGCTGTCCACCATGAAGCTTTTGAACCACTTAAATGAAAAAGGTAGCCTTAAAGCTAATGTTATTGTATTTGTGTCTCATAGTGTTGGATTTTTATGACCTTCTTATCTTATTGCTCAAGTACTCTTAAAAATTTGGTAAAGAGTACATGCATAAGACATCACATAGTATAGTACTAATATTCTTGTAAATGGTGATAATTTGATTCTTTGAACCTACACATCAAACGCTGGTTAGTCAAGTGAATATTTTTCCATCTCTACTGGAAGAAAGGATTAAATTTGTTTATTTTGATAATTTTTGATAATTTATTTTGATAATTTTTCTGGGCTTGTTTAGTGTGGAGAAGAGGAGGCTGAGGGGAGACCTCCTTGCCCTCTACAACTCCCTGAAAGGAGTCTGTATAGAGGTGAGCGTTGACCTCTTCTCCCAAGTGAATAATGACAGGCCCAGAGGAAATGGTCTGAATTTGGGGCAGGGGAAGCTTAGATTAGATTTTGGGAAGAATGACTTTGCTGAGAGGGTGGTCAGACCCTGGAACAGCCTGCCCAGGGAGGTGGTGGAGTCACCATCCCTGGAGGTATTTAAGAAACGTGTGGACGTGGCACTTGAGGGCATGCTCTAGTGCCCAAGATTGTTGGTTTGTGTTTGTTGGTTGTTTGGTTGGTTTTTGTTGGGTTTTTTTTTGTGGTTTTTTTGTGTGTTTGGACTTGATGATCTCAAAGGTCCCTTCCAACCATGAAGATTGTCTGATTCTGTGATATGATTTCAAGAACATGTCTATAGTTTCCTCCTTGTTCCATTTGATCCAGCGAGCTGGGGCTCTGGGTTTTTTCTGTTGCTAAAACCTGAATTAGACCATTGAGATAATTTCTTAAAGTTTTCAAAATGCAAATGGATATTGCAAACAGAGCAAGGCTGTCCTTAAACAGCCTGGTAGATAAGCATGCCTCTTTCTGGAGATGAGATGTGAAATGTTGTGTGAAACCTTGTGTGAACTGGGGGAAAATTATCATCCATCTTCCATGAGAAAATTGGAGGTGTTTTAATGGGCTTTTGTTGCAATGATTGCAACAATAAAAACAAAATATTCCCCACTAAATTGATGATATTCCGTGGTTCGTAATCCTGCTCTATTTCTTTTCATAAGTACAAGGAATTTTGCAGAAAGAAGGTGAAATATGCCCTGCGGAAGACATTAATTAGGATAATGAATGACGTGACAAATACTTGACACACATAATATTTATGTCTGCTGCCATTCATTTGCTGTCTGCCAATTCGAATCACATCCTGTCTTTAGATCATTTCCTGCTGCTCCTTAATGTATACAAACAATTAGCACTTTGCAACGCCTTTTAGGCCTTTTGGTTACATACTGAGTTAATTGCTAGTTTGTTTTGATGGCTAACATGCTGCTATCTTTTGATAAAGAAACAAGGCTATTTTTAACTCAGAAGTGGGACCCTTCAAGGAAACTTGTCCAATATTTTTTTTTAATCATACATATAGTTAGAACATGCAGCAGCCTTTGATTTTGAAGCCATAGCAAGGCTTATTCTCAAGTACCAATACAGCAGAAGAGCCATAGATGATAATCAAGTTGGTCCTTGCGTAGCTCCTAGGAAGTACAAGACCAGCTTTCTGGAAACTTTCAAAGGCACGGATTACTTTGGGTATTTCTCTGGGCTGAGCTACCCTGAAATATCTTTCCCTCAATTCCATTCCAGGTGTAAGAGAGGTGGTTCTTTCTCTTGTATCTTAGCTTCTCTGGCCTTTCTGTGTGTTTGGATCCAGGAACCTTCATGTTGTAGCTATGGCGAAAGCATTAAGTTTTTCACTGTTGTTGTACTTGTCTGTGAAGATGAATGTCAGTAAAAATCTGCCTTTTAATTGATTCTGTGCTCCCCTTAACCTACAGGAGTAATATGAAAACTGAGTAAAGGATTTGGTTAGTTTTGCTTCCAAATTTGGCTTTCCATAGAAGCAGAAATTTTTAAAAGTTGCTATTCATGGGTTCATTGTTTCAGTGCATTCTTACAGCAGCTTTAAAGGAGACCTTCCAGCTCATAAGAAATAGAGTTTTATCATTGTAGGGTTACTTTGTACCTCTTTTTTTCTTTTCTTTTTTTTTTTCTCTTAGCCACTTTTGGTAATTGCAACACTTATTTTAAGGGAAACTTATGCTTCTCTGTTTCAGTATGTTTTGTGCTCAATCTCATAATGATGCTGTAATAATGTAGAATTATTGTGGATAGCAACAAGCATTTAGAAAGAACAGCTTTTATGTCTTGCCTGTGTATTTGGTGATTTTTCACTGTTCTAGTATTATTCTCATTCTATATCAAGAGAAACATAAGTCTGGGTTAGCTAAAACAGCACTGTACCAAAGACTCAGTTTTTGAGAATGTGCCCATGGGCACATCTTAAACAAAAAATGTTTTGAATTTCCCACAGCAAGGTTTTCAAAAGAATAAAACCATATTTTTAGATTCATTCAGTGTCTACCACAATGAGCTCCTCTGAAAAGTACTGCTAAGTAAAGTTATTGGTTAAGTGAACTGGATGTCAGGAAGTCTATGGGTCCTGGTGGGATGCACCCACGAGTGCTGAGGAAGCTGGCAGAAGTCATTGCTGGGCCGCTCTCCATCATCTTTGAAAGGTCCTGGAGAACAGGTGAGGTGCCCAAGGACTGGAGGAAAGTCAATGTCACTCCAGTCTTCAAAAAGGGCAAGAAGGGAACCTAGGAAAGAAGGGAAACCTGGGAAACTACAGGCTGGTCAGACTCACATCCATCCCTGGAAAGATGATGGAAGGGCTCATTCTGGGTATCATCTCAAAGCATATGGAGGAAAAGAACGCTATCAAAAGTTCATGGATTCACCAAGGGGAAATCGTGTCTGACCAATGTGGTAGCCTTCTACGATGACATGACTGGATGGATAGATGAGGGGAGGGCAGTGGATGTTGTCTACCTTGACTTCAGCAAGGCTTTTCAACATAACCTCCCACATCATCCTCATAGGTAAGCTTAGGAAGTGTGGGTTAGATGAACAGACAGTGAGGTGGATTGGAAACTAGCTGAAAGACAGAGCTTAGAGGGTCATGATTAGTGGCACAGAGTCTAGTTAGAGGTCTATATCAACTGGTGTTCCCCAGGGTCAGTGCTGTGTCCAGTTCTATTAAATATATTAATCAATATCCTGTATGAAGGGATGGAGTGTACCCTCAGCAAGTTTGGTGATGACACAACACTGGGAGGGGTGGCTGACACCCCAGAAGCCTGTGCTGCTGCCATACAGTGAGACCTGGACAGACTGGAGAGTTGGGCAGAGAGGAACCTGATGAAATTCAACAAGGGCAAGTGTAGGGTGCTGCACCTGGGGAGGAATAACCCCCTGCACCAGGACAGGTTGGGGCCTGACCTGCTGGAGAGCAGCTCTGAGGAAAAAGACCTGGGAGTCCTGGTGAACAACAGGATGCCCATTGTGGCCAAGAAGGCCAATGGCATCCTGGGGTGTATCGGGAAGATTGTGACCAGCAGGTTGAGAGAGGTCATCGTCCCCCTCTGCTCTGCCCTGGGGAGGCCCCATCTGGAGCACTGCGTCCAGTTCTGAGCTCCCCAGTTCCAGAAGGACAGGGAACTGCTGGAGAAGGGGACAGCAAAGGACTGCAAAGATGTTGAGGGGACTAGAACATCTCTCTTATGAGGAGAGGCTGAAGGACCTGAGGCTTTTTAGTCTGGAGAAGAGAAGGCACCTGACCCTTCTGGAGAAGGGGCACCTGATCAACACCTTCAATACTTAAAGGGTGGGTGTCAGGAGGACGGGTCTGGTCTTTTCTCAGTGGTGCCCAGTGACAGGACAAGAGGGAATGAGCACAAACTTTAACATAAGAAGTTCCACCTAAACATGAGGAGGAACTTCTTTCCTGTGAGGGTGGCGGAGCCCTGGAAGAGGCTGCCCAGAGAGGTGGTGGAGTCTCCTTCTCTGGAGACGTTCAAAACCTACCTGGACATATTCTTGTGCAACCTGCTCTGGGTGGACCTTCTTTGGCAGGGGGGTTGGATATATGAATCTGTGATTCTGTGTGAATAAATTTTCTAGTTGTTACAAGACCAAACCATAAAGTATGGATTATCACAAGGATAAGAGAGGGTGACATGATAAAATAGAACAGAAAAAAATGTCTTTCTTTTGGTATTCTTACTAGGAACCCATTAAGACTGTGCTTCTCTGGGCAAGAGATATGGCTATTTGAATTGTAAATTTAACTGATGATGGTCTGGGAGGCTTTGTTCTGACAGCAGGAGTTTCTTTTCCTAATAGTCAGTTATTCCAGGTATGCTTAATTTGAGGTAGAATAAAAATGTAGTTGTACTCTATAATAACATTTTGTTTTCAATTTAATTTGTTAGTTTCTAAAAACAGACCGTGTTGCTTACACACAAAATTTTCAGGTCAGCCTGCTTATAAAAATGGCATGGAAACTAGGTACCTGCTAGGTCATCTTGAATAATAAGTCTTATATCTCAGTAGACTTAGAACTTCAGCAAATTTTCATTAGCATGAAAAATGTCATTAATATTCCATATTCCTACGGAAAGCGTAATGAGTTCCAATATACAGATACACATTCAGAGCTCATTTGCTGTAATTCCTCCAGTGCATACAATGTGTTTACGTGCAAGAACAAACTGCAGATTTGAAGAGGGGCACTTACAGTGAGGACAGTGAGCAGTAAGATTTGGAAAGACAATTAAAGTAGTTACATGAAGCTCTACGTGTAACCCTAGGGAACAAGAGTATCTCGGGACCAGGTTTGGGGAATGTAACAGCTACATTAGGACAATTACCTTAAAAAAATGACTATTTGGAGTGTTCTCATTGACTGCTATGGCTGATTCTGGATTGATGAAATGAGTCTGAAATATTTTTGGTTTTCTATTATTGTACACCATTATTTAAGTAACCTCTGCAGCCTGACTTGTATTTCAGTCTGACAGCTTAAGTATCTGATGCATAATAGATGTTTAAATCTATAGACACGTTTAAATATTAAAACCAGTCTCCAGAGACTTTTTTTTTCCTTTTCTTTAGTTTCTCGCCCCTCTCCCTCTCTGCCCTTTTTTTTTTTTTTTTTTTAATAATCGTTTGAGCCAGTTTCTCTGGCATGACCCAAATCTCCTCTGTCAACAAATACAAAAGCAACAGGGGAATTGTTGACAGCTCTGTGATTATCCACTTGGCTGGAGACTGACCTTGCCACAGAATAGGCCAACTCCAAGTCTTCTCTTAAACTGTTTGTCCAAAATTCGCATTAAAAACATTTGATGGGGACATGTGCTGTTTTCCCACCACACCCATCTGTCTATGCTCAACATATTCCAAGTAAATCAATCCCAAAGAATCTATATAATCAAACCAGCAAACTTTGGGAGTACCGGGATGACTCTTCTGATAGTGCCTTATTCAGGCACTGATTTTATGAATACTTTTTTTTTTTTCTTTCAATGTTCCTGGCCCCATTTCTTTTTTTTTCCTGTCTGAACTCTAAGCTATGTTTTAAATTACTAGTCACAGTTGCTATGTTTGGGTCATGTCTTGGTTTAGTTATTAAGAGGAAATACATCTCTTAATAATTTATTCAAATATATTAATTAAAGTATATATTCTTGCAAGTGCTAGAATACATGGCCTTAACCCTTTTCCATTAAATATATCATTTTCTGCTGGTTTTTTAAGTTGTTCATTCGCTGAGAGACCACAACTTGGTGACAGGCCTTCCATTGGAGGGGGGAGTCCCATGGCTGAAGGTATAGTCTAGAAATCAGACAGAAACCTCACTTCCCAGAAACTTTCCTTGAGATTTTGGACAAGTCGTCTGATGTCTTCTCACCTTTATCTCACCCCCAGGTCAGAGAAGAAAAAAAAAAAATAGTGAGGGATTTAATTGCCTGCTGCTTTCATTTATCTGAAGTGCAATTTTGACGAATGGGTATTTATAAGGAGTGATATTTCTGATGACTTGCGTACCTAGCTGTAGACTTTTGAGGGCATTTGATTTGGAGAAGCTGAATTATCAAGCTCTGTAGAAAGTGTTGCAGATGAAGCACATAAAATGGCTCATTTCTGAGTTTTTTCCAAGATACGTTGAGGTAGTTCTGTGGAGGCTATTAAAGAGCAATTGCAAAGTGTCATTATTTACATCCTTAGGCTGGCTTTCTACAGACTATTTGTATTATATCCATGTTTATGTCTGGCTTCTATTACCTTTAATAAAAAGACACAGGTCTTCAGGACTTAGAAATTGAAACCCATATATTTTACTTAATATACATATTTCAGAGTGATTATGTTATACAGTGAAATTGCATAGCATAGGAGACCGCATGCAGGGAAATTATTTCTCAAGGGTATTGTTGCAAAACAGCATTGGTTTAATGTTGGGGTATAGAGGAGATATGATACCTTACACTAAAAACTCTCTGTTCACTGCTTTACTTACAGTCCCCTAGCAATTCTAGCTTTGGGATCCTGTCCCCTAAATGCCCTATCTTAATTAGATTGTACTTTTGGTAATTAGTTTTCCTAATGCAATATAGTCAATCCTTTCTGAAATTTTCTTTTGATGCCTAGGGACCTGTTTTGTCTAAACCTTATGAGTGCTATAAGCTTATGTATGCAAAAGAGGATTTATAGTCAAGCTCACCCTTCTATACCAGCATAGTGAAGAAAGGAAGGACTAGAACAACAATCTTTTTGACATCCCCAGCAGAAACCCCAACCTGTTCTTCTCCTGTTATAAGGTTAATCTCTTGGAATGCTATGAACCGTAGATATTTGCCCACAGCCACTGAGGGTGGCAGGTGTTTTCTATTTCCATCTTTCATTTATTCTGGTTGATCATCAACATCTGTGCTTAGGATTGGATGTATCAGCTGTGTGCACTGATCACCAAAGAGCACTGAGCACCAAAGAATAGAAAAGGGCAACAATTTTTTTAGATTTTTTTTTAATACCCAAAAATTGTAGCTTTGACTTGACCAAATTCATTTGTCAAATTGGTTTATTTTGCTGAACTGCTTAGAAAAGCAAAAAGGATGATAATATTTTGTTTGATGCTTCCTTGAGTGACATTTTGGAGACTGGTAATACCTGATACGTCTAAGTGTGAATAGCATGTTGAAAATAATCAACTTTCTTTGATGAAACCTGGAGGTTTGACTTTTTTAAAATTTATTTGCACACCAGGGAACTTCCTGTACCCTATGAAAGGGTGAAAAAGTCAAATTACCCAAAAGAGAACCGAAGTGCTAAGTCCATCCCTTGAATATGTAGCTTTGTAAATTATAGCTTTGTATATTGTTTTGTATATAATTTTGTAAATTATTTCCATAGCAGCTTATTTTATTATACTCCTTGAGTGACTTGAAAGCACTACACAAAGGTTGATAAGATACCTGATTTCAAAGGACATTGAAATAGAAACCCAAAGGATTTCTATCTCAGATAAAACTGCGGGATATTTTGTCAGTTGGCAAAAGTGGAAAAATTAGAATAGCTGTGAGGTAAAAACTCTCAGAAGACATCCATTTTAGAAATGTTTCGGCAGTTGCAATTACAATTTTCAAAGATTGATTCCTTTGAAATTACACAATACTTTGAGGCAACTCGTTATAGTACATTGTCTCATAAGCATGAATTTAAAAAAAAAAAAAGGTAAAAAGTTCAGAAATGTAAGTCCTTCTGGCTCTCCATCCAGACAGAGCATCCATCCCGTGGTCTGTGTCTCCCATAATACTCTGATCCCTTGGGTGTAGTGAATTAAAACAGTGAGATTTGTGGCTGAAGGGGGGATTACACAGGGACGAGCTGCACTTGGGGCAAAATCCAGACAGAGCTGCTCTGGTCCCCAGCTGCTCTTTCCACCCCTCTGTGGTGACGCGGATTTTGGGGGCCACAATGTAAACCAGATTAAAAATAGGCTTCCAGTAGAGTCGCTGTGACAGGCTGGATCAGCCCGGTGGTCCAGGTCAGAGCACAATCTCCTGGCAGATGGCATGGGACGTAAGGAACAGGAACAGGCAAATGCTGGAACATCTTCTATCATTTTTGCTCTAGAAGGAAGGGTTCTGTGTGATCTTACCCTGAAAGAACTACACTTCTAGGGAATGCAATACATGGGGGGAAAAAAATCAGACCCTGACCTCTTTTTTTTCTCAAGTCTGTGCTGTGATACGAGGGACATTTCAGTATAATATTTTATCAAACTGATGTGTGGTTAATGCTTTTGGACAAACTGGATAAATTGAAATATTTTGGATTGAACAGGCACAAACAACAATATTTACTTTTCTTCATGTAAAAACAGTTTCTTCTTTTGAAAAACTTTTGACCCACTTCAGATTAATCTAAATATAAAGTATAACAGACACATTAAATGAAGTTTTTAATGTTAGTGGAGCCTTTGCCAGAGCCAGAAAGTGTGTTCCATTTTAAGTGCAGAGACAGTGCTACAACTTGTGATACCCCTAAAATGGGAATGAACGAAAATGAACTTGTTGCAACATTGTTTATGGCAGGCAGAAAAGAACAAGCCACAAGTATGTTACTCAAAATGTTTTGTTTTGCCTTTTTTTTTTTTTTTTGTGTGTGTCATGTTAAGGAAAATCAGAACAAAGAAGAAAAGTCCAGTCATGCTCTCACTTGTGGGTACAATCTAAGATTGTGCCTCAAAACCAAAAAGCAAAGCTGCAGACTTCCTGAAACTGAGAAAACGAGACCTCAGTATTTAAAAGAGCCCAGGAAGAGGGAATATTAAAGCAATTTCTCATTCCATTTGCGTGCCACATTTCTGTAGCTCAGCTATAGCAAAGCAAGGGCTTGTGGTGAAGGTGGTACAGAAGAGGACGGATTAGCGGTCAGCCTGCGGGGTGGCCATTGGACCAGTGAGGGGCTGGAGGTCTGCAGTCTGGCTGTGACCCACGTGCCCAGCTCCTTTCTCCACAGAAAGCACACCAGGGGGATGGAAGACAGAAAATGGTCTTCCTCTAACCTGGGGTTAAAACGCCCCCAGGTTTTGCTCTGAGCTCTGGGAAATGACTCCTGCAGTTTACCTGCAAATTTCTGGCCTCAGCTTGTCTCCAAAATAAAACCAGGGCAAACACATCCCTTGGCATCTTCTCCGTGCTGGATGTCCACTGAGGATTTTAAGGCAGTCTTCTTCATCTTCGTAACATGCAACACAGTTGCTCAAGGCTGAAAACTTGTCCATGTGGGTATTTTAAGTGGGCATTTTTATTGTGGGGGGGATGTTATTTCATGAATTTTTTGTTCATTCACTCTCTTAATTAGGGGCATTTTCTCTTATTGTTTTCAAAGGCAAGGAAGCCTGGGATGGGACGTTTAATCTGTGAAGCCAATGAGAGGATTAGTCTAATTTATTGCGTTCAAGTAGCCAATGCAGTTATTGAACACAATTTTCCTGCATTTAAGGATTGCTACACGTCATGCAAGAAACCCCTTGCTCTACTTTTCATCTTCATTCTGTAGGAAAATACGGGATTGGCACAGCTCCATTGCAACATGGGTCAGGCTGGGGGCAGAGTGGCTGGAGAGCTGCCTGGCAGAAAAGGACCTGGGGGTGTTGGTCGACTGTCGGCTGAACA
>JAOQGH010000012.1:46902111-46930080 GCA_025769975.1 Gallinago jamesoni
ATCCCTCCAGGGATGGTGCCTCAACCACTGCCCTGGGCAGCCCAGTCCAATGGGCAAGAACCCTTTCCATGGAAACACTTTCCCTAATCTCCAATCTGAACCTCCCCTGGTGCAACTTGAGGCCATTTCCTCTTGTCCCACCGCCTGGGACTTGGGAGAAGAGACCGCCCCCCTGGCTACACCCTCCTTTCAGGGAATTGTAGAAAGAAACTGCATAGAACCTTTCTATCTGAGCACAAAAATGGTGAGATTTCCTCAGGCAACTTTTCAATCTCTTAAGCAGCAAGTAAGTTCCCAAATTTTGGACAATGCTAAAAGAATCAATACCAAGCTCCATAGCAAAGATAAAGGGATGGGGACTAGTTTCACTTAAAGCCTTGGCTGGAAACATGGATGGTTAACTGAAGTTGTTAGCAGAACTAATAAAATCTTTGAGATTTACACCGGTTTAGGCTTATGAGGAAGAAAGAGCCTTTCTCTTATTTTCTAGCACTTTCAGATTTGCTTGAAACCTTGGAAAAAATGATGATTGGCTTAGCATCTTAAATTAATAGAGTCTCCAAGAGGAAGACTTTGATGTAAATCCATTCAACCCTCTCTACCAACACTGTGATCTTTTTAATTACAGCCACAGTATGTTTTGTAAATATTTGTTTGCATCTTCCTGCATGAAAGCACAGGGAAAATATGGAAATAAATTTATATAATTACAGTTTAATGATCTGCATTTTAATTGAGATTTTACCAAATAATTTTGTAAGAAGTCAGAAATGCTACATAAGTGCTGGTGCATGGTAAGGCACTTGGGGTTTGAATTCTTCTGTTTTGTTATATTAGCACCTATAAGGACATGAAGGCAGGGCCATTAAAATATTTTAAAATGTTAGGATTTTTTTTTCCTTGCTCACATTTGCTATATCCAGAAAAAACATGTCTTCTTTTCTTGTGCCTGGTTTCTTCTGATCAGTTGAAGTGTGTTATACAGTGTTTGGAAGAAGAACTTTAATTAAAGTTGATAGTGATGTCTTACACATACTTGCAAAACACTTAACTGTGCTGTTGCTACTCTTTGAGATGACCTGTTCCTAATTCTTCTCCAAAGGCAAAATTTACTCTTTCTTCGATTTTCATTTGCCTAGTTCTCCAGTTTCTGCCCTGTTTTCCCAGCTAATACTCACTCGACAGATATTGTCACTTACTGAATAAAGAGTTAGGAATGAAGTAATAGAGGAAATTTTCCGAACTGCTCCTAAGATATCTTTTTATGTAATTTATGAGTGTGACAGTTGCCACGTTGGCTAAGTGAGCAGGAATTGAACCAAGACCTCTAATGGCTTGTGGCACTATTTCCTCCTTATTTGGAGCTGTAAGAGGCTCTTCTCCCCTGTCCCTTTGGACCCAGGGACAAACGTACACTCGGTAATGCTAAAATTAATGCTCTCCCCATTAAATGCTATTGGAGACTAATTTTTCAGGGGGTTTTGCTGCATTTCCTAGGACAACAAAGTGTTGATGATCACAAGGACTGGCTACAAATCTCCTCCTGGTAATTTTATTACCATAAGGAAATCTTAACCAAACTTGCCAGAAGCATAGAACTTCTTTTTGTGACAACAAGCAGGCTGGAAGATGGAGGGCCAAGCTTGTGTCACTCTGGGAGAGGTGGTGACCTTACTCTGTGTTTGCCATGTCTGTGCAAGTTCTCATACTTCAGATTCAGATCTGTCTGAAATCAGGTCTTGTTAGTCGAGGTATTGACAAAGCGTTTACCAGTCCATGTTTTGCTGCTTTTATTATAACCCTTTTGTGTGTGTGTCCCTAGTTCAGATCAAACACTGAGAAAAATACCAAATGAATGCAGCTCACTGTCTTCAAAGAGCTCCTCTCTAGTAGTTCTCCTTTCTCTATTACTGTGTTCGTAAGACCAGGGTTATCAACTTAAACTTATTTCTTTCCTTTGTGATTTTTCTTTGCTGCCAACTGCTAAGACCTGCTTAACAATTGCTAAAACACAAGTTTTGCAATTTCTCAGTTGCTTCAGGTGCTGGGGTTTGTGGGTTATTTTGCTATAATAACAGTAGAGCAGAATGTTCTCAGCAAGTACACCAAATGAAAACGCAGCTCTTCCAACCGAGAAGGGTAGAACCATTTGAATGTATCCCTCTGGATA
Source organism: Gallinago jamesoni (assembly GCA_025769975.1). NCBI lineage: Eukaryota > Metazoa > Chordata > Aves > Charadriiformes > Scolopacidae > Gallinago > Gallinago jamesoni. The sequence goes on from JAOQGH010000012.1 coordinate 46,904,282, forward strand.
TGGTAATTTTCCAGATGTGCAGAGGGACTGCTACCCTTTTGGATTTAAAAGATCACAACTGGGCATGGATTGAAAATTTTGTTTGACTTTGGTTCTTGTAGAGGTAAGGTCGTAATGTTGTAACTTTTTATGTACCACTTTTAGTTTTCTCAGAAACCTTTTTCTCTTCAGTATCTGACCTCCACTGTCCAGCCTTGCCTTTTCTCTTGTGAGCTCTTATCCATTTAAAACAGTAATCTGTTATGGCTCTATGGGGCCATAAACAGGTAATTAGAGTATTGTCATTTCAGGGCATTGAGATTTTCAACATGTGAACATTCACTGAGCTCTACCATACCTCTCCCAAGTCACAGAAGACTATTTGAGTGTAGACTTGAGTGGCTAGCGTGTATCGTTCTCATTAAATATTGGATTTGGAAGAACCACCTGTGTCACACAAAGTACATGATATGCTCATTTCTCTGCAGGTACTTTTCCAACTCTGTGCGTGTAAAAATAGATTATGTACTTAAGTTATGCACTGAAGTCATCCATAAATAACCTTCTCATTTGATTAAGAAAGATCCCTTGTGCAACACACACCTCTCTCTCTTTTGCATGTAGCTTTTGTAATCCATGTCTTAGATATTATCCTATACCTGATTTTACTGGGTATCTTCCAGCTTAAATATCTATTTAATTTTATTATCTTTCTCCATGCTTTACCTTTTTTTTTGAAAGATAAGCTTTCTCTCCCAGGCACAATATATAGCTACCTCTAGCTATATTGTAGCTGAGATTCCCTGGCTTTCCCTTCTTGTGATTACCTTTGTATCTTGTTTTCAGATAATGCCTTCTGTATTTTGTCATATGCTAAGCAGCCAGCCTGATGAAAAATACACTATCACCAAACAAACTGGGACTTAAAAACAGGAAAATCAGCGTTGTAACTAATTATCTCTACTCTCAGTTAACCCTGTCTGATAATTCTATTAGATTTTGAACGAAGCTTCTAGCAAAGGCATGCGCACCCCAGGAAACAATTAGTAGTGAGTAGTGCTGCATTCTTTTCCACAACAAAAATATAGTCTCATCACTGCAAAATAGCATTCTGTACTATTGGTATTCCATCTAGGCTGATAAAAAGTATGTTCAATTTCATTAAACAATATTCAATGTCACAAAGTGTCTGAAATCTAGTAGCATTGAAAAGTCTAGTACCTTAGAAAGCTATTTTGCAAAGGACAGGCTTGTCCATAGTATATGTTTCTTGCTATTCTTTATATCAAGCTACTGACCAGTGGTGGAAAAAACAGAGTAGAAGGAACATCATAGTGGTATCCTAAAGGTAATTCATATCAGATAAAATTTAAATATAACAAGTTGAACTGTTTTCCCGTACTCTAACCATCAGCAAAGTTTCCAGTGGGATCAGGGACAAAGCAGTTGAGTTGCTTAATGCAAGCCATAATTCTCAGGAAGACATCTGAGGCTGTGATATTGTCCCATGACTAAATATAGGGGAAAACGAAGCCTTTCTGTCTCATTTATACTATCGCAGAGTTGTGAAATCCTCAGAGGATGAAAGGGCAGATCTGAGTGTGAAAGCGCGTGATATTTTCTGAGTGAAGGATGTTAGTTTTGTGAGTCTAAATATAGAGGTGGACAGACTGCGTACCAGTCACAAAGTCCTAAACACAGTGCGTGAGAATTCTAATTACAATGAGTGTAAAATTGCTGTTTATGTAACGTCGAAAGAGTCCTGACCCGTGCCAGAAAGAAAGAAAGGAGCCAGCGTTTTCAGAAAGTCTTGTTATTCACTGGTGAAAGCTCTTGACGTAGACAGGAGGCTGTATCCTGACTTGTAAGAATGGATCTCCTACACAGAAGGAAGATACCTACAGAAAGGAGATGATGAGAATATGCAACTTTTTTTCAGGACTCTGGTTTCAAAGGATTAGCTGCAGAAACTGAGTGTAAACAAACACCACTCCACTCTGAAATTGTCTTGATACAGAAAGCCAGATTGTATTCCAGAACCTTTTAGACTTTTTGTCTGTCTTTCCTCCTTGGCGCGCGTTTGCTGACACCGGGAAGCACGAAGCGAACTCATCTTATCCTTCTCCTTCTCCTTCTTCAGAGTAAGCATTAGCCTGCACCAAGTTTTCTTCTTCTGTGCTGCTTCCTTCATCTCTTTGGATGTTATTAGATTCACATTGAATGTTATAGCAAAGCTCGGGTAGGTTTCTCAAGAGAGTTTGGTGGGGAGGCATTGGCCTTTTGATGGAGAAGATTGCACAGCTGCCGGTAAAGAAGGTAGATGTACTGGAGCTTTGCACAACTTCTTATCCAGGGAAAACTACACAGATGGCCATAAAATCAGAAGTGATGAGTGTGAGAAACTCCCTTTCAATCTAAGGGGAAGGTGGTTACTTCACACTCTAGTGGTCTTCCCTTTCCTGCTGCCAACAGCTATTTCTCTTCTATTGATGAGAGAAACCAGGACTGCTCCTACACTTGTTGCTGTCCCCAATCATTTCTTCATACCATGGGGAATCAGGCAAGAAGCTCTTGTTCTTCCCATTAAATGAAGAATTTGTCTGCCTGGGGCTGAGCAGGGTGGTGATGCTGCATTAAATGCACCCCACTGCACCGATCCATCGCACTCGGGGAGGGCTGTTGAATCATATGCCTTTGAAAAAAAAAAAGTTATTCCGTCTCTACTGCTAGGCTTTTTTTTCTGAATCCAACAGCATGGATTGTTAGTGGGTTTGGTGTGATTTGCTAGTTAGGAAATAGTTAGAAAGAATTATTTACCTAGAGGGAAACTCATTTAAAAATCTTTCCAAACCAAAAAGCTGTGTCTGTTCTCTAGTCTTTTTTTTTTTTTTTTCTTACTTTGGTCATAAAATACAAAAATAATGCTGAAAAGCTGAAGGGGAAATGTTGAGATTGTGAAGAAAATAATTTGATGGCTCTAATGAGTCATAGCACTGCTTTGCTTATCATCAGTTTCTTGTTAGCAGCCAAATGGACATACACACTGAGGAACGGTTCCTCGCACTGGCTAACAGGAGAGCCATGGGTTCAGCTACTTATGATCCCTCAGCCAGTCATCTCCTCTGACTTCTGTATAATGACTCTTCAGGATGCTATTGCAACGGTTGGATGCGTTGGCCATTTCCAAAAATAAGCCGTTATGAATGTCCCCGAGCTTTTCAATGAGTCATTTCAGACTCTGAATCACTGAGATGTGCTACCAGGGGAGAACAATAGCCCCAATCAGTCGTAGTTAAATTTATGACTAAAAAGCTATAAACCCCCAAGGCTTGTAGAAACAAGATTCTAATTTGGTGAAATACTCCCAACCCAAGATGGAGAGCAAGTACAACAGCTGCCTCTGAGCAGCTTCTTGTCAAGCTTCATAAGTTTCTGTCTGTGGTTCAGGGTGTTGAGCTCCAAAGCTGTCCTGTGCCCCTCTTGGGAGATGCACGTCTCCAGCCTCCTTTCCCAGAGCAAAGATGGGACACTCACCTCTCCTGGGAGGCGTTCAGATCTTCCAGAACTTGTTTAATTCCCAGCAGATACAACCAGTACCAACAGTGACCACCATGACTTGGACACCTATTTCAGGCGTGGTCTAATATGCCATTACCTGCTAGCATTGCCTGGCGTGCCTGCAGCATCTGATATGCCCTAATTAATGCAAATGAGAAATTGCATCTCCAAAAGAAGATTATTTTGCACTAGCTCCATGAGTTGGTAACATCAGCCACAACTTAGTAGCGTCAGTTGTAATGAGATTGTTGACATCTTCAAATGGAAAAATACAATAAAACAGCTCTCTTGGCTACAGACATTGCTACGATTGATGCCAATGAAGCCCAATAAGCCCCAAGGCCATGGCAGACCATGTGAGTTTCTGCTACACCCTACTGTTCTTCAGTTTCATCAGTGAATTGCAGGTAAAGGCAGGGAAATGTCATCCTCAATGATGTATCAGTTTATATATGTATGTGTTTTTCTCAGGAGGAACACATTATGGTGCACTTGCTGTAGAGAGTAGGGGTTTATAATATTTTTTTATCCCCTCTTCTTTAGATCACCGAAAATATACTTACATATTAATTGTCCATTTTATCTTCCTAATGCTTTTTTTATTTTCTCCCAGCCATAGTGGGACTATCTTTCCCTGCTCCTGACTCTTTTATTAACCAGCTACGTTTCTGTACATTGTTACATACAGGTTGCTTTGAGGTCTTTTCAGCATTGTAATTCTGTAGGAGTGGATTTTTTTCTGTCCTTCTTAAAATGCATGGCAGACATGCCCCTAAATGGCACCTCCACATTTTTTGAAGTGCACAGAATGTTAAAATGTGGGCATTTTTTTCTGCAAGCGTATTTTATAAATACATTACTGTGCGTGGTGAAATGGTGGTGGTTTTTTTTTCTTCTGTGATTACACACTTTTCATATATGGTATGATATTCCATTTCGAGGACCCGAGGGCCCAGTGTTTTAATGCCTGTTAGTGGGTGCTAGTAAATTCTTGGGAATGTGCAATCAGAAAAGGCCAAAGCTTTTAATACACTTCATATAAATATGTAGTTACTGAAATACATATGATTTAGTTGAATGTGCAATTACTACTTGATTGACTGACATATCTGATGGTAGTTTTTAGGTAAATGTTTTTTAAGTAAATCTGGAAAATAACTTGTGAAATGAGGTTATGATAGCTGGTCTGGTTTTGACAAAATTGAGTGTAATGTTAGATTCAGGTTGAAGTTTTCATCTGCATTGTTTACTAGCTGAAAAATCAATTTCTGCATGACCTACACATTCTCTCAGTGGGGAGTGAAGTTCAGAAGAAAATTTCCTTTGGGAAAATTGAGGACTTTATCATAACATTCTTTTTCATATTTATGCAGCATTTTCAAAGTGAAAACATTTTCTCTTTTCAAATCCACAGTTTAGATTATGATAAACAAAATTAAAATTTAGGAAAGAGATAACCAGTGCCATCAGAAAAGCGTAGCTTTAAATTTTAAGACATGCTTTTACTTTTCTTAATCTAGTGAGAGGTTGGAGGAGGAGTTCAGAAAATTATTACAGTTACAGAAATATTACCTCATCCAAATTAGGTTTTGTTTGTTGCCGGCTGATTTATGGTTTCAGTCATGAACCCCAAATAATCAGTTATTTCTCCAGTTCTTTCTTTCCAGGTGCTGTGCTGAAAAACAGCTCAAAAGTTTTTGAGACTTTAATTTCTTATTCCTACAGCTATGGACTTTTGCCTTCACACAGAGCTTGTGAAATAGCTGAAGGAAAGCTGACTGTCTTGCTTTTATGTCGGGGAATAGAAGGCTGGGTCTAAGAAACTCATGGGATGACCTATTTTACTAGGCACAGAGAACTTGTCAAACTTGGAAAAAAAAAAAAAAAGCTTCAAGACATTCAGAGAAGTATTTAAACAGCCTCATCCTACTATAACAGATTCCTGACCTTCCCATCGTTTAAGATTCTGCCTACCTTTAATGAACTTCTTTCATTTAAGCAAAAATAACCTCCTCCCCTCCACCTCTTCCAAAAGGAATCAACCATAGGGAAGAATATAAATTGCTAGCACTTGTTTTTTTTGGCTGGGAGTTCAAGTTAATTCTTCCATGTGTTTTACTGCATTCCTCCTGAAAAGAAATGCTATTTTAGAAAAGTGTTCTTGCTTCTGAAGTGATATACAGTTTGCTATAATAACAATACTGTTTCTTTAATCTTCTTTTAGTGTTTTTGTCCTAGTAACTAAACTGTTTTGGCTACCTTAATAAAGAGTGAGAAAAAAAATTGATAACAGGCATTCATCCTACAATTTCCTTGTCAATCTAGTTAGAAATTAGCTGTCAGCTTAGGAAAAAAAAAGAAAAAAGGGTATAAAAAATCCAATATGCGTTCATGCTAGCACAAAATAATACAAAAACACTTGACGAGCTTATCTGGGACCTTGCTGTTTATCCTTCTGGCTGTGAATCTGTAGAAGTGAAAAGCACTTTGACATTTCATGGTACTGGCTGTGTCTACATAGTCCTGTGAAGACATCCCCAGCAGCAAGTTCAAGGCCAAATGCCTCAACTGTCTGTCAGCTGTGAAATTCTGGGAACCGTCATACAAGCACCTCACCTGACATGGTGGGAGTCCCCAGAGGATATTTTAGGTGCACCTTACCCCTGTTGGGCTGCCAATAGGAGCCAGTATGAATAGGATGGTTAATGCTTACTCAGAAAGGCCACTAGACCTCCCTCCCGGGTCTGGCCACCACTCTAGCACTGTGCTGACCATGGCCCTTGAGAAACCTTGAGCCTTAGCACCCTTTGCCTTACTGGGCAACCCACAGGGTTGTTGTGGCACCAGGCTTTCTGCTAGAGCCATGCCTTTTGCAGGTACCTTTCCTACTGCCTTCACCATGGGAGAAACCTGTCCCATCCACACGTGTCACCTGAACCTGCTTTGCAGCTCCAGGCCGTGGGGCAGCAAACTACACTAAAGAACTCACCAGATCTCTTCAGCTTCTTTGCATGGCCATGACTGCTGCCATCACCTTGCCCTTCTCTCTTCTCGTCCTCGTCAGCAGACTCCAATCCAGACAGTCTTACTAGTTTCAGATAAGTTCCAGTTTTACTTCTGGCGAAGAGTTATAGAAAATTTTGGCCTTTATGGACTTCCCTGGCACACTCCAGTTCTAAACTGGGCCATTCTCATCTGCTCCACTTCTCTGAGTTCTGCTGGCAAACTTACAGCTCTGTTATCTTCCTCATAAACAGTTTCAGGAGAATCTCCTTCCATCTGACATGGAAGTCAAATGAGGGTAGAGAGTCATATCTGTAGGTGCCCTCAAGAACCAGGGAAGCAGACATTTGTTAGAAGGCCAGTTTTCTACCCCAACTTCTTTTGTTTTTCCTTTTTTTTTGTGGTTTAATGAAATGTTAATTAGTTTTAGAACTGCATGTATCTCTTGCCTGTTTCGGTCAGTGGTTCTTAGACCATTTGTCTTTGGGAATCTAATCTGAAGAAAAGTTAGGAGGTCCTCACAATCTGGGCCAGATCTTCTAAACTGATTTAACTCACAGCAAGCATTTAGGCACACAGCAAAATGGCTGGATTTTCAAAAGAGTTTAATAAATGTGGTTGTGTAGGTGCTTAAAATTCCACCACAAATTCTACACCAGGAAAACATTGAGAGTTCTCTGGTTTTCAAAACAAACACACAAACAAAAAATAAATTCTTTGTCTTGGTAAGGGAGGAGATAATTTGAAAAATCCTCCTACATTTGCAGAACTAATTTCTGGAAATGGTACTGCAAATACTCTTGGATTGATTGCCCAATATATTTGGTGAAAACCCAGTTCTTCCTATCATGAATATAGAATTGCAAGTCTCCTGTGATAGCAGAGAAAGCTTATATGGCTTTGTTGCCAAGTTTTCTGTATTTTATTTTTCAGAATTTAAATCAGTGGTTTGTAATGTCTTTTAAAAGCACTTACAGGCACAGTCAGCATACGAGCTTCTTTCCAGGCCTTGTTATTCTAGTATAAAGCTACCATGGTTATAAAGGAGTCAGTGCTTATTGGTAACGAGCAACAATCAATACTGTCATGTAGCAAAGTCACCCTCTTTCCTGTTCTTTTATTTTTATTAATTCCCTTCTCTCTCCAAATATTCCGCGTGGGCTGAACTGTTGCTGGTGCTCAGTGAACACAAAAATAGTGAGGTTGGCCTACAAGGTAGGACGGATCTCACCTGGAGGGCAAGGCTTTAGCATAAACCATCTCCAAGGTAGAGGATTAGATTTGCATTGGGCACCAGAAGGGTGGTGGCAGTGGGCTACAAGGTCGAGGAAAAGCTGTGTTGATGCTGGCTGGAAATGATGACTCGCTTTCCGAGCAAGATGCACCACAGTCTAATGTTGTTGTGGAAGATTTCCTGAGAGAGTCCCCTTCATCTCAGATTTCCTTTATAGAACCATCTCCTGCTCATGCGCCGTTACATGAGCATGATGCCAACCCTAAAATGAAAATTAAGAGTGGCTCTTCAACTCCACTCACAGAAGAGGAATTTTTCAGTTTTTTATTGAGGAATTGTCTCCACAAAGTGTTAGCATTAAGAAAAAGTCTCCATCAGGCCACTAAAATGTCCTGTATGTGGCTGAGAAGAAATTAGGACCGGGGAAAGCAGAAATGGGGACAAAGCGTAGAAAATTGAATCAGAAGACTGTAAGACCAAAACGAGCATAATTTCAGTCCATTTTTGATAATTTAAAGAGAGAATTTTGAAATCCCTTACTCCTTTTCCTTTCCCCCTCTCTGCCTTTTCCCCTTTTCCCCTTAACAAAATCAGTTCTTTCCACATGCACTTTTTCCAGATCCTCTGTAGCCTATGTAGCCTGCGCCACATTCAGGATCCTTGCCTTTGGTTCCTATAGGTTATTATATATATATATATTAACAGCTGTTTTTTCAGGAAGCCTTCTCTAGAGACATCCCTCACACAAATGCTCTTAGAAGCCTGCTACTGGGGAGAGAATTACCAAGCGCTGAGCACAGCCCGGGCAGGCAAGCATTTCGAAATGGAGTCAAAGCTGTAGCAAAACATTTGCCTCCAGCTAAAATAAGGCAGGTGGACTAAAAGCGAAGCAACCGTGTGGGGCAGGCACATGCTGAGGAGATGTAGGATTGCTGTTTTATCGTAAAATCTTCTGCACTTCACTGTGTCGTGTGAAAAAGTGTCTGCTACCCAGCACTGTCGGTCTCTATTCTCTCGTGGCGAAATTAGCACCATGTCCTGGTGCACCAGGGCTCCCCCATGAGTGAACCCCATGGATGTTGGGTTTATCAGACATCCTGTTCGTATGGAAGTTGATTCTACACTGAATGCCTCAGTGTCTCCATCTGGGACTGTAATTTAGTCAGATGGACACTTAGGTTATATACAGTTGGCCCAGGGCAAGTTTGCCCCCCTGCCCCAAGAGTCCACGCTCCGTACCGGTGTGATGAACACATGGCTGATCTAGAAGGGCTGTCCAGACCAGGGGATTTTGTGTAGTCCACTCAGACTTAGTGCTCCATGGGGAATTCTGATTCTGTAGAAATCCCAGGGGAGGAGCTAAGTGCCTTGTCTCTTCTTGAACAAAATGTATAAGGGGCAAGAGGTCACGCTGGGAAAATTCAGCCTCGTGGTAACTTTATCCTGGGAGAAACAGTTTCATCATTTGATATACCCACAATCTGTATATTCACTATATTTCTGATTTCAGGATTTTCCATGTTTGGCCGGTTTTTTTTTGGTTTGGGTTTTTTTTTTTTTTAATTTTTAAGTTCTGCTGCCTTCTTCCTCTCTCCTATTTGTTTTTAACCAAAACTATTGCTGTAGGAATTCTGGCCAAAGCTCCCAGCAGGGCAGCAAGAGTGAAACATGCTGAGCTTCGGCTGAAGTTAATAAGAGGGCTTTCCAGAGCAGCAGAGATCCTGGCATGCCTGCGCGGCTCCACTTCGGAGCCTGGGGACCTGGACGGTGGCTTGTTCAGCCAGAGCCCCTGCTCTTCCAGCTCCTCAGAGGCTGTGGGGGCACAATCATTTTCTCTCCATCAGAAGTGCTCTCCTCGTCCCGTGTGCGGACCTGTTGTGCAGGTGGTGCTTCCCCTCCACGAGAGTAAGAGCGAAGGAATAATTTCTGGATGACCTAAAATACAGGGAATCGCTCCTGTTGGCTGACCCCCTCAACTGACTGCTTGCAGAGAGGAAAAGTCTGCAAGAGAGAGATGTCAGAAGCGTAGCTGAGGTTGTTTTTTCTCTTTTCAGCTGGCAGTACAGAGGCATAATAGAACTTGAACATGTGTCTTTCTGGATGATCTTTAAAAACACCATCACCGGGTATCCCTGGAGAGAAAGACTTGTGCAGTTTTTCTGTAACGTATACATAGTTCTTTCCGCTTGGCAGATGAAAGCAATTGTTTGTTTTAATTGAGTGGCAAAAGAGGAAGAAGTATGTATAAATACTTACTTTTACCACCTTTAACTGCCTGACCATATGTAAGGAAATGCTAGCATTTGAGCACAATTGAACAAAATATGTCCTGGTCATACTCTAAATAAATGAGAGTAGTAGTTGTTTCCAAGATTCCCATTCTTAAATGTTACCACAGTACTTGAGATGACTCAAAGTTCAGTGCTGACTGCTCGATGTTGATATTATCATGGCATATTTTCCAGCAGAAAAGTAAATAATTAGCACATGGGAAGAGTTATTTTGTTAAGAAACAGCACACAGTCTCTCCAAATTCATCCAATGTCAACCTGTTGCATCTGTCTGTCTAGAAAGCACACACGCTCCATAGGACCACGGCCTCATCAATTCTCATCATCTGGGTAGGGGTGATTGCTAAGTGGCTGGAAACCTGGGACGATGCAGGCAGAGATGATTCAATAGTGGTGCTTCTTCCTCAAATCCACCAATGATCCAAGTAGCTGTAGGGAATACTCTGGCTCCGGGCGTGCTGCTGGAGTAATAACATCTAAACCAAAGGCCTTGATGAGCAACAGGCATAACGTAGCCACATGTGCCTTGCCGTTAGAGTGGAGTTTCCTATCCACCCTAGTGAGGATAATTACATTAATTCCCATCTCAGGTTGTCCTTCCAGTCAGGCTGAACACGAGGCAGGACGGCTGCTGGTGTAAACTGGAGCAGATCTGCTTGGGTCTTGCAGGAAAGGGTAGAGGATGCAGCAAAGCACCCTTTGAAAAAGTTTCCCAGTGACTCCTGTAGTACAGCTGGATTTAATTGGTCTCTAACCCCCTTGAGAAGAGACAAGGGTCTGGATTTTCATACAGGTGTCATTGAGAGGAGCAGCAAGAGCCTAGAGCCCACCTGCCTGGCAGGTCACCAGGAGACTTCACTCTGTGAGTGCAAGGAGGGGAGACCTGATTATCAAGATTAGGGTAATGAGCCATTTTACATCAATTCACAGTGGCCCAGACAACATTAACAGCGATGTTTTCAGCCCCTGAACTTCTTGCTACTTAAAGATGAACAGAAACACCAGCAAATTTGGAGAGCATCCAGAGCCTAAAGAGACACACGGCTTGAGCTGGCTTTTGCCCAAATGTGAAACAGGAGGAGGGAGGGAGGGAGGGACGCAGGGTGTAACGGGCTGGCAGCGAGGTTTAAAAGGAATAGGTAAATTGAGATGGTTCTTTTCCTAACGGGACCAGTTGGGGACGAGTTTAATTTTTCTTGAAGATGCAGCTTTCCAAAAATCCGTGACACTGTTTTACACCGTGGCTTCTTAGGGCTGTTTCTCTTTCCTTCCATCTGTCATGCAGTCGTCAGATGGAAGCGTAGTTGCCGCGAGCTTGAAAGTGAAGCTTCCCTTACCTTAAAAGTACTATTTCTCACTCTCCTTTGTCATGTTTTGAATCACTGTGACAAGCGAAACTGCTCACCTTAGCTCTCCTAATTAGGCGACAGCATTAAAACTCTTTATTAATGCCACCTCTCCCAGGTGGTTGCAGATATATATACTTCCACAGAGTAATTGCTTTCTGGCCCTGATTTTAATTGGAGTCAGTGGGGGGGGCCTGTGGAATTCCACTGCCTTCGTCTCCCACCGGCTCATTGTTCTGTGACACGAATTTAGAAACAGGGAACTACTTTCCGGATCCGCACCTGAAGGAATGCATAAGTATGGGGGGAAAAAAGCCAGCATCATCACTGAAATGTAAGAGGAGTTATACTGGGAGAAAACAAAGTCTTTCATTTTGGTTTTTTATTTCACTTAGAGAAAAAAAAAAAAAAAAGAAAAAAAATGGAACAAATTGGTGAAAAAGCTTTCCAGCTTTTCTGTTTTCTGGCTTTTGTCTAATTTGGTGCAGCTTGTAACTAGGTTAACCAGATCCTGAAGGGCCTTAAAGACCATTTGAGGCTAAGCTTGAATGTTAGTTAAGGTTACACCTATTTTGCAGAAATGACCCTCAATTTTCTTGGTCCTTGGATTTTCAGACAAAGTATATAGGGAGAGATAACATCATGGCACAAGGAGAACACAATACATGGTGTTACAAAGCCAGATGTGAAAGGAACTACTTCTTCCAATTCAGATTTTGTCAACTTTAGCTTCAGAAAAATTGTTTTTCTTTTACTGCATGTTCTTATTTAATTGGAAATTGATTCTTTTCTGAGGAGCAGAAAGAAACCATTTGCCAGAAGACAACATTTCTGCTAAAGAAACTCCAATAAACCAGCAGGTTGGAAGGAAAATATCTGTTGATACCTGATTGCACAAAATATAGTTGGGGGGGGGGGGGTTTATGCTTAGAGAGAATATAAGTTTTTGAGCTGTGTGCTTTAGCTAGATGTTTCAAGTGAAATGAATATGTGAGTGAAATGATAACGGTATGGTTATCATCTGTCTTCAGAGTTAATACATACTAAAGTGGATGAATTCATATCTATCTAAGCTATTGTTTCAGACAGTGACTGCAGACACCTCTACTCTGTGTGATGTTCCAATTAATGTTTTCTAAATTATAGTTGTAATCATAAGGACTAGAAACTGCAATTATTCAAAAAAGCGTGCAGATATGACATCACGAAAAGAAATTCTGTCTCTTATTTCAACATCTCAAAATAAGAAGTTCAGTTCAATTTCTTTTGTATTAAAGGGGAAATAACTTCATAAAACTTCAGGATTGTAATTGATTTTTTTAGAGATTTTTATTTTTCAACATGCCGGAGTTTGGACAGTTTCCAATGAATTCTGCTGGGACTTGCATCCACCCTTCATCCTCCTTTTTCTCCTTTCTCTGTAAGTTTAGCTACTTGGAGCACAGTTTCATGACAATCTAAAAGTTTCCCAGAGCCAGACACGTGGGTGGGCAGGGCTCAGCACCTGAGCATCCTTCGGTGGTAATTGCGGTGCTAACGCTTTGCTTCTTGTCTCTGATAAAAGGCTGATTGCTGTTGCCAGCCCAAAGCACAGCTGGGTGTTCCTAGAGAGGACAGTAGCTCCTCATCATATCTGTCTAATTAAGCTGATTGGCTCACAGCGCCAAGCCAACCTGATTGAGAGGTGTGCTTGGCTCCGTGTCCGTATTTCTAACTGCGTGGTGTTAAAGGAACCTTTGCTGAGGCTCTCTCTGAGAGGCATGGCCGAGGTAATGCTGAAGAAGTGAAAGCTGTCACGTTGTGGGTAAGCTATGCCCCAAATACACTGAGGTCTTAGTTTTAAGTTGTGGCTGTGTCGAGAGGGAAAAAAACGGCTGGTGGGGTTTGCAGATCAAGGACTTGGAAGGACCTTCACGTTATCTGTACATGGAGATTAACGCAGGCTGGTTGATCTCATTTTCCATTTAAAGATACTTTGGCCATCCCAGATTGCTTTAAATCTTAAGAAGGTACAAACAGAAGACTTGAGAGGACTGTGCTTGTGAGAGGCTGTACAGCAGATGTAGTTTTGGGACCCAGTTCTTGTAATTCTTTCCTAAATTCAGTGTTCCCATTCAATTTTCAATCCATGGACTGAGGCATTTGCTTAGGACCATTGACCTTAGAAACACAGCTTCCAGTGTTGCATAAGGAATAGATTTTTGAAGTAGTGGTAGCATGAAAACATGAGAGGAGGACATACTTAATGAGTTACACTGGAACAACAAGAGGAATGGAGTAGGGTTGTGCCTGGAACGAGCTGTCTGACCTCTGGGCTGCAAAATCAGGAGAGAAGCTGGGGAGAGGATGAGGGTGTATGGTGTGAAGCAGAATGCAGATGTTGGTTTGTCTTTTAAATCCTAAACTTTGAGATGTTTAGATTCGTGAGATTTATTCACTCCACAGTGGTGGATATAGAAGCTAATTCTCTGCTGGCTGTAACTCTTGTAATCAAAACAACTAGTACAGCACACCATGCCCAGAAAAGCTTTTGTAGCATTCATGTATATATAGAGAGAGATAAAAAACTGGATTTTGAACTCTTTCCAAAATGTAGGATTGCCCTACTCTCAAAGAAAATGTAGCTCTTACATTATACCTTTACATTATCCACTGTCTTTGAAAAGCAGTCCCAGGATTGCTGTGATAACATTGAATTTGCTATGGGCAAATGTTCTTTTTTGTTGACCTTTGTAAGGAAAATGGCTGGAATTGTCTGGAAACCTAAACCTACCAGGTGCTCTGCCGGGTTCAAGTTCCCTAGGGGTTAAGTAGCAGTTAATGCCAAGTGCATCAAAATATGCAGAAATCATGTTCTTCTAAAGCAGACGGAACCACCTGACAGATTTACATCAAACTCACAGACGTATTCTGCAGTTCCATTTGATTGCATGCGAGAGTGTTTCGTAATCCAGTATTCTGCTGTGCAAATTTAGAGCGCTGCCATTAGCGTTGAAAGCACCGCGGTGAACTCCACCATCCGTGTATTACCACCCAGCAAAACTAAACCCTCGTCAAGGTCTGAGTTCTTGAACATTCTGCTGGTTTACCTTTATTCATTCGTAATGGGTTTATAAAAAAAAAAACAAAAAAAAACAAAAGGCAAATTCTTCCATTTTGGAAGGCAAGGAATCTGATACAGCTGCAGCACTGTGCAACATTTGATCCATTTTCCATTTCAAATATGCATCAGTGTGTGCAGCTGACATCAGAATTAAATGCAGTATACCCAGTGCATTCCCTCCTTTTATAGAAAGACCACTGCTTGTGAGCAGTTGCCTAGAAAAAGGCTTACTTTCAGACACACAGCAGATAAGAAAGCAAAGCATTTCCACAGGCCCACTCCTTTCTCCTTTCATGAGCTCACGTGGCTTGATCAAGCTCTAATAACTCACGGGTTTGAAAGGCTTTGTCAACGTCACCCGTGATAAACACCGGAGAGGTTTGTCTGAAGAGATAAGAGCAAGGCAGAGAGTGGGTGGGAGAGAGTAGTTCACACTGGTCTAAGCGTGAGGGAATTGGGAGTTAGGTTTGGTGGTTCAATAAGTAGATAGAGGTCTTAGCCTTCAGAGTGTATTATCTAGTATCTTCGTGCCAACATGACTAAGGTATTAGAACTGAAAATCTGGGCTTTTCATCAGTCATTGGTAAGATGCTTTGTTCATTTAGAATTTCAAGTTGTAAAAAAACACCTGTTTCTCTTCAGTTTGAATGACAGACCTCTGTGCTACCATCAAGGCCAAATGGTCAACGAGACTATGGTGTATAGGTGTTAATTTCTAATAAAGAGGAAGCAGTTATTCCTCTCACCTCCGTCTAAGGAGGCAGCTAATCAGTGGCCAACCTCTAGCTTCCTAGCTTTCTCCTGAACGTGTTCTGAAACCTGCTCGCAGTCCATTCCTGAGTCCACATGAGGTGGCATACCAGTTTGGTGTAGACAAATCACTCTAGAACTTCATGCTCTTTCCCTCCCCACCTGGGGAAAAGGGAAGATCCTCTGGCTATAGCTCAAAGGAACATGCTCACATGCATCCAGAACCTGTCCTCCAAGAAGTCTTCTGTTAACGGCTGTTAATGTTAAAGGCCAAGACACAGAGCAGCAATTCGCATCCCCCACATTGGGAAAACCTATCCAGCTGGTGACAATACTGCCTAAGCTGACAATCGTGCTTCTCTATATCTACATCTGCCAATAAATCCCTACAGAGATTATGGTGTAGTGGTCTTTTCTGAGTAAAAAACCCAAACATTAGGTTAAATTTGTTGGGAAGCCCTGAAAACTGTTAGATAAGGTCCACAATATGGGGAATATATAAATTCATTTGCATGTCCAGGACTGATAGTGGGATGTGAGCTGATAACTAAGGTGACTAATTAAAGCAGAAAATCCTTGTTTCCTGAACTAACATGTAATATTTGAAGGGAATTAATAGGAATCCCTGAGGATGAAATAGGGACATGGCTTTTAAACTGTGCTGAAATGCATTGGAATAGTTACAGTTCTTTGTGGGATAGAATATCCAGAAAAATACAGAAAATAGGAATATGTGTGCTAAAAACAGGGGTTGTCCTTTTTGAGTAGTGATGTCTGACAGCTAAAATGAATTGGTTTGGCTTTGTCGTTTAAAATAGTAGCTGATATTTTGTCAAGATGCTCCCCCATGGGTAGACTCTTACAAAATGAGAGCAATGATTCCATTAATTTGTGTCTCTTCCGTGGTCCCAGGTGATGTAGTTAATACAGTTTCTGTAATGTCAAGTTAATACTTATTCCTCTTTTTGGTGCATTCTTCTATAAATTTCCCCTCTGCTCATGTTATACCCTGTGGTAGTAGAGAAGTTGAAAGTTGCGAATGGAGACTTTATGCTTGATGTTAAAAAAAATAAATTATAAGAGCCATCAAAATGAAACTTCCACATTTGTCTTCAGATGGCTAGCCAGGTTCTGGCTCACCTGCTTTCCAATGCTACTTCGTGCTTCTAAATCCATTTGTGTAAATTAGCACAGCTCCCTCAATTCGGTTGTGCTACGGCCGTTTAACCCAAGTGACTACCAACCAGTATCAAGCCAACCCAGTACCTGGATATTTTACAGAATTTTCCTTGGGACAAAGCTGCCAAATGCAAACCTTCTCTTGACTTGTTTAATGCTTCCCAAAAAGCCTGGAGAAATAGTGAGTCGTCAGTCCAGGGAACCCCTATGCAGAGGGTGGAAAGAAGCCTAGTAATGATGTTCATCAGAAGATCTCCTAATTCAGCCATTTAGTTTCTTGATTTAGGTGAAACAAGCCAAACATCCATGCAGAGAAAAATTAGGTTTTCGGGTAGGCATTTCACCTAAACTCTGATTTCTGGGTTTGGTATCAATCACAAATTATTAGCTTAAATATTTAACAGAGCAGTTATTGACGTTTTTCATGGCTCTAGTAATTTTTGAGTGGTCATCTCAGGTGTGAAATGAATACACGTGTGAAAACGTATTTCATCAAGTAATTTTGTACAATTCCAGGGATGCTTCTCTCACAGAGCCTGAAAGAGAAAAAATAACCAGGGTAATTTGATAGAGTCAGATGGTACAAGAAGTGTTGGAAAGAGGTAAGTGTTTGAAAGGAATATACCCCAGGTTGGGGTTTTTTTTTTCATTTTTTTTGTGCCACTGGAAAAAAAAACAACCACATGGTCAAACTTGATACTGATCTCTCAGGCTAACATTGTCATGAGTGAAAACTTCAGGGAAGCTTGGCTGTATTCCATTTTTTCTGTTCTCTTTTAGAAATTTCATTTTTTTTTCTCGGATAATTAGATCTCTGACACTGGATGCATATAATTAACAGGGAAGACGGTTTGCGTGCTGACTATACTAGTGCTGTCTGATCTGTTTGCATGATAACTCCTATGGCCTGTTTTCTCAGAATCATTGTATTCCCACAGACAGCAGCAAACATGCCTAACTGGAACCACCTGGATTTGTTTGCAGGGATGAAATCATGGGACTTTTTAGTAATTTCAGTGGTTGCACCGTTTTGCATCCATCCTTAAGATTCTCCTTTAAGATCATCCTCTTTCAAAATATTTGTTCTAATAATATTGGATATGAATGACTCCCCCTTGTCAATAGAATAATAGGACTGAAACTTCACGTGCAAAGCTCTGTTGCTCAGGGAAGATGATTTTTAGAATCGGCACAGAAGCTTTTACTGTAATTTTCAAAATGTGCCTCTCTGGGTGGGAAGGAGATCCGTCCTCTTTAAACAAAAAATTCACTTTCTCTGTCTTTTGTTAACCACAGTTCAGGAATCTGGTGTCATTCATGTCTCTTGGAAAATTGTCCCCAAGTCTTTTTTAATAGCCTGTTTACCAGCTGCTAAGCAAACAACACCTAGCAATAAAGGACTGGAAAAAAACTGCTTGCAGCTGCTTGCTATCATGTATTTTATGTTATTTACAACTTTTTTTTTTTTTGTATTTAGATCAGATAAAGTTTTGGTTGAGTAGAATAAAGTTTTCAGTCCTGACTTCTTAAGGAGTAAAAATATGGTCATGAGGTGAGTGAAGCCAGCACCAGATTACTTTTGTTTTTGAGAATGGGGTCCAGGAGTAATTTTTAGGTGCCTAATAATAATTAAAAATAAAAATGAGGAAAATAGACCTAAACTGTTTTGGACCAAAGTGGAGTTAGGATTTTCAGCAAAGTGCTTGATTATGGTCCAGATTTTCTGCCCAGGTCAAGGGAAGGCAGCTTCCACATTTCTGGAAGAAGAGAAAGGTCCATGAAGCGTTTTTGAAAAAAATCCCATGGTGACTTAAGCACAGTGTATTTCAGTTCATGGAGAAACGGCTTTTAAGACATATCACAAGCAGCCTTATAACTCCACTGGGTGCAATGGGATTAAAAAAATATCCCGAAGAAGTCAAACCCTTTACCAACTATCTGCAGCTAAAGCATGTCATTCACAGCTCTGCCCGTTCTCTGCTTTTCTGTGTGGAAGATAAAAATAGATTTCCTGCACAGAGCTCTCATTAGGGGGTCGCACAAATACACAGCAGACATTTTTTTTTCCTAAATCAGATCATTCTCTACTTCTTTTGATGTATGGAGTCCTTACTGCAGTGATCTTTCCCCTCTCTTTCCCGAGCGTTACTGCCTATTGCTCTATATCCTTCAACGTGTCTATTATATATGAAGCCATTACTGTGCCAAGTATGTAGCATAAGAACATGTATGTGTTTATATGTATGTATATATAAAAAACTACTGTTTAGCTTCTAGGGTTTTTTATTTCAATGCCTTTGTTTCAGCTTTCGGTCTCGAAAATACCGTTATGGGTTTTTAACAAAAAGTATTTTAAACATGTTTTCGTATTTCTTCCTCCAGTTTCTAATAATCAGTGCAGAAAAGCAGTTTGTTTATCCTAACAGAACTGGAGGAGGGGAAGTAGAGAGGAAAGCATAGGGAAAACTTTGGTGATAAAATCTTTGAACATGGCCAAACATTGCAGAAGTTAGATCTACGGTGCCACTGGGATTGAGTAGACACATACCCACTTTTTTAAAATTATTATTTGTTTGTTTTACTCTAATACCTAAGACCTGACAGAAAGCAAAACTAGATGCTAGGTGCTGTATGTACAAACTCAAAATAGAAGGATGATACCCAGCTTGAAGAGCTCATAATTTAGATATAAACTTGCTGCATTTGCAGGAGTTCACATATGAGAGCTGGTCACATCCCCTTGGA
Source organism: Gallinago jamesoni (assembly GCA_025769975.1). Taxonomy (NCBI): domain Eukaryota; kingdom Metazoa; phylum Chordata; class Aves; order Charadriiformes; family Scolopacidae; genus Gallinago; species Gallinago jamesoni. The sequence goes on from JAOQGH010000012.1 coordinate 46,923,470, forward strand.
AATAGAACCTCATCTGTTGCATTCCAGCTTGATTACTGGTTCTTTCCTTTTCATATTTTCTCATGAATCAAGGTTTTTTATCTGACTGGAGCTATATCTTCCTAAGTCTGCATCTCTTGAGTGTTCTGGTCATGTGTACTACCAAGCCTGCTGAATTTCCTTGTATTGGGGATCCCAGAGGAATTGCCCGGGTTTGAAATAATTCCTGACATTATGAGATGATGGCTCTCCCTTCTGCCAAAAACTGCTGCTTTCTTTAGTTGTTTCTCCCCTGAATTTATACATGTCCAGCCACCTGTGCTCAGTTCTGCTTCTAGCTTTTAGCTAAATTAAAGCATCCCAAATATTAACCCTCCCTAGGAATTTGTACTAACTTGCTTTTCTTCCAGATTTCAACAATGAGCAATGATGCTTTTTCCTCCTGGTCCAGTAATAGATGCTAATAAGACACAGAAGTATTATGGAGTACAAAATGAAAATAGAATTTTGCAGTCATACAGAGATATATTAGCTAAATCATCATTCATGTAACTTTAAATGTCTGAGTTATCAAAATCAATTTAACCAATTATATGGATAAATCTACAGCACACTCCAGTACCGTGTTTACTCAAAGTCTGAAACTGTAGAGCTTGGTTTTTAGGCAGTTGAATTTGAGATAACCCATTCCCTGGAAACAGGAGGAGAAGTCCAGCTCTTACTGGGTCCTGGGTACAATCCCTTTCTGCCTGAACACTCCGAGCCACCAGAATGACAATAATGGAATGGTATGACTATCAAACATAAGGAAACCTTAAGTGATTTTTTTTTTCTTAAATCCAGTGAAGAATAGAAATAGCTATGAATGTGGAAGGTAAAGGCACTCATACTTTGAACAATTTTCTTCTCATTTTTATTTCTCTTCTTTTGCGATGTTTCTACTTCTAAAAATCCTGGCTATGTTTGCTAGTGAAATCGTTTGCTCTTGCAGCTGAGCTTGACCCCTTTTAATAGTAAGAGGCAGGTGTATGTACTTATCAAAAGAAGCAGTAACTCCAGAATGTTCTTTGTTGAGATTTCAAATGGAAGTGATTGTATTCTTTTCTATTGCTTTAAGCAACAAAATATTATAACAATTGTATGCACTGGAGCACTTTAAAAAATGGATGCTATTTCTATGAAGAAATCTGGGTAGAAAGGTTCCTAACTGCAATGCTAAAAGGTTTATCCCTGCTTGTAGACTTAATATTGAGATTTAACTTTTTCTATGTAAATTGACCTGAATTCCTTTAAAAAGGTATTGATAATATTTGATAGGCTCATAGGATAGTGACAGACCTGTCCTTACCAAGAAGACACACTTATCTTCCTATTATCATTTTGCACTGAATTCTAAGACTTTTTATTGCTTTAAATAAAATAATACAAATCACTAGAGATAACCTCTTGCAGTGTTTTAAAGTTATACCTTTATTTTTTACTTAATTCAAATCTTACTTTCCATTTCTATTTTCAACTGGTAACTATGTAGAGAGATAACAACCCAGCCTCTGTCAATAACTTTCCAATTTTGATTCTTATCAAGATTCAGGGAACAAAACCAATATATATTTGGGCTGTAAGATACTCCCTTTCACATCAGATTTATAACAGGATTCTTCATTCTCATTGGAGAGCTGTGATGGATCATTATAATAAGTTCCGTAATTGCGGGCAACCCTCCTCATACACACTTCCAGTTTGACACGTGCACTAATCTGAGAGAGTGGAATGTTAATCTTGGTAATGACAATTTCTGGTATTTCTACAAAGCTTTTCACCCCGTAGGGTCTGAAGGCATTTAAAAGATTTGCTGTGTGTAACGGAGTTCCTCCACACCCTGTAGAAAAACTCCTCTTTCCTGACAAAGGTCGTTGACACACTGAGAAATCCTTTTTTTTTTTTTTTTTTAATTCCAAAGCAAAATTTGATAGCACAACTGTTGCAGGTTTGCAGTCGCCAGCATTTTGCATTCAGCATGCATGTTTGTGCCTAAATATTGCAGTGACAGGCGTGCTGTAACTACCTAACACAGGAAATACTGTGCGTGCACAACCCTTTAAAATTTGGTGCATAGCCATAAGATAGCTATATGAAAAAAAAAATATATATAAAAATATGCATATACATATCCTTATGTTCACCACCAGCTATGCTGGGAATGTTTGCCAGATCTTATTTTGGATTCTCTTTACAGCCTAAGCAAAACGTCGCTCTCGATGCATTTTTTCACTGACATTAGTTAAGAAATAGGTCATGATGATGGTATTCAGTATGGACAAAACAGGAACCTGAGATAAAGCCAGTAAAGCCCCGTGAGCTGTAATACCCCGCTCACGGCTGGAAAGGCTAACAACCGGACAAAGGAATTCAAGGAACAATTCAGGTCAAGGAAGGTCTAGGAAAGAAAGAGGGGATTGAAAGCTCCCTCCTCTCAAAAGCCTTTCAGAAAAAAAAAACAAATATGCCCAAGACTCAGGGTGGTGAGCCTGTTGGGGATTCCTCCCACCCCACCTTGGAAAAAAGGCTGAGGAAAAGAGGTAGACAGAGCTGGCTGAGATGGTTTGATTGTATGAGACCCTTCTGAGTGGAACTGAGAGCCATCAGGAAGAATCTTAGTGACTATCGAATGAAACAGATGTGAGGTTAAAGCAGAGTCCAGAAAGAGTGGAAGAGATGATGTTAATCATCGTATCCTTTTTATCTCTTTAAGTATTTGGAGCATGGATACCCTGTAAGACTTTAGTACATGGCTAAATCACCGCTGCAGCACCCCATGGCATTCCTGCTACAGTCCTATTGGAATGGGCCAGTAAATGGTTACTAAATGGCAGGAATTTCTAGGAGCATCTGTGAGTTGCAGGAGACGGTGCTGCTGATTCCACGGGCCTCTTCTTTTTATATTGCATTCCTATAAAAAGTGAGAAGGAATCATATTGCCAGCAGAGATGTAAAATCAGGTCGGGACTGTCGCTGGTTATTTAAAGGTATTGCAATACATTTTGTAAGACCGAGCATATTACATGCTCTATCTTGGCTAAATTCCAGCTTTTATAATTACATCCTCTTCTCCCCCTTCTCGAACACATTTCTTGCTGTCACAGGAGGATGCAGTATTCTTCTTTCTCCTGGTCTGGATGTCTGGGTAGCAGTGTTTCGATCTCATCGGGATCTCTCTGAAGGACGGATTCAGATGGCCCGGGTCGCAGCGTGATGGCTGCATCGCTCCCTGTGGCACTGCTGGGGATGGAGAGAACGAGGGACTCAGGCAGAGGTTCCATTTTTGCCCTTGCTTAAGTACAAGCACAAACCTCTTTGGTTTGGCTTCTCCACCCTTACTCATTTGCTACAATATAATTGCTCGCTGGAGCAGCAGGAGGCTTAAGGCTTTGACTCTAAGAAGTACTTTGAGATCATTTAGTCAAAATGCAAACCACCAGTATGCCATTAGTACTGGGAATGCTTTCAGAGCATTGACCAGCTTGTGCCTCCATCCTGATGAGCTGGTGATTGTAGCCCTTGATAAGCAGGATCCAGGAGAGGCTGTTACTATATTAGCTGCTCAGTGAACTGCCAAGATTGTACCAAGGGGCGCCAAGCAGACAAGGGGGGTGTGACTACAAACAGAAAAAAAAACTGGCCACCTGATAGTATTTTAATATTGTTTTCTCTGTAGGTACAACATCTGCTGGCGAGAAGTGCCCACAAGCCTGTTACTTGGAAACACGGGCAGAGACTCCACTAGAGCAATGGTCTGTTCCTTGGAGCCCAGTAGCCACTATATAGTGGCTATATATATATTGCTGTGGGCAACAGTGGATATTTGAAAGGAGAGCCTAGTGAAGGCATCCACCAGTACATCTGGCCAAATACACCATGCCAAAGGTAACATTCCCATCGCAAATGGCACCGGAGGGGTATCCCGTTGCCGGTTTCCACAAAGACAAAATTACACTACTCTTTCTCACCTGGGACACTCACAAATTGGGATGAGGGATTTTGGGAGAGGCTGGTCAAGTTTCACTGCAAGTGCCAGAACTCCAACCTTTTTTTTCCTGTGTCTAAACTAATTCTCTGTGGTGCTCAGTCTGTATCCTCTTGGAAGCTGGGCTCTCAGTAGGCTTAATTTCTCTTTCCTTCGAGGGCTCTGCTTTGGTGGCAACCAGCCTGATGCCTCACTACTTTGTACGTTTCTAGAGAGAGGTACATAGTGGTTTAAACCAGTACCATTTATGAGTAGCATCGTCTCTGTCTGCTCCTCCCTCAGGTCTGTGGGGTGGTTTATGTGCCAGGCAGTAAATAATGAAACCTATAGCTCCCTCTCTCCTTTTTTACTCCTTATTTTGCTCTAGGAAACACATAGGGGTTTAAGCAGGAATTGCATATCTTTGGTGAAATCTAGCTCTATTCACGTACCTCTTTTGCAGAAAGGTGCTCAAATGCTTCAGGAGAATGTCTGTACCAGAAGAAGAAGGCCAAAGAACATTGAATGGGCCAAAAGCCCTACATCAGCTTAAACTTGCCACCGTGGAGCTAGACGGTGAGTAGGACTTGGCAGTATGTCAAGGGGAGGTGATCGGGAGGTGATGGTCCCCTTGTACTGGGCACTGGTAAGGCCCCAACTCAAGGGCTGTGTCCCCCAAAAAAGACATTGAGGGGCTGCAGCAGGTCCAGAGAAGGGCAACGAAGCTGGTGAGGGGTCTGGAGAGTAAGTCTTGTGAGGAGAGGCTGAGGGAGCTGGGGGTGTTCAGCCTGGAGAAAAGGAGGCTGAGGGGAGACCTTCTGGCTCTCTCCAACTCCCTGAAAGGAGGGTGTAGCCAGGGGAGGTCGGTCTCTTCTCCCAAGTCCCAGGTGACGGGACAAGAGGAAATGGCCTCAAGTTGGGCCAGGGGAGGTTCAGATTGGAGATTAGGAAAAATGTTTCCATGGGAAGGTGTATTGCCCCTTGGACTGGGCTGCCCAGGGCAGTGGTTGAGGCACCATCCCTGGAGGGACTGAAAAGACAGATTGACATGGTGCTGGGGGACATGGTTTAGTGATGTTTGTTTTGTGTTGTCAGAGTGTGGTTGATGGTTGGACTAGATGATCTTGAAGGTCCTTTCCAACCTAGATGATTCTATGATTCCATTCTATGTCTGTATTCCTGGTGTCAGGAGCCTCTGGGATGCTCGAATTGTGGTGGCTGCAGCTAGAGCTTAGGAAGAACTGCAAGACTCGGTGCAGAGAAGTGTTCTGCATCCCACCCCAACCTTTGTGTGTGTGGCCAGAGAGTGGGAGGGAAGGAGAGAAGACAGACAAGGTGTAGCACCCATGCAAGCAGCCTCCCACCGCTCACCAGGGGAAGGCTCGGTGGTGACACCAGGCAACATTCAAGCGCCTTTACACGGTGCAACAACTTCAGCTGGGGAGCTGAGAATCAGCTCTCATGTATTATTCATCCCAAATTGCCTTTTCCCCACTCCAGAAATCTACTCTCATCTCTCCACTGGAGAATCTGTTCAATTTCCTCTTGTTTAGCAATGTGCTGCAGCGCTCATGCTTCTGCCGAGAACCTTCACTTAGAGACTGATCAGCGGTAATCACAAGTCTAACTTCTCAGGGAGCGAAGCGTGGGAGAGAGAGGAAGAGGTAGGTTCATCTAATTTGATAAGTCTGTTTTGTTACACCGAATATTTGATTTTTCAGTAGCCAGCTCCCGTGGAAGGAAATAAGAATTATAAGAAATCCAGCTTCTTTTCCTTTTTTGCTTTTTTGGTAAGATTTTTAGGTTTGACTCATCTTTCCCAGGCTAATTGTCAAAAAACTGACAGATCAGTCGTGGTTGACAAGTGAGTAATTGGGAGAAGAGAGGGAGTGCAGCAGGTGTCAGTACTAATTTGGTAAAACAACAACAACAACAAAAAAAAGAAGAGTAGAGAGCGGTATGATAGTCGCTTACACAGTTGTGACGTTACAAGCTTTTCCTACAAAATGTGGGCAGGATTTTACAACACTTAGAGCTTTAACTATTGAGCAGCCACCCCAAGCCCATTTCAAAGGTGACCTACCAGTTAACAAGAAGATGGTTTTGAGCCTTTTAACAGGAAAGGCTGGTTTACAGCACTGCTGGGGAACAGGGCAAAAGCTAGTTTTCATGATTCTCACCCGTCACGTTGCAGAACAACCCCATACCCTGCCCCTGACTTGGCTGTGACCATCAGGGAAGGATACTGCTGCCCGAGCTGGAGCATTCAGTCACTGTCTCCCCACGAAGATCTCTGTTGCCCACAACTGCCCAAATTTTCCCAAACTGTGACCCTACCCATTCCCCTCATTGCTCATTCCAGAAGGGCAACGGAGCTGGTGAGGGGTCTGGAGAACAGGTCTCAAGAGGAGAAGCTGAGGGAGCTGGGGGTGTTCAGCCTGGAGAAAAGGAGGCTGAGGGGAGACCACCTTGCTCTCTCCCACTCCCTGAAAGGTAGATGTAGCCAGGGGGGGTCGGTCTCTTCTCCCAAGGAACAGGCAATGGGACAAGAAGAAATGGCCTCAAGTTGCACCAGGGGAGGTTCAGATTGGAGATTAGGGAAAATGTTTCCCTGGAAAGGGTTCTTGCC
>JAOQGH010000012.1:46930180-46941876 GCA_025769975.1 Gallinago jamesoni
TGATCAGAGTGAGGTTGATGGTTGGACTAGATGATCTGAAAGGTCCCTTCCAACCTGGACAATTCTATGATTCTAAGAGGCTGATTTTACAGCAAAGCCCAAATCTCACTTGCTGAGTGGAAGACATCAGCTTTGCACCTGGAGAATTCCTCCAGCTCTGAAGAGAACCATCTAAGACTCTCCTGTATTTTAGAAACCAAACCCTTGGAAATAAATAAATTCTTTTACTTACCTGCCAAATCTGCCCCTCTGAGCTCTGCATGTCCTTGCTTCGATCTCAGTTGTCACTGACACTACCACAACACTAACCAGTGTTCTCTTTTTGATCTGTGTGATGGTGCTAGTGACTGCAGGCCAAATAATAGGTCCTACTGCCAGACTGCTAAGGCTCATTTTTTCTCTGAAGTAGCTGTACAAATAGCATTGCAGCATTTCACGTTTATCGTCTGCTAAAGATTCGGTATCTTATATGCTCTGTTTCAAAAAAATAACAGCTTTTTTTCCCCCATCTAACTACCAGTCCCGAAAATTCACTGGAGATTCAAAGAAAAACTAGGTTTTTTTCCTAGCTTTTGCATAGTTATTAAGAATACAGAGGCTGCAGGGCAATTTCTGTTCTGGTTTTCATCCCTCTAACCCCTACTATCTCAAAGATTCATCTTCACTTTCAAGCATGGATTATTTGAGGTGGAGGGGACCTGCAAGGCAGCCCCAGGTAGCAGCTGTGTTTCTAAAGGATGGTGTTGGAATGGAATCTGGTCCCCCCCCTCCCAGAGCTCCCAGATCCTGAAGCTCCTCTCTGACTCAGACCTCAGCAAATCACCTCCAAACACATGTACCTCCGGTACAGATCAACTAAGTGACAATTATTACTTTTTTTCTTCTCACTTTCCAGGATGTAAGTATTGCTCGTTGGAAACATGTTTGCGTTGCATTTTTTCTGTTTTCTTTAAATGAAAGAGGCATCTCCAACCAGCCATATGGAGTGGCTTCTGCTCTGCAAAGCATATATATCTGGTGGGGAGCGCTTCCATTCAACCTTTCCCAATACGGACCGTAATTCAGCAGGGAGGAGAGCTGACAGGCACCTCTGCAGCAGATTTAAATCCAGAGGCAAAGACTGGAGCAATATAAAACAAGCTGAGCCAGCCAGCAAAGTCATGGTGACCTTCTACCAGTACCACCGCAGCCCCAAGCGCGCCTTCGGGTGCCGTATCCTTGGGAAGGACGGCACGGGGGGAAGCCAGCAGGCCCTTCTGGATGGCTGCATCTGCTCTGTCACTGCCTGATGGAGTGTTGTCACTATGACAACCTACAGGTATAGGATGCGTGCAGCAGCGGGAGCTCCAGCTGACCCTGCTTGCGTGTGCGTGGCTCAGTGCGGGGCTTCCCTGCTCAGGAGGGGAGCAAGGAACCTCTGGATCCACAGGTGACTGTCCCCTGGCTCTGCCCTGTCACCTACTAGCAAGTTTGGGATGTAAGGCAAGGTGAGAGCTTTACAGACACTGAGTAGCTAGGATTTTAAATAATCTTCTCCGGGACAGGATAAGGGAAGGCTTATATTTTTTTTCTCTTCCGTTTCTAGAGCCCTTCTTCAGGATAAGGCTTGTAAGAATATAAAGCTGCCCTTCAAACTCTGCCTCCTCCAGCCTGTTGAAAGGTAAAAAGCTTCCAAACCCCATACTCACTGCCTTGCTTATCTCTGTGTGTGTGTGTGTGCATTACTTTCTCTCACTACTCTGACAGCACACGCTCCTCCAAAGCTGTTCACAGCATTAGAAACACAACTCCTCCCTCCGGTGCCCCCCGCGCGCGTGTGTGTGCGTGTGCGTGTGCGTGGCTGGAGCTTTCTGCTTCGGCTCCCTCCCCTCCCATCCATCCATCCATCCATCCATCCATCCATCCATCCATCCATCCATCCATCGCGGGGCTGGCGGTCACGACTCCGCTCCACACCTCTGGGAGGAGGAGGATTGGGGACAAAAAAAAAAAACAAACCCCCCCCCAGGAGCAGGCACGCAACTGACCGACAGAGCCATCGATAACTTAACTGCCCTCGCCGGCGGAATCGCATCGGGGAGGGAGGGAGAGGAGGGAAGAGGGGGAGGAGGAGGAGAAGAGAAAAAAAAAAAAAAAAAAAAGAAAGAAAATCCAGAGAATTCTAGCCTTGCAAATGTAGTGAAACCGAGAGTGGTCGGAGTTCATTTGCTCCACAAGAGCAGAGAAGAAAGAGGACGTTAAATGAAAAAAAGCCAGAAAGGGCTGTAGCTTTTTTCCTGATAGTAGCAGCGCTTTAGAGGCAAGATGATTCCTCCGAGCAGCACGGCTGAAGTCAGCGTGGATAGTGTGGAGAAAGGGAACGAAGTGGAGAGCACAGAGCAGCCCCCCTCTCCAGCATCAACTACCAGCCAGGAATCAAAGGTACTCAGAGAATGAGATTTTTATATGTATATATACATTATTTTTTTTTTTACTCTTGTTTTCCTCTGTCCTTGTTTTGAAAAGAGATGTGTAGCTTTGATTTTCCTTGGGAGCCCTGTGCCGGGATCGGAGTGCTACGAGCCACCTCTGATTGCAGTGCCTGCTCTGACACTCCTACTTCTGAATTCTCCCCGTCACCTGGGGAGCTCAGGAGCCCGAGCTGGGAAAATACCTGCCTTTGGAGACTGTCGGATTTGGGGATTTTTTGCTTGTGGTTTTCTCCTCCTTATTACAGTAAGGACCTGGGGGATCGGAGGGGCTTAGGGAGGGGACCGGTGCCAGTAGATGTTGTTAGCCATTTTCACACCAAGCATCAGATCACTTAAAGGGATTTTGTTTGTGGTTGGAAACAATGGTTTTTCTCAGAGAAGAGAATTTTCCCTGGGGGCTTGGGATCTTTCACTTGCCTCACCTTCTTTGGCTAGACCCAGCAGTGAACTTTCACTGTTTAACAAGCCAGCAGCTGAAAAAGGATGTAAGTGACAGTTTGGGCACAGTAATCTTTATGTACACCCCCCAGAACAGGATTTTTTTCTCACAGCCTTTTATTTATTAATTTTAAAATGTGGTTCAATTTGCATTACTGAAAACCAACTTCCAGCTCAAATGGCATGGCTCTGAATTTTTAATTGGCTTGAGTATGAAAAGTTTTTCTGCCTGGCAGTGTGTTACTCTGAAGATAGAGAGATAAAGGGAGAAAAGTAATAACCTTACGTAATGAATGTTCTTTGGAGTTTACCTGGATAATGTGCTTTTACTGATCATCTCGGGAGACATTCAAACCCCACCTGGAGACTGTTCCTGTGGGACCTGCTCTGGGTGGACCTGCTTTGGCAGGGGGTTGGACTAGATGATCTCCAGAGGTCCCTTCCCACCCCATAGCGTTCTGTGATTCTCTGTTGCTGACTTATGATTGACATTATGATAGTGCCTGCCAGATCTTCCCGTGAACTTCATAGGGATGCTATGTGCTGTGTAAACATGTAAAAATAGGGAGGTCCTTGTCCCTGGGAGGTTGGGTCCAGCCTTAGGAGGTGCCGTATGAGCAGAGCAGCTGCTTGATGGGGAAGGTTTGTGCTGGCCCCAGCCTGAAGGCAGAGGCTGCCTAGGTCTAACGTAGGAAGGCTGCTACCTTACTCCACAGTTACAGCTCAGTTTCTGGAGAGTGAGTCGAAATTATCTGTCTGTGTGGGTAGAATTCTGACACGGCTTTGGGATTTTTATTTTTTTTTAATTAGGCACTCTACTCCAAGGAGGAGAGCTAAGGTATTCCCCATGTAAAACAGCCTCTTTAAAAGCAAAGAGCTCTCCCAGCAGCAATAGCACACACTATTCACTTCACACTTTCAGCACTACTGGGACACTGCTGCAGTTTTCCTGGTTAATGGAAAATGGAAAGTAAATGGGTTATTGGTTTAATCCCAGGCTCTAAAAGGAACCTTCCCTGAGACCACTTCTGTGGAATTGCTAACTTGTTATTTGGCCGGTGGGAAACTCAGCCCCCAGTGAGGTCCCAGAAGGAACTGGATCCTTTGCCACACTGCCAGCACCTGGTGGGCTGTGTGCTCCCCGTTCTCCCAGCTATGGTCCTCACTTCGTCCTGGGCACGTGGTTATGGAGCTCGAGGTGCCACTCACACGGTCAGGCTCTTCATTCCAATGGTGCTGAGGGACTTCCCCGCTGGGTCACGCAGCACCGTGCCCAAGACAACCTGAGCAGCATGAATCCAAAACTGAGAGAAAGGGAAGTGCTGCGTGTAGGGTTCCTTCTTGCTGTTGGTGTATCTGTGCACTTGCAAGGATGGCAACAGGCATTAGACATGTGTGCCCAGAGAACAAGTAGACTACAAACTGGTTTATTATCCAGCGTTATTGTCATCAATTTTTCCAGCCTAATGTGCATTTGAAGTGATACACTGGAATAGGCAAAAGCTGTGACTGTGCATTTAATATGAATACTTGCAAGCAGATATTTTTAGTAAACATATAATCTGTATAATCTGTGTATTTACATTTTAGAACTGGAAAAACGATCAGAAAGCAGGATGTATTGTCATTTCAGGAGATGGAATCAAGAGAACCTTGTGATCACTGGGGTAATGAGATAAGATTTATTTTTTTTTTGTCCTAGTAAATAGCAGGATGGAAAAATTCTCAATGATTTCACAAAAATGTGGTTTGTGCTGATTGTTGTTTTTTTCCTAAGAGAACTGATGTGCTCAAAAGCTAAAGACTGCAAGTAAGGCATGACAGTATGTTCCAAGGCTATGTGTCCAAGCTTTTATCCGACCGTGTCCCTTGCGGAGGGGTCCTGTCCTGTCATTCAGAGAGGGCTAAGCTTTCTTCAGGTTCTCTCTGTTGCATAGGTTAACAAGTTCATGTCTGCTGCAGTTACTGCAGAACAGTTTGTGCAGTATCTGATTACCCCACAATTACTTGTTTCTGTGGCAAAACACTATTGTGACTCCAAATATAGGAACAGAAACAACATCGATAATAGCAACCTTCAGGGTGCATTTGAAAACATTTCAGCAGAAAAAATGAGTTTGAGAAACTAATGTAGAGCTAATGTGGCAAGCTTCCTTCCAGCCCCGTGTAATCCTAGACAACTGTGGCATATAGTCCCTGTCATAGCAAAGTCCAGACAAGAGTTTGATCTAGCAAGCTCCAGGAGATGTGTACTCAGAAGATGACACAGAGGAGATACTGCAATCCCTGACTAGCCTGAGCTTGAGGGACAGAACTTCAGGCTGCTACCAAAGAGCTGAAATTTGGAAGAAAGACCCCTGTCACAGGAAAGCAGCTCACTCTTTAATAAATCCTAAAGCCTCCCACCCCCTTTTCCTGTGGATTAGGAGCATATTTCGAGGTGAGCACACCCGGGTGCTGAAGCTTAAAGACTAGACTCTCATGCGTGTCCTCCTCATCGTGAACACCTTAACACCTGAACTTTAGCACAACTGGTCGGAATGAGGAGATTCACACACACTTTGAATACACCACGTTTCCTGGGCCCTAAGAGCAAATCCAAATCCATTTACATGTTCCTTACAAGCACGTGCTTGCCCCATAGCATAGTATATATATTGCTCTATATAGCAACTGTGTCTTTTGGGTTGTCTGTCCTCAAGTACTTTAAACATAGCACCTTTGATGTACTGTCTCGTTAATATAACTTCAAATAGGTGTTCAAAGTGTAGCAAACATGCTATAAATTGACCAACCTGTAGTACTATATATTCCACTACATTGCTAAAAACCCTAGAGCTTGAATAGCTAGGAATGTCGCAAAAGTAATAATTAATTTATTACATTAATTTATTGGCTCTTGAAGGCATTTACTTCACACCTAAGTATGACTTGAGTGGGTACTTGAAGTTTACTAGGAGAATAACTTTGGGAAGGTACCATACAAATACACGCAGCTGACAATTCCATTACCTTCATATGTGTGTACTTACGGCTCCCACCTGTTTGTGTTCTTCCTATCTGGCTTCCAAAAAAAGGCAAATGACTAGTTTGCCAAGGACTTGTATAGATTTACAACTCAGAGAGGGAGCAAGTCATTAGCTAATGAATCCTAAGGGAAAATTTCTTCCTGGTGGTAGCAATCAAAGACACTTGTACAATCACTAACTTAGCAATATAAGCAGAAACCTAGTAGCAGCAATTAGAGGTCGTATTTCTGATGTCTGTTATTTAAAGATACCTTGGAATTTAGTAAAATTTGGAGGAATATGTGTCTAAAGAAAAAAAGTCCTACACCTGGCAATATTTCTTCATGTTTTGGCATAGTTGGCACATAACTCTGTTGTCTTTATCCTTCTTGTATTTAACTTGATTTTCTATAGGAAGAGGAAAGAGCCCATCTGCTTTAGGTGTGAGTCAAGCCATCGCTGTACTGTCAATATGGGCTGGAGGTATTCATAAATAATAGAGTACATCTTAGAAAATCCCCTTACAATCCTTAAGGTTGGGAAGAATGTTTAGCATCTGTAATGTTTGAGCTAGTATCAGCAGGGTTGGTCAGCCCTGCTGATCTTCAAGCTATTAATGTTCAAGTATGTTAAACATCTATCAGGCTCTCTCTCATACACCCCAGAAGGGTTTGTAGAAGTTACATATTGGTAGATATCAGTGGATAGCTGTGAAGGCCAATTTTTTCACAGCTTTGCCTGTTTCCATCTATTTTATTTTTAAAGTCCAGCTGTAATTGTTATGTACTGCAGTCATGCATCTTTGGTGTGATAGCTTCAAAATTTTCCACTGAATCACAAAATCACAGGCCTAAAAAATTGCTTGCACTCGGGTCAGTTATGTAAGATGAATAGCAGAAAAATAAAAAAAAACCACAAAACAAAACTAGACCTCCAAATAAATATAGCACCTGAACTATGTATTTCACAAAATAAATGAGTCTGTCTCAGTCTGACACTTCCATACACTGATTATCCAGTGGCCAGCATTCAAGGAAGCACAGACCGTTATCTTCAAATTCAAGGATGGCAGTTCAGGAGATGTAGCACAATTCTTCAAACGCTGGCTTAACCTCGTATGTAGTACATAAAATGGAAGTTGCTGAAAAGTAGCAAGCCAAAAAATGGATTACGCGATGAAGTTCAAGACCTTGACTTCCTTAATGTATATTCCCCTATTAGTCAAGAGGATTGAACGTATTTTCCCCTGTCCTGCTGGTCCAATAGACCAATAATGCATACGTGAGGTTTCAAAACCAGGTGTTAATAGTAGATACTGAACTAATGTAAACAGCTTGAAACTCTTTGGATTTTAATAGGATTCCACGGGATTTAAATCATCTAGGATTTGTGCTATGCTGTTAAGCAGAGATCTTCCTCTCTTAAAGAGTTAATACTTTATGAGGTTCCATAAATGGTTACTCATCAATTAACATTTTAAAAGGGCAGGGAGTGTGGTGTACAGTTAGTGTTTCACCCTCCACACCAGTGATAAATATCCAGTATGTAAACGACTGCTGTAGTCTTCAAAGGAATACCAAACAGCTTAAAAAAATCCTGTAAAAGGGAAATAAAAAAAAGGTTCTCCTTCTTAATCTTACCTCCACCATGCCTCTGCATAAAATGGTGAGTACATACTGGGAAGGCAGGAACTACGGGAAACAAATAAGCTTAAGTATTTTTATGTATTTTGTTGAAGCGTTAGAACAAATTATGTACAGGAGGGTTTAATTAAGAACAACAAAGTAATAGTCTATCCTATCAATAATTCCTTGAGCGGTCTTGTTCTTGTATTTATATTTATTTTGACTTTGCTCTCTTTCTTACTCTTTTTCTGATCAAAACACTCTGGTATTGCTTTCCCTTTGATATATATGTCAGAGCAGTTCCTAGGCACATTAAGGCAAAATAGAAATGTGATCAATTCATTCTCTTCTATCTACACTTTCTACTTTGCAAAAATGAAGAGAATGTCTAATACCTTTCAACAACTGAAGATGACTTGACTGGAATCTGGTGTGGTGAAAAAAAAAGATTTACTAAAAAGTGTACATTTTCACTGAAACAAAACTAGTTGTTTTCAAAGCTGGAGGACAGTCCAAGTTCCACCTCCATCTCTGATTCCGTATTTTAATTCAGGTTTTACCACTGCTTTTAAAAGGCTCTCCCAACACCTGGATGGTGCAATGGCTAAGGGATGCCCTCTGCCTCTCACTCCCATCTGATTCCCATCTGAGTTTATTTCTGGCCAGCTTGTGTGGCATTGTAATTTTGGTAATGTTGCTTTAGCCACAATTTATCTTTTCCATTCTTGGTGCATCATGTCTTTTATATCTCTTCCCAACCTTTTATTTTCCAGGCTAAATAAGTTAGGCTGACATAAGATAAGCTCTCCATTCTTCATCTGATTCTAGCAGATCTGTGCACCTGTTTCAGTTTTGAATAATCTTTCTTGAAAAAAGGTGACTGAGTTTGTGCACCGTATTCTACATGAGATCGTCTACGGTATCACTAATGCTTCACCAACCTTCCCACAAACCACGCGTCTGATGTCTGTTAAGGTCATTACTGTATACTGTTTCTGTCTCCTACTCACCCCTTGGTCAACCAGAAATTGCTGTCCTATTTCTCTGTAGTTTCCAGTGGATCTGGGATAGATTTGTCTGTCCTCATCTAAAGAGGTTTGGATCAGGTGCACAAGCATGCATTTCCATGGTTGAACTTCCTCGCGTTTCCGTGACTGCATTCCTCAAGTCCAAGGCCTCCTCAGTTTTAACACTTCATGTCAGAGGGAAATGACCTTATGATGTGCCTAATCTTTTCATCAAATTCAGTAATAAAAATACACAGAGCAAGACTAACCCTTAAATTAGGCCTGTGCTGTTCTTTGAAGACCTATACCAACAACCTTCCTTCAACCTAGTACTTCTCCTTTCAACAGTAGCCATCTTCCATTGAACTTTACTTAAAATTTCTTCACCACTTCCCTCCTTTTCAGTCTAATAAATTCCCTTTTGGTTGCATAGTCAGATCTACAAATCTGTATTTGCTGGGATCGCTTTTCCCACCTCTTGAAAAGGACTTCTATTTTACTTTGTATCATTTCTGGCTTGACAATGCTTGTTAAGAAAACTTGTTCCCTGACTTCCAAAGTAAGTTTTGTAATGGAGATTAAATGGTTTCTTTTCTCCCTTTCACCTCAGCAGGCATATTGAACTGCTTTTTTAATATCATGCCATCCATTTCTGCAGCCTCTCTCCTATTATTCCTATTATTTTGCCCCAGGATCATTGTTACGGGAAGAAAGTACGATGAAGTGTTTGTTAAATTCTGAGCCAGCCTTTTATCTTATCCTTACTGTACCACAGCCTCCTGCTTCTTTAGCTTCCCCTACCCTGAATCAATCCATTGACATTTCCTTAAGTACCTTTTGCAAGGACTCCCTCAGTTTTTCTTGACAACATGCTTAGGTCTAAGGAACTCTGCTTGAAGGCTCCAGTTTTATTTGCATACCTTTTTTTTTCCCCCCTCTTTTTCTTTCTCCTGTTCCCTTACCCACCATTCTTTGTGGACGCTTTGCTTATTCCAAATTTCCTTTTTAAGATAACTAACTATTTTCATGCAGTTAGCCACGAGCACACATTCACAGAGTGGTTTTTCTTGGGTTTTTGTTGTTTGGGTTTTTTTTTTCCTATTTCAGGTATTATTAAGAGACTTGCTTTGAAGAAATTACTACTAAGACCTTCATACCTTCGGACAGACACACTCGCTTGAGTCCTTCTCTCTCACACTCTGAAGTTCGATGCAGTTTAAAGTATATCCCTAGGGAGCTGAGAGTGCTGAAGGCTTGGAATTCCTTCAGCGGAACAGAGCAGTCAAAGGCTATCCGCTTGAAATCCAAAACTTGGCTTAGAGGTTTATTTTTCCCTTAACGCTTTATTTAATTTAAATGAATGCAAACCATAATCACCTAATAAAAATGATAATTCCTTGTGTGATGAGGATTTCTCCCGTTGCCTACCTGATCCATTGCTGTATACTCTTGATAGGTAGAAGATATTTGGTGAATTTGTGCTCGTGTTTGTCAGGCAGAGGGCTGATCTTTCTAATGTGAGCATGGGTCGAATATTCTTAATACACTATTTAGTCCTACACAACTTCTGGTTGCATAGACAAATGATTATTAAGAGCAATAAATGTTAAAAGGCCTTTTCCAGGCAAGTGAACATCTATATTCTAGCCAAAGCATAAGCAAACATTGCATGCTCATTAGCAAAGAGGACCAGCTGTGAAAATGAGGAGTCTACCTGTGAATGACTGAAATAACTTGACCTTGTTTCCCTTTGACATATGCTTCTGCTAGAGGAACCTCCCTTGGTTGAGTAGACCAACTGATAAAGTATCTGCTCCTTGTCAGGGAATACAACTCAGGAACTCTGCAAAACTTATTTACAACGGATCTCTGAAAAGCAGACTTCTTGTGTCTTTGACATCAGCAGTCAAATATGACAAATGGGGCAAATGGCTTGCATATCTTCTTATTTATGTAAAAATGAGCCATAGGTCTTCACTTTCGCATAAATGTGGTAGGCGCTCGTAGAAGTTTTCCCACTGGCAGGTCAGCATTTCTTCCCTGACCTGTTTTTAGCTGATGAGAGTAGTTTGCTAAGCGCTGTCAAATGAAAGCAGAATAGTTTAGGGGCTGCAGCGGTGAAACTTTAAAAATGCCATAGCATTAATAATTGTAAGAGAGAGGTGTTTCCCAGCCACAGGAGGCTGCAAGTTCACTATGAAATTGCAGGCAGGGTCCCTTAGGTGAGTAACAGTAAGAACTTGAATGCTTTTCTTTTCCGTAGACTTAATATGCTCTGTTTCTGAGTGCCATTTAAAAGCTTTATTAAAATGCCACACATGCACTGCTTTATTAATAAAGATCATTTTAGCAGTCTAGTGTTCTGAATAGAAGAGCAAAATGCAGCTGGCCTATCGTAACTAATGATTAGGTTTAATTCAGAAAGGAGCAAAATACTATAAACTGGTATTCATAAAGCTATTAAAATCAACGTTTAGAATATATGTTTTTTCTTAGCTTATTCAAAATGAGACAGAAATGTAGGATACAGAGGCACAGCTCAGGTGAGGCAGCAAAGTCAACATGACAGGTTGTTATAGCTAATGCTGTTGAATATGAACTTAGAGACAGACTTGCATCTCCTTTACCCCGATATTTAACTTCATTTGGTTTTTACAAAAAGTACTCATACGTAGCAAAGGGAGGCGTCAGCTTGTTGGCCAAGAGTCAGACTTCTGGCCTGACACAACAAGTCATCTCATAGAATCATAGAATGCTATGGGGTTGGAAGGGACCCCCGGAGATCATCTAGTCCAACACCCCTCGCCAGAGCAGGGCCACCCAGAGCAGGTTGCACAGGAACTTGTCCAGGAGGGTTTAGAATGTCTCCAGAGAAGGAGACCCCACCACCTCTCTAGGCAGCCTCTGCCAGGGCTCCGCCACCCTCACAGGAAAGAAGTTCCTCCTCATGTTTAGGTGGAACTTCTTATACTCAAGTTTGTGCCCGTTTCCTCTTGTGCTGTCACTGGGCACCACTGAAAAAAGACCAGCCCCATCCTCCTGACACCCTCCTTTTAAGTATTTGTAAGCATTGATCAGATCCCCCCTCAGCCTTCTCTTCTCCAGACTAAAAAGTCCCAAGTCCCTCAGCCTTTCCTCATAGGAGAA
>JAOQGH010000012.1:46941976-46953864 GCA_025769975.1 Gallinago jamesoni
TTAAATTGAGGATCCAAGTTGTTAAGATGTTCAGGTTCATATGTGTTTTTAAACTGCTCCTGCAGTTACCTTGTCAATTGGATCAATCAACTCAAAGACCCAGTATATACAGTTTTTGTTGTACCTCTTAGTGTACTTTATACCGTTTATAAAGGTGCCCAGCTCATTTCTCCCTTAGGTTCACGCATTCTCTTTCAATTCAAATTACCTAAGGAATTATTTACCAGTAAACATAAAGTGACTTGTATTGATTTGCCAAACGTTTCTGTTAACAAAAATTCCAGTGAAATGCTTGCTTCTCAAGTGCGGTTTTATTTGGGTTGTTTTTTTGGTCAAAACCTCTGGTTTTGAGGAAGTGTTCGGTTCTCCTGATTGTGTAAACTTTTGTCAGGAAGCTTGCCCTGGTCACAGATGAAATTTCAAGTCAAAAGAGTAGAAAAACGTATCCTAGCTTAAATCATGCAGCCCTACCTGCAATTAGAGACCGATCTCAGGCAGTTAAGTTAGGAGCTCAGTCTCCCTATTGTTATAAACGGAACAGAGACTGACATTGTTTTTTCAAAGGTGATTTAGAGGAAAAGCTTGCCTTATGTGCTCAGAATTAGCCTCTCCGAGGGGAAATCTCTTTTTTTACATTGATCGTAGCAGGCAGCCGCCACTGAGTTAAAAGCTTGAATTTAAGTAGGGTGAACACCACTGCGAAGCTGTCAGAGCCAGGTCTTGAACCTTGCCTACCAGTTGTCTGCTCCCCTGGCAGGTTAGTCTCTTGGACTTTCCCCTCTTCTGCCCACAGGCTCTCTCAAAGCCATTTTGAAAAGCTGCAGTTGCTTTTTTTTTTGCTTTTTTTTTTTTATGTCAACGCCGAACAAAATCCTTCAAACTTTGAAAATTTTTTGCTAAGTGGAACTGCTGTTTTCCAGCCAGCCCTATAATGGAAAGTTATGCACCTAGGACAAAAAGAGAGAAAAAATGTGAGCCTATCCAGACTTCAAAATGTGAAGTGCTGCTATTAAACCGTAGCTACGAGATGAATCATGTACCGCTTTCGTGAACTATGGGCACACAGGAGTCTGGCAGGTTCACAGCAGTCAGATCTATCTCGTGTAGTTAGTCGAAATGACAAATGGACTTCATCCTGCTGGCTGTTAAAGACCCAGACTAACAGTTAACTTTTTCTTTCCCCTCTGTTCCTGCTCTCACTCAGATGCTTTCATCCAGGACCAGGCTCTCTGGTACAAGGAGCCGATGCAAACTCCGCCGTTACAGGGAAAACTTACAGGTTTCCAAGCTTCGCCAAGTTTAAAGATCCCTGTTAAGAAAATGGATGGTGGTTCTTCTCTTAGCGGGAGGGACCTTTTATAAACACTGTGTGGATGCTGGCACTCCAGCCAGAAGGAATTCTTGGGAAAAAACAAACCCTATAGTTTGTACTTTCACCTATACCCAAGCTGTGCTCACTTAATTCAAAAA
The DNA here is from genome assembly GCA_025769975.1 of Gallinago jamesoni. NCBI lineage: Eukaryota > Metazoa > Chordata > Aves > Charadriiformes > Scolopacidae > Gallinago > Gallinago jamesoni. The sequence continues at coordinate 46,943,447 of JAOQGH010000012.1, forward strand.
GAAGTGCCTTAAGCTGCATCTTATTTTCCTTGAATTGTCTGGTGGTACGTGGTCTGTGTCCTTGCTCGATGCCTGTTTATCTCTTGATGTAGCCTCATGTTTTCATTACGTGTTTATGCAGGAAACTATATATAAACTTAAAACCTAGGTAATAGAAATCATGTTCCTTATGCAGAAGAAATGAAGCCCTCTTCTTAGCGTCCCCTGTCATCTTAGTGTCCTCCTTTCTGGGTAGGTAGCTGAAGACCAATGCAACTCAGGAGATCCCTCATCAACTGCACTGCCAGTGGGGGGATTTTGTGCTCCTGCCTCCCCAGCAGCTTGGGCTCCCATGGACTTCCCTGGACTGTGATTCTGTGCTTCGACGGCGCTGGTTTTTTTAGCAGTATCCAAGAAAAACTTCCTTAGAGATCATCAAAGCTAAAATGCATGTCAACAGCTGTAACAGACCTACTCAAATCCTGCTAGATTGTAGATAAATTCAAAGCATTTCACAAAAGGTTCAAAAAATGACAGCCAAGCCTTAAAACAAAAATCCTAATCCAGCCTGATCTGCCTCTGAGGAGAGCTCAGTTAGGACTAGATGCTGGCCATAAGAAGCAGCCACTCAGTCTGCTAAAGAAAAGGTCAGACCTTATTTAAACAAGATGAGAAAACAAACCTATTTTTTTCTGGCACTGTTGGGGACACACTGCAATAAATACAAGTAGCAATAGAGGTAACGTCATCTGGTCTTTACTACCAGCTGCTGAGTTCCAGAAAAAAAATCTCCTTTCCATGAGTTATCATCCCTCCAGCACAGTTGTACTCATAGCCATGACTGTGTATTAAAAAAAAAACAAAACAAAACACCAGCTGACAGGAGAAAATGGATATAAATCTCAGAGGTTACTCCTGCATCTGCTCTTCAGTTCGGCAGCGGTCAGTAGCTCTGATTCCTGCTGCAACGTGTCACACTCTTAAATTAGTACTAGTCTGCTGATATCAGGGATTGTACCTACCTTCATGGAAATTCCCCCTTTTACACAGCACGTTCTGTCCTAACTTAACTTTCCTTCCCTCTTCCTTCTTGTATTCCCCTGCTGCCCCAATCCCACGTGCAGCCCCGCGCAATACGCCGCTCCTGCTGAGGTCACTGCTGTTATTCTTGTCACATAAGGCATCACAGTGTTTCACTGGTTTAAGATCCTTCTCTTTCCTATCAAATAAGTAGCTCCTGTTAAATCCCTTGGCATCTTATGTCAGTACCAACCGCTCTTTTCTGTCTCATCACCAAAAATATGGAATTTGGGTATGCTTCGTTTATTAGGCGAGCGCAACCTTATGACAGTGTTGCAAGCTTTTTCCCTTTTTCTTTTCCTTTTTCATTAGATGTTTGTGTGCAGGTTTTCATTAGCAACAGTTTCACTTTAGAAGATTCTGAAGGATTTGAAAAAAATCTACTTTAACATTTAGAAATAGTTACAGCCCTAAATTCTCTGCCTTTCTGTTCACAGTGTTCTGTGTGTAACTATCTTTTTATGTGAAGCTGGCTATCTCAGTATAAAAACACATTTTTGCAGTTCAGACAGTCATTTTAATCTTGAAAGTTTGATAGAGGTAATTTGAGGAGGAAAGTTGTGCAGCTGGTGAGAATAAAAATAAAATGGTTTTGTTTTGCAGGGTTGATCTTGAAACAATAGCTGGCTAAAGATGTTCAGCAGCTTGGAGGTTTAGGAAAAATACAAGAGAAATAGATTAGCCTGAGGCAAAAGGAGTCAAAGATGTACGATAAATCTCATCCACAACAACTCTTGCTAATTAACATCTCCAGATATATGTATTTACATTCTTGACTTCTCGAAGCAGTATTTAGGCCTTCAGACATCTCCATCAAGTGCCAAGTAACTGTATGTCTCATATATGACAATATCATCATTAAGTTAAACAGATTTTTCCCGTGGAGAGTTGGCCTATTCTTTACATAGGACACTGAATGCATTTTATTTTTTTTTCTGGGCATGACTAGCATGTAACAACAAGAAGACAAAAGACAGATTGAGATGGAAACTTTCTGTACTAGTAACAGGTTCCTTGGAAACTGGTACCACAGGCGGAATTTTCCCCCAAATGGTTTGGACGTACTTTTTGAAAATTAGAATACAACTAGAGTGGATGTGTTGAAAGGGAAAAATGCATGCCCTAAGTTGCACTTTGAGAAGAGCTTTAATGAAAAATGTGCTGTATCTGGACTGGATCTGCAAACAAACAGATCTCTGCCTTGGTGGACAGTAAGATAAGTGGATGCAGAACAAACGACAGAGAAGATGTTATTGAGGTAGGAAAAAATTTTAATTGGCGTATCACATATCTGGTAGCTGCTTGGAGGACTTTATAACTGGAGACACAATACGAAGGAAACACCTGAGTGGGTGCTCAGGTGAAGCGTGGAGAAGCCCAGAGGAATTAACTAGATTTGTTTGACCTGTGCTGTCACTTTTCCCCCCGGATCCAGGGCTTCAGGCCAGAGTGGTGCCAGGGCAGCAACATGGATCTGCCCCTGGGCCATATGGGTGGCTGTTAGACTGGTGTCAGTGGCCAAAGTGGCCACACACCCAGGCCTCCAGAGTGGGTGACGAGAAACAGCGTTCACAGGATGGGATAGCATCAAGTCTTCGGGAGGGATAAAAAGAAGGTGGAAGGCAGCAAATTTGCTGCCAGGTTGCAAAAATAGGGTGAAGCGTGGGAAAGAAAAATTGCAAGTCAACCAACAAACACCGTTAATATTCTCTGAGGCACAAGTTCCTAAGCCCATCTTCCCACTGGAGCAGAAATGGAAAGATGGAAACAAGTTGTAAAATTCGTATCTGAATCTCTGTTTGTGAATAGGCAGCAAAAAAGGGAGTGCAGAAACCTGGGGGATCAAATAAATCAAAACACCTATCGGTTTGGGGGCTTTTTTAAAGCCAATAGAGCATGTAGTACCCAAACTCTGGCATTGTTCTTCTAGTTCTTTCTTCGACTGGAAAACGAGGTAGCATCATCTCAGAGTTAAAGCACAGTAGCTAAGGAAGAGCTTTGGGCAGCCTTAATTCACAGAAAGTATGAATTTGAAAAAAGGGCCTAGGAAAGACGAGAAAACAAAGAGAGCAGCATAGGTGTCCCCCTGTACCCATCTATATTTGGTCGTGGAGGAGCAGATTGACAGAGATGGTTTAAAAAAACAAGAGGAGAAGGGTTGAATAAAGTCAGCCAGATAACAGGGTGCCAAATGTGGCTGGGTGTTTTTTCAGGCTGCACGCAGGAAGCTTTTGGTTTTAATGCCTGGTGTAAAAGAGTAAAAAAAAAAAGAAAAAAAAAAAAAAAAAAGTTTTTTTTCAAAACAAACCACAAAAAAAAACCCCACAGCCCAGCCCAACCCCAAGCCTTTACTTGGGAAACGTGCTCGCTGAAGCCAGCGGGATTTAGCAGTAAGCACAGACCTTAGGACTTGGCCCGGTGACAGTATCTTTGTTGTAGAGCTGGGCACTTACATGTTTTCATTGCAAAGCAATTTCAACAGCACAAGTTTGGAACCCCAGGAGTAGGAGTGGAAACGCTGGCAGAATATTAACTGTAACAACTCCCAGGAGATCTCAGTCTTCCTTTTTGCTTTGAGACAGTGCAAATGCGATTATGCGGGATCTGGGGCTGATGTTAATTTGCCCTCGGTTAGTACCAACCTCCCTGCCAGATGTGTTTCCATATTTGCTTCAAGACACATACTACCATTTAAAGTATTATAAAACAGCTCTGCAAAAAAAAAAAAAAAAATTAGGGAAAGCAAATGGGTAAAATAAGTTACTGGAAATTTTTTTGCTGTAGGTAGACCAGCGCTTTTTAGCAGAAGACTTTTTTAAAGGTCCAAGGAAGTTGTGTTGAGCTTTAATTTCTCACAAGATTGATAGTGGAGCGTAACGATGCACACTTCATAGATGGACAGGCACGAGACACAATCAAGGATGATTAATCTTACATTTGGAATCACATTCACTGCAGATTATTCATGAGAAGGAAAAGGAGCAAAACTCAGGCCCTGTTATTATTATTCTTGAAGACTCTCAGCAGGTAGATACCAGGGTAGCTTCCTTCACCTCAGCGAGGCTGCCTGGATTTATATTACTCTGAAATCCAGCCTTTTAATCTCTAAATTTTGTTGTGCCTCTTCTGCCACAGCAAAGATTAGTAAGTGACTAAATCGGGAGGTACTAAAGAGAAATCATTGTTCCATTGAGGAGCTGAAATGGAAAAGAGATATCCAAACAGGACAGCAAAATGGGGGATTCCCAGAAGGGACCTTGGAGATAGCAGTCCAAATTCTTTCTATGTGGAGAGGCAAGAGATAACCATGTGTGCCTCATCCTAACGAGGATGAAGTATGGAGATGGCCTGCTGCTTAGCAACCAGATGCCTGAGGTGAAACCCAAAGTACAAAACAAGATGTTGTAAACACATACCTGTCTTAAAAGTGCAGGGAGAGTTAAAAAAAAAAATGGAAGGATTGTTCCTAATCACCTCTTGCTCTCTTTGTCAGCTTCCTGGTTGGTTTCTGGAGGAAGGACTGGGGACAATTCGATGGCCAGACCATGAAGGAGAGACAGGAGCCACACAGAGGTTTGCAGCTGGTTTTTCCACCAGCCACCTTTCATAACCTCAATTATGAAAGCTCTCCCACGGCTGGTGCCACCCATGTTGGAGAGGCTGTTTAGCAGCAGGGAGAATGTAATCCTGGATATAAATCTGGGATTTGCAGTCTTTCCCTCTGCTCCCGGGAGGAGCAGCTCTTCTTTTGCTAGATGAGGCAAGTTCAGAGGGACAAAACATTTTCCAACCTCGATGTAAAACAAGCAACAGGCTTTGGACGTGGCTGAAGTGTTGCTTAGTTAGATGTGTTTTGATTTATGCACATGTTCACGAAGGAGGAAGAATTGATGATCATTAAGCTCAGCCCAATGAACCCAGCAGATTTTACCTTGGGATCCTTAAACTGATTTTCATGAATCAGACGATAAACTTCGCAAACCTATAGGAAAGCATCTCTGAAAGAGCTTGAGATGCTGCAAATTTGAGGAAGACTGGCTGGTTTTCCTCTCTGCTAGAACCAGGCTGAGTACAAACCGTGGCAGAGTGATATTGCAAGCATTTTCCCTAAACTAACCTTGAATCAGACCTGTTAAGAAGCCAGAAGAAATACTAATAGAGACTAGATCTCTCAGGAAGGGAAATGTAATATGCATTCTTTTCTTTCTAGATTACTCTTTCTAATATAGCTTGGTTAAATGAAAAGAAGGGAATACACCAAAATAGGGCTGTTCTAAAACACAACAGCAAAAATTCCCTTAGATACAAAATTTATTAAAGGGGGGGATTCTATTTAGTTTTATACTAAAAAGCCTTAAAATCTTCTGGATTTGACATGGATGCAAGTATCATGTTTATTTTGCATATGTTTCCTCCTTTTTACAAACTGTTTTCAGCTATTTAAGCGACAGTGAGACTTTTAAAGTTAATATGAAAATATATCTGGTAGGGAAGGCAATACAAGCTCAGGGTAAGTCACAATTGCAGAATATCTAATCCTTTTTATGCCTTAAGATTAACTAGACAGTTCTGAACATAAAGGAGACAAAAAAAGGATTTCCCTGACATTTGATGGCAGTTGTTATAGTTACTAATTTGTTTGTTTTTCCTTAAATTGGTTCCTCCCTGGGCTGCCTTATTTGTCCTGTCGCATCTTATGCTCAGTTTTGAAAACTATATAAAAATATTTGGAGCAAAAAGGAGACTTTTTCATACTTTCAGGCCTTGAAACTTTCAGCCCTTTATTTCACGTTTGTCTCACCTATTTTGCTATTCTTGGTTCCTTGCGATATTAGAAGAAGATGTACCCAAAGCTATAGGATAATTTGAAAACGGCTGCGGAAGGGATTGTTGGGAACTAGCTGAATTTTTTCAACTCGGTTTAAACCAAACCAAAGAGTCGTAGAGAACGACTGTGTGCTGTGCCTCTTGATAATTTAGAGGTCTTGCTAATTAGAGAGGCAAAGGCCCAGCTGCCAAGGATGTTGTAGATTAGGAGAGGGCTGAGAACTTGTGATTCAGGGTGACACTTTGTGGGAGCAGCGACAACTGAGCATCCCTTCAGACTTGATGCTTTCAAAAGCCTGAGGCTCTTTCAGGGATTTTTTGCTGTTACGATCTGACGTACCAAACAGAGCATTTTGGTGTAGTTAGGACTCTGCGTTGGGACAAAATCACAGAAAGAGCCCTGCCTGAAAAGGTTTAAATCCTACAGAGGCTTGAGGATCAGTGAGTGGGTTTCAGTGTAGGGCAGGGAGGAGAATCTGAAGATGACAATCAGAGCAGCAAGAGCCAACCAGAGTAGTTGGAGGTACCAAATAAATCACTAACAATATTATCGTTAGGTATTACAGCAAATGTCTCCCCTTAGTCTAGCCCAATACAGTATTCAAGCAGACAGTCTGATTTATTTATTTTTTTACAATGATAACAAACATATTTGTTCTAATGCCAGCTATGCAATCTGTTTGGGGAAAACACACAAATATAATGCAGATTCTGCAATAATGAGCAGCCCCTCTTTGTAGCAAACTAAAAGGACACAGCTTCTGAGAAAGCTGGCTAGGGCAGAAACAAAATACATGGGAGGGCCAGATTCTCAGACTGTATAAATCAGCTACAGTTGAAGTCAGTTTAGCTAATTCAATTTGTATTAGTGGAGTATTTGTACTATTTATTATTTAGGAAGAAGGTAGTAAAAAAGGAATCGGCTTTGCTCACAAATTTTTATCACAGATGCTTTGCCAGTAAACAGTACCAACCCCTTAAGTGTTGGAAATATCCTGTTATCTTCTTAATTCTATAAGACATGGTACTTCTCTCATCAGCAGGCAAACACACATATTATTCATGAAATCGCGTACTGGCTTTGGGCATGTCATAATCTTATTTTTGCTCATTAAAATGCCAAGGCAGTGCTTTTTCAAATTAAATCCAGGGGAAAAAAAAAAACACAAAACCTTGTCTGAGCTCAAAAATCACTTACTTCTGTATCCCTCTGTTTTGCAAAGAAAATCATTAGCTTTTGTGCTCACAAAAAGTAAGTACTTCGGTAACATCCCGTCCTTCAGCAGATCTGGTTAACACCTGAAGTACATTCGGAGGGTTCCTGAAACAAATTGAATGTTCCTTGACCCAGAAAACGGACCGTACTCAGTAGAATAGATCCCATTCATCAAGATCTCTTTTTTTTTTTTCTTTCCCTTATTGAAAGGATTTTGATCTGAGTCTCTTTTGGTAATATCCCACGTACCTGACGTGCTCTCGAGTGAATCGGCACAACATCATCTGGGCACTGTATGTTGAAGTCCTTCTTTTGTAGTGATGGGAGAATTAAATAATTTGGAAACATTCCCTAAGAAGCTAAGAGGAATAAGAAATGATTCCTCACAGGAGCTGGATGTTTATCTCACAGCAGAGTGAAATCTGCTGACAGAGCATTTTTAGCCTGCATCACTAAACAAAATAAGTATGTTTTATAGGAATTGCAGGAACCAAACTGGCTTGGTAGTTCTTTTCAACACTGTTAATACCCTGTATTACTGGTAATCCATCTAATGATATTGTTAATACTAGTGTCAAGAAAGGAATAGAGAAAAGCAAGCAGTACCTTTTTTTTTCTTTTTTTTTTTTTTTTAATTTTTACTGCTAGGACAGTAACAATACAGCAGATAGATGATGTCTGAAAATGAGGGCTGGTTTATATGGTCTGTCAGTAAAGTACAGCATCAGGAAGAGTGTGGCCAGCAGGTGGAGGGAGGTCATCCTGCCCCTCTGCTCTGCCCTGGGGAGGCCCCATCTGGAGCACTGGGTCCGGTTCTGGGCTCCCTAGTTCCAGAAGGACAGGGAACTGCTGGAGAGGGGACAGCAGAGGGCTACAAAGGTGATGAGGGGCCTGGAGTATCTCTCTTATGATGAAAGGCTGAGGGACTTGGGTTTTTTTAGTCTGGAGAAGAGAAGGCTGAGGGGGGATCTGATCAACACCTATAAATACTTCAAGGCTGGGTGTCAGGAGGATGGGGCCAGTCTTTTCTCAGTGGTGCCCAGTGACAGGACAAGAGGAAATGGGCACAAACTTGAACATAGGAAGTTCCACCTAAACATGAGGAGGAACTTCTTTCCTGTGAGGGTGGCAGAGCCCTGGCAGAGGCTGCCCAGAGAGGTGGTGGAGTTTCCATCTCTGGAGACATTCCAAACCCGCCTGGACATGTTCCTGTGCAACCTGCTTTTGCAGGGGGGTTGGACTAGATAATCTCCAGAGGTCCCTTCCAACCCCATAGCATTCTGTGATTTTTCGATACGGTCAATAAGTCCGGTTCATTTGTTCATTTCTCCTGTAAGATAGTTAGGAGTGGAACCATACAAAAATAATCTCCCTGTTGGCCCCACGGTGCAGGAGCCCCTGCTGCTGGCAAGGGTGGCTTGCAGTGGCTCAGAAGGGGACAGGACCAAGCCTGATGTGGGCAGGCTCCATGAGGGTTGCTCTGAAAGCCAAAGGTGATGGCCCAAGCTTCAGGAAGGGGAAGGAAGTGTCTGTGTGTAGGATGTGGAGGGAGTGAGGCTTTCCCTCAGCTTTGAATGGTGAGAAGGTGTGATGAAGAAGCTATGCTGTAGAAATGGTGATGTCCTAGGGGACGTTAGTGTGACTTAGGCCTGAGGTGTCAAAGCAAACCTCCCAGCCGTTGCTGCTCACCCCACTTTGGTCCCCGTTGCGGTGCAGACTCCATCAGTTGGGGGTTTGCTCCTGCTTCAGGTGTGCACCTAATGGAGATGGTGTGTATGTTGGGTCCTCCCCAACCCCTGTTTCGTTCTCTACATTCCCTCCTACTAAGCCACAGCGACTGCTGGTGTAGACAAGCTGCAGAGGCAAGGGAAAAAGAGCTTCTAGATATCAAGGAGCAGTTAGGAACCTGAATAAATTATTCTTTGCAGGGTGGGCGATTATCTTTTGTAGTTGCAAAGCTGAGGATTATAAAACAGCTCAAATCACTGACATCTCCCCAACTTCCACGGGAAGTTCTTAAACCAAAATTGTAGAAAGGAGTTGTGTGATTTCAGTGCTTAAGTCAAATAAAGCCTTAGTGAGGGCAGGTGCAATTCCCATTCGCATCAAAAGCAGTGGCCCCTTGTTAACACGAGGACTGAATTTCAATAGCTGTCCCCCTGCCTCCTCTTTTCTGGTTAGAGCAGCAGAAGTGGTGTGGTATAGGGGAATTAGGAACAGAGGAGGTGCTGATAAGCTGCAGTTTGTCAGAGCTTTCTAATCCCTTGAAGCTTGAACATTCAGTAACTCTGAGGAAGATGGAGATTGTGCTGGACGATACTGGAAAAAAAAAAAAAAAAAAAGAAAGAAAAAAAACCCAAACGGTTAATCATGCTCTGAGGTTTAGCTATTGCACTTATCTCTGCCTTGCCTGCGGGGTGTATGTGCAGTCACTGAAAGTCTGTGTGACCGATAAAATGCTTTTAACGAGAGACAAACTTTTTTTTCCCTGACTCTCATTTCAGGCCAGAGGAACATCCTGGGTTCGATATCAAGGGTTCCTGTTTCTGAAGTGTCAGTGTTGCGAATTATCCTGATGCCGTCACGAGTCTGGAAAAGCTCTTGGGCTTGTGGGACTTTTATATTTGTTTTTATTTAAATGAAAGCTAAGTTGTAACCTTCCTTGCAGAGGAGACTGTGAAAGGCTTAGGCAATTTATCTCCAACATGTTTATCAAAGCCTTTTTGTGCTTGGTGTAGGGGTTTTCCTTCAGTCCCAAGACATGATTTTTCACTGAAGCATTGAAGTAGCAAGTGCAGAACAACGCTAGTCGCAGGTTTTTCCAAAGTTTCTTCCTAAGATTTAACTTTGGACTCATTAACTCTGCAGAAATAAATTATGAATAGTAAAATTTGCATACTTTCCTCTCTATTGATAGAGCTGATTCCCATCTCAGGTGAATGCTCTATCAGAAGCCTATGGCATCACAAGTTCATTATGGCAGATCGAAATCAGGCATATTCGATTATATTTGAAATCCTCCAATAAAAGAACTGGGGCTGGGCCAGAGCAAACTTCAAAATAAGGAAAAGCTGTTATTTGAGGTAAGGAAAGTGTTGCTGACTGCAGCAAAATAATCACTTATGTTTTTACGTTTTTCTAATGTATACCATTTGTACAGCAACCTGCCCTTGTCCTCACTTGGGCCAGCTTCTCCTGAGTAAGCAATCACATACCAGTGCCCTAGTTCAAATTCTCTCATGGGCCTAGTGTGAGAAAGGAAATTCGGATCAAACTTTAAAACCTGATGCCGGTCTTCTATTGCCCTATATGCTCT
>JAOQGH010000012.1:46954342-46966809 GCA_025769975.1 Gallinago jamesoni
GTTTGTTTGGACACGCATAGCCATAGGTTCCCCCTCTTTGGAACCCTGTTGACTTTTCTGCCTGGGGGAAGAAGGGCTGCTGGTACCTCCCTTGACCCGCAAACAACTGTCCATAGGAAAACAGGACAAGGGTAGTCAAGGCAGAGCTCCTTAAAATATACTTAATATATGTCCAAACCAGCAGAGCAGTTGTTTCATGATAAAACAAATAGTGTATCGCTCAGCTTAGTCTCCCTTCTGCGGCAGAAGCAGTGTCTTGAAATTTAATTAACTTCATGTGGCACCGTAGAAATGGATGGCAAATCAATAATGAATGCCATTTCAGTCACCTCGTGGTGTTGTAATTCTCTGTGTTTTGCTACACTAATTAGGCCTGACTGCGGTGAGAAGTATTTCAGGAGCAGGGGGGCGTGAATTATTGCTGAGTTCCTGACTGTTACTGGGCAGATGAAGTCATCTCAGCACTGGGTAACCTCAGTGATTTCAGGAGCCAGTGACTTAACATCCAAACTGAAGAGGGAAAACCTTCACATTTTGTCGGTGGTGTTTGTTGTAGAGTGAGTTTGGGGCTCCTAGCCCATGACTTAAGCTTCAGAAACCACAAACTGCTCTTACCTCGTATTTGGCATTTAATTGCTCTTATTTACATATTCCCTCAGAGACTGAGGGTTTCTTGCAAACAGGGATTTCCTCGCTTTGGATACAGGGCTTCTCCCACGAGAGAGTCATGGGTGAGAGCGGTGCATGTGGGATGGGGGCTCTGATCCCTCCCTGCTCCCAAAGCCTCTGAGAAGCAGCAGCTCAGAGAGCAGAATGCAGTTTGCTCCCCTGCACCCACCCCAGACGCTGTTACCTGGAGGAGATGGCAGCTCTTTACTGGACTCAGGGAGTTTGTTATGGAACGTAGGGAGGAGAGAGCTGGAGTGGCTCCCTTCTCCAGGAACAAGCTGCCTGTCTCTGAAGGCAGAAGAGAGGCTTCCACCCTTGAGGCTCCTCTCCAACAGCTCGCTTTCAACCGCATCCTGATGGATCTCAAACTCAAGCTGTGGAGAGCGAGTGCTCTGAGGCCACTAAGTCGGTATGACGGACCGGTGCCAGGCTTTTTTGGGAAAGAGTGTGGACTCCTTCCTTTTCTATGAGTGTGAGTTATGATTCCTGGTCATGGTTACTTCTAACAGAAACAGTTTCTCAGATGAAGGGTTCCTGCCGGTTGCCACAGGCAGCCTGAGCTGCGTGGAAAATCTCAGTTGTTCCGTGACGTTCGTCCAGAGAACTGTGGCAGCGATTGGAACGATTTTGCAGTGGTTGGAATAACGCTGAGTGAAAGGAAAGGTGTGGTGCTTAATAGCCTGGCAATCAGGAAACTGTACAACAGGCAAGAATATATACAAATGTGTGTTAACTAGTATTAATTGATGCATTAACTAGCAATTGGCTATTAATTATACTGTTACTGCTCCTTAGACTTCTTTCCTTTAAAGAAAAACAAGAATTTCTTGCAGTCAACACTGCATATAATCTCTGTTTCTGCCAAACTCAAGAAATTTGAATGTATCAAATATATTTACTGAATTTACTCCTCTTGTACTGCTGTTTAACAGCTGTTCCTGAAAAGGCTTTACAGGCTGCTTAAGGAGACCATGCAAGGATGAATAATACTTTCTTTACAAGTTTTCTCATGCTTGAATACAAAGGATGTATTATCCAATTTGTACAACTGTCTTTGCTGTCATACCTGAAAGAAAAGCCCAATAGAAGCATTCATTGGGGCTATCAAGTTTATTGTCTGTCAGAAAGCATACGTAGAGTAGTTTATTCTCTGATTGGGATCTGTTTTCTTTGCTCTGAAATGGCTGGTTTAAATTCTAAAGTGAATTTTATTGTTCAGGTGGTTCAAGGTCTGCCAGTGGCTCCGAGGTTCACTTGCCAACAGCACACCCCAAACCCGGGAGCTTTGCCATGCTGTTGAAGAGGAAAAAGGCAGTAATTGTAACTGGCTTATTTATTGCAGCTACAGAAACTGAAACGATCCCTCTCCTTCAAGACCAAAAGCTTGCGGAGTAAAAGTGCGGACAATTTCTTCCAGAGGACTAATAGCGATGTGAAGCTGCAAGTAGACTTGATGCCCGAGGTGAGCACGAGCACTGGGCAGCTCCCCAGCTCGGAGAGCCAGGCGTCCTCCCCCACCAGAGCCCAGCAGCTGCCAGAAAACAACAAGGCTCACATCTTCCAGGAGCACATCTTCAAAAAACCCACCTTCTGCGATGTCTGCAACCACATGATTGTAGGTAAGAAATGATTTTTTTTAAATGTCTTGGCGTCCGCGGTAAAATGTGTAGGATGACCTTGCTGTAACCTGTGTGAGCCCAGAATATTTTTGAGAATATTTATGCCAAAAGGATCTGGGCTTGTGTCAGATCTACCACAGGCTAATAGATGTTCTATATTTGTTGAGAGATTTCTTGCCTTGTAGACACATACCGTTATCAGAAATCATAGGTGAGGGTTTCAGCCAGAGTCAAACTCCTCTCTTGTTCAGGTTACACTGAGCACCAAGCACAAACTCGCTGGAATGTTACACTAGAAACAGTAGAAATCTGTCTTGTAAATTTGTGTCCACTCTCCTTAATCTTCCATGGCAGTAATTCTAACTTCCTTGTGCCTGCCCCCAGACCCTCCAATGCCCCCAGTTCCCATTCTCCAGCTGCCTTACATCCCTCCAAAGTGACAACTGGGGAAGAAGTAGCGTCTGCTGGGTGGTGGGCTCCAGGCTACTTGTGTGTGCATGTTGGCTGTCTAGGACACGTGTTTTGGGAGACCAGGTCAGCAAAATAAATAATAGCTGCATTCACAGCAGACTCTGTTGGGATTCTTCTACTTGATCCCTGCTACTCACAAAACCTGACACAAACTTTATACCTTTGAAAGATCACCCTGTCTTCTCTCTCAAATGGTCCATGAGCATGTAAGTTACTGCCAAAGACTTGACTGACAGACAGACATAGAGGACAGACCAAATAATTTATTATTCTCTTCAGTGTGCTTCTGATCAATGCCTATAAATACTTCAAGGGTGGGTGTCAGGAGGATGGGGCTGGTCTTTTTTCAGTGGTGCCCAGGGACATGACAAGAGGGAATGGGCACAAACTTGAATATAAGAAGTTCCATCTCAACATGAGGAGGAACTTCTTCCCTTGGAGGGTGGCAGAGCCCTGGAAGAGGCTGCCCAGAGAGGTGGTGGAGTCTCCTTCTCTGGAGACATTCAAACCCCGCCTGGACACGTTCCTGTGCAACCTGCTCTGGGTGGCCCTGCTCCGGCAGGGGGTTGGAGGAGATGATCTCCAGAGGTCCCTTCCAACCCCATAGCATTCTGTGATTCTATGTAGAGAGCAACTCCATACTGAGCTCTGCTTGTCAGGTAATTTTCAGTGCATTGTGGAAGGCCTAAAAATTCAGCCTTCATGCTGCAGATTATCTGTGGGGCTGTGCAATAAGAGGTCACAAAGAAGTGGTGGCAGGTGGCTGGAGGTGTAGAATACACACAGTCACCACTGTGGGAAGGTGCAGGAGATGCTATTCAGAAGTCTGGACCTAGAAATCAATGTTGTTGTTATGCACATGATTTGAATTTCTTGCTGCCTATCACCTAATTGTCCCAGCACAGGAGGTCAGGAATAAATTCAGTATGAAATTGAGTGATGTAATTTCCAGGTTTTTAAGCAGGGCAAGGAGTCAAACACCGGGTGAGCTTTGTGTAGAAGAAGTGCAGGTCTTTGGGTACAACCTATTGTCTGTGATTTGTCTAGCTTACTGTAAGAAACTCCTGTCCCTTGGCAATGAAATCAGAGCCTTTCAGATAACAGTTTGGTAAGTTCTCGAAAGACGCTGATAGGGTTTACTCAACCTTTTTCAGAGAATGGGAACTCATTTTCCACATGGGGGTGCTCAGTGTCCCCCAACTTGGGTGGGGAGCTCGTGTTTTTTGGAAAAGGTGACTGTCTGCAGGACATTAAACCCAATGGAAGACAATCCTGCTTCCATAAATCAAAGAATTAAATACGAGGCCTGATTTCACCCTCTCTGCACCACAGCTCTACTGAATCCAGGAAAACAAAGGAGTTTTGATCCCAGATTTTTGGTGTTGCTTTCCAGTTTGTTTAGGTTTTTTCTACTTTAAGTGGTAGAACAACACAAAACAAGAAGGAGTACAGCACCAACATCGGGAAAGTTCAAAGTCCAGAGACTGAAAGAAAGTCTGGAAGACAGTCAGTCAGTTGAAACAACTGCACGTATGGAAGCAGGTCCAGACCTTGTCTCCTTCTGTTATGTGGATGGACGTTCTATCAAAGCTTAGTTTCACAAATATATACTGCAAACGTAAGTCCTTCGCATTTCTGGAAGCTTCCCATGTATTTGTATGGAGATTAGCATCATCACAAATCTGCAGGACTCAGCAATACTGTTTCAAAACACTGCTGCCCAAGATGGATTACCATTGGCAGCAAACTCTGCAGGGAGTAACTCCAGTTCATAAACACCCATGCCCTTCTCCTTTGCTGTGTCCTGCTTTGGATAGGAAAGTCCTGAAGCATGGCTATAAACTTCAAAACATCAGCTTTAACCCATCTGCCTTCTGAACTTTTTCTTTTCTGTCCTCTGAGGGCTTCTTCTGTACTTTAGCCACTTCATTAGAGAAGGAAGCCTTTCATAATTGCTGAAGAAGCGAATGCAATCTCTTTTGTGTGGCAGCAGGCTGAGTTAGGTAAATCGTTCCGAGCTCCTCCAGCTCATCTTTGCTTGGAGGTATGGCAGAAAAGATGTTAAGAGTTTTACTTTATGAATGCCTTAGAGTCTGGGTGCCTTGATTCTCATAGACAGACATCTGCTCTGTTCCTGTAATCCTCTCTCTTTGATCCTTGCTGCAGTCATGCCTGGTTTTGCTGTATTGTATTGTAAGCAGCATAGAAGATCTGGATGTCACTGTTTGCAGCTCGATTAATCCCTATCGCTTGTGGCACTGTTGGTCATGGGGATGGTGGAGCAAAACAGGCGGCTTTTCAGGAAATCGTGTCAAGCCTGCTCCCAAAGGCAGACTGAAAAAAAAAAAATAAAAAAATCAGTTCTGCACAGGGACTCTAAATTTACGTTCGCAACATGGAGCCTATTTGTTCTCTCTATTTGCATTTTTCATGGGTAGTGACATTTGAGAGCAACGAGTCTACGGCTTTAAATTCCTTATTGATGAGAGTAAAGGCAAAGACAGATACATGTTTTGAAGACCGGGGGAAGGAGTCCAGGAAAAAAATCCCTGCTTGACTTTAGATGGATTCGATTTTGCCACCAAGAACGATTCCAGGTTCGCCTTAAATGGCTCTCCCATCCATGGACTGAGCAGCTCTGTTTGGTACAGGGCAAGCACCATGGGCTGCGAGTGCCGCGGTTCGCGCTTCAGTCTCACCAGCCTGTAGCTTCAGAGAGAAGAGGACACCCAAAAGCAGAGGCAGCAGGCTCCCCGTGCTGCTCTTTTCAGTGCAGAATTGGAAATGAAATATTACCTTCCTACAAAAAAAAAAAAAAAATATGTGCATCCTCTCTCTTTTGATTGTGAGGCGCCGGGAGCCAAAATGTTGCCTCTGGGATGCAGCACGTGCGCCTTTTTGTTCACTTGACAGAAGTACAGTCATAAGATAAAGGCCAAATACGTGTACTTGGTTTCAGCATTCAGGAGGAGATGTTTTCCAGGATCAGTATAATGCAGACTTAGTCATAAAAATCCTCTTCATCCATCCCAGAGTGCAATCCAGTGTATTCCAAAGAAACTCTGTTTATTGGTTTGATGTCAAAAAAGAAGAAACGGTATTAATAATGTGCTTCTTACCTCACATTAAAGACAGGAGTTAAAGTGTTCTTATTAACTGGACTGGACAGGGGCTATATTTCCACCTCGGTAAACAGAAGAAAAATTTGATATGGAAGCAGTCTTTTTCTGTCAAATGAAGGAAGGGAGAAAATTTCAAATTCAAGGAAGCTCTGAAGCGCGTGGACAATCCCTTTTACATTAATCGTGCCTTCTTGCAGCATCAAATACTCCAATACAGTTGTCAGTTCTAATACTGAAGTCAACAGTAGTAATTCACATAACTTCACAGCAAATCAATAGTAAGTTGGACCAGACTCTACTCCTTTCTGCCGCTCGCTACCACTGTGAGCTTCAAGCCTCAGTTAGTTTAGGAGAGAAGATTCAGCTCCACGGTCGGTTACATACTTCCCTAAATATAAACATCAGCTCACAGTATGAGTCTTAAAAACTAGAAACCCGTTCATTTGCTGTTTTTACTACTAGTATTTATTACTATTTTAATGTCTAACCCCAACAAGGGAAATTTTTTAAAATCAAAGTAACTTGTGGAATCACTAGATCATTATTTAGCAGACACCGGTGGATTTATTTTGCATCACTATGAAAAGAAAACCAAGTTTTCTGACTTTGTTTTGTGTTATCTACCATTTTCTGTGTTTAGCAAGAAAGTGAGAAGCCTTGGCAATGTCCAATGAAGGGAGACAAAACTGCCTGGCACCAGCAAAGAAACTATTAAATTAACGTTGCATCAGATTAGAGCCTTAAACTGTGCCCATCAGAAGAAAGTTCCTGCTCTTCTTCAGTCTCTGGTGTGTCATCAGTCATCTCTGTGACACTTTACTCTGAAGAAAACAAGAGTACTCTACTCTTGAAAACCATTATGTACTTAAAAAAACCCTCCATCTGCAGACTTCTCAACATTTTACTCATTTGCAGTTCATTTCCTGTGCTGACTCACATGGAAAAAATGTTATTTTCCACACATTCCAAGCATATCACATGCAATTAATGTATTCCCATCTAAGTCAAATATAAGTAGTAGACAAAAAATAAGCCACTTTGCTTTTTAAAAAAGCTGACTTTAAAGTCAGTCCTTTAAAACTGTGTTTTTAAAGAAATACCTGCTCATTTATAACATTGTTATGTGTTTCTTTGTGTTTCAAAAGTGTACTTAGAAGTTTCATTCTATGCTTAACCTTAACTCTGACACAGAGTTGACCAACCCCCTGTTTTATTGACATACCTGTTGGGGTATCTTTGCCTGGAAAGATATGCAAGAAAGCCACAAACTTTCTGAAAGATCAATCATAGAATCATAGAATGGTTAGAGTTGGAAGAGACCTTAAAGATCACCAAGTACCAACCCCCTGCCCTGGGCAGGGACACCTCCCACCAGATCAGGTTGCTCCAAGTGTCATCCAGCCTGGCCTTGAACCCCTCCAGGGATGGGGCAGCCACAGCTTCTCTGGGCAACCTGTTCCAATGTCTCAAAGCCCCATCCAGCCTGGCCTTGATGCCCTCCATGGATGGGGCAGCCACAGCTTCTCTGGGGAACCTGTTCCGGTGTCTCACCACCCTCACAGCAAAGAATTCCTTTCTGGTATAACAAAAATCATTGTGTTGTGCAATGTCCTGTAATAGTCAAAACCAGGTTCTTCTGAATCATGCCATTGTTGGCTTAGGTACCTGAGATACATGCATTTAGAATTGGTCCCAGGGCATTTGAGTTTCTGCTTTGGGTCTGGGTTGACCAGACCTTCGCAGCTCAAGAGGTTGATAACTCACTCCCTGCCTTCTAGGGGACTAGCTAGGTTCCAGAGAGAGAAACTTGTAGAAACCAGAGAGCAGAAAGATAAAACCACTAATATGCTCCTAGCACAGTTAACTTCCAGTCTACTAACCCACAGTGCTCAAGCAGTGAAGTTGTCCTACTCCCTTCAGCATTGATCCCACCACCGCCTCTTCTGGTTCAGCCAGTCATTCTGGAGTTTCAAACAACCGGGAAAGTGCCGTGAATAACGCAGCCTGGATTTCTTCCTTTCACTGGGCTGCTGCAGAACTTTCAACCCCTTTTATCCCCAGAGCTGCCACAGGCTCAAAAGTCAATCAGTTAGCCCAGCTTTTCAAACGCAGGAGTGAAGGAGCAGAAAGGATCTGGGTCGGTTGCAACGGTCCCCCATTTTTGATACTCGCTGCGTCCGAAGCTCTTCTCTTAGACTATCAGTAACTGTGATTAATAAGTAATGGAAAAAAACTCCGTCGTTTGAGGACGTGTTTATATAACTGTAATTTATGTGTATGTTTATTAAATATAGCAAAATTTCACAGGAACTATGACACAGTGCTTTCTGCCTCCAGTCTTATCAGCTCCCTCATGAAGAATGTTCTTGACTTTTTTTAAGCTTGCTTAAGCTTACTCCACTAAGGAGGCATTCTGGTTTGAGCCAAGCCTGCCTTTATTCAGTATTATCCAGGTAGACAAGGGTGTGATAAATGGTCACAGGTTGCTTACTGCCGCTTGGCAGCTGGACAAAGTCAAAGTACTCCTGGGAAGCATGGCTGTAACTGAAGCTGTGTTTCCAAGGCTATGGTATTTTGGAGGACTCCTCCAGAGCTCTTAAAAAAAAAATATATATATAAAAAAAAAAGGGAGGGGGTGAAGGTGGGCATTTGGCCTTGACCCAGATGACCTTGAGGGCCAATTCTTGTTGTCATTGCATCAGCATGAGAGTTGTCCCCGGTAAAGAAGGGTAAAGAGCTGCCAGTGAGGAGGAGATGCCCCCGGAGCAGATTTTGGAGGTGGTTTCATGTCCACCTATCCAATGAGCTTGTACAGTCACAGCTGAGCCTTCTCAGATTTATTTTCTAGATGACAGACTCTTACAGTATAAACACTATGTATGTGTGAATGTTGTTTATTATTAATGCAAGAGGATAAAGAGTTTCCCTATAGAAAGAGGTTTTCAAAAGGAGCTGAATCCAGCCTCCTTTGGTTTTGATTGTTGTGTAACTTTGTCAGTGACTGGTACAAGTGCCATCCCATATGTTATTATATGGCCTAAAGCCCTTGTCTCTTCCCTCCTCTTTCCCTCCAGTAAATCCACTTCTGGATTTAGGAGACTTAGGTTCTTGCTCCAATTGATGCTGAATTGCTCCGGCAAAAACATGGTAATTTTTGACACACATCTGCAAAAAAAAAAATTATGCAAAATATTAATTTTATCATATCTATTAGCTTGAAATTGAGCCTGGCTTCTCCCATGCTTTATTTCTTGAGTTAATAACTCTCCATAAGTGTAGACCTCCCCACTTTTGAGAGGAGCCTTCTAGGAAAAGCTAAACAAAAACCTTCTGCAAATATGAAGTTAAGTAGTGCATTAATCAAACTGTTCAGTATGCAGTTAATTTCTAGTTATATACTAGCCAGGTATAGATAATGTCATCTGGACCCTGCAAAATTTCCACAAAGTGGATAGTTTGTTCTATTAAAATACATAAAGTGGGGATGAACAGATGGAAAGAGCTAGAAACACATATGGTATACACAGTATAGGTGTGCTCCATAAGTACATCTCCTACTCTTAATAAGCATGACAAAAAATATCCAATTCATACAGCCCCACATTAGCCCTCCCTTAAATTGGTATTTTTCTTTGGTAATAAAGAGTTAAACATACTTTAAAGCAAATATTGGAAAGCAAATATTTAGTCTGTTTATCCTCTGGGATGGCTTCCTCCTCTGAGATGAGGCAAGAATGTTATCAGTAAATTGGATAATCATGAACTGCTTAGCTGAGAAAAGAGGGTGGAAATATATTTTAAATTCTAATTTGTCCTTGAACAGCATCAAGCATGTTTCACATTTGTTATTAGACAACTTTCAAGCTCACTGTTATTCTGGGGAAATTGCTATTAATATGAAATTGCAGTTAATCCTCAGTGAAAAGAGACTTTAAAGATGTTGACCAACATTTGCCGCCTATGGATGGAAAACAGCAAAAATTTCCAGCCCATCTACAATCACTATTCTAGCACGACGTTAGCCAGGAGGATTTTTTTTCCAAAAACTACATTGAAAAACACCAAACACCCTACTCCGTAGCGGCCATTGCTCCTGAGATCAGCCCTAGTGAAGAACATAATGGTAAGCTTAAGATTTGTCAAAGACCAAGGGATGAAGCAGAATAAAAGATTTCTTTTTTTTTTTTTTTATATCCTGCTATGTACTTTTCATAAACTCATAAGGGACATCGGGTGTTTTCAGATAAGCAAATTAAATGCTTCTTCTTTGAAGCTAACCTTCTAGTGAAAACATTATTTTTCTACTTAGTGTCTTTGTCTAGCAGAGCATGGCTGTTATGTGGGTAATTACGTTACCGCAGAGTGGACAAAAGCATCATCTAGAAGGGAAATTATTGGGAGCTTCACCTTGCTATGAGTTGCAGAAGCCATAAAATGAGGCAATTGGCAGAAATGCTCTTGCAAGAACAGAGCATTGCCATCACGTAGACTGAAATGCCTCCTCACAGTTGCTTGTTGCTGCTGTCCTGAATATAGAAGGATGTATCAAGAGAACAATGATTTTTGTGACTTACATGGAACAGTGCATGCTTTTTCTGCTTTGGTAATGTGAATGCAAGTAAATGCAACTTCAGCAATTATCTTCTCTAAACGGCCTGATTTTTAGTTTTCTAGGAATCTATAACTTTTTTCCCCTTTGACTCCAGTTTTTAGTTTTCTAGGAATCTATAACTTTTTTCCCCTTTGACTCCAGTTTGTCTTTCATGCTGAAGGATGCTGCATCCACATGGGTCCTCGCCCTGACTTCTAATTCTGAAGACAGGCTCTGGAGTTGAAAATTGTGATTACATTGCAGTTTCCTCTATAGTGTGCAGGCGGTGACTTTGAAAATCTTGAAATATTTTGTTTTGACCACTAGATTATGTCGTGCTTAATAGAAGGGTTGGCAAGCAAGGGGGGAAAAAAAAAAAAAGGAAAAAAGGTGGCTATGTCTTCCCACCATACCCCATTGAATGGAAACAATGGAAATAATGGAAACAATTCCATTTTCCCAGCCAAGAGAGGAAAAGGCATAGAGCTGGTATAATCCCTGAGCTTCAACGCCATAATCAGTACGACTGGCTTCCTCAGCAATCATAAAAGATTTAACACACAAGAAGGTCCCTCTTAGTGAGGATGGGATGTACTGATGAGGGATCTTGTATTTGCAGTGCTAATATTGCCTCTTTTTCTAGCAGCACCTCTCAGAAGTGTAGCAGTCTTTCATATCCCAAGATCTAGGGATCCCTAGGTCGTTTGTTGGGGTTTTTTTGTGAAGCACAGGGATGAATTTTTAACTCTTTTGGTCGCTTGCAGAGCTCCATCATGGATTGGCTTGAAATGAGAGGCTGCTACGTGTGGCCTCATTTTGTTGTGCCACCTTGCCTTCCCCTGTAAGCCCAGGGGACAGCATAAAAAGTTTAATAATTAAAATAAAATATAATAACTATAACAATAAATAATTTTAGCGAAAAGGAAAATATCAAAGAGAGAGAAATAAATCCCAAGAAAGAAAAATGATGCCAATAAAAACAATTTCTCACCACCAACTGACCAATGCCCAGCCAGTCCCCAAGCAGCTGAGCAAGATGACATATAGTAAGGAATATCCCAGCTGTCCCCACTGTGTCCCCTCCCAATGCTGGTGGGGTGGCATGAGGAGCAGAGAAAGCCTTCACTCTGCGTAAGCCCTGCTCATCAATAACGAAAACATCCCTGTATTATCAAGACTCTTTTCAGCACAAATGGGAACCGTCGCCCCTTACCAGCTACCATGCCGAAAATTAACTCTATCCCAGAAAAAAAACCACAGCACAATGGGATAAACAGCCACTGAGAACGGTGGGTCTCTAATGTCACTAGAAGGGAAGACACAGGAGGGCTTCTCTTGGAGAGCAGCAGATGAGCAATAACTGCTCTTATGAGCAGTTGTTTTCTGTAACAAGCTGGTGACACGTTCTGGCAGATCGAACTGCTTAGTGGTGCTCTCCAAGGGCAACAAACCCTTTGTTAGCTGAAACAGATATTTTTTTAGAAGAGCAACAGAAAACTCAACATATAAGCCATTGATGGGGTTTGGGTGCCATCTCTCACCCCACGATGGTGAGATACTCTTTCAAAATGCCCCATCTGGAAATTTATGCTGTTTCTTAACCAAAGAATCAAAAATGAGGCCGAGTTCTTGTCAAGGGTGAGACAGCACAAATGCCAATGTAGAGAGGGTCTGGATACCAGGTTTTATTAATCAGTGATGTTATTTATTCTTTCTCACACGTACCAGCTCCCTCCCTCCCCACCAGAGTTTCATACCCTAGGTCTTCCCTGCAGGGAGGTCGCCGCTGACCTGGGAAGGTTGGACAGAAAGTCATGTTGGTTCCTTCTGTGATACTGCTTGCAGTTAGTTGTCTTGGCCACTAGCCAAGGTCCCTGGGCATCCCCTGACATTGATCTCCATGGCTTCCTCATCTCCAGGATCTTCCCCCATTTCTCAGACCTCTGCCCAGGCCAGGATCTTCCCCTTCTTCTTTCTGGGCTCCCTTCTTCTTTC
>JAOQGH010000012.1:46973711-46986918 GCA_025769975.1 Gallinago jamesoni
GTTGGAGAGAGCCAGAAGGTCTCCCCTCAGCCTCCTTTTCTCCAGGCTGAACACCCCCAGCTCCCTCAGCCTCTCTTCATAAGATTCATTCTTCATACTGCAAGGCATAAAGAGACAAAGGCAGTGAGCCCACAGGCAAACCCATGAGGGTATTAATCACCCTGTATTTGGAATTAGGCTAATATGGTATTCAAGAGGTGATGCTTAAGGACAGACACCGACCAATGAAAGTAAAAAAGAAGTATTGAATAGAGCAGCCCATTAATTGAGCACTGTCCACCCTGTTCAGTGAATGAAGTAGCGTGTCTTGAATAAAAATGGTGACAAACACATCCCTGGATTGCAATCAAAAAGTAACTGAGCAGAACCTTTATTCTAGCATGCTCAGCATTTAACAGTTTGATTAATTAACCATAGTAAGGGTCTTTGGAGAAGAAGTTGAGAGGGATGATTATTCTTTGAAGGTAACAACACAAAGTCCATCGAAGCTGTAAGTCTACTCCCCCTTTGAATGAAAACCAGAGAAGTAGTTTGGGTACTCCAAGTTTAGCTTAATTGCCAAGCCTTTATTTGCTCTATTTCTGATCCACCCCAAATTGAAATGGTTCCAGGTGGTCTAAGACCTTTCAGCGAGTACTTTAAGCCAGTAGCTACCAGCTGTGCTTTAAGGTTGGTGTAGGACAATATCTGCTTGTGGTAGGCTGCAGTCAGGCTGACAGCTATTGAGGGGGGCAGGAAGCAAACAAGAGGGCGATTCTCAGGCTTGCAGGTCATCCGAGTATGTTTAACACAAGTATCTGAGGGGAATGGTTTAGTGTCCCAGACTTCAAAGTACTGCCCTTTCCAGACACTGCTGTGGCCATCTCAAACTCTTTCCTTGCTCTTCTTTTCCCTTCCCCGTGCTTCAACCTACAGAGGGGTTAATTGAGTGGGAATAAGCACACCACAGAGAGGATTTCGACTTCCAACAAGCCCTGGTACCCTATGACAGATAAGTGATTTGATACAAATTCCCCTCAAATAGTCTGCCCCGCTGTGGGGCTGTGGTTATTACTATTACTATAGTATTGTGGTATTTATTAAGTAGTATAGGCTGCCCAGAGAGGGTGTGGAGTCTCCTTCTCTGAAGATATTCAAACCCCACCTGGACACGTTCCTGTGCAACCTGCTCTGGGTGGACCTGCTCTGGCAGGGGGGTTGGACTAGATGATCTCCAGAGGTCCCTTCCAGCCCCAGTATCATTCTGTGATGATGGTTGTCACCATTACTCTAGGGCTCTCACCCTACTCACTCGCCTTTATGCAACTTATTTGCCTGCTTCCAGCTGTGCTTTAAGGTTGGTGTAGGAGAATATAGGCAGAACATGTTCTACCTGCTTTTTCCCCATTTCAAACCCAGGATGGCTTCCAAAACCATCTCCGTTCAGGCAACTGCAAAGGCAACAAGCTTGCTTACACAGGAGGCCAAAAGCTGATGCAACGTGTCAAACCCTGGTCTCATTTGCGCCCATACTCAACGTGAATCTGGTATTTTCGTAACGTGACCTGTGGTTGTGCCTCAGTTCTCAATCTCTGGAGCTTTGGGGTCGGATGCATTGACAATAAGTAGTTGTCTAATCTCTAGCATGCAGTTTTGAAATGGCTTCACCATGATTCCCTGAGGAGGTTTGACTTAGTGTGATGGAGAAGAAGAAAGAACTATCCTGGGGGGAAAAAAAAAGAAAATGTGCCTTGTAGAAATGCCATTTTTAGAGCTTGAGATATGGTATTTAAGTGTAAATACAGGATAAATGCTCCTTCTTTAAGCCCTTTAGTTATTCCTCAGTGGGAGGCAGGGAGATACATGCAATTTATGTCCAAACTGCCTAGTCCCACAGTTAGAAATGACAATGACTTAAAGACAGAAGCTCTTGGGAGTTACAGGGAGTTTCATTTTGGCTTACAAAGACTTCTTGTAGACTCAAGTGTGTGAGGGAAATGCTTTTCCTCTTTTTGAAGCCACTACTTACCTACCCATAAACGGCATTCCGCAGTAGTGCTGCTCTTTTGTAATTTATTGTCTTGCTCATTTTCACGTGACCACAGATTTCAGTTTTGAAGAAGAAGGTGGGGTTTTTTTTGATTTTTTTGAAAGTAGCACAGATACTTTGCATTCATTTTGCACATCATTTGGGTGCACAGTTCTACTGAGAAATGCGTGTCCTCTCTGCTCGCCCGGCTGTAACATGGAAGGACCAATATCCACCTTGTGATGTTAACACTAAAATGGCTGGAGGAGCAGAGAAGACTCTGAGACTCAGCTGAGTCTCGGGAGTAACTCAGAAAAGCAGGTAAGAGTTATGCCATCATGAGAGGAGAACGAGACCCTGCGTAAGCATCGGCACTAAATATGTGCCGTATAGGCAAAGTACGATGTAATTTCCCCATTTTTCATTCTGCCCTATAAATACATTATAAAAATGTGGAGGATGTCCTGCTTTCTCGCTGTGTCAGCTGTTGACCATCGGGAAGGGTGATTCAGCATTTCAGCATGAGCTGAAATTCAGCACAAAGCTGCAGAAGCCGATGTTGGTTTGAACATGTGCTATTGAAGAGAAGCTATAATTGAAAAAATCCTCATGGCATAGTAATCCAAGTGCAACCACTCAGGGAAAAAAAAAAAAAAAATCAAACAGGGACATGTTCTCCTAGTAAATCGTGTGTTTACTAGAAAAAATACCACCCAGACATCTGCACAGTGAAGTGTTGTAGGTCAGCTCAGCCGAGGGAGGATGGGCAGGCAACAAAGTGGGGAGCAGACACCGACCCCACAGCGTGGGAGTCCCCGGGGGGTACCCCATCCCCAACCCCATCCACTCCCCATCTCCCCGGCGGCCTCAGTAGGAAGGTGGGAGGATGTCAGCTCCCTGTCCTACAAGAAGCACACGAGTGAAGTGCCTGAGCCTGGCTCAGAAAACGGGCCCCCCCCATCTCCATCAGCCCGCCTGTGTCTGGCTTGAAAGTGGCCACTTCAGGGACTTCTTGCCCTGAAAGCAGTGCTGTCAAGGCTTGGGTTTTATCACCAACCTGATGAGCCCTTCCCTGGTGCTTCTTTCCGACCTACAGCACGTACGTGGGGTTGACTACTCAAATAACCAAGAGCTACACGAGTGCTTTCAGATGGAGGATCTTTCTGACTAATATTCCTATCATGCCTGACTAATGAGGGCTGGTTAAAATGTCAAGAGTTTTGGGGAAGGGGGGTTTACTACCTCGTTTCTTACTCACTCTCACAGTCGATGATAATGAACTGACATGCTGTTTACTCATTCCTTTAATAGAGTCCTGCAGGGATAACGGCGAAGCTACAGCTTAACTGTTTCTGCATAGTTTAGGAAGTCTTTTGGGTGGAGGAATAAGAGTGACTGTTCCTGCCTGGAAGCAAACAGACTTGGCTCTGGCATTTAAGAGTAGGTCCACGTTGAAGATAATGCAGAACTACTATTGCTCGAGCGGGAGAAGCCTTCTTCTGTAAGACAGAGTTTCTCCTGAAGCTCCCCTACCTGTGGCACTGAACTTTTCTGCTGAGTGGGACCCGAGAGGTGATGGTCCCCCTGTCCTGGGCACTGGTGAGGCCCCACCTCAAGGGCTGTGTCCAGTTTTGGGCCCCCTACCACAAGAAAGACATTGAGATGCTGGAGAGGGTCCAGAGAAGGGCAAGGGAGCTGGTGAGGGGTCTGGAGAACAAGTCTCATGAGGAGGGGCTGAGGGAGCTGGGGGTGTTCAGCCTGGAGAAGAGGAGGCTGAGGGGAGACCTTCTGGCTCTCTCCAACTCCCTGAAAGGAGGGTGTAGCCAGGGGGGGGTCGGTCTCTTCTCCCAAGTCCCAGGCGATGGGCCAAGGGGTAATGGCTTCAAGTTGCGCCAGGGGAGGTTCAGGTTGGATATTAGGAAATATTTCTTTCCTGAAAGGGTTGTCAGGCATTGGACTGGGCTGCCCAGGGAGGTGGTTGAGGCACCATCCCTGGAGATGTTCAAGAGATGAGTTGACATAGTGCTTGGGGATATGGATTAGTAGTGGATTGGTGGTGTTTTGGGTTTGGTGTGGGGTTTGTTTGGGGTTTTTTTATTCATTTGTGGGTTTTTGTTTTGTTTTGGTTTTTTTTCTTGGGTTTTTTGTGTTTTGGTTTTTTTTTTTAGTTTCATTGGTTGGACTAGATGATCTGAATAGGTCCCTTCCAACCTAGGTGATTCTGTGATTCTGTGAAGGGGAGCAAGGTCAGACCCATGGCATCCTCGCTGCCCCACTCAGGGCTGTGGGCAATGGTAGGGGAGCTGTCTTAGCCCTCTCACACACCCCTGGAGCCACAAACCCCTCTCGCCCACAAACCCTGCCCCTCCACTGACTGCCTGGCTCCCCAGGGAGCTCCAGAGCCTGGGTACCCCTCCAGTGGCTCCCTCAGCCACACACGGCTCTCATGCCAGACCATTTCAAAATGGGAAAGGGATTTTGCTTGATGTGCACGAGGCAGTGACATTACTGATGAGACTATCATACAACAAAGCATAATCAAATATATATTAGTGGGGTTTGTGGGTTTTTTTTTTGTTTTGTTTTGGGTTGTGGGTGTGTTTTTGTGTTTGTTTGGGTGGTTTGGGGGTTTTTTTTGTTTGTTTTGTGTTGGTTTTTTTTTCTTTGATGTGGTTGGACTTGATGATCTCAGAGATCCCTTCCAACCAATTCTATGTGATTCTGTGTGATTCTGTGTGAAGAATCACTAATGACAATTTTTACAGTGCAAAGTGCTTTGAGATGAAGATGAAGATAGACTATCTAAAGGCAGTAATAACCTAGGGAAGAACCTGGGGAGAAACGCCTAAAATGAAGAGGCTGTAAAGAATCTACACATGTATAAATGTATATAAAAAAAAGCAGGCAAGGCGAAGAACGCTGTCAATATTTCACTCTGCTGCAACAGACCTCCCCGGTGGGTTCTTTCAGGTCATTTGTTAAACGTATGGAAACTATTGATTTTTTTTTTTTTTTCCCCCCTCTAATTAACGTCGTTTCCGTGCATTTGGCAGGGACAAACGCTAAGCACGGGCTGCGCTGTAAGGCGTGCAAGATGAGCATCCATCACAAGTGCGCAGACAGCATCGGGCAGCAGCGGTGCATGGGCAAGCTGGTAAGTGAGCAGCTCGGGGCAGTGGGAGGCACACTCACTTCGTCAGCCTGACACATACACACACACACACACCCCCCAGATGGCATTTTCCTGGTGCATTAACAGGGCTGACACCCGGTGGCTTTAACGGAGGAGGGAAAAAAAGTCAAGTCAGGTGGTGCCCTGTTGCTAATTCGGGCTAAATTGCTACTGCTCCAAAGCCCAAACGGGAATGAAACACAAATCTGGTCTGTGTTGTGGATGTGAAGATACAGTTATATAATCCAAATTTAGCTAAATGACAAAATCAGTTCCCTTGATTCGAACTGCGTGGTGGAAATCTCCCAAGGAATGCTATGAACCAGTCAAAATCTATCAGTGGAGTTTAAATCATTCAAATTACGTTTTATTCTTTTTCTCCCCTGTTAGGGCTTGAAGAAAAACCCCCATTCATCTTAAAAAGAAAACCAAAGGACATTTCACAGGGAGAGACTACAGAGTTTGAAGCGATCTCTCAGTAGGAGAGGCAGGGAGGAGACTTGCCCCCGGATGGACACAGCATCTTAGCGCCTAGGTCACCTCTCATTATTGACAAAGGCAGGACACACCGTGTTTGAGAGGATTGAAGAATCCGATGGGAATACGGGTCTTTTAGAAAAGGAACTTGGAAAAATAACCATTTGGAACATGAAAACCGAATACGTATAATCATGATGCAGGTGTTCTCAGACTTGTTGCAACCTGAAGGCGCCTGAGACAAATATGAGCTAAAACCAGTTTCCCTGTGCTAAATGATGAAAAAATGCAAGCATCGCAAGCTAGAAAACCCACCTTTAGCTGGAAAGATCTTTTTTCACCAAGAGTATTCAGTGAAAGCAATTATTATTTGTACACCTGAGGCAAATCTTCATGCATTTACACCATAAAAGTAGCCCTGGTGAGGTGTCCTGGCATAGGAAGCTGAGCTGGGAAGAGATGAATGGCCTCATGGCAAACCTTGGACAAGCCAAATATTAAATCACGTGAATTCTTTCACACATTTCTCGGTTCAGGCTTCAGCTCTTGTGGTCACTAGTTTACAAAACCAGAAAAGCAGATGCCAGCTTTACAGCAGGAAGTCATCCAGCAAAGTCATGGGAGTTTTATGAGCTCGTGCTGTGTCCGAATCTAGTCTGGGGGCAAACCAAGGCTGGAGAATCGGGAATTTATTCCCGTAAAAAACCAAGAACCCAAATTTATCAATCCCCTCATTCCTTCTCATTTTAAAATGCAGCTTATTAGCAACAGAACTAGTTTTCCACTGTT
Organism: Gallinago jamesoni; assembly: GCA_025769975.1. NCBI lineage: Eukaryota > Metazoa > Chordata > Aves > Charadriiformes > Scolopacidae > Gallinago > Gallinago jamesoni. The sequence goes on from JAOQGH010000012.1 coordinate 46,980,158, forward strand.
TTTTTTCTGTATGCTGAGCGTAGAAAATACGCACATCTCCATAAGGCTTTTCCACTTTTCACTGTGGCTAGAAGTTCCCACAGCCTGCAAAGATTAGAAATCTGAAAGACCATCTGTGGATCCCCAATAACTTAAAGGGCATTTCCAAATACTTAGTACCTTCATTTTGGGTACTCAGCCTTTGCCTGAGATATTTTCTAGCTGAGACAGTAAATAGAGAGGCAACAGGAAATGTTTAACCTTCTAAGAATGACTTTTAGAGTGCTGTAGGGCAGCGTTATTGGCTATAGTGTGATATTCTTTAATGCTACAGCATGAGTTGTTATAATGCATTTCTCTACAAATGTACATTGAGGGGACATCTGGTCACGACTTGGGGAGTCTTTTGACCTTACCAAAGCCAAAAAAAGCAGTGGAAGCTGCAGTCAGCAAAAAAAAAATCTTAGGAAAAAACCTATAGAAAGGCTCTAAATTCCTTAGGTTTCAGAAGTGCATACGTGGGAACGCGAGGGTTTGGAGTTAGGGTGGGAAAGGACAGTTGCGTGTTTAGCAAATGCGAAACAATGCAAATTCATGTTGCATAAGAAGAAAGGGAGAGGGAAACTTCCCAGAACCTCTAATGATTCAGCACTTCTGCTGAATTAATAATAATAATAATAATAATAATTGCTGAAGTGCTGCTTTTCTGTAAGACAAAGGAAAAAAGGGGAGCTGAAAATGAGCCCTTCCTTCCACATAAGTACAGGAAATAGTTTCTTTCCAGGAGAAAAATCAAAGAATTCCCTGATCTCTAGACCCCACCGTGACTGAATAACAACAGGAGGCAAATTTCCAGCCTGGCCACGCTGGTACACCGTTAGCGGGAGCACTGGGGTGATTTCTGCTACGTCAGTCATGGCAGCAGTGCACTTCAATTTTGTATTTTTTTGCTTTCTCTCCCTCCAGCCAAAGGGATTTCGGCGGTACTACAGCTCACCACTGCTCATTCACGAACAGTTTGGCTGCATCAAAGAAGTGATGCCTATTGGTAGGTTTTGATTGCTTTTTCCCTTGGGTCTCCCTTTGGCAGTGCAACCTCTTAACAATCAGCCTGTTTGTAAAAATAACTACCTGAGATCCAGGTAGGAACTTAGGAGGGAAGAAACACTACAATATTGAGGTGAAAGTCTGAGCTGGGAAGAACCAGATAAAAGACAGAGAGATGAAAACAGCAGGAGACTTTCAAACCACCGGTCTGGCTTTTGAGGGACGTTGCTAGGTTCCCGTCCTTTTCATCCACCCTTCCTGCTTTCCTCATACGTTTCCTTATTGACCATGTCTACACATGGTCTGAGTATTTACAAGACCAGATTTTGCTCATTCCTGAAATGAAGTATTTTGAAATGGAGAAATCGAGTTGATTCTGGAAAATATTTCTCCCCACCAGTACTCCGACGAGGCAAGCCTGGCGGTACAAAACATGAAAGCCAAAGCTAGGTAGTCCGTTTAAAACACTTGCCTGAGGACATTTACTTTGTTGTTTTCAGCAAACATTACATTAATTACATGGATTTTGTCTAAGTTTCTCTTTCTAAAAACATCCGCCCTCTTTGTCAGGATTAATAGAAACATTTTGAACAAACTCTGGCTGAAAAAACGGTATGTGCTTTTCTCTCATCAAAATTCAAAACCAAAATTCAAAATGAGAGGAGTATGACCTTTATTGGAGCAGAGAGGCAGCAGAAGATGGCTAGCAAAAGCCAATCCCACTAAGTTCATCAAGCACTTTTTGTCAGGATAGTCTCTCCACTTGTGTCTAAGCCTACACCCCAGCGTGTGGGTAGATGCAGGTGTTTCTCCAAACGGAGCAGGAATGGGACCAGAAATAGCTTCAAGGGACTGATGCATGTTTTGCTTCTTCTTTTGCAGCCTGTGGAAATAAGGTTGACCCTGTGTATGAAACTCTTCGTTTTGGGACTTCCTTGGCCCAGAAAACCAAAAAGGGCAGTTCTGGAAGTGGGTCTGACTCTCCCAACAGAAACTCTGTAAGTATGCCACATTTTTCTTCCGTTTTGTTTCTGGAGGAGCAAGAGATACTCATTCTCAGGAGTTTGCATCAGAGTTCACAAAACTTGTATGTCAAACTGAAAAAAGAAAAAAAAAAAGAATCTCACTCTCAGCTTCCAAAATGAGACCAAAAAACACATTATTTTTGCGAATTCAGGTTTTAAGTATCTTTTAGATGACTCTTGAAAAAAAGAGAAAAAATACAATTTAAATTCATAATCCTTTATTGAATTGGAAAAGTAAATTATATCCTTTTGATTTTGCATACATATAATACCCACATATAAAAGGGGAACAGAGCTATTTAACTGTCATGCTGGAGTAGATGCATCCTGCCTGTTGCTGATTTACCCTTCATACAAGTGGTCACGACAGGTTGGAGTCCTCAGAGCCTAGATTGAAAAGTACAAGCCCAGACAAGATTAAGCCACTGCTACTGCAACAAGGCAAAGGACTGGCACCTCCAGCCCTGCCCAGTGTAGACTTAGAAGGGAGGTATCACAGATTTGGGCTCCTCTCTCCAAAACCCAAATAAAGGTAGGTATGCTCAGCTTTTGTATCCAGACAGGGAGATTTTCACCTTCGTCTTAATTGTTGTCATCGGTCTCTCCGATTATAAAAGTCACTTTCTTCAGGACCACGGCAGAAGAGCTGGAGAAGGACAAGGGAAATGATAGTTCCTTTAGCCTAAAGGAACTAACCCATAAACCCTAAACCCATACCTAATAGAACAAGAAATTGTCCATTTCTTCCTTACAGGAATTGTTATTCAACAGTACTGGGACCCGTTAGTTCAGGAGCTCATTCATGGTGTTGAAAGCACGTTTCAATCCCGCTCACCTCTCATAAACAGGCACTTAAGCCTACGCTTGAGATTCTCTTTTTTTCCAAGACATCCTCCCCACTTCCCCTGCAAAAAACCCCACTAAATCACACCTGAATACGCTGGACTCTAAAACCAATTGCCATGTCTATAAATCAGACCCACGTTATCTGACAATCTCCCCTGCACTTGCCTCAGAATAAAAATCATCAGGGATAGGGATGTAATGAGACTTGATCTCCAGGCTTCAGAACACTTACATGTTTAATTTAAAGTTGTGCTAATGCCTGTTTGTTTGGTACAACATTTCCCTGACACTTAAATGCACGTTGAACTGTAACCTCAGGTGGTATACATGGCCTCTAAACAGATGTCCATTTGTGTCAGATGGGAAAGAAGGCAGGCAAATTTAAACAAGAACCAAGTGAAATCTGAAAGGGAGCTATTAAATGACGTGTCCTCTGTTCACCCTTGTTAGTGCCTTAAAAGGGATTTCATAATTTCCATTCTCTTTTTTTTTTTTTTTCAAACACAAAGTGACTCTACCACCTGTCGCATTGTGATTACGGTTCTTTCTTCCAATTATTTAATTTACTTTGAAACAGAAGTTCTACAAATGTAATTATTGCTTCCTAAATCAATAAAGCATTCTGTTGAATTGTGAATGAAAACTCAAGTGTAGAAATCACAAATGCTGTGTCAGCCTGCCCTGGGGAGCTGATCACAACTAGGTGGAGTGTGGGTGTAGGATGAGGAACGCAAGTTCATTATGGGAATTTCTCCAGGGTATTGAGAAAGAATACAACACGTGTCAGCATACAGAAAGTGGAAAATATTAGAAAGCTGAATAAACAGGCATGTGAAACCATAACTTCTGCAAGTGCAAGCCTCTGGAGTGAGACAAGGGTGAAAACCGGCAGCAGACAAAACACTGGTCCAAATGATGGGGCCGTGGAACTTTACAGCTGGGATGTGTGAGCACTGACTGGTGACCAGAGCAGGGACACGACACAGAGCCCTTAGAGCCCAGGTGAAAATGCACCAGAGCATGTTTCAGAGACATGGTCTAGTGATGGTTTTTATCAGAGTGAGATTGATGGTTGGACTCGGTGATCTTAAAGGTCCCTTCCAACCTGGACAGTTCTATGATTCTATGAGAGCTAGCAGCACAGGGGCAGTTAATAATGTGTAGGGGTTAAAATCTTTCCCCAGTGGGAAAGCAGCATTTCCATGGTGCTCTGCTCCTCTCAAAGCAGAGCACAGCAATGCAGCTGTGAGGCTCACAGAGGCACCTAGGTTTGGTGGCTGGGATGTGCCCCTGCCCTGGAGTGCTTCAAGGTTCTGCCACGCCACCGAACCAGCGACACCAGGGACATGGTGACACCCGGGATCCTACTTCACCTGGCAGGTGGTGTCCAGGCTGGTGTCAAAGGGTTAGCTCTGGGTCAGAGCTGAAGGTAGTTAAAAGCAAAGTCCGCTCTCCTAGGAGCCGTGCCTTGCCTCTACAGCCATGAAGCTTCCAGGACTCCACTTTATGTCTCTGCCCAGAGTAGAGATAACTGTCTTCTTCTGAACTAGCCAAGGTATTTTTAACATGGCTCAGCAGTGTGGATGCATCCCCTGTGATTTTTTCAGCCCGGATTCTGCGTTTCCCATAAAAGAAAGTAGCCATATGCTCCAGATTTACTACCTACTGCTTCCTTCAAAAACGCACTGCTGCCGCTGCCCACATTTATACAGAAAGTCACTTGAGGTGATGTAAATGTGATTCCAGTTCTTGGTAGTTTTTCGTGGATCAGCTCCTCTCAAAAGCAGCTCTCCTCATACAGCTTTTGACTAAAAAAATATCATTAAAGGCAACGGGGTACTCCAGGAGGGTTTGGGTGAGGTATACACCAGAGAGATAGTCACTGCACATCCCACACGCAGTAGTACCCAACAAAAAATGAAGCTAATCAGCAATCACAAAGCTAGTCTATAAAGACTGAGGAACATGCCGTAGCAATGAGCTGGAAAATAGCTGGGACCTAATATTTCAACAAAGCTTCTCCATTCCTTCTCCACCCAGCAACTAGAAGTCCCTAGATATGCTCTACGCTGAGTCCGTGTTAGCGTTGATGTTACAGCACCTTTTCATCCAGGGGTGGCCCATTTCTGCAAGATGCAAGACAACCATGATGACCTGCCGCAAAAAGCTGAGTTTAAAAGCAAGGCATAAGAGAGAAGTGAAGTAGAAGGCTCTTAAAATAGCAAGGGAAACAAGATAACCGCAAGATACTTGTGGCATAAATCCACTTTTAACCTCCTATTCCTTAATATGCTTGGATGGAGAAGTAGGTAGGAAAGTACCAGATAGGGGAAATAAATTGTCAAAGTAGTTTCTAAAAAAAGCTTTGTTGTCAACACTAGTAAAAGGGAAAAAAAAACCAAAAACACATAAAAATCTATGAAGCAATTCAGATTTTGTGCTCCCTGAACAAAAGCGGTGAATATTCCTCATTTAGCTTTTCTTCCTCTAATGCAGGCAAAGGTCTGCAAAGTGATGGACAGAGCTCTGTGTACAGTACAATTGTAAAGTGCCACGGAATAATGAAGCTAAATCCTTCCATGTGCCTTAAAATCCCATTAACAGGAAATAAATAAAGTTTAGGAGCATGTAAGGATTTACAGTTTTTTCAGGATAGGTAGAGCCCCTGACTCAGATTCAACATTTGGGGGTTTTATGGTTATGTTTTACCCAAAAGAAGGCATGGGTTGAACGTTCAGAAACTGAAGTTCGGTAAGGTCAGATTTGGACAGATTTGTTTGGAGCAGCTCCTGGTTCCTAACGTGCTGTACATGGAGAAGCTGACTACCCAACCATGGAATCTGCTGCCTTACTCAGAGTATGCTTCTGAGGCTTCAGATTATGTCATCCCACATTTTTCCTCCATCCTAGAACAATGGTTCCCTAATCCTGATTGACATTAATATGGCACAAATAAGATACCACAGTAATTCTAACAACAACATTTGGGTTCCGTTTTTCCCTAACCATAGCAGCCAGATGGCTGTTTAAAAAGAAAGTGAGGGCAGATATTTAAAGACTGAGTTCACCAACTCCATCACACTCCAGCTCCTTCTTTCATGGCATGTTAACAGAATTAAAACCACCCTTACGTTACAGTTTATTTCACTGAATAATGTATTCAGGGTCAATAAATTAATAGTAAATAGTTTCCATTAATGTCCAGGCTCCCAGGTAGATAGCTTTCTAGTGTACCTGCAGGATCTACAAATTCCCCCAAGCCGAATTATTTATGCAGAGAATCACGTTGTTTAACATAATCCTTTGTTCTTTAACTTTCACTTCACTTTATACTGCAGAAATCTTTTGTACTCCAGCCTGCAAACTTGGTCTGGAATTCTTTCTGGGCTTTCACTGCTCCCTGTGAAGTAGGTATTTGTTGTGCATCACCAGGCAGAATGTTTTCTGCAATCCCATCAGGCTGACTTCCTCCGCTCTGATAGCACCCAAGCACTGCATTCCCCAAAGGCTCTTGTGTAGCCTTATTTCACCTTATCGTTCACTTTTTTTTTTTTTTTTTTTTGGCTTATTCCATCTCATTTGTTCTTTCTGTCCCTGCAGACAGCTGACCTGGCAGAAGTTCCCGAGGAAGGCGATAACTCTGCAGGCACCCTTGACATAAGCAGGAAACGCAGCAACAGCGGTGAGTACTGCCAGGCCAGGAGAGCATCTGCACATCTGTAGGCCTGTGTACAACCTAGTTCAGAATTTTTTTTATAGAACTACAGAATACTGTGTCCAGTTCTGAGCTCCCCAGTTCCAGAAGGACAGGGAACTGCTGGAGAGGGGACAGCAGAGGGCTACAAAGATGATTAAGGGCCTGGA
>JAOQGH010000012.1:46987018-46999130 GCA_025769975.1 Gallinago jamesoni
GGGGCTGGTCTTTTCTCAGTGGTGCCCAGGGACAGGACAAGAGGGAACGGGCACAAACTTGAGTATAAGAAGTTCCACCTAAACACGAGGAGGAACTTCTTCACTTTTGAGAGTGGCAGAGCCCTGGAAGAGACTGCCCAGAGAGGTGGTGGAGTCTCCTTCTCTGGAGACATTCAAACCCCACCTGGACACATTCCTGTGCAGCCTGCTCTAGGTAGACCCGCTCCAGCTGGGGGGTTGGACTAGATGATCTCCAGAGGTCCCTTCCAACCCATATGATTCTATGATCATAGAATTTTCTAGGTTGGAAGGGACCTTTTGTGGCATGTTTTAGCAGTGTTCTCGTTTTCAAAGCCGGAGGGAGGTGTGTAGTTGGTGCAAGAATTTGGGGAATGCTTTTTGCCATTCAGATGAAATCCAAGCCACCAGTTCTCTTAGTTTGTTGTGACCAAATCTGACAGAGGTTCAGGTCCATTCCCTATCCCCTACGCTTCATGAACACGCCTGTAGACTAATCTCTTAACATGCTTCAGTTCCACATTGGCAAAGTGGAAGACAACTAATATTTTCTTTTCCACGTTTGACTTGTCCACATGTCTCTACACACTGTCTCTGGGGTGGGAAAGGAATCATATAATATCCATATGTCTGTAAAATATCCAGCACAATGAATCCTGATTATAATTGCAGCTTCTCAGTACAACTATAGTACGTGCCCAGTAGTATTTGTAGCCTAATTCCTTTGTCTGCTTTGCAGTACCAGAGTAATGTTTTTACAGCTTGGGCATGATGGGATTTCAAGAAAATCATACCAATGGAGAATTTAGTAATGAAATCTCAGCCACGGAGGGATGATGTTTCTGACCTTGTTTTTGAATTCAGACACGGTGAGGGAATAAATAAGTACAAAGGGGTTTTGAGCTCTAAGCAGCACTCCAGGCCCAAACCATCAGAGCAACTTCTCTGGCAGCACCTGAAGGCTACTTTGTTGAGTCTCACGTGAGATGTACTCTGTAAAAACAAATCACAGTGAGCACAGCTTTCTTCCCCATAGCACCCCCAGTGCTCCTTACATGCTGGTGGTAGCAATTCATGTACGTGAAGTGCCAGCTTCAGCCGTCCCATTCCCATTTTATGCTACCTCCTAATTCCTCTCCTCCCCTCCTGGTCATAGAACCATAGCATCATAGACATTCCTATCGCTTCTCCTCACCGTGTTCAGTTATTTCCTCCCTTTCGTTTTCTGAACATCTCATCTATGCTACCTGCTTTTTCCTGACAATTTTTTTTTTTTAGGTTTCCCATTTTGCAAGTGCAAGTTGACCTGACCTGGTTAAAGATAAAGAATTCCATCTGCTTCACATTGTTTAATCCTGCCCGCCTGAGATTGATTTGGCCCCGTTTGAGTTTTCAGATAACTTTCTATTTCGTTCTTGATCGGTAGTTTCATTTCTGAAACCCAAAGAAACTTTTTGCTCTGAGATCTGTGTTCGCTGAATGCACTGAGAAGCATTCAAGGAACTTACTCAAAGAGATTAGTTTAAAAACTCAGCATGTGTCAAACCTCCAAATAACTTCCGCAGCGCATTAACGATTCCTTTGATCAGCACCGGCTTTTTCACAATCCATCCTTCAGAGGCTCAGACTATAAATTATGCATCAGTCACTCCAAAAATTTCCCCTTGGCAGGTTTTTAATAAACTGCCCTCACTGTTTGCACACGCTATGGAAATGGCAAAATCCTTTCCAGACTGTAAAAAATCCTTGCTTGCTTTTTTTTTTAATTTTTTTTTTTATTATTATTATTCTGCTGCTGCTAGGGCAAACAAATAGGAAAAGAGATGGATTTCCATTGTGTACCTCTATGGCCTTCAGATTCAAGTGCCTCCTGGTAATACCCAGAGACCATGAGCTAAACAGAGATTAAAAAATGTAACAAAGGAAATTCAAAATGTTGTTAGAGGGTGATTCACCACTCCTTTTTCCCCAGATGTCCCTTCCCTCTTTAGCAGGTACTTTCCACATTAATGCCAGGATGAATCAGATCCATTCTGGTTTGGTTGTTTGGGGTTTTTTTCCCATTAAAAAAAAGTCTTCTGCAAATAATATTTTAGGAAAATGTCCATTTGAGACTCTTTGCTTAGAGGGAAACAGCTGAAAAGACACAGAAGAGTGAAAGGACTCAGCTCACGTGTGGCCATGTAATGGCTCCTATAGATCCCTGTGACAACAACGTCAAGGGAAGATTCTTTCATTCAGGCCCTGGCATAAATACTATGGAGCAGAGCTTCCAGGTTTACAACTAGAAGATGGCATACCCAACTTCCAGCCCTTCAGCCTCCTCTAAGCCAGCCACACTCCTTCACTGCTGTGAACTGCCACAAGCTAAAATGGGCTTTAAGTGACACATGAGAGCCTGTTATCTACAGGGATTTGAGCACTTTCCCCTCCAGTCAAATACGGGAGATCTTCCCTTCAAACCCAGCTTTGGTGAGCGCTTCTCGGTGAGCACGAGGACACAGTCCAGTTCCCTCCACACCTACTGGCTCAGCTCCACGCCCCATTAGTAGGTGACTCTACATTAGTAGCTCAGCTTTATTTTCCATCCCCAATCAAAAATTACTCCAAACGTGACGCTGAAGTGCTTCCACTGCATCTGGTGACTGATTTTCTGCAAGTCCAAAATGTTTGGGTTGGAACTCTATGATCCCTTCCAACTCAAACCATTCTATGATTCCTGGTTACCCGACTCATTGTTCACCAGAACTTTTCCTGTTTGCCTCTCTAACTCCTTTTCTTCTGGACATGAAACCAAGTCATTATTCACCAGAACTTTTCCTGTTTACCTCTCTAACTCCTTTTCTTCTGGACACGAAGCCTAAAGCATCGTAATGTGAGTGATTTGAGTTGCCAGCTTGAAATGGCAGCATTTGACACAGACATCAGATACACATATACCCCTGTACTAGAAGATACAGGAAATTAATTTTACTTTTAAGGTTGTCCCTCTGGGACTCATGGCAGTCTGCAGGGTCAGAGTCCCTCTACAAGAGGGCTTGGTGAGGGGCAGAGCGAGGTCTGCTGCAGTCAGACCACCTGGACACAACTTGGGACCTTTTCAGGTTATAGGCTGCAGGTAGCAGCTCCCACGCTGTCTTCACATTCACACCTTGGACTTTATCACTACCATATTGTCTTACATTTCAAAAGAGAACATGTGTAGCGAGAACATATGGATGTGTGTCACTGTACAAAATCTTTCTCATGCATGCTGTGGCTGCCATTTTACAAGAATTCCACATTTTCTTGATGTCTAAGTTCAACTCTCTACTATCAAGGAACCTTGCTTACATTCATGCTTGCTTACTTACACTCATAAAACTTCTTCAAAGACTCTTGGTTTGGTTGTCATTTGCACTGTGGACCAGCTACAGAAATAAGTGTTGATGGAAGAAAGGGTGAGCAGGTGAAAGAGCAGAAGGGAAAGAAATTCAGCAGTTTAGTGTTCCCTGGCATCTTCTTTCCCCTGAACACGTGCAAGCTCATTATAGAGAAGCAAAAAGAAAATGCAGGCAATCAGCCTGGTGCTTATTACCATTATGGAGATCTCCAAATTGTTAGAGACTGCAAAGTCCAGCTTCTGCTCAAAACACCTGCAGAGGTACGTGGTGAGAGGAGGTGCTGATGGTTCTAGTGCTCGAAGATTCCAGCCATTAAAATCATACTCGGACTTTATCCAGAAACACAGGGCAATTCTTAAAATGTGGAGGGAAAGTGTGTCAACATAATGAAGCTGCTGTGGCTTTTCTAGGGAAATAAATGAGGATGGGCATCATGGGGCTCATAAAGCAATTGCTGACTCGATGTCAGGTACGCCAGGTGCCGTGACTGTTGTCTTATCCTGTGAGTTTGTGATTTAGTAACTTGGAAGAAAATTTTCACATGTACAGGCCTGTGTCTCAGGTAACCCATCATCCCAATTTGGATGATACCTGTGTTCAGGTACCTGCTACAAAATCAGAGAGAGAGGCAGGGACTACTGCAGAGAGAGATTAAAGGCAGTTATCAAACATTTAGAGATAGAGGGCTGAAGAGGGGAAAGAGGGTGTTTTGCTTAGAATCTTCCTGCAATAATGCTCATAGGTGCTCACCAGGCTTTGCAGGTGCTGTTCAAAGGAAGCACCTCATCCTAAAGATGAAGGTGCAGCATTCAGTGGGAAGAAAAAGCTGTTAGGCTTTAAATAATAATGCAACTAGGGGACCTAAGTTCTATTCCCAATGCTGTACTGGGGTATACTCATCTGACCAAAATGGTTGATTTATTACGATTGTAAATTTTTGCAGGACAAGAGATTGCTTTGTGCCGTACCCCAGTGATACACCTGGGTTTGTTGGGCATGTAGAAAGGTTCAGAGGAGAGCATAAGGGATCAAAGGAAGTAGCTGGGAAAGGGAAGAGATTAACAAAACAAAGGGGATCCTCTTGAGGTGGAGAGTCTTTAAGTACTGCTAAAATGTGATGTGTTTGCTTTGTTTCAGTGTTTACATACTCCGAAAATGGCACAGAACACTTTGGAGAAGAAACAAAAAGTATAAACTCTCCGGTATGGGCATAAATTTTGTGAGAATGCAATGGGAATGGGAATGGGAAGTCATATAAAAGTCTTGGGTTTATGGATAGCTGAGGACCTCGAGTAGGTCTGCTGGGGCACTACTCTGGAGAAGCATCAATATCTGACTCTCATGTTCTTATACCATTTCTGGCCACAGTTGGAAGCAATATAGAGGGCAGGATGGCTCTTTGATTTTCCCGTTATAGTCCCTTTTATGTTCTTCTGTTTATTACAAATTGGTATTGTGAACACAAAAGATCCAGTGGGGAGGTCATGTCATTATAACAGAAGTGTAGTAACGTAAAAATCACAGATTTTATTTGGAAAATTGTTTGGGATTTGGTTTAGGTGCTTTTTTTTCCTCCAGATTACCAGTGGAGAAAGTGAGGAGGGAGAGTAGCCTGTCTTCTCTGTGGGAAGCCCAGCACAAGCAGCTTTCTGTTTAAGAACGTGATTTTCCCACCTTGCTTTTTGGACCTGTGCTCCGTGCAGCTCTAGCTCCATCCATAACGAGGACTGTATAACAGACACTTTATATGATGCCATTAGTACACTACTGGGCTTGTAGGAGTCATATGTTAAGAGACAACAAAAGGTAGACTCATTTTTAAGATCCCACCCAAAAGACTCGTGCAGAATTCTGCTTGTGTTCTTTGGAAGCCTGGAGTTTGATCTTGGGCTTCCAAGAGTCTTGTTTTTAAATGAAGATATTTACTGCTTTGGTGGCTCACAATGTTTCTGGGCCATAGTCCTCCAAGGTGTGAAAGCAATGAGATGATTTCAGTTCATTCCTTGGAAGATCAGGCCCTGGTTCCTCGGTCTCTAACGAAGTGAACCAAATTCCTGTACAGGACAGATTTTAAAATTTTGTCTTTCTCTTTTTTCTTAAAGGGACCGTTTTATAAAAGCACGTTACAAATGAACACCTATGTTGCCTTGTACAAATTTGTACCACAAGAAAATGAAGACTTGGAGATGAGGTAAAGCCTCAAAATATTTGTTACTTGAGTTGACCCATGCAAACTATGTATGACTTCACGGGGGGGTGGGTTCATTCTGACATTTGTACTGAACATTTTTATAGAGGTATCCACTTGTAGATGCAAAGACATCCTCATAGATAAAAAGCTGGCGATCAATTTTTTTTGGCAAGGACACAATAGATAAAAAGTTTCAAAAACACTTGGTTGACTTGTGCAGCAAGATGGCTTTCAGCAAGAAAATACTCAGTTTTCAGTTGCTTTGTTTTTTCAACCAGAAGTCCTGTTTGACTGTCCCTCGCATTCAGGTCATGTCTGAGAAAAGAGGATGATGTCCAGCTGCTGGATGGCAGCGTTTTCACATGAGATGAAAGAAGATGCATTCCAAGCTTTGCAAAATAACCTTCTTAATTATATTATTTTACTCTTTCGACTTTGGTTCTGCAGCAGTTGCTAGCACTGCAAGGTCTAGTCAAAGCTCACTGAAGTGAAAGGACATCTTCCTGTGGAAGAAATATTTTACCCCTGGGGTACCAAGTCATCCTTTTTCTCTAGCTTCCTTTCTCACCTCGGCAACATTTCATTATTCCAAACACATTGGAACAGCTTCCTGAGCAGGGCACGGGGAAAATCCTACCCTAGTGCCTTTCTGTGAAACCTGGAAAACTGGTTCAGGTCGTGCAGGAAGCTAAATGCCTGTTTCTCCAGCTGTCAGTAGCAAAGATAACCACTTGGAAACGGGAACAAAGAGACCCACCACCACAACCTCCAGCTGCGTCCTGGGCTGGTCCACACCTTCTATGTGTGCTCTGAAAAGGCCCCTTAAATTGGAACACGTTATCCACCATATGCTCCAGATATATTTGCAGAGTCTTGTGCTGATACCTCGACAATACAAGAGAGAACGTGAGGAAAGCTAAATAATTAGGGGTTAACCGTTAAATTTTATTAGGATCAAAGAAATGCCTGTTATCAGGCAGACGGAGCTTACTCGGGTTAATCCGTTTGGAAACGGGCTGCGTGCTATTATAATTACATAATAACTTTGATGAAGTGTCACCAAGGAGGTCAAATAACTGCTCAACTACCTGCACAAAATCAGCTCAGCACATTTTGCTATTAGCATTTCCAGCCAAATTGCTCTCCCAGCTCCGCTTTGGAACTAGTCAGCTGGATGCTGATACTTAGCAATTACCACCCTGCACCACACATTATGAAGGTAAATATGTCCCATTCAAATCAGAAAGATATTCTCAGGCAGAATTATATCCCTGCCGGCTAATTGCCTTTGTCAGTTAAATAGAACTATTTCCCTGCTGCCTGCCTTCTGCAATCACAGCTTGAAAGCACAGATGATAAAGTGGTGTGTCCCAACAAAGTGAAATGTCTCGAAGTAACAAGATAATGCCTGTAACAAATAGGGACTGTGTTTTAAACAGTTGCATATTAAAGAAGGCAAAAATTTCATTCACAGATGCTGTATCAAAATAAAGATCTACCCCCAGTACATGGAGACTCCCTTTCTACATTGCCACGTATGACTGAAGATAACCTTGATGCCTCATTGAGTCCACCTGCAGGAGATGCTCAGATAAGATGACCAAGACAGGGCCACCTTCCCATTAGAAAGTAATTGTGGCAACTGATGCAGCATAACAATTAAGAGTCATCTTAACTACTATTTCCCTTCAAATTACAGGCCAGGGGATATGATCACTCTTCTGGAAGACTCCAATGAAGACTGGTGGAAGGTATGTGCAAATTATTTTATATATGTTTTCTTTCTAAAGGGAAAAAAAAAATGTTATTTTCAAAGCTGTGAGTATTAAAGTTAACAATAAATAAAGTTAATAATAGTTAAAGTTAATCTCCTTCTGACCGTGTTTTCTCCACAGGGTAAAATTGATGACAGAACTGGATTTTTTCCTGCTAACTTTGTTCAGAGAGTGCAACACGACGAGAAGATTTACAGATGCGTCAGGACGTTCATCGGCTGCAAGGAACAGGGGCAGATAACTCTGAAAGAGAACCAGGTAAGTTCCCCTGTGCCGGGTCCCCGCTGGATTTGAGCATCCAACAGCCTGACCAGTGACTGTAGGGAAAGTCGTGCAAGGCAGAGGCAGTTCATTGCAGTTTTTTATTATTTGGACAGTAATAGTGTCTAGTAGCCAGTGAAGAGCCCTGTTGGGCAAACGCCTAAATTTTCAGTCTCACAGCCATTCATAAATATGTGTATTATTCACTCCCCTACTGATTTCAGGGGGACAGCTTGACGAGGACATAGTCTTAGAGGCAGACCTAGTGGGCCTGAAAAATGAGCTGGTTTTCCCCTCGCTATTAGAGCTAATCTGATAAAAGACAGTGGCTCCCTCCCCACATCTGGCAGCTCGTCGCCTTGGCTTCAGTAGCAGCAGAGATAAGGCAGCATCAAACAAACCCGTAAAGCTTAAATGTTATTCTTGCTCACGGTTTTTAATCATTAATTGCTCGTGTCACCACTTACACGCCCTCTCCACAGGCTGTAATTTATTCTAAACTAGTGAGCTGAAGTACTGCGAGGACTTGCAGGGTCCATCCACCCGGGCATCCTTTCAGCAGCTCCTTCTACTTTGTGTCCTTCAGGTGGCAAAACCCTGGCCACTATCATGCAGTTTGTCTTTGATCTGATTTTAAACATGATTATTATTTTTTTTTAACACAATTTTTACCAGACATCTAATACAGCCCAGTGACAAGGCTTGTGATGCTGCTATAAATGCTTGCTGGGGTAAAGTGAGAGGGGAAAATATGGCTCAAAACCTGTCATGAAGGGACAGCCAGGCTTGTGGTTGGCTGACTAAGGGTGATGCTTGAGTGACACCTGGATGGAATCTGGATTTTTCTCTCTGCGTTTTCTGAAGCCCAACGTTCTTCTACCTCATTAGGTGTTTCCTTTCCTTTGGCAATTGATGTCACATCACCAGGAATCGTTTGCCTTACAGTGCCTTGCTTGGACTAGATGATCTGAAAAGGTCCCTTCCAACCTAGGTGATTCTGTGATTACCAAAGCAGATTACCTTTGTGGTCTAGAATAAGCAATAGAGGGGCAAAGCTTGGGGAGATGATGGTGTGGGAACATGGTGTGCCACCACGAGGAAATGGCCAAGGTCTGAGTCCCTTCTTGTCAACTGGCTGCTGCTGAAAACAGGCCAGTTTCTAGTCTCGTTTCTCACAAACCCACGGTTTTCCAAGTGGGCAGCTTCATCTAAACATAAGGATTTCTTGTTGTCCCTATGTCATAACAAGCTCACGAGGGAGCTCACAGTCAGGGATGCATCATTGTCTCTGGTGGAGCAATAGGTAAAGAAATGGATGAGTCCATCTGTCTGTCTGCTGCTTCTTGGTGTTTAGCCAACTTATTCAGCTCTAGCTCAAACCCAGGGAAATGCTTGAATGTGAATGCTGGTGGGTTCTCACTTCATGTGGGACAGGCTTCAGAGGAAGAGGGAAAAAAAAAAAAGTATTTGGTGTAAAACGGGGCAGAGATCAGACTGAACAAACACACAAATGCAGACATGGGAGAAAAGGAGTAGAACCGATAGATCCCACTCTCCAGCCTTGCACAAATTATGCAAAAAGGGGGCATTCAAGTTGCTTCAATGATTTCCAGGGTGGGACAGTCACAGAAAGGTGTGGACACCCACCCTCTGGTGGGAAGCATCTGCTTCCCTCTGTCCCTCCATCCAGGGTTTGCACCCCTTGGAATAGCCCTCCGTGAGAGCTGGCAGCCTGCACAGGGCTAATGTGTAGTAGCAGCCTGGGGACAGGAGCATAAGGTCTCCTGAACCTGGCCCTGAGATGTGCCCACCACAGAGATCACTGCCTGAATGGTATTTTTGTGGTTTGTTTTGTTGTTTTTTTTTAACAGAATAACTTTTTCTTCACTGTGGAAAAGCTCTTATTGTGAAAAGTATTTTAATTGTTATTGGGGATATTATTTTTTTTTGCTTAAAAAATTTATTTTGTATTTCCAAGGTCAAATTTCCTTTCTTCAGCCATTTCTCTTATTTTCTGTCCTTTATTTGCCTATTGTTTTCCATGCAAAGCAGAGAGAGAGAGGTGCAATGGGGAAGACATGAAAAGGAAAAGATGTCATGTGAATGGGACTTCTGGGAAAAGTTTGGCAGAATTCTTTCTTTTTTCTTTTTTTTTTCTTTTTTCCTTTTTTTGTTCTAGTTGGGGATTTCTGTGGGATGTAACCAGCCATTTTAGCTGTCTCTGGACACAGTGTCCAGAGTGCTGTTGAGTACAATATATGTGCAAAGCACTGGCTTGTTCCATATTAGTGAGAAGGGGAGATTATTCATTGCTACCAATTCCTGTCAAGTCTCACTTTAGCTAGGAAAACTCATTAGCTGGCGTAATAAATTCCGGTGACTACAGTATGGCAAATTGTCTCATTTTTAGGCTGTTAATTCACTGGGTCAAATTCTGCGGGGTCTAACAGGAGTCCAGAGCCATTCAGACAGCAAAGGCAAGGATGATATGCCAACAGAAAAACTTATCTAGTGACAATACTATGATTTTTTGTTACGTTGCTTGATGCCATCCATGGTTTATGCCTCAGGCTCTATCCCCGTTGTGCCTGGCATGAATGCTCCCAGGTAGAGAGTCTATTCTTGTAAGTCAAAAGGCAATGTATTCAGATCAACAAAGCCACATGACTACCTTTAGAAAAGCCATTTCAGACAAGCAGAGCCTCTTTCAAAGTCTGAAGCACAGTGGGTGAGGCTCTCTCTGGAATCACTTAGTTCATGCCCCTGGGAATAACATTTTGAGCTTCAGCTTCATGCAGACCTTTCTGGCAAAACCAATCCTCAAGGAGAGGACTAAGGGGGGGAAAAAGCAAGACAACATCTTGAGCAACATGCATGGGTTAGTCTTCACAAAGGATCTCTTGAAAATTTCATTATGAAATTAGAAAACCAGCCCAGGGGAGAAAAAGTACGGCGCTTCAGAGACATCAACATCTTGGAGTTCAGGGTTTGGTGACAGATTGGTGGGTCCTGAAACCAATTCAGAAGATGACTGGGTGCCACAGGGCTCAATCAGGAATCTGTGGGAGGGAGGCAGACACAACTCCTGACATCAATAATGCAAGATTATTAACAGGGAAAACAAAACCTGTCAATTTGTGTGGCTTTCTGCTCTTTTAAGCTCTCACACACAGTACTGTCTGCATAATTTCCGCCTCTGATTGTACTATCGCTTGGATTTATAAAGTTTTCTCCAGATTGTGACTTCTGCTCCAGCCTACCCGAATTCATTACCACACGTTATACTAATGCTTCTTTGCATGATTACAGGCTCTGGTTTGACCTCTTTTCCCAAAAGAAAAAGTCACCGTATCTAATATATCATCAATGTTTGGAAAAGCATCTCTTAAAATGCCGCTAACCTTTTTGGTCATCCTTATTTTTAAAGAAGTCGTAATAATCTATTATTTGAAGGTCTGTTTTAACTCCTGTTATAACATCCTACTTCAATAAAAGAAATAGCCTCTTTTAAAAAAAAGAAAACTACTCCCACCCTTCACTGGCTGCCTCTCTGGTGTCTACAGCCACATTAATACCAACCACTTTAGAGCTGGGCTTTTTGTGATTAAGGCAATTGAATTTAAATTGCACAAGCGATCTTGTGCAACAGAAATTACCCCAAATCACAGCATTTGTAACAGGGCTGGCAATCAAAAACTCTCTGCCTCGCCCAGATGTGGAGTGTGAGTTTACACGAAGGTCAGGGCGACGCATCCGTGTCACGATGGATGTGTTCTCGAAATGTCACCGATACAAACTAGCCCTCTCACTGAAAGCATCTCCCAGCCAGCTTCTGCAGTGACCACAAATAGACAAGTCAAAGAGCGTGAGTTTTAGGCACGTGGACATTAGCAACTATGATCCAGCCACTCCAGGAGCCAGGGAATCTGCTTAAATACACCCATGATGTGAGGCTAAACAAGGCAGGGTTGTAGCCCAGGTCTCCAACCCTGGGGGATCCACCTATCTCAGTTTTTCTTCTGGTTAGCCTCAATGCTTTGTTGCTACCTGGGTTTTCACTTCACTGCCTCGCAATTACTTTGTGCCCCCACGTTGTTCATCCTGGGATGCTCTCTAAGGAGCAAAACTTCTAAGAGCATGACTCAGGTGCCTTTGCAAACCAGTTGCATCCTGGTGACTTACGCATCCAGATTGCATCACCTGAAATACACCCCAGCACAGAAAGTGATGTTGTAGTTCTTCATATCTTCCCCAGATGTAACTGCTCTGCTTAACATGAAAAGGGTCTTTTTTCCAGCTATCTCTGATTTTCATTGACTTCTAAACAAGGATGGGTGTCCCCGTTCATTCATTTTTGCATCCCTTATGCATCCAGTTTAGTCCAGGTCATCTTTTAAACCCAATGTAAGTTCACAGAATCACAGAATGCTATGGGGTTGGAAGGGACCTCTGGAGATCATCTAGTCCAACCCCCTGCCAGAGCA
>JAOQGH010000012.1:46999230-47013333 GCA_025769975.1 Gallinago jamesoni
AGACTCTGCCACCTCTCTGGGCAGCCTCTTCCAGGGCTCTGCCACCCTCACAGGAAAGAAGTTCCTCCTCATGTTTAATGAAACTTCTTAGGTTCAAGTTTGTGCCCATTTCCTCTTGTCTGGTGTTCTCAGTCCAAAAGCTAATCAAACAGCTGGTATAAAACCTGTTATCATCATCTGCACTATGCATGAATGTGCATAAAAACTGGACCACTTATCATTTCCACCCACAAAGCTCACGTAGGCAAGAACTTCACTGCACAGGCAGCAGCAGTTTTAGAAACTCACAGTGTCCCTGTGCTGTCATTCTTACAGACAAATACAAGACTTGAGTGTTCAGACCTCTTGACCTGGCACTGGCTGCGGGTTCCAGGAGGGCTCTTGAAACTGTACTGTCCTCATAACCAAATTCCTACTTCATCAGAACCAGTCCATGTCTGACAGATGGGTTAAATGTATGGGAGAGAGAAGAAAAGTAAAAGGCAGCTGCAGAAAATTAGAGCGAGTTCCTGGACAAAGACAATTTGCCACTTGAGCCCAAATTCAAAGCACAGGACTTAGAAGGACAGGAGAGTATTCATGACCATGCAGCTTAAAAGACCATTTCCTAATCATCTTCCCCCATCACTCCTGGGGCTGACTGACAGATAAAAAAGTTCTCAGGGCAGATATTGACAAGTTCAGACAACAGTCATGGTCTGAGCAGTTGTTTGTTTTGGTTTTAGTGTTTTGGCTTTTGCTTTCTTTTTTTTTTAACAAAATGAGAGGAAAGGATGGGGTAGTGACTTTATAATATTAGATCTCACTTTCAGCTGTATTTCTGAAGATCATTTGATGACTGAGACATAGTTTGAGATGCGGTTTCTTACCCTGTGGCTTACTCCACTGCTAATCTCTTCAGCCAGAGCACAGGGAGGAAAAAAACCCAACTGTTTGTCTCCGTTTGTGTTGATACCAAATTCGCTTACCAGTGGCTGTTCAGGGGCTCACGTACCTTGTCAGGCCAGCAGTCTTCCCCCAAAAATGTACTGGCCTGAGTAGCTGCCATTTTAAGCAGTTTCTAATTTGATAGAGAAGACTTTGGTCACCTGATGGCATCTGTGTCACCTTGTGCCTTCCCAGCCATCAGGTTTGCAGTCTGTCACCAGGGTTAGTCCCCGGCAGCAGCTGATTGACCAGGGGCACTCCAAAACTCTGGATTACTACCATGGGCTTACCTGGGGTGACTCCCGATTTACCCCCACTGGAGAAAGTGTGGAACTGAATGCCAAGGCGACAACTTGTGTGTGAAATCCTTGGCAGCGCTCACAAAGGGGGATGAGGACAACAAGTGGTCCAAAGATGGTTTTGCAAAGCTCCAGCAGCTGCCACAGCCCCAGGAGACCTCCTGAATGGCACAGGACTAGGGAAGTGGGGCACATTGTGGCCAAGCTGGCTCTGCCCCCTCCCAACTCATCCCCTTTCCTTGGGAAGGAGTGGGGAAAAAACCTCTGCCATCTGGGAACAGGCACACGCAAGGCTCATTGTGTGACTGTGAGAGAATTTCAACTGGAATTTGGGAGAATTCAGATCATTGTATTAGTATGTAGAGTGAGAGTTGTTGCAGAAAGGCCTTGTGCTCCTGGTGGCCAGGGAAGATCTGAAGTTACTGCTACACCAGAGCACTCCTGCTGATGCAGAGCAGCACTCAAACCAGCAGCAGAACCCAAAAAAAAAACCCACTCTATAAAAAAAGACCAAATGTGCCATCCTTTTTCACTCCAAAGACAAACAGTGTTCAGAAAGCTCAGTATTTTTCTTTTTTTCCACAAATCATTCTGCTGAGCAGAGGGAGAAGCGCTCTGTTCTCACAGTATGTTCTGCGCAGCAGCAGAGGTTAAGCAAGAAACGCATCATGGCTGGTGAGCGGGGCAGACCTGCTGGGGGTCCCTCCTGGAGATTTGGGGCATTCTTTGAGCCATGCAAAAATCTAGAGCTCCTGTAGACATCTTTAGGAGGCTTATTTTCCCACACAGCAGCAGGGATCAGCCAAGAAAGGGCATCTTTCAACCAAAGCGCTCCGTCCCACTCTTGGATACTCTGCCATGCTTGGCCAACCTCAGGCTTGGGCTTCTTTGCAGGCTTTGTCTCACATCATTGAAGGTTTGCTAGTCTTTCCCAGAGGCACAGACCAACATCTAGCAGGAGTCTAGAAAGGCTTTTCTGTGCCCGTGTGCTTTGCACCTCTCTGCTTCGAGTGGTGGTGTGGCTGCAGAGGGAGCAGATGCTGGGCTATCAACTCCTGCCACAAGGGAACTTGGCTGCTTTGCAACAGAACCTAAACTCAACAGCACAAATTCCATACCTTTCCCGTGCTTTCCATGTGTTTTAGCCCAAACAACAATACGTTCTTTTTTTTTTTTTTTTTAATTGCATGTCAGCTCTGTTGATGTGCTCAGTCATTCTGCCCCAGGGGTCGAACTCAGTGTTAAGTAGGTAGCTTAAGTAATAAAATTAATTAATGGGTTCATTTGCTTTCCAAACCTTTGTTTGCAGGTACAGAGATGCACTTGGCTATTTCCAAATACAACTTCACCTCCTTTTTTATGACCTTTCTTTTCCCCCTGGCGGCATCAGTGTCGCTACGGGAGGACAAGCTGTCACTTAATGTGGTGTTTAGGTGTCACCACGCAATCCATAACAGTCATACTGCAGTTGATTTAGCCAGGAACACTTTAGAGACATTTTTGTTCATTTCATACCTTCAGAATTATTGTAATTAAGCACTGTAAAAGCCTATCAGACAGAGCCTTTGTGAGTGTTAGTCCAGGCAGAGGGCTTTAAGGACCTGGCATTGGCAGCATGAGAAATCAGGGAGTTGTTCTCAACAGGACCATCCATTTTCTGGCTATTTTTTAACCTTGTTTGATTAGTAAGAAATAAATACGTAGTTCTTTGGCAAGGTTGTTTGAAAACAATTCTTTATTTCGTGTGGCTCTGGGCTCAAGTGCCCAGTCTAAAGTACCTGTGTCGTTAGGCTTCCAAATGGCTTGGCCATTAACAGAGGTGTCTCAGGAAGGGCCCTAAAAGTGGAAACACCTGGGATCGGAAAGGTCTTCAGGAAATGCAAACCTTTGCTGTGATGTAATATTTGTGCTGTATGGTTTGTATGGTTTTATATGGTTCCACCACCTCTATTTGGCATAGGTTTTCTGCAAACATGCTTACAGAGCTGGAGTCAGGTCACACACTTGGGGACCCAAAATACCTGGAGGTGCAAGGGCTGGGTGCTGCTCATCTTGAGAAGTACCTGGGCTCCTTAAACAAGCAAAAGAGAATATACTTGCATTCAGATCAGCTCCTGCAGGTGACCCACCTTGGCTGCCCAGAGAGGTGGGCATCTTCTCTGGAGACATTCAGAGCTTGCCTGGACATGTTCCTGTGCTACCTGCTCTAGGTGGACCTGCTTTGGCACTAGATGATGCTTTTGGACTAGATGATCTCCAGAGGTCCCTTCCAACCCCATATAATTCTGGGATTCTGTGATCATGATTACTTTTCACCCCCAGCTAGCTCACGATCTGAAATACCCATTCCTCTCATCCACAGACAACTCAGTCACAGTCACTACAGCGGGCTGAAGTCCTAATTCAGCTTTCCAAAATCTTTGATAAACCCGATAAACAGCCTGGAATAATTTATATCTCTTTGATCGCGACGGAGTTTAATATTTTCCTGCCTTCTCTGCCTTCAGATTTGCGTGACTTCTGAAAAGGAACACGATGGCTTTATCAAAGTATACAGCGGGAAGAAGAAAGGCTTTGTCCCCATAGATGTCTTAGAAAACATCTGATTTCACCAGCCCACTTGCTGCGGTAGGAGCCCTTTGTTGGCGATGCCCGGCTGCCTCATCTCACACTGTGTCAACCCAGATGGGCTGTCTTGCAGATGTTCAGGGAAATAGGGAGAAAACTGCAACTACAAGAAGAAAAAAAAAGAAGAAAAAAAGACATTTAGACTGCCACAGCAACACTAAGAAAGAAGAAAAAAAGGGGAATACCGGAAAGAAAATACAGTCAGAAACCTCGAGGGGAATGAGAGGTCCTGGGATGCTAACGGGAATAAGGTAAGGAAAAATAAAATAAATTAAAGAAAAAGAAGCCTGGGCTGATTTGTGGTGCAAAGTGGCTGTTATAGCCCTGATGGAGACAGACAGCTTGTTCTGAAGGACTGAACTCACGTCCTGTTCTTGTGTCTTAGAAAACTGTTGGGCTGCTTTCTTGTTTGAAGTCTGTGTTTCAGGGGGGGAGGGGGAAAAAAAAATACCATTCCAACTGTCCTCGCACTACAGTCCAATGTAAAGTGTGGCTGTGGTTCTACAGTTTTGTCCCCAGTATCAACCGATCAGTTTAAGCATTTAATCCCGGTGTTTAGTCTTATTAAAAAAATATATATATATATATAAAAAGAAAGCAGTTTGGAGACACCGCGTGAATGTCAGTTTGAGAAAGGCACTGTGCCCTGGAGCTCGGCAGCTTTCTCTTTCCGTGCAATCTTCCCATCTGAAAGAGTAGCGAACTTGTGTGTGTCCTTTGTTTTCTCTGTACACAAACAAAAAGCTCCCAGCGTATTTTGGGTGGGATGGCTGCTCTCAGAGCTCGCAAAAACAGCCGGTCCCCCCGAGCCGCAAGCCCGCTTTTGGCAGCATCCTTCCGCACCCTCATCTGGTGATGCAGAAAATGGGTGAAAAGGAGGGGAGAGCCACGGGCTTGAAACGTTTTATATTTTTTCTGTGTTTATTGCACTTAAAAGATTTTATATATTAATCCTATTTATAAAAAAAAAAAAATAAAACAAAATGGTTAAGTAACCCCCAGAAGACTGAAAACG
Organism: Gallinago jamesoni; assembly: GCA_025769975.1. Taxonomy (NCBI): domain Eukaryota; kingdom Metazoa; phylum Chordata; class Aves; order Charadriiformes; family Scolopacidae; genus Gallinago; species Gallinago jamesoni. Next base: position 47,004,100 of record JAOQGH010000012.1, read on the forward strand.
GTAGGAAGGGGCAGACTGCACATTAGAAGTGAAGTCTGTTAATTACCAAAATCCAGGCCTCGTGACAGAAAGTTAGCATTGCGTCCACACACCAAAGGCATTTTCCTCATTTGCTAAAAGTAGAAGTTTTGCAGATTCAGCAGTAAATACGCTGACACGAACCTCCTCCTTGGCATAAACCACCTTGAACACCCCGTACGTCTTCTCCATCCCCGTGAGACTGTGCAGACAGCTCTGTTTTGTGCTTCCATCTCCAAACGCGTTTTGGGCATGTGAACCTTTTGGTACCCAGAGAGCAGTCGGTGGGACCCGTGGATCTTGGCCAAATTAATACCAATCAGCCAGTGCCAATCCTGTTGTAGAGCCTTATGATGTTTAAGGACAAGGAACCTAATTTCCAAGTATTTAATTGGATGTAATTGCACCAAATACATTGAAATAGCTTAGCATGTATTATGACCTAGAGATTAAGTCCTGTCGCGAAGCTCCTTGCAGAATTCATGCCTTATTTGACCAGCTTGAGACTGAGTGCCAGTCTTTACTGCGATTAACCCCCAAATCGATGTCCTAGAGCCTGATACTGCAAGAAGAAATTCACATGCTGCCAAGATAGTATAGGTCTTTGCAAAGTCGATGCTATTTTTTCTAAAAAAAAAAAAAAAAAAAAACCAAGCTGCCGGTCCTGCTTCCGTGTATCGAGGCAGTTTGACTCACTCTGTGCCCAGGTCCCAGTAGTTGGGCTGCGCTATTTAAATAGCTGATCCTACTCAAAGCCTTGGTGAATTAATGTGAGACTTCACCCGTGATCAGGATTTCGCAGGGCAATTTCTTCAACCTCCCAGAGACACACTTTGCAGCTCTTACGTATCACTTGGTTGCAGGGGGGGGGGTCAACTGCTGAAACGTGGTCCTTCGTAACATAAGTGGTCTATTTCAATTATTAATGTCCTCCTGGCTGATCAAAAGTGTCTGATTTCATATCTTCTGTGGGTATATCAGCTATTTATAAATATATTTTTTTTCTGTTCAAACAATGAACATTGGCTCACCTCATTTTCCTAAATAACAATAAACTCAGTGGGAGGACAGAGGAATCTGATAAGCCTTAAAGATCAAGAGGAAAATCAGTAGAGTCACATTAATCCACTCTGCTTTATAAGATTTATTTTTTTTATATATTCACCCATTCCAAGGAAAAACTCAAGCCTTTGTTAAGAGTTAAAATATTTGCTACTTTTGATCAGACCTGTCAAGCGGGCAAAAGAAATCTGTATTAATCTATACATATGTGCTGTTGTTTACATGATTGCATCATACTGTGATTCCCTCCTATTTCAGTCTTCTATGAATTGAATTTATCCCTAGAATGTGCATCATACTATTCAAAGAGTTATATGAATATTACCTACAACTCACAATGGCCTTTAATCAATGTCAGTTTGATTCCTTTTGATACTGAGCAATAAATAATAAAGTGACTGAGTAAAAACAAAACAGACCTTACGTGGACTGTATTACATCTGAGAAAGCATTGCTTCTGAACCAAAGCTTTCATGGTTATCTTTTCTTTGTGTGGTTTTTTTGTTTGTTTGTTTTGTCTTTTTACCGGGCTTTTGCTCCCGTTTGATATGTAGACATAATTTATTCCTAATTTAGCAAGAAGCACATACATGAATCTTACTTTAAGCATGTGACTCATTGGCTATTTGCATGCTTAAAGCTGAAGCACTTTGCTGAATTAAAGTCATTTTCCTCCAACTTGTTTTGGATGCCTTACTCTGAATCCAGACGAGTATCCCATCATTTTTTTCCTACTCTATGTTGTTCGCAATATATACTGCATTAGCAAGCAGTTAAAAGTCAGAAGATGGAATGGACTTTATCTGACATCTGCTCAGAAAAATTGAATTTTAGGAGATAAATGCTGTTCAGATTCAATTTAATATTCTGCTTAATAAAGGCTATGTGATGGCTGGAAGGAGAATAGAAGTGTATGTTTCTTGGCTTGTTGCATCAGACTCGGTTATTTTCAGTTATCCACTTTCAAGAACATTCACTAAACCCATCAGCAACAAATGTTACCAAGCATTTCCACTGAAAATCTACAGCACTTGCATTTGCCACATTTAGCAAAACTTTAACTAAAGTACTTTTTCTGCAAGGTATGTAGCGTGTGTAGACTGGGAATGAAGCTTTGTGGTGGGGCCATCCTGAACATTTGTTTCTGGTATTCCAGAACGTATTTTAAGCCACTCACCATCTCACCACAGCATGAAACTGGCTACAGAATGTTTTCATAAATGCTAGGAACAGTTGATCAACATGAATTGAGGACGAGCTGCCTGAATTATGACCTCCTCCCGTCCCTAAATTACACGGTACCTCAGTTTATGATCATCTTTCTCATCTTGGCCATTTTGGAGACGGAAGCTGCAGTGTGCCATCAGCTGTGGGCTCATTGCCTCGGGGGAACTAAGACACTCCTACAAACATTGTGTATTCGTCTCTAGCATTGCTTACAGGCCTTTTTTAATAATTATTTGTTGAGATTTGATTGACTAAATCTCCCAGTGCCATCAGAGGAACCTGCACAAGGCCAGCAGGCAGTGACATTGGAGATTTGGAAGAGCTGTGACCTTCTAAAGAAGTTACTGGAGACCATGTAGGTTATCTAAAATGGCACTAGACAGATGTCTTTGGAAAATGAACCCAATTCATTTATTTTAAGTATGTGAAGACAAGTCTGATTTATTGAGCCCTCAAATTACATCTTTCTTTCCCTAAAGGACACTGAATAAACGCAAGCAAGCCATATCAATCTTGTCCTATTTAAATCCAGGGTAAAAAGAATCCTTGAAGTCCACAGCAACTGGAGTTCAGCTGTTATCTTGGAAAAGGCTAGTCGATGTTACCCTTCTTGCAAAAATCTATGATGTAATTTATCTGATCTAACCGTAAATGTCTACAACTGAGCTAATAAATCAATTTGCTTGTCTCCTTCCCCAGAAAATAAAGTAACATGCAGTGCAGTACTATGGTTCTTCCGACCGACTGAAGACTTCTGCTTTTGCATGGCCTAGATTGTGCCTCACAGTTTCAACCCATCAACAGCCATTGATGGAGCACTGGATAGCTGGGTCAGATGTAGACCCCCACAGACCTAACATCTGTATCAGGGCAGAAGAGTTCCTCACCCTAATTTCTGGACGTGTAGGTGTCACATAGATACCTCTGCAACGGATACCCTTGAATACCGTGGGTGTTATACTTTTTACTGGGCCTCTCAAGTTACTAGTTATGGTTATTATTAGAAATTTATCAAACAGCTTATCCAGCACTGAAAACAAGCTCAAAAGAAAGCGAACCAGCGCCATGTCAGGTTCCGTTTAAAATATAAGGAGGGAGGAACGTGAATGATACTCCCATGCCTACTCCTCCTCTGCTCTGCCCTACCACAAATAGGGTCAGACAAGTGTTTAATTTCATATTTCAGACATTTCATAAAAAAAAAAAATGTAGTCCCAAATTGTCATCCAGATTGTGCGCGCTGCATTTTGTAAAGCAAGGAGAATAAATATTTTGTCCCAGTGGGAATATATGTCATCCCAACGTTGAGTTTTCCACGGCTAAAAAGAACATCTGAATCTAAGAGGTACGTGAGAGTTATTTTTAAAACCATTCTTTATATAGAGAATTTTTATGTCCCTAGGGAATGGACTCCTGGCAGGGACCCCACAAAAGAGGCCCAGAAAAACTCTAGTAGGTTTTCAGGTCAGCACGTATGGCCATCTCCAAGTGGCTCTATAAAACACTTGCCTAAATTAGCGTTGTTTGTTGAATCAAATAAGCTTAAAATAAATTCATATTTTATTCGTGTACCTACAAGAAATATATATAAACATATGTGTATATATATGTATACCTTTCATTAACATCAACCCAAGGGCAGACGCCCTTAAAAAAAAAAAAAAAAAATCAGTCCTGACTGATTTCTTCCTTGTCTTACTGTGTTCAGCATCTAATTAGGATGGTAATGGGTGCCTGGTAAGTACTGAAACAGACTGTGTGGAGAGAGAAGTCTCGCCTCGACAAGTTTTATCTGCGTTAGACAAAGTGTATGATGTATAAACCCAGAGTTACGGGGAGCTGAATGAACTCAAATATTCCGCTCAAATATGAGAAAAAACTACTTCATGGTGAGGGTGGCAGAGCCCTGGAAGAGGGCCCAGGGAGGTTGTGGAGACCCCTTCTTTGGAGATCTCCAAGACCCGCTTGGATGCCGTCCTGAGTACCATGCTCTAGCTCTGGGCAATCCTGCTTCAGCAGGGGAGTTGGACTGGATGATCTCTACGGTCCCTTCCAACTCTAAAAATTCAGTAAAAGTGCAGTGAAAACTGCAGCTACGCAGTACATCGAGCACAGTCAAGGTGCTCACCGCTCTGAAATGTACGTCATTTATTGGGCAAAGTTAGGGCTGCGTGCCTCATACCAACAGGCAGCCTGAAAAACCTTGTCAGAACCACCACATCAGTCACACCTCTTTGCCCTGACTGCCTCACAATAATGAGATATTGAAAAATAAAGACTAACGTCTCCTCGGAGGCCTGAAGGAGAAGGCGGCGGGAGGCATTCCTACAGGCTTAAAATAAAACTTAAAAAAAAAAATAAAAAAAATCCAGTGTTTCTTGTGTGTCAGTCCCACAAACACACAAGGAGAAGGGCACATAAATTTACCTTCAGCAAAGTGAAGTAAATCAACATCTGAGTAATTACTATGCTACCAGCGGCTTGCCAGTTGATAGGGTCAGAGGCTGACAGCACAAAATTGAAAGGCTGTGAGAACTGTTCCAGCTTTGCATCACAAACAGGGAAAAAAATGAGAGAGAGCTGTGGGTGAAGTGCAGCAAACCCTTCAGTGGGACCTACCTTTTCCATGGAGCTCCCCCTCTCCCTGGTGAGGCTGGTCCAGGTGGCTGTGGCAGCAGCTCCTACCCCATCTTCTCGCCCAAGGGCAGCCTCGTGGTTTTGACCAAACTGACCTATCAATCAGAAGGACGGATGGCCTCTAGGGAAAGAGAGGAGAGCAAGAGATAAAGGAGATTTATGAATTTAGAAAAAACTAAACTACTTTAATGAAAATATTAATAAATAATGAAATAATAATAATAAATAAGAAGAAGAAAAGAAGATAAAAATAGAGTATTACAGTATATACAAAACTTTGTCAAGCTCCAAGATGATGACCACGACACCAGCAGGCACTGGGGAAAGTCCCAGGCTGGACTGGGTGATGGACAGGAGCTGGATTCTGGGTCTGGAGTCAGGAACCCTCAGATTGGGATCAAAAGCAGACAGACAGGGTCCTCCTTGGATGTTGACCATCGAAGGAAGAGAGTTGACCCTTTGATCCCTCAGCTTTTATACGGAGCATGGGGCAGACCCCATGTTGGTCGGGTTTGGGTCACCACTCCTGTCCCCTCCTCCCCACAGGTGGGACCCTTCTACATTTTTCAGCTTCCAACCCTCCAATGGGGCAAATAACTGCCTGCCCTTGAGACTGGCAGGAGAAAAATAACCAAAAATCATGCCAAGCCAATGGAAGCCAAACCAAGTAGCCAACATGGCAGCAGCCCCCAAAACCTTGACATCTGGCCTTCCTGCTGCAAACTGCAGAAGGCAGAAAATGGTTGTTCTTTGTGCCTCCCTGCAAGGTGTCACTCCCCTCCACCGCTCGTGGTCCTTCTCTGGCTGGTGGAGGCTGCAGCCCCTCTCTCACCAACACACCAGCCGTCCTCGTTCTTCTACACCCACCGAGCCTCACGCTCTGTCCTGCCAGGAAAAAAACCTGTCAGGGCATCTGCTCTGTTCAATGCTTGTTGGCGAGCAAGTTGCCCCAAAACAGGCATTGGGCTTGGCCCAGCATCTTTCCCACACGGGCATGTTCTATATGATAAGGGAAACCCCTTATTCAAAGGGATACGGGGCCGCGGTGAGCCACGTCCCCACCAGCACTGGGGATGGAGAGGGACCACTCCCATGGGATCAAGGCTGGAAGGGGGAAACCACCATACCTTATTTTGGCCCTTTGGAAGAAATTTGGGTCTCTGAGGCTGGAGTATTATGTGACTCATACCAAACATGGAGAAAACCTCCTGTTCTCAGCCTGTTAACATTACTTATTACTCTGTGCCTCCACATTTTGGCTGAAGACACACCAAGTGAGCACAAATCTCTCCCCCTCTCTCTCTTCCACTCACTCCACACCCTGACCAGCTGCTGCCTTGTGTCATTGTGTACGCTCTTGCAAAGGTCTCCACGCCATGGCTTTTTTTTTCCCTCCTGTCACTGCATTATCCAAGTTAGAGCGAGAAATTCCCCTCCGCAGGATGGTGGGGCCAGGCTTTTCTATGTTGATAGTGTCCCCTGGTAAATAGCAGATTCCTGCAGACACCCTTGTTGATGCCATGGACCCCAACAGCCAAGCAGAAGGAAGGAAGGGAGGGGAATGATCCCTGTTAGTGTCTTGGTGTTTTGGGCAGGGCCTGGAGTGACTTGAATGTAGAATCTCCAGCTGGATCACAGAAACAGGATCACAGAATCACATGGGGTTGGAAGGGACCTCTGGAGATCATCTAGTCCAACCCCCCCTGCCAGAGCAGGTCCACCCAGAGCAGGTTGCACAGGAACGTGTCCAGGTGGGTTTTTGAATCAAAGGGGGCAGCAGCCAGCCCCCTTGATGTACCTCTACCGTGGTCAGGTCCAAAAATGGCCAGCACAGCAACCCTGTTTGCAATTCACTCCTGCTGCAAGACAGAATATGGTCATATTGGGTTTTTTTTTTAAACCCCATAGTCTATCACTTAACCAGAAGTCACTAGACCCCCCAGTACTGGGAAGGTGACTTTTTCAATTAGTGGGATTGGGTGTGACCAGGCTCCCAATCACCCACAGCAGCCTTGCTTGCCGGGCTTCCATGCTTGCAGGCATAGAAGTACATCATCCTACCTCAGCAGGCACATGGGAGACTGAGCCAACAGTCCGTGTGGTGTATTATTACCCAAGCACAGCTTTGCCCATGACTAAGTATTGGCTGAACTGACTAAGCCCTTTGAAGCTCAGTCCTGCCAGGAATGAAGCATCAGCTGCAAAGGGAAAAAGTAACCCCAGGCTGTTATAGTCTAAATAGATGTTTACCCCATAAAAATAGCGCCTAGATCCCATGCGTTCAGGTTCTTGCTCAACCGTGGACAAGGTAATCCATCTAATGGGACTGGAGATAAAATGAAAGAACACTGTGGTGGGACAGTCTAGAAAAAGCGCACCAGAGTAGACAGATATGGGGGGGGGGGTGTTTCAGTATTTATATAGTTTGCAGCATCTACCATGTAAATAAAATGGTAAATACACAAAAATAGCCCGAGACAAAATTATTAGCTTACTCCTACCCACCATCTTATAAATGTGGCTTTTAAACCATCTGCTGCAGTTTTTCTGCAGAGATGCACACGGTCGTGGGGCCTCTAGAGGCGACTGTAATAGGAATTACTAGTACAAATGGCAGGCAAGTCTGCTTTGCTGACATCCTGAAACAGAATGCTTCATTGAAGGAACAGAAAATCGGATTAATTCCTGTACATAAGTCTTCATTAGACAGTAAGACATTTCTTACACTCTTCCATAGAATGGCAAAAGGTCCCACAAGCTCAGACTGGAGGAGACAGATTTCTTCTTGAAGACCGCAGCACCAAGACCATTGCTATCCTCCACATCACTACCAAGGGTCTGCTCTTTAAACACTCCAGAGACACCAAAAAAGAACCTGTTCTGGCCTTCCCTCTGAATACCAGGCTTGCAAGCCTGCAAGCAATGTTAACTGGGACAATCTGCCTCCAGATACCATGGTGGACATTACTGTATCTACAACGTGCTCCATGCAGAGGTAACCTGCCTCCTTAGGCTAGGTCTCTGCTGCTCTGCAGCACCACTGGTGCAAAGGGTGAACACTAGTCATGCAGAAAGCACCACTTTCCAGTCTGTGTTCAGGCAGTGTCTGCCCAGTGTGGACCCTATTGCTTTCACAGGTGACGATGCTCTAGCTTGGTTTCTCCTCCCCGGTGGTCTTTATCTTTGGTGATGTTAGGAAGGATTGTAAAAATACAGTCTGCTTTGCTGTATAGTGCCCCCTTCTCATCCCCAAACACACAAACCCAACCAAAAAAACCCATCAGCTGAGAGATCAGATGCTGGAGTAGGCACATCTGATAGCACTGTACTCACCCCTTCAGCTTGGGTTACACAAAACCTGCTCATTGGGAAGGAAGCTCCACAATTTTGTGGGTTTTAAGAGCTTGTTAAGAAGTCTTCCTGCTTCAGAGCCCCGGTTTACCCACTCACAGATTTAGTTCATTAGCCACATTTAATGCTAGCAATTAATTAAATAGCCTGCAGCAGGCCAGAGGCATCAAAAAAAAAGCCCATTGCCCGACAGATCAGCGCAACTGTGAGTGGTGGAGGTAACACAAATGGCCATCCTTGCTCTTGTTCCTGTAGGTTGGTTCCACCTCCAGACTATTCCAGCTCCAAAGAGTTGGTTTTTTTTCAGGCAGGCATCACCAGGTCTTTGCCTGTTTTAACTTAAAAACTAGGGGCATGTTCCTTGGACCTTCAGAGTCCAAATTTTCATAGCAAAGTTTCAAAGATGTTGCCCTCTGGTAAATAAGATTTCACCCTCTTTTAAGCAGCACCACTGTAGCTTTGGTCTCAGAGCAGTCAAGGAAAGACACGACAAGCAGATAGAGCAGCACCTGATGTAAGGTTATAGCCCCTGAGTCTCTCCACAGAAGATGAAGATTCAGCCCCTGCCTGGTGGAAATCCAAACACAGATGGAATAAGCGCCTTCCCCCACTGTCTTGGGAGCAGGAGAAGGAAGAGCTGTCAGTGCTAATGAGACATAGAGCAGGTGATGCAATTATCATCTGAGAGCCTGAGTAGGGTGAGACAGATGTTGCTTTCAGGGTTCATTGCTTTATTAGCGACGCCTGCTCACCAGCTTATGTGATACCTGCCCAGCCACACCAGATACAGCCCAGCATAAAACAAACTGCTCCAAGTAGAATCACAGAATTGTCCAGCTTGGGAGGGACCTTTCAGATCATGTAGTCCAACCATCAACCTCACTCTGATCAAAACCATCACTAAACCATGGCTCTAAGCACTAGGTCAACCCGGCTTTG
>JAOQGH010000012.1:47019114-47033934 GCA_025769975.1 Gallinago jamesoni
AGGGATGGGGCAGCCACAGCTTCTCTGGGCAACCTCTTCCAGTGTCTCACCACCCTCACAGCAAAGAATTTCTTTCTAATATCTAAGCTAAATCTCCCCTCTTTCAATTTAAAACCATTACCTCTTGCCCTGTCCTCTAAAACCTCTCGCTGCTGTTCTGGCCCTGCAGATAAGCACACATCATATATAATTTAATTATTGGGCCTTTTTTTTTTTTTCCCCCAAATTAATATCTCTCAATAGTAAAATGCAGAGGCTGATGTTATAAAAGGGTAAATGACTTCAAATTAAATTAAAAGCAGGCAACAACATCATAATGACTTTTTCCAGAACACAGACGTCCTTTCAGCAAAAAAAAAAATAAAATCTGATGTTATGGCAAGAGCCATTAAAGCTTTCGCACTCAAATTGCCACAACATCACAAGCTCAATCCGTGCCATTCATCTTCTGCTCAAACGATGCCATGGAAAAGCCAACAGGAAAGCTCATATCTTTTTTTGCAAGTCCGTGTGATCAATTTCAGCGCTGATCACCCCTGAAACACCCGGGAGCAAAACAACATCTGCAACGGCATCTATTTTCTTGAAGAAAAGGGTGGGATCTCAGAGGAGTAAACGAAATATCTATGCTCCATCCTCATCTTCAAATGATGGCCCAGTGAGGGCAAAAAAATCCCAGTGTGGGCAAAAAAAGTTTAAGAAGTGTGAAGAGGTGAGGGCAGGATGGAGGTCGGACTAAACAGGTCTTAATCCCGGTTCCACCAAAAAGTCATCTGAAAGACTCCCAAGGACAACGTGATCCTGCCTCTCACCCCCTATGTTTTAGATTTGGGTAGAATTAAGGACCAGGTTAAACATGATGGATTAAGAACCATTTTTAAAAAACCAAAACTGTGATGGAGGAGGAAGAGAAGGAAGGGGCAGAGAATGATACATTTGGAAGAGTAATTTCAAGACAATGAGATACATGAAACATAATCATTAATAACTTGAAGTTCTAAGATGAATACCTACACACATATTCCTTAAAGAAAAACATAACGGATGCAGTGATGTGCACATATGCCCACCTGAGGAGATGGCACAGCCAGGATGAAGGTGATGCTGTACAGGCAGATGTCAGTAAAGGAGAATGAGTTTCCAAGCCACTCGTATGTGAGGTGGTGTGTCCTGGGCAAAAGGATGCGAGCCCAAAGACACCATCAGGTCCCTGGCTCTGTCTCTGGAGGGAACCTAGGGCAAAGACATGAAAACAATCCTTTGTTAAATGCTCTTCCTGGTTCTCTGATAATGGATGTACTTGCTGATATTAAAATCAAGAAAGAAAACTAGAAACCAATAGAAATTTTCATGGAACAAGTTATCATGCGTAAAAGTAGATTCTACATCTTTCCTTTCAGATGAACAGAGACTTTTTTTGCTCTGAATAGAGTAAGCACAGACCTACAGAACAGGACAGTCACGTCCTGAAAACTATGTGTTCAAGTTCCCCACCCAGCACAAAAGAAGCTTCAGCGGGATGCTATAGGGATTTAAAGAAAAAAAAAAAAATCCTAAAATACATTAAAAAACATAAACATGTGGCCCACAGTAAGGGAGATTGTGTCACCTGTGCAGGTGACACAGCCAAGATGAACACCAGCTACAGAACTAGTTACAATTTAGGTGCTGAAAAACCTGATGCCAGAAAAGGGTATCGAAAATTATGCCAGACACATTAAAAATGAGTTCTAGTCAGGTCATGATTCAGAAACTCATCATAAAAGGATGTTTTCTGGGTAATTTTCTCACCTGGTGTTATTACCTTTGGAGAGCAAGACTAAGGCCAGTGTAAAGTTCTTTAGTCCAAGAAAGACATAAAAAAGCACCGAGGATTCTAAGGTGAATGAGACAAATTCAGACCAGAAGTAAAGCCCATGTTTTGAGGAGCAAGGGTAACTGACCCTGTGGACAAGATACGAGAAGAATGGCAGAGTTTCACTCTGAGAAAGAGATGACTTAGAAAATAATCTTCACCCGGCACCTGAAACTACTGAAGTCAAGACAACTATAACCCTGCAAGACTGGGAAGAACTGGGAAATGTGGGAGACAGCGTAAGGGTCACGTCTGAATTTAACCTCTCTGAACCATTGTTGAAAATCCTTGTTATTAGACTGAAATATAAACCACTGGCAGTCTCCGAGAGGCCTTTCATTACAAGCATCCTTGCACTAAGTTACTGAGTGCACTTCAAAGAAACAAAAAGCAGCAATTGTGCTACCTAGGAACAAGGAGTGGGAATTATTTTAAGCCTTAAAAACGGTACTTACTCTACCAAGAAGTGTTGCCCAAGTGTCTGCAGCACTAGTCAGGGTTTTCAATCGTCTAATCACAGTTAATCTCAACCTCGAAATTGGTCATTAGTCAGCCAGATGCTGGGAAGGGGAGTGGAGAAGAGGAAGGTTTTGGTGTCACAGGGGTGTTCAATGGAAAGCCACCCTAATGAAGCCAGAGGAATCACAATGGTCTAAAGCACACATATAATGTGAAACACACATACTCTGACTCTGGGGTTGCACCCATGCCAAGATGGCTGGCACGTGAGCAAAGAGCACTGAGAGGTAGCCCTGTGTGCAGAGTTGTGAAATGTGCAAAGAGCTTCCCCAAAACCCACTCTCTTAGATGGTGAGCGGCCGTGAGCACTTGCAAAAGCAGAGTGGAAGTGAAGTACCAGAAACTATCAAACCACAGAATCACAGAACGCTATGGGGTTGGAAGGGACCTCTGGAGATCACTCAGTCCAACCCCCTGCCTGAGCAGGTCCACCCAGAGCAGGTTGCACAGGAACATCTCCAGGTGGGGTTTGAATGTCTCCAGAGAAGGAGACTCCATCACCTCCCTGGGCAGCCTCTTCCAGGGCTCTGCCACCTCAAAGGAAAGAAGTTCCTCCTCAAATGGAACTTCTTATGTTCAAATCTGTGCCCATTTCCTCTTGTCCTGCCACTGGACACCACTGAAAAAAGACCAGCCCTGTCCTCCTGACACCCTCCCTTTAGGTATTTATAGGTGTTGATCAGATCCCCCCTCAGCCTTCTCTTCTCCAGACTAAAAAGTCCCAAGTCCCTCAGCCTTTCCTCATAGGAGAAATGCTCCAGGCCCCTCATCATCTTTGTAGCCCTCTGCTGTCCCCTCTCCAGCAGTTCCCTGTCCTTCTGGAACTGGGGAGCTCAGAACTGGACCCAGTGCTCCAGATGGGGCCTCCCCAGGGCAGAGCAGAGGGGGAGGATAATCCAATAGACACGTGCACTGTCCTGTACCCTCAGGCACTGGTTTTATGGAGGAAAAGATGGTGGGGTTAGAGAGGTTCCCTTGGTAATCTATGATAATGGAGCTACCCCTGACTTAATCCTTCAGCTTAAGGAGACAGGCACAAAGAAGCATGACCCTAATTATTTCAGAGATAAATTTGACATCTGGGGGGAAGGGTTGGAAAAAATTAATTTTGGAGAACTACACCATGAAACCCATCCATTTCTTAAAGGTGGGCAGACAGGGCATGTAGCGATCGGCCCTAAAAGTCTGTATGTTCCTGGTGTGAGCAGAAGACATGGTGGTGTGTGTCTGCTGGAAATGACACAGAACATTCCTCATCAGTGCTTTGAAAACAGCTTTCCCCCTCCTCTACATAACCATGTAATCTTTTAACAGGATCCTGAGAATTATCCTTTTTCCAGTACCCCATTTGACTTTGTTGTTGATGTCATGGAAAAAAAAAAAAAAAAAAAAAAGCAGTCAGTTGTTTACCAGAGCATTTGATTTCTTATCAGCAGATCTGGCTATGAATAATTATGCCACATATTAATACCATAGTAAGCCAGCTAATGGACTACAGACACCTAACAAATAACAGGATGAGAGAAAAAAGGGCAGACTGGCAGGAGGCTGTTTGCCTTTGTGAGGGTTGAATTATAGAACTGGCCGGGCTTCAAGACTATGAATCATTAAGAACATGCACACAGCAGTTTTACATCAGTGAGCTCTATTGACTGTAGAGGAGCTAATATTGATCTCCTAAACATATGGGAGTGGGGAAGCAGGTCCCACATAGTTAAAAACGTGTTTTAATCTCTGTCCTTGGAATTGTGTTGGTTCCCTGAAGCACCCACACGCTTCTGACATCATGACTAGACCTTTACCCGAAACCTTTGAAATGGGAGATGGTTCCTTTCAGGTTCACCCTGACAGAAGTCTTTGAAAACATGACTGAAAAAAAGATGATTGTGTGAGTTACCATGCTCATCATATCTTCTGCCTCCCTTATCACGCTAACCCACTGATGTCCAGATTCATAGAGATGCTTCTCCATAGCAAAAAAAGAAAATACAGAATTAACTTGCCTTTCCTTAGTAATTGGGATTTGTCTTCATTTGTGCAAATGGGGCAAAAATATCCGTGGTAACTATGACACGAGCAGCAAGGAGCCACTGCACAGCACCTTGTTCTCCACTCCTGCGAGGAAGGAAGAATGAACATTGCAGACCATGAAGCCGTGCTGACCCCAGGGAAGCGATGGCAGGCTAGGATTGTGTCTCTACCCCTAAATATACTTCATTGTCTATTATAGGAGACAGCCCAAACAAGCCCTCTGGCTATTAGATGCTATTTCATGGGGCAACAATGAAAATACCTTTAAGCAGAACTTTACGTAGCCTGTTTTATTCTCAGGATTTAGAGACCCAGGACTAACAAGCTGTGACCATATGAGCTTTCACCAGTGTGTTCTATCATATGTCTGCATAAAAATGGCAAATAAACATTTTGCATGCTGGTAAACACTGCATTTAGGCCCTTAAGTATAGCGTATGGTTTTTCTTTTTGTGCTCAGTTCATGCCATTGGTCAGACATGGATCTTTAATAAACATTTGCACCTGTCATCGACTCTTAAAATTTTCTTGAATTTGTTCATAAAACCTTTTTCATTTGGATATCCAAGAACACTTACCTGTCTCGGCAGCCTCCGGTAACAATAATCAGACCTGGAGCCTGTTGAAATACAGAGAAGACTCTCTCTGCAGGGTAGGGTTACGTGAAATACAAGACATCGTTAAATTCAAAACGTTGATTTTCCACCTCTCCACTGAGTGAGTGTGTGATACGCGTCTGTTTCAAGGAAAATGTTTGCAATGTGACCTCCAGGCATTGTGTCCCCTGCACTGGTAAACAAACCAGGCACGATGGAAATCTGTCATTTCAGGTTTGGCTGTTGAAAGCCAAGAAATACGTGTGATTTAATTTTCAGCTGTTTACGGAGAGGATGGACAAGGCACAGAGCTCTTTGGTCTGTCCTGTTAATCCAACCCACCTCATGGAAAACCCGAGCCGTGGCCCTTTGTGACCCTTTTCTTTCACTTTTATGGAAGAGAAATAGAGGGGGACCAGAGGAAATTAAAAAAGCAAGGGCAACAAAGTGATGTCTCAAATGACCAAGGTGTTGACAAAAATGCAAAACCAGCTACTCACCTTGAAGTTTCCAAGTCTCTGGTTTCCCAGATCCTTCCAAGGAGCCCAAACCTCATGACTTGCTGTGGGGCACAACATTATCGGCCTCTTCTCCTTCAGAGAAAGCACGTGCCATTGGAACAAGGCACATTTGTTTCAAGATTAACCCTGACAGGCAAGGTCTCAGGAAAGGACCAATTTAGGGCTGATCGGCCGCCTCCCTTGCAGGAGGTAAATTTGGTAATTTAACATTTGATCACTTTGCATCGCTCGGTCACGATCAAACCTTAGTTCAAATTGTGTCTCTGTTTTCCTTAAGGTGCTTTCGGGAACAAATGAGATCACTGAAAATACACATTAGTGCAGAATACATTAGATGTTCCCAATCTATCTTTGCGCGGTCAATAAATGATTTCACCCTAGAGAGGAGAGTGCAAGTTAACACAAACAGGCTGGGCATGACACAAGCTTCTAGTATCATGTGCTTTTGATACAACTACTTTACTACATGCTTCTGAATGAAACACGGGCTTTCTGACTGCAGCTGGCTTGGACCTGCACAAACGAGAAGAAAATCTGGCTTGCAGAGCAAAGCATAAAAAAAAAAAAATAAGGAGAAACCTTTATTTCTCCAAAATGTGCTGCGAATACTTTGAGTATTAAGGAAACTTGGCAGCTTCCAATGACTGAAATTTATTAATGGTACTTATACAATGATCAGATTCATATCTTTTGCTTTATGACACATTTTTGATCATTGCTACTCAAAACCAGTTTGATTAAAAAGCAATCTTTGGTCTAGCATGAATTCATTTCTTTTGCATGGGGCTTCTAATAATTCTAATTATTGTTGCAATAATCCTAATACCTGTTAATACCTCCCTTTCAATTTCATGTTCTTCAGCTCAGACGAAATCCTGGTAAAACGTTCCCATTGAGTCTTCTCAGGCACCGTGGCCGTTGGATTTAAACCACTGCACTCTGTTGTGCATCCTCGGTTCAACAGGTTTTGCACCTCCTGGACCTTGAGCAAACTCCGTAGGGGAAGCCAAGAGAGTCCAGTAGGAGAAGGAAACTTGCTCTTCCTGGGGCTGTGAGTTACCATCTGCCACGGGGCAGTCACTTGGCTTTGCTGGAAGGGATGGAATGACCTCCAGGAAGGGTGAGCAGAAATCAGAAGAGCGAAGTCCTTGTTTTCAGTAATTCAACAACCACAGGGTTGAAGACTCCCTTTGAAAGGGATAACAGAGTTCCATCTGAAAGAAGAACCGAGCACTTGAGCGGTCAAGAAGATGTGAAAGAAACCAAGGCAAGACACTGGGTCTGCCCCGTCTGAGCTCTGGGATTCCGTGAGGCTGTCCCATTTTCAGCTTTGTATTTCTTGCCGTCAATTTATTCTGCGCTGTTTGAAGTAGTAGAGTCCAGTGAAATAATGTATCCCCACCGCTCCCTCTCACACTGATTCTGGATTTCAAAGTCTTGTGTTTGTTCCCCGCACATAGAACTAATTACCTTGGCTAGATGACAGACCACACTGCTCGCCAAGTGACACTGGAAAACTCAGAGAATTAACTGGGGACCACCCAACTTCACAATCCCTGTTCCAACGAGAAGTTAAAGTGAAAGCTCTTTTCAGAGTTGTCATTCTCTGGTCCATCTCCACCTCCCAATAGAATTTTTCCGAAGAAAAAGGCTGCAGAGTGGAGACTGTTATCGATAAAATCAAATTTGCAAGAGAAAGGGCTGTATTGCTGGTTTCTGAATGGGAGGCTTTGGGTTACCTACACTGTTCATTTGGGGTTTTTAATAGCAGTAAATCCATGAAATTGGAATAGAGGTTTCATCATAGGAACTAAACTGAAAATGAGAACCTGTAGGGTAAATATTCACATGGCATTATCCATAACAGAAGCAGAGACACTATTACTAGTTGAATTAATGGCCAAGAAAACCTAAAGCTGATCCCCCAAGGAAAAGAATGTACAAGTGCTGTCTCTCCTTGCCCTCATTTTAAGACTCAAACTGGTTAAGACTGCTAATGGGACGAATATTCAGCATTTTTCTTTCCTCTGCCATCTACCTCTCCTATTTTTACCTTGGTAGGCATCATTACCATAATCTAGGTTCATTATGTTGTGCATTGGGCACAATTTTAAATGCTTAATGAGAAATCCTCCCTTGTCCATGTACTGCTGTCAAACCCAACGGGACTATTTGTGGGGTGATTATTTACATAATTAAGGGTGTTAATTAAGCCCTGTGCTACAAGATGCAGGGCTGACTTAGCAACATGCTCTGTGTACTTAATAATTTCTATTAACATTTATTAATCGAGTCGATAGGTTGAGGTATTTCATAATTGTTACTTTTTCACCATTTTATAACAAAATGAGGGAGGCAGAAGGGAAGGGGAGAGAATCCCACACTTACAGTAACCACAAGACAAGTCTTAGAAAAATGGAAGAAGGAAGGAAGGAAGGAAGGAAGGAAGGAAGGAAGGAAGGAAGGAAGGAAGGAAGGAAGGAAGGAAGGAAGGAAGACAGACACCAAGCAAATAGGACACTGAAGAGTGGAGATATAGGGAATATAAAAAAATGGTATGGATGCCAGCAAGAGAACAACTATGATATACAACAATTTTGCAAAGCATCTAACACCATGTCACAAAAACTTAGTGTCAAAGTTAGTTCAAATTGCTTTAAATGTGAACACTGTCACCTGGACAGAAACTTCATCAGCCAGCTATCAATTGAGGTTGATGACAACAAGCAGCAGCATGAAGCTGAGAGATGAAACGTATGGTCAGGTTCTGCCCAAATCTGAGTTTTAGAGAGCTTGACTACTGTGGCAAGGTACCAGAGAAGTGAATTTTGAAGACTGATTGAAAAAAAAAAAAAACAACCAAAACCCACAGCAGTTACTGATTTAGAAGAAGGGGCAAAAGACCAATGAGGAAACAAAGCAAATATTACTTAATGGTATCTACATGTTGGTCAGGATGAAAGCACGTGAATTGCTCACCACGCAGGGGTACAGTGGGCACAAGGTGGGAATGGCCATTTTGGGGCCTGACAATCCAGTGGGCCCAACAACTCATTTCCATCATGGGTGAGGAAGAGCAGGGGTCGGCAGCCAGTTTTTGAGGAAGGCAGGAAACTGAAGGCTTGTAAAGAGTGGTCCTTGCCTTGCCTTCAGCCCCACTGAATGGATCTCCAGAGTCACCTCTGGGCAGACTGGTCTCACTTCTTACACATTGCCAGGGAGGAGAGGGTTTACAGCCTACATCCGCCCTGGCTGTAGAGAAGTGGTTGAGTAACATTTTGCAGGATGCCAAGGAGGACAAACATGTCGGGTACCTCTTGGCCTCCGCCCCAGCAGAGCTACTCCCTGCAGTAGTGACTCTGCCAAGGAGAAAGTTTCTCTGATCCTCCTGAATCCATCCCATTGCCTGACCCAGGTCTTTAGAGAGGGCTTGGGTTTGCCCTCCCAGTTCCATTGTGCTTTTGGGGACCCGTGCCTCACGGTTTGAATCTAATGTGGCCCTCTTGGAATCAGCTTGGATTCTTGTCTGCTGGTGGGAGTCAGGGCAACCACAAGGCCCACTGTGACCAGGGGTTGAACCTGCACATATACAGGTACAAGCAGACCAGCCCCAAAGACCTGATCCACCCACATTTGCTCTAATTAGGCTGAAACCCAAGGAACAACAGCTATCTCTCCTGGAAGTCACAGCTCCCGGGCATGGTACACACCATCCACAAACATCTGGAGCAGGGTTTAGACCTGTTGGTGTGCGGTCCTACGGTGGGTATCTTAGCTCTGCTGGTATGACAGCATTACATCTTATTTAGTTCAGTAACTGGAAAAAACAGTATTCATGTGCATTAATGCATTTTAGTAATGCTTTAATAAAATAACCTTTGGAAAGGGTAAATGCTCTAACATCAGGAGTGGCAAGGAAACGGGTTTCTTAGCCAGGTTGTCTAATTACCTTTCCACAGGCTCACAGGGAGCCACCCCAGACCCGAAAATGCCACCCAGACTGGTGGCCAGGGCTTGGGTCTACCTCCCAAGCTGGGCTGGCACACACTGGGGCACCTCTCTGCTTCTCAGGTCAGCCTCACACCTTTCTTCTGTGCCTCATGGACACATTCTTTGCCACCTCTGCTGTACCTTCCCTCTCCATCAGCCCAGGTCATCAGGGTTGGGTCAGCACAGGAAGGTTCATCCTTCTCCTTGCCCCAGGAGGTGCTGGCTGGGAGATGGATGGGAGATGTCCCAGTGAAAAGGAGGTGTACAGACATGTCCCCCCACTTTTCCAGCTTCAGTGACTTCCCATCACACTGGAAGAAATTCCCCTGGCTTGTTCCTTCCACACCTCCCCGCTGGAGGAGTGAGGAAAAGAGATAGAGAAAGCAGAAATTAATTCCAGCTTGACTTTGGTGGACTTGTTGAGGGCTCCCTGCCTGCCAAATAAAAGCGCCATGGTAACGGCAACAAGCAAATTAATGAATTAGAAAACATTGATCTCTGCAAATTGTGGCTGCAGCCACAAAGCCCCATACAAGGGAAAAAAAAAAAAAACAAACCAAACCCTACAAATTCGGAGGCACGCGACACAGATCTAATACAACTGCGCAGCTCTTTTGCCCAGCCGAGGAAGGGTGCCAAATCACAGCCATACTGGGGAGATCTGAAGGGCTGGTTTCAGATGGGAGATGATGTTGATGTTTCATCCACCCTGATTTTTGCTTTTGTTGCCATTACGCTGTCAGAATGGGAGCTCTTTGAGTTGGGGGGGGGGGGGAGAATTCCATCTATTGTTATTCTAACAGTAAGTGAATTTACAGTGAAAATCAGGGGGATGTTCTCCATTCCAAATCACACTGCTTTTACCAGTTCAAATAGCAAGACCAAAAAAAATTCAGAAAAAATCCTGAATAATCTCAGCCTCAGCTTAGGAAAGCAAGCACAAGTGAAAACTCTTGATTTTTTAGGTATTTGTGAGGTGCTTGCTACTTTTTTTTTGGCCTCCCAGCCAATGAGGGTTTTATTGAGGGATGCAACAAAAGATTAAAGTGGTTTTGGGGTTTTTTTTTGATGCTTAAGGAGTATCTCCTATATGTAAAGAAGCAGTAGCCCCAAAGCATGTGGAAAAAAAAAAAATCTAAGAAATGGGCAGCTTAAGGAACAGCAGAGCTGCCCCAAAAGAGGGAGAGATTGTTGATTATCAGCTAAGAGTTGTGATCGAGGCTGAACAGCTGAGTTTTAGCTTTCTTGAACTCGAGCTGGGGATGACACATCCAGAGGAAATGCCAGACAGACAGGCTGAGATTTCATTTGGACACGAGCAGATGGGTCTGGAACAGAGAGATTGATCCGAGGCTTGTCCATAAAAAGACAGTAATTAACTTTGTACTTACAGATGAGTCAGGTACACGAGAAGAGAGAAGGGAACTACAGGCAGACCGCTCCACAAAACTCAAAATATGAGCTAATATTTTCCTTCCACGTTTCCATGCCTGGGGAATAACGTGTGCGCTTTCACGTCACTTGCTTCGGTGATTTCTTATTTTAACAGAGAAATCAGATTTTCCCCAGCCCTAGGTCTTCAGAGGCATCCTGCAATACAAAAATATGGTTACTGGCAACAGCACACATTTTCAGGAAAAAAAAAAAAAAAAAAAGTATTTCAGTTTTGGGAATCTAGAGGGTTACTGACATATGTACAAACAACAGTGAGTTATGTATTAAATATTGCATGTGAGTAAGAAACACTTTATATTACACTTTGAGAAGAGAGAAATGGTGTCTCACCATACCTTACTGACAGACCTGAAGCTACCAATCTTCCTTTTTACTGGCCACCTCTGCAATATGACTTGAAAGTTGTCTGTGAAAGAGGGCATCAGGCTGATTTAGATGACAAAGGGTAATTTCTTTCAACACAGGACTTGTGCATGGGGTATGGAGGTTCTTTGGCTTCTACAGACACTCAGAAAACGCTGCGTCCATCACAAGATAGGGCCTGGAGTGCTCTGTGGTCAAATTGCCTTCACAGAGATGCAGCTGCTTCAGTGCAGTTCCCACTAGGACATGGAAGATGTTGGATGGCCCTTCATCCCAGCAGCTTGAGGGCTACTCGAGCCAAGACCGACCACTTGTTCAGTGATGTTTCAACACCCGACAGGGGTGGTTGGAACTAGATGATCTCCAAGGTCCCTTCCGACCCAAACCATTCTATGATTCGATGACACTGTGTCAACCCATCTTTTAAATACCTCCAGGGATGGTGCCTCTCCCTGGGCAGCCCATTCCAATGCTTAATAACCCTTTCAGTGTAAACATTTTTCCTAATATCCAGTCTTCTTCTCTGAACATCTTCAGGCAAAGGCAACGCTGGTTTCATGGGTTCAATGCCCAGTGCAGATGTGCACAGGACACAGGCACTGGCTGTTATCCTGGTGATACCACAGCAGCCACAATGGCCAAGGGGACACTAAGGCTGTCTGATGGACAAGGGTATGGGTGCACCTGTGTAGGTAGATTCTGTTGCCTGTGAATTTTTCAACACAGGGTTGTGTCTCCTGAATAAACATCAGTTCTACCAGGTCCAAATTAAATGTGTACTGCTAATTCAGATTGCTATTAAGCACATTTTGCAATAGTCTTTATTAGGATATGAAACATTATTAGAGTTCTGATGGATAAATGCAGCTCTTTTCACTCAAGCACCAGAATTTTCTTCAGCTTTTTTGTCTCCTCTTTTCTCTTCAGGTCATTTGATGATTGACAGCTCAATGTACTACAAGAACATTGGAGGGTAAGAGATTGCTGTGTGCTGCAGTCAGAAGATCCGTGCTGCATAAAAATGTATTCTCTTCATTATTACCTATTTGACAAAGATTTAAGAGGGCTTTGCAGCTGAGGGCCACGTGTGAAAAGAGTACAGATCATTTCCTAAAGACAAATTGCAAAAAGCCTGGGTAATTTACAGTGAGATAGACTCACCTGCATTAAGGAGTTGATGAAAGCACATCTTCAGAGTGCACCACTGGTGCAAACCACATCATGGGAAGGAAATTGGAAATAACAGGCAGCAGCACAGCTGGTCGAAAGTTCTAGGAATTACATATTCTTCTACTGGAAAATGGAATTTTGTTGCTCTAGGAAAACATAAAGTCTCCAATGTTTGTTTGCTTCTCTGTTCATTTTAGCGAAGGGAAAGGCATACGTTGTGTCTGCACGCTGTGTGAAAGGGAAAATCTGCTGCCTTTGAGCTGCTACAGAGCACGGCTGTAGTCAAAGTTCATTTCCCCATGAACTTTGGGGAAGTTTTGCTCTCACCTTCCCTGTGGGTCCTGGGCCCCAGCTGGATCAGACACCCCTGGAGCCACCTCAGCCTTCCCAGAGATGCCATTGATGCAGCACCCGCTGTGTCGCATCTCCCCAGCGAGGCAAGGAGGGAAAAAAAATGTGGCATCAGAGGCACAGCACAGTCTGACATAGATTCATAGAATCATAGAATGGCTTGGGTTGGAAGGGACCTTAAAGATCATGGAGTTCCAACCCCCCTGCCCTGGGCAGGGACACCTCCCACCACACCAGGTTGCTCAAAGCCCCATCCAGCCTGGTCTTGAACCCCTCCAGGGATGGGGCAAGGAGTGAAACACCACCTCTGCCCAGCTCTCCTCCTCTGTCCTCACCTGCATACCCTGGTGCTGGGCCTGAGCACTTTTAACTCGGGGTAGACATGATCCTGGCACGGCACAGCGTGAGAGTCAGAGCTTGGCTGGAGGACAGGGGAACGGCAGGGAGGAGGACGGGGGAGCTGCAGATCCCACGAGGGTAGTTCAGGCAGATGGAGAGACTAATGACAGCTCATAATGTTCAAAGCACTCAGAGAGAAAGCCAGCTTTACATTCTTGTCTGTTGATCCAGATTATGGGAACCCACATTAATCTCTCGTTTAATGCTTGGCTGCTCAGCAGTACCAGCCATCAGGAGCCTTCTACGTGCCCTGGTTCATCTATATCACCCAAAGGCGCTGGTGGTGATCTTTGATGACCCGAGAGGTCAAAGAGATACTGACCCACAATGCAGTAAATCACCTTAGAGCCTACAGAAAAAGTAAAAGCAGCCGTTTGGTGAATGGTCAGATAACAGAGGCAAGAAGGTTCTATCAACAGGCTTTTGAATTCAGGCTTATCCCAGACATACAGGCATCTTAGCCCATGGGCTCCTTTGGAGAGTGTTCCTGTGATAAGATAAGAGGCACCAAACACGACCTGAATCCTCCTTTAAACCAAACTCACCTTTGCAGGGAGCTGTGCAAGGGCCGTGTTGCTTTAGCCTGTACTTGCTTTGCCTTTGGTGTTTGGTTTGGAACCGCACTGAAAAATGTGTGCTTTCACCTTTGCCACTTCTCAACACCAAACCAAGAAATAACTACATTAATCAATAATATAAATAGATGGAGAAGAAAACACACACGCCACTAGGACATGCCCTCCCTTGCCTAAATGGGAATAATTCCCCTTTAAATGTAATTCCCATGATCAGGGTTTCCAGAGTCTCTTTCCCTTGGTGACTCTCCGTGTAGCACAAGCTCACCGCTCTCCTCCACCCGGACACTTACCTTCACAAAACTTGTAGAAAATGTTGTTCCTTGAGACAGACGCATCTCCGTCGGATACGACGGGTGTTGGCAAAGAGTCTGTGGGAAGGAGGGGGTCTCATACTCTGAGAGTGTGATCACACAGCCTCCTTGAGAATCAAACTGCAGAGGGCAAACCCTCCAGATGGGAAGCACTTGCAGCCAGACCGTAACGCCACACCATCAAGTCACGTACCTGACGAAGGTGAGCCACTTGAGGAACCTACAAAACACATAATAATGGGGCAGAAAAATGCTGAGAAGGCAGGATGAGTAATGATTTGGTTGTTGGCTCTGGCACATGGAAGGAAATCCGCAAACTCTCCTTGCTCACAGCACTCCCAGTGCCTGCACCAACAGCAACTTTGCCTCCTAGACCTTAACTGTCCAACATTCATCTCCAAGGTAGAAAAAGAACAGGTAAATTCACAGCCTGCTTCCATACGCGCAGCTCTTCTTGTTGTCCTGAGCGGTCAGAATCACAGAATCACCTAGGTTGGAAGGGACTTTTTAAGATCATCTAGTCCAACCAATGAAAATAAAAAAAAATAATAATAAAAAAAAAATAAAACGCCCAAACAATAAAAGAAACCAACCAAAAACCATAAAAAAACAAAAAAACCCACACAAACCCCACACCACACCCAAAACAACACCAACCCAACACTAATCCATATCCCTGAG
>JAOQGH010000012.1:47034034-47044272 GCA_025769975.1 Gallinago jamesoni
TGGAGAGAGCAAGAAGGTCTCCCCTCAGTCTCCTCTTCCCCAGACTGAACACCCCCAGCTCCCTCAGCCTCTCCTCAGGAGACTTGTTCTCCAGACCCCTCACCAGCTCCGTTGCCCTTCTCTGGACCCGCTCCAGCCCCTCAATGTCTTTCTTGCGGTAGGGGACCCAAAACTGGACACAGTACTCGAGGTGGGGTCTCACCAGTACCGAGTGAACCCATGCAGAAGACTGGCAGTGGAGAGCTGTCAGAGATGATACCACTTCTCTCCCTCCCCACTTTGCCGTGCCCAGCTAACAAACTGGGAAGGGGACATCTGCTGGTCTGGACCGACACGAGGAGTGAGACGGGCTGTGGATGAGCAGCTGGCACAGCCGCTGGCTCCGGGGGCAACACAGCAGGCTCACGTGCAAGTACCTTCTTATACATAGATTTGGGCAAAGGTTTTGCTTGCCTGGGAAGCTGTGCTGGGCTTCTGTTCATCTCTGGCTGAAAAAAAAAAAAAAAAAAAAAAAAAAAAAGGAAAGCACACAAAGAAAGAGAGAAACATGGGAAGAAGAACATCCCTAGTGCAAAGCACTCACAGAGTGACTTGTGTGTCCTTATCCTAAGACAGAGAACCCTGTTCAGCCCCCTGCCAGGTCACAGGAAAGGCTCTCATGCTCAGATCCCCTCACCCTTGCTTAGCAGGGTACAGCTCTATAGCCAAGTTCCAAGTATTTCCATTCTGCAGTTTCTAGAAACTGTTCTATCATCTTGAAGTCAAGTCAGCAAGAGACAGATGTGTTCAGACCTTCTAGAAGTGTTACCCCACAACCCTATGGCCTTAGGACAAGCAAATGTCTAAAGGGTCCACTGAGCAGGTTTCTATCTTTCTGGCATTTCTGCCTAAGAATGCAATCCTGTCCTGCCCTTTCCCCCTCCCAAACAGGTGCAAGTAAACCAAAACAGAGTGGTATTTTTTCTTGGCAGGAGAGAAAGCAGAGAGAAAGTGTTTTCTGGGAGCCACCAAAGCAAATGAAGTTGTCTAAAAGAAATCCCAACAACTCTAAATTTATGAAGTGTCAGAGCATTGCTTATGGGGTGCTCAGCTGATGGATGGGATGCTGAAAGCAGACCCAACATCAGTGCCATACCCTCTACTGAATAAACTACTTGTCACCAGCATCAATAGGCAGCCTCATTAATGACAGTGCCTTGCCTTGTTTAAATTCAGGGTCAAGCTTTACTCAAGTAGGGGCAGGGAGAGAGATTACAGCCTGGAGGTGCTACAGCTTGGAGCCAGAGCCCAACACAATGGCCGTACGATGCAATAAAGTAGCGTGGAGGTAACCCCCTAGCTTCATCCCAGGTTCAGTAAATCCATGCTCTAAATTAAAACTATATGATGCTGAGCTAATCTTGACAGCACTGTTTCACCCAGACACATGAACCACAGTAATGCAGCTATATTTGCTCCATTACTGGAGCATATAATAAGTGCTATGTAGAAACAACCTCATCATAAACAGGCTTGAGCACCCAATCACTGCAACAGAAGGAAATTTGGAGTTTTCTCTGCACCCAAATTACTGTTTCCTCTTTTGTCTTAACCCAAACTTTGGTAACAGAAACTAGAAAGACATTGAGTTAGGTCAAGTAAAAGACATATTGAGACTTACCAGTCTTTTATCATTCCTTCTCCACCATCTTTGCTGGATTTGGGGTTCCATGGAGTGTTGTGGACACATTGGCCTAATGGTTGCTCTGGATAGCTCTAAGAAGATCCTTGTTCATTGTCCAAATTAGTCTCCCAAGTTGGTCTCCCAAAGGGTTTCAGATCTTTGCTAGAAAAAAATACATCTGACTTTGCATCTCTGGTAGGAATAAGTGAAAGAGAAATGCTACGTAAGACCATAAAGACAGACTGGAAGGGTGAAACAGAGGCTCAGATGTTGTTAGAGCAACAACAAAGGTCTTATTAGTGGTGTTGCACATTGTCATGTATCTTCTGGTTCTACAGTCCAGTCATCCAAGAGGTTTTTGCTATCATTACAAAACAAAAGGGAATCTTCTACAACTTCAGACTTGGCCACAAAATGAGAATAAAATCAACCTCAGTGTTAAAGCAGAGTCCTACTGACAACCTCAACAGAGGGTGGAGAGTAGGAATTCAAGTCAGTCAAGCAGTGAATTAGGGTGGACTGGTGGAAAAGGATAGGTGGTTTACATTACTACTGACAGTGCCAAAACTGACAGAGCAAGTGCTTGACCCAAGATCCGTGTCCGGGGCTTTCCTGGACCTCTCCATTCACATATCAAAAAAAAAAAAAAAAGCTGGAATAAGATGAGACAAGTACCAGAAGATGCACTTAGGAGAGGAGTAACGAATACACACGTTGCCACAGCAGTGCTCTCCATTGCCCAGATGACAGAAAAGAGATGCTTAGCGGGGGAAGGGGAGAGTTTTAAATTCATGTCAGAGAGTGTGGACATCAAGTTCTGTTTGTTAGAAGCCTTCCAGCCTCATCAGGAAACAGTTCGTTAGAAATTCCTCTGCAGCCAGTACAAAATGTCTGCTCCGAGTGACTCAAATTCTCTTTAAACTTATTAATAAGTTCCGATAAAGCACAGTGTGCCTAGAGTTTGCAGTGGCAGACGTTATAACAGTTATTAGAGTGCATGGATGAGCTGCTCTAAGGCAGGTATCGTAATGTTAGTAATTAACCAGAGTGCTACTGATGACGCAATTCAGACAACGCAAGAGTGAGGAGTTTTGGTACGTCTAGAGGGCAATTTATCCTACCTTGTGATAGACATGTAGGAAACCACCATCAAAATAATATACCAGCTAAAAATGAAAACTGTAAGTTAAATGGTGGTTATTTTTAACTTTCTTTTTCTTGGTAGCAGTATCAGGTTCTCCAGTTCAGGCTAATTCTCTCACTCAGTGCAAACCAGACCTTTACATCTTTGCATCCAGAGGAAGGATGGGGACAGGGGCTAGTAGCCAGTTAAGTAGCCCACACTCCCAGACATACTGGTGTTGGCCACGTACAGTGCAATACACCGGGAAGTCTGCTTTGCCAGCTCATCCTTTCATCCTCTTTCCTTTCGGATGTGAAGGGGGAATCCAAGTCTCACTGCCTAACCTCCTCTTACCTACCTCCAGAGAGGAGCTTTACACCCTCCTCCTTCTCTGCTGGGGTCTGCCAGATGGTGATGGTCTCTGCTACATCACCAGCACGGGGTCTGCAGGACCGCGACTGGCACAACTGTGAACTTGGGCATCTTTGACCTCCCTAGGCAGCGCAGAAGAACAGATCTCCATTTCTAGATAAGAATGAAAATGAAAGAATAAGAATAAGAATGGCAATGAAAACAGTGGGGAATAACCTCCATAGGATGTCACTGATTTCATGATTCTCCAGATCAACTTCTGCCTTGCCACGTTTTGGTTTCCTTTTCAGTAAAGCACATCACTTTACATCACACATCACACAAGGACTCCGTGCAGACGTCTTCATGCAGTAGAGGTTACAAAATCAGATTCTTTCCTTTTCAAAGGGAAAAAATACAAGCAACAACGTGATATGGTTAAGGGTAGAATGGATCGTTGTTCCTTGTAAAGAGGACTTTTTATGCTGCATTCAGACTTAACGTCCACTGCAACTCCATTAAGATTAGCAAATACCCATGTTTTCAATGGAGGTTCATCTCAACAGCCACCAGAAAATTAAATGCATACCTACTGCTCAAAGAGCAGTCAAAGAGTCATAGAGTCAAACTTCTCTTGCTAGTCATCATCTAGAACAAACTGCTCTTGCTAGTCATCATCTGGCAACCAGGAGCTGTGGCATACAATTTGAGGCTGACACTTTTCATGTACCTGGAGCACCCAATGCTTATTTCTTCCCTGTAGACAGACCACCAGGCAACAGCAACATCACAGCCTTAGCAGCTTTCACATGCTACCCATCTCCATGTCCCAGAGTTCAGCGAGCTCTGGAACAGGCTGACAACGATGCAATGGGGCATCAGACATCCACTTTTTTTTTTTTTTTACATTTTCTTTTACTTTTTTTTTTTAAAGTGTATTCATCCTCCATTTCAAATTATCTCTGAAATATGAAATTGCATATTTTACCTTCATCCCTCATCACTAGCCGATTAGATTAACAGAGCAGGAGTATCAGCCATCATTCCTGTAACCTCTATGGAGACCACTGGCTAAGTTTTGCTCCTAGAGGTAAGAATTACCCCATCCAGCACTAAAAAAAAATCCAGGAGACAGAATAAAACTCCTGTGAGCAGCAGCTACATGACAACTATTTAGACCAAGACATGCAGAGAAAATTGGGTACAGATGAAGCTCCAGGGGACATTAAATATGGATGGGGCACCTTGAAAGAGAAAAGACAAGATGATGTGTCACAGTCTTAAAAAAATGCCCTGGGTTGAAGGATTCACTGCTATAAAAGAGGGCATAGTCCAGTACAATCAGAGACCTGCTGCATTACCTTGTGAAACATAGCTTGACAGTCCTTTGACAGATTACAGGCAAGACCTGTTCTGAAAGGGTGAGGCCAAGAAAGGGAAGCAAAAAAAACCCAGCACAAGCTGGAGAGCTTTTTTTTTTCAGTGCTTGCCATTTCAGAATGGTGACAGCTAATTATAGCAACTGTGCTTTTCGTTACGGGTGACCTCTGCTCACAACGTGTGGTACCTTGTTACTGGAGCAAACTGGGGAGACGAATTAAATCACTCAGCGTAAGTCCTCACCCCTCCAAAGCGTAGCAGAATCTGGCCCCTGGTAAGCCTGCAGCCACCCTGTCCCCCAAAATTTCCACCAGAAAGGACTTACTGCTGTAATGGGAAACATGGCAGCATCTCTGCGAGGGCTATACATGACCTATCTATCTCTGAGCCTAGGAAGTTAGGAAAAACAAACCCAAACCCTAAAAAAAAAAAGAGATGATAATCATACCTGTGGTCTTCATGTTACTGTCAGGGATACATGGTTAGTTTTTTGCCAATGCCTAAAGAACTGTCTGTATTCCCGACTTATTTTCATCTCCATGAATAAATTCATGTCACAGAGGGCTTGGTTAGCTGGCTATTCACAGGCATCAAAGGAGACATGAAACTTTGAAGAGGGGAGGAAGGGTAGGCATCGTTATGAAAGGTGGGCAAGAGATACTTCTCTTGCAACTTTGCTAAATGGTCCTAGGAATAAAACTAAAACAAGTTATCTCTTTTCTGGACAGAGGAGGAGAGCTGTTCCTGCCTTCCAGTGAGCTAAGGAACTCTTGTATTGTGATGCTGTTTGCCCATTCAAACACTTCATAAGAAAAAAAAAATCCTTTAAAATGCTAAAATATATTCATTCTTGGAGAAATGTTCAAAAGGTTATTTAGACAATGTGACATTTCTTTCTTGATTTTTTTTCACATGGAAATTTTTCACCTCTGCTGCAATTTTTCTACAGTCCACTTTGGCTTCCATTTTTATTCCGTAAGAATCTCCTCCGAGCGCCAGGCTTTACTTTATTATTCTAAGTCACGTTAATTGAATCACATTGCAGACCTGTAGCTCTTCTTCAATACGGCAAAAGAACTACGATAAAGCCAAAGCAATTTGAATCCCATGCTACTGTACACCAAATTACTCTGCTAGCAGAGAGAGGAGTTCAAAGGCTGTACAAATACAGACAAATTCTCTTTTTTTATTTTTTTTTAACAATTCATGAAATTGCTAAGAAGCTTTGTGCAATGTTCAACATCTGTATTCAGTGCTAAAATACTCAAATACGACGATGCGCAACTTCAAAAGTACTTTCAAAGCTTTGATGGAGCACTTCTCACTTAAAAGACTTTGAGTGCAAGCCATGTGAAGGGTTTGAAACTCTACTAATTTGACCAAAAAGGGGAACGAGAATGCTTTTGTAGTTATTGTGCTGCACAACAAAGCAACGTGTCTTCTCTTCTAGAAGGACTGGGAGTAATATGTTCGAAAAATATTAGCGATGCTATTGCCCCAAAAAGGTTAAGAGAAGGATTTGCTTATCTGTAATGATTTATGACACTGACAAGCCCGTGTACAAATGGGGCCAGGAAATACACGGATAGAAAATCTTAGAAGGAAATCATTGTGTCAGGGCACGAGCAGATAGATCCTTTCAGTAATGAAACAAGCGTTCTAATTCATAAATCATGTTTGTCAGGAACAAATAAAAACAGAAGCGGAGTTGGTACCTTCTGTCTTTACCAAACACCGAGGGAAAAAGGTTCTCTCCCCGAGGCATCACCGAGAAGGAAGCATTATTTGTTGATCTACTCCGACGAGGCATGGCTGAGTGATGGTTTCCACCCTCCGTGCGGTGTTTGTGCCGTATATTTCCAATATTGGCTGCTGATGCCAAGGTCTCGGTTGTCAGCTACGTGCTCTGCTGTGACTCGGGTTTTAAGCAGCAAATTGTCGATGTCCCTCCAAGAGATGGACACTGCAGTAAAGCCTGTCATTTACTTTAATGGCTCGGATGTCAGAGAGAAGTTTTTGCCGTGGCAGATGAAGCTGTCTGTTAATCCTCCCCCTCTGCACCGGGACCGATGGGATTGCCACGCTTACCCATCTAGCAAAGCTCCCCACATAAATTAGCCCAAGCAATTTCCCAAAGTGTAATAAATAAAGGTCGGCCTCTCGCTGACATTTGCTGGATGGCATTACAGATGAGATATCATTTTGGTTCGGCAAGCTTCAACCTTGGGGCAAGAGCAATACCTGACGTGGTGAAAGATCTGACCAGAGAAACTTCCCAGAAGTGTCCAGGGTGACCAGGATCTGAGTGAAGGTACTCTTTATTGTAAGCTATAGCACTGATACAGCTCCCATCTCGGGCCAGTGCCACATCTTTCCCTTGCCATTAAAAGAGAGCAGCTGATAAATGGCACTACCAAAAAGTATCATCTCTCCTAACTTTTATGATCTCAAACTTAAGCACCTCTATTAAGGTGGTTGTCTTCTCACCCTCCGTAGCTGACAGAACGTTGTCTCCATACGGCAGGTTATGTCACCTGTTTTAGGTATTTATCCCAGCGTGTTCTTCAAAGGTGCCTCCCTTTTACCTTTAAGGAGGAAAACAAACTCACCCACACGCTGCCTGAGGTGCCCGAACATAAAAATGTCTCTGTGCACTTGAGCAACAGACATATTTTGTTTGCCTGAGACAACTCACACTCTAGAAGTCTTCTTCAAACAAGAAGTGCAAACAACCGTGCTTGAAGCTATTAAAAGAGAAAGAACAAAGATTCTGGGTCAGGCAAAAAGTCTAGCTAACATAATATCCTGAATCTAACAGCGTCCCCAGGAGATGGTCAGGGAAACATATTAAAAAAACCAACAGGACAGAGTTTGATATTTCCCTGATTTGTTTACCCAGCATCTAGCATCATTTCGCCCTCAGTACAATCTTACCTCTCCAGATATCCTTTGTGTCACCAGAATTAAACCAGTGAAGTTTTAATCAAAGCGTGTTTTCCGTATGTCTGGCTTAGCAATAGTATAATTTATTGCCTATACGTGCACCCTCCACCAGTCCCTCGGTGCAGTTACACATTCAGGTAGGTTGAAAGGGTACGTAGGTGTTTCTAAAGGTCCTTGCTTGTGGAACAGGATTGTATTCATCTCCATGTCCTGGCACAAGGCAGAAATTAAAAATATTACTTACACACCAGACTGCTGGGCAGTGTCATGACCCCCACACATTCAGCATCAGCAGCAGTGTGAAAGTGGGAAACCAGTCCTGACCAAAAACATTAAAAAAATGCAACTATCCTGCAGCAGACCTTGGCTTGGAGGAAAGGTAGACTCAAAGGTGAAGAAGTTCACTGTGTGTCGGATGGGCTCACCTATTAAAGGGAATGAAAAAATATGAGACATATTCAAAGTGAATCCCAGCTTCCGACCGGGAAAATAACAGCGTATCATGGAAACCAAGAGTAACAAGGGAGAGGCATCATGAATGACACTTTTATCTACCTTGTGCCTTTACTGGACCCACCACTCCTGGTAGGGGAATGCCTTTAAAACCATACCTTTGCAGCTTTGGGCAAATGTCTATTTCATACATTTCTGTGTAAGATAAGACTGAGAAAACGGAGGCAATGTTTCCCTTCGTTGAAGGAAAACTTCACATTGACTCCTGTTAGCTTTGGGACGGGTCTGTCTGAGGAACCACAGAAAATACTATGACCACGTACAGATGTAGACCTGGCTTGAGCTGAAGGTGACAGGAGCATCGCCTGCATGCTGCTTCAGTAGCAGTGACCCGATGGATGGTCACAGACCCCCCAGTGATGCTCCCACAGATGATTTACAAAGCTGTTGGAGGAGGATATCAACACACACACATATTACTCTTGGCTCCCTCAGCCTCTCCTCACAGGGCTTGCGCTCCAGCACAGCTCCAGGTGTCCAGCACAACACCTCGAGCTCCCACAGCTGGGAACACCAATTCCCTCATGTGAAGTCTGTTGGTTGGCAAAGGTGTCCATTTTCATGGCGGTTGGGTGGCATTAAAACCCCAGAGCCCTGGTACCCAGCTCCCAGCCGTAACGCTGCTCGGTCCTAGCGCAGAGCACACCCACTACAATGAGACCATGCTATCTCCCATGACTTTCATGACACACAATACAGTAAGATGACATTTAAAATTAATTTTTTTGTTGTTTATAAATTGTTAAAATTGCTTACAGATCTTCCAAAGCAACGTTATGTCGGTGACACCTCTGTTTTACTGCACAGTTGTAAGGCAAGTTTACAAGCAAGACATGGAGTTTTTAACTTCCATACCATGCAGCAAACTCTTATTAAATGATCACTCACTGACACTTCGTGAACAGGACACTCTACAAAGTGATAACAAGAAACTACTTGACACCTGGTTTATCTTGGAAAATTCTGGAAAATTCGGTTGCACAAAACGAGCAATAAAAGTTTAGAAGTGCTGAAAAGAAATTTCTTTTTGGGGGGAAAATGGTGCTGCTATCCTGAGGCTTCAGGACTCAAAAATAATATTTTCAAGGAAGATTTCACTGAAATTTGGCTTAGGCTAGACAATCTAATGGCCCTTCTGGGCATCTAATCTGTGAATCATAACTGAGTCTAAGAAACTCATTTGAAAGCAAAAAGAAAAAATTCAAAGGAATGAAATTGTGCAGCAGATCAGAAAGTCCTATTTTCCATTAAGGTTTTGAACAGTGACGCTGTCATCTCACATTTTTCCAACTGACTAGGACACTAATGTTTCAAAACATTTCTAACCATTAATACATACAGTAAAATTAAAACTGAACCGTGAGGAAATATCCAGGACACCGGGGGGGGAACATTGTGTTTGAGGCAAGTGGCTGTGCTCCCCCTGGAACTCCTGTGAAGGCACAGAAGCCATCAGACAAAACAAAGAGTGAAACTAAAGGGGCTGGGCTCAGGTTTAACAGAGCAGAGATGATTTTCTCGCTGAGCTCAAACATTACCAGCAGAGCAAACCACTCTCCTTTAGAAGGTCATGCTGCTCTGGAGCCATGGGTAGCACCACTGGATCAATCTTGTACCTCAAGACCTTTGGACGCGTCATGCCGCACCAAGGGTGGTGGAAGAGGACTGCAGCACATCCGGTTGTAAGAGCTACTTTTCTTGCTTGAGTCATTCTTCCCCCTTCTCTTCTGTGCACGGTCAGTCCCTTTAGACTCCCCCCCACAAAGCACAAGGCTATGCCAGCTCCTTCCCACTCATAGCTTTTGGGGTAACACACCATCGCTGCCTTCCGCAGAGCAAACTTTCACCCCCAGGGCTGGAGAGCAAGGCAGGGAGAAAGTACAGAAACTAAACACAGACTCTGACTGTCACACATCGGAAGAGCCCTTGGCGTCCTCAGCACAGGAAGGACATGGACCTGTTGGAATGGGTACAGAGGAGGAGCACCTCTCCTATGAAGACAGGCTGAGAGACCTGGGGTTGTTCAGCCTGGAGAAGAGAAGGCTCTGGGGAGACATTATAGCAGCCTTTCAATTTCTGAAGGGGCTACAGGAGAGATGGGGAGGGACTCTTTGTCAGGAAATGTAGTGACAGGACAAGGGGTGATGGTTTTAAATTGGAAGAGGGGAGATTTAGATGAGACACCAGAGAGAAATTCTTTGCTGTGAGGGTGGTGAGACACTGGAAGAGGTTGCCCAGAGAAGCTGTGGCTGCCCCATCCCTGGA
>JAOQGH010000012.1:47046693-47063266 GCA_025769975.1 Gallinago jamesoni
TCCAGCCTGGCCTTGAACCCCTCCAGGGATGGGGCAGCCACAGCTTCTCTGGGCAACCTCTTCCAGTGTCTCACCATGCTCACAGCAAAGAATTTCTCTCTGGTGTCTCATCTAAATCTCCCCTCTTCCAATCTAAAACCGTTGCCCCTTGTCCTGTCGCTCCACTTCCTCACATCTTTTGTGAAGATCTGATACTAAAGCAATGCGGCTTCTTCTGGACAACAATCACACATTTTTGACTTTGCTCTTCCCCTGTTGTTTGTTTTCAGCCAGACAGAGTCTAACTCAGTAGTCCTTATCTCAATACCTGTTGGTTTTAGGAAGACAGGAGTGTCAGCATGGTTGATGCTACAGTCAGCCTCCCACTCCGGCCGGATGGAGGCAGTTGTAACCGATGTCTCCAAAAAGCTAATGGAACTCTTGAGACGACCCTGGAGAAGATGATAGACAAGAACAGTGTTTTACCAGCATGTTTCTGCTTTGAACTGAGACAACAAGACAGAGAACTTCAGGCATGGCCTGCTGCAGAGAGCCTGAGTCAATGTACCCAAATCCACTACGTGCTTTTAACACGTGCCCACTAACTGGCTCCTCCATGGAAGGTGTTAGCATTTCACCTCCCTCCCAGGTGTGTGACAAGGAAATTAAGGCAGAAAGGGCTACTGGTGCTACCTTGTGCTCCCAGGCACTACCGTCAGTTGTGGAAGGAGAGGGGGACTCAGCACCAAAGGCCTGGGCATCCTCCAAAACTCATCTGCCTCTCCTTTGGCTTCATTTGGAGAGCAAGGAATGGGAGAGGCTGGGTTTGACTCCGCATGGGTCAGAGGGACCGCAGCTATCACGGGGAGGTATCATGGGAACTGCAGCTCCTCTGAGCTCACCTGCTTCCCTGGGCATAGAGGTGGCGCTGAGGGAGAAGGGGGGGCACTAATTAATTGGCAAGACTGGTTTGATAAGATGATGGGACTGAAGAATGTCACTAACAGCACTAACTCTTGCAGCTCAGGTAAGCAAGGGCCTCCCAAACCATGATGGGTATGATTAGTCAGGTTTGGGCTGGGAAGGAGCACCATTTGCTCCTGCCAATTTAGCAGAGAAAGGGGTTAAAAGGCTTTTTATATCTTTTTCTGTAGTTTCCCACGAGCAATGTTGCTAATGCTTTCAAATGAACGGGAACAGCCCCTGGCTGTTGGCTTAACTTCTACAGGGAAAATTCTCAACGTTGGGAATTACCTCTCAACAGGTAAGAGTTTCCTGCAGATCTCTCACTGACAGCAAAACTGGCAGGAAAAAATTACATTATTTATATATATATATATATATCTATATATATATATCATGCCTGTCTTACAAAAATATCATAAGAAATGCAACGCAGTATTTTGGCAACGGCAATTGATGAGAGACATTGCTCTGCCCTCCAAAACACTCTGGCGACTTTCCTAAAGCAGATGTGATTTATTTTCTTCAGTCTTTAATGACTCTCAAGTCACGCAACAGGCAGTTCGTGTAATTCATTAAGCTGCATTGCTGCTCCCCTCGCCAGCAGCCGCCAGAAAAGCACAGGCTGGCCCTGGCACCGTTTCTGTGCCTATCGATTGTGTCATTAGGTAAGCAAATGGGTTACCTCACTTCAAACTCAGTGCTAAATTACAGCCACTAGGGTTTGTCATCCCCTTAATAGGGTATCGACTGCCCCGAGAAGAATATGTTAAAAAATCTCAGAAGCCAAGAAGACCATTCCCAGCTCAGATAGACTCTCGAGCGCGACAAACATTGTAATGAATTGTGATTTATAGCAAGGTCAAAATTCAAGCCGTTGCATGTATGGGCTGCAAGCACTCGTTTTAACAGATCTGATAGGCCACCCATCAAATTCAGATTTCCCTGATAGTTAAATTGCTCTGTCAATGGGCAGCAAGCTGGCCTCCCTGCAGAAAGAAGGGCTCACCGTGTGTTAGTGATGGCTGGGGACAGAGGTGGAGC
Source organism: Gallinago jamesoni (assembly GCA_025769975.1). NCBI lineage: Eukaryota > Metazoa > Chordata > Aves > Charadriiformes > Scolopacidae > Gallinago > Gallinago jamesoni. The sequence goes on from JAOQGH010000012.1 coordinate 47,048,680, forward strand.
AGATCGATGGGAGCCAACCACATCAGGGATGCTTCTCTGCTCCTGTGGGTCCCACTCCCGGGTTTTATCTCTGGCTCTGCCGCTCCCTTTACTGAGGACTTGGGGCTCTGCTCACCTCTGTCATGGTGAAAAAAGGGGATGGGAACTGCTTTCACCCACCTGCAAAACAGCCCCAAGGAAGGGAAAAAAATTGGCTGGAGCAGTGACTAAAGCTCACCAGAGAGAGGAGTAGCCTGATCCCTCATCTGACTCTTCCTACTCAAAAAGTGCATCCTTGAGCTAAAACCAGCAAATAATCTACTCCCGCCTGCTCTCGAAGCCACTTTTTGCTTTACAACACAGATATAATGAGAGTGTTTTCCTTTTTTGGCAGGTTGGCTTAAAATCCCCTAAAAGCTCCAGAAAGATATCCTGAGCCAGGGCTGGCAGGGAAGCCCCTGAGCAGCACGTGTCACCTGCCCCAGCCTTCACGAAGGGGACAAAGTCACTGGGCAAGTTTGTTGAAGTCCCGAAAGCAGAAAAGAGGAGTGGAGGTGGCTTTTGATGCTGTGAGGTCTCCGTTCTGCAGCAGCCCACGCGGGCACACGGACTGTCCCACCTGGTCCACTGAGGAGCGAGAAAAGGACCGATGCTCTCCTGGTAGGACCTCTGCTGTCAGTCACAGAAAACACTCATTGATTTCCATCAGCTTTCAGATTAGGCCCTTAATTACTGTTAACTCGGGCTGGGGATTGCAAAGCAATTTAGCAGCAAAAGGGCTGGAACATACCTGGAGTGCTCAGTCGCTCTGTCGAACGCCGTGGTGAGGCTCAGGCCAGGTTCGGGGTGGCCACGCAGGTCCCCACCTACTTAATCTAGAGAAAACAGATTGTCTGCTTTTTTTGGCTTTATTCCGTCTCTCTCCCGTATCAGTATTCCTTCTCCACACCCATGAATGCTTTCCATAGGTTTTTTTCAGAGCAAGTTATTTGCATTTCCCAAGAAGCATCATTAGCAGGATGTGTCACCCCTGCCCACAGCAGTGTGGTTAAACCAGAAGGTTGCACAACGCGAGCAAGAGTGGAAGGGGAGTAAGACGGCGATGGGGAGAGGAGGAGATGGAGGAGGACTCTGCACAGGAGGAGGAGATGGAGGAGGAAAATGGCCCTTTTGCCATTCCCTGGGATCATCCCGGCTGCCATTTTACCGAAGGAAGAAGTGGAGCCGTGCATTTCATAGAATCATAGAACCACCTAGGTTGGAAGGGACCTTCGAGATCATCTAGTCCAACCATCAACCTAACTCTGACCAAAATAAATAAATAAATAAATAAATCACTAAACCATGTCCCTCTGCTATGGAAAAAAAATGGTGGATGACAAAGCCCAAGGGGCTGCCATCACTGGAGAGGCCACAAGTCCACGGCAGGACGATGAAACATCAAGCCCAGGGAGGTTTCTCATCCCCTGCAGATTCCCTCAAAGCTCTGAACTGACATTATGAGCAATCATCATTAGGAAGGACCTTATCACACCGAGTAGTGCCAGAACACTTCACTGCAGGATAAATAATAGCCTTGGTGTGCAGCTCTCTGGACCACTGTAGCTGGATGATTTTAGTTAGATTTATTTGTAAAGATATTAAGGAAGCTTATCATCATCTCAGGTGTTGAATTCAGGGAAAGATTCGCTCAAGGACACACAGAAATCTGAGCAGCTTCAAGGGAAATAGATAACTTAGAAAGCCTAACAGAAATTTAAAAAGTGTGAGGCATATTTATTCATGGGATATATAATCCCTTAAGAATAGCCTGATTTTTTTTTAATTGGTATCTATATAGCTTTATCAATACTGTGTCTGTTTAATGGGTACCTTTTATGATGTCCCTAGAGCAGAAGCATTAGACTTCCACGCAAGGACCCATGACCACTCTCAGGAAGCAATCCTGCGTGGCAAGCTGCCCCAGATCAGATGTACTCACTCCCAGCCATGTGAATTTGAAAAAGGATTTGTTTTTTATGCTCACTGTTTTATTTGCTTCCATACTCTGAGAAGCTGGACAGCTTGGTGGTTTTTCTGGCAGGGCTTCCTCACCCCAGAACAGGAAGAGCCTCCTGCACTCTGCTTAAAAATGAGAAGACCAACAAGCACACCTGCACAGGGAATCTGTAACCACTAACTTCTCCCTTGAAAACATACCAGCAGAGAGAAACTGTAAGGAGAACAGCATTGCTGCCTGGGGACCTCGTTGCTCCTCAGGGTTCAGTAACACCTTTGCACTTGAGCGTGTGGTGTTGTAAGGAAGCCATCGAATTCACAGGTCCTTGCTGCATGGGAGTTGATGCCAGTTAACCCACTAACTGGGCACCAGCATGAGGGATCGATCCTTGCTGGGATGTGGGGCCAAGGCCCCCTGTGTCCATGAGCAGTTGTGCTGCCACCTGTAATGAGTGGTTTCACAGAACGCTATGGGGTTGGAAGGGACCTCTGGAGATCATCTCCTCCAACCCCCCGCCAGAGCAGGGCCACCCAGAGCAGGTCCCACAGGAATGTCTCCAGGTGGGGTTTGAATGTCTCCAGAGAAAGAGACTCTACCACCTCCCTGGGCAGCCTCTTCCAGGGCTCTGCCACCCTCAAAGTGAAGAAGTTCCTCCTCATGTGTAGATAGAACTTCCTATGTTCAATTTTGTGCCCGTTTCCTCTTGTCCTGTTCCTGGGCACCACTGAAAAAAGACTGGTCCCTTTCTCTTGACACTCACCCTTTAAGTATTTATAACTGTTGATCAGATCCCCCCTCAGTCTTCTCTTCTCCAGACTAAAAAGCCCCAAGTCCCTCAGCCTTTCCTCACCAGAGAGATGCTCCAGGCCCCTCATCATCTTTGTAGCCCTCTGCTGTCCCCTCTCCAGCAGTTCCCCATCCTTCTGGAACTGGGGAGGCCAGAACTGGACATGGTTTCCATGACCTGTTGCTTTCAGCAAGGCAGCTTCTTCTCCAAGTCCAGCCAGAGGACAACGTGCACGGACACTACATCCATCGCTCTGCCCAGACCAGGGGCAGTAGGGCCAGGCTGTGCTGCTTTTCTTCCGAGGGGAACATACCTTTTTCCACCCTGCTGTAGGATGATCTAGGATCCCACGCGTAGGATGGAGTGGTGGTCCTCCAGCTGAGACTATAAAACCTGGAACGGCATGCTCTGCACCTACACTGAAGAGCTCACAGCCTTCTTCACTCAAGGTGCTCTTTGCTGCAAGGGTCCTTAGAAAAATCACAGCGCGCAGCTTTTTCAATAGCACCTTGGGAACCTGAGTCCCAGTTTCACAAAGGGACATGTTTTGGTGTGCCTAAGCTGTAAAATACAGCTGTAAAATACTCCATCAACAGGCTATTTTATTATTATTTTTTTTACTTCCAATTCTAGGAAGAAGCAAAAAATTACAGCAACACGGGGGTACCTGCACCCAGATAACAGCGGATGATGTGAGAGGGATGCGGGAGTCAAGAGGGCTTGCAAATAGACCCGAGACACCTGTGTCCCAAAAATTCACCTTGCCAGAAGGAAATGAGCCACGACAAAGTTTGCCTAAGACAATGATCAGGTCAGGATTAAACAGAAACGAGCTTGAGGAAAGGTGTCATCTTGGAAACAAGCATGAAAGATGCGTGAAAATTTGCAGCAGTGGGGAGAAACAGCACCAGGCAACCCCCAGCCCAGAAGGTTAGGAGGGTCATTAGAGGGAATTTAGGCATTTATAGGCATCCGTTAACCCCTTGTAGGTATCTAGCCCCATGGTTTACTTGTTGCATTGCTAATACTGATGCTGAAGATACAGTTCACTGATTGCTGGTTTATTAGACGCCCATAATGAATCAGTGAAGTGCTTTGATCCCGATTTGATTAAACCCCACCAGTCAAGCAGTTTTTCCCTGCGACACACCAGAAACTTTCCTGGCTGCAGGGGAGAAGAGGGGGGGATCAGGCTTATGGCTCCAAATCCCACATCCTTCACTCACCTCTGAGAACGCGGCTCGCCCAGCAGCGACGGTCCCCAGCATCTGGGAGTTCAGAGCAACATTTCGGTGCCTCACGGAGTGCTTTGGGATATAACGAGTCACATAAAAGCATTTTAAGTTTAACACTTTGGCAGGTGTGACTTTCCATCTCATAAAGGATAATCAGAGATACATATGAGATAACGCATGGCAGCTTTGTCTTATGAATCAACCCCAGCAGAGCTTAAGTGCTTATCCAGCAAATCAGACAGAGCAAAACCAGAAACCACCCAGAGGACTATTTTTTTTTAATGTTATATTTGATTCCTTTTCAAAACCTTTTTTTTTTATTATTTTTTTAAGAGCTGAAAGAAGTCAGATTAGATATTTAAACTCAGGTGCCTTTTGAAATGGGAACAGATAAACTCAGAGCTCAACTTTTAAAGCCAACATAAACCTTTTGGGTTTCTGTAGCCCCAAGCAGAACCCTAATGCCATTTATGCTCCACTCAAGACAGATGCAGTCCCAAATATGCCTGGATAATAAAGACTGCTATAAACCATGCATTTTCTGAACTTGTGCAACCAGCTAATTCTCTAACAGTCTACTTGGCAGCCTATTTATTTTTTTTCCCCACAACAGCCTTATATGTACAGATTAAAGGACTCAATCCTGAAGTTTTTATTCTTATGAACTTGTGGCTATGGCTGATCTCAACTTTTGTAATTACGTGTTGAGATTTCTTTACTTCGGTAAGTTTCTTATACCCACTGTTTTGGGTTTTGTTGGGTTTGTTTGTTGTTGTGTTGTTTTTTTTTTCCCCAGGGGATTTATAAAGCTAACATTAAACAAAAAGCCCAGGAAGACAGCAGTTTGTATACACAGGCTGATGGATCAACTGAGCATCAAGCAAAATTTGAAATATGGGAATCAGAAAGATACGGGTTGTGGGTTTGGTTTTTTTTTTCTATGAAGGAAATAAACTGCAGGAGAAACCTGACTCAAAGCAGTTCCCGTGGCACGTGGGCAAGGGGAGAAGTTGGGGAAACAGAGGGTCCTCTGATTTGTCTTCTGAAACTTCTCTGTTCTCCAGGGATGTAACTGGGCTCCGGGTAACAGACTGCAACAAAAGTTGTTTATTTCCAAGACTTTTTATTAGACCAAGAAAAACTGTGTAATCCCTAAATATCCTCAATCTCGGATGCACTTGCATAAAATAAGTGTCTCTGCAAAGGGCTTCCTCCAAAATGTATTCCTTGTGAGCAACCCAGTGCTACACACGGTCTATAAAGCAGGCTACCAAATCCACCTTTCAGTGGCCAACAAAGTGTGCAGACCCCTCCCCCCCCCCCCCCCAAGATGACAGATGCACACAGATACTCGACAAATCCTCATTTTTTTGTACAAGATCAAAACCCTGCCCCTTGTCACTGCCACCTCAACCCTGTCACAGGGATGTGCCTGACACCTGGCAGCTACTAACAAACTTTCGGGTGCACCAGTGACTTACTTTTAAATAAAATCAGCGCCGGCAGATCTAGGAAATTCCCCCTTAAATGTGGCTTTCTTTCCTTCGGCTACGCGTGTGAGCAAGAGCATCACCAGAACATCATTTCTCAGTACAAACCATACTCTAGAGAGGAAATTTCTTTAAAGAAAGCTACTTACCAATGACTCAAATCAGCCCATTTAGTTTCCAGGCCACCAAATCAGTGCAATTATGATCCTTTTCAGTACTCAGATGTCCATTCACTTATGCCAATACTCCACTGATGTGTCCCTCACCTGTGCACCCGCCTCCAGAGGCAGCTTTTAATGCCCACCTCAGGATTTCTCAGCCAAACCCCTGTTTAGGAACCCCTAGACCTAAATCTTGTGCCTTTGGGACAGACAAAGAGAAAGCAGTACTAGCCCAGAGCAACCCCTCTGCCAGCCCAGTGCCCACCTCTGGCAGGGGAGGCACATCACCTCAAAGGCCTGGGGCATGAGCCCTCCCCATTGCCAGATGTCCACACGACTCCGTCCCTCAGGCACTTGCCAACACAAGGAGAGCATCAACTTCCACCTACAGCTGAAGAAAATTAATTTCCATTCTACTTGTCACATTCACAGAACTTTGCCTCCCCTTGCTTACCTCTTGGCTTTGTGATGAGCATTTTCTCAAGAACCAAGGACTACCTGTGAGGAGTTCATCAAGTCTTATGGCTCATGGTCCACCTCAGGTCATCACAAATCCCTGCCTCTGACTTCATGGCTCCCACAGCAGCCCCATGCAGGGTCTCCACCAGAAATGCTGACGGTTCAGGGTCTTGGGTCCTGCTTTTTGGGCACATCCTACAACCAGTAGCAAAACACGAGGCAGAGATGCACAGAAAGAACAAGCAGTTTATGCAGAACTGTTTGAGTTTGAGCTGCCATGGAGCCAGCAGTACCATCATTTTAGTAGTTCAAGTTTCTGGGAATAAGACAAACAATTTTGAATTAATTTTTTTCACTTGAACAGTACATTCAGTCTCAAGAACTGGGAATTCTTGACCAGCTAGAAGGAGAGGGTCCTTTCCAAGCACGGTCACTTTCATTCCGTTTGATTTTAAAAATATAAAAATTCTAATGATGTATGTTGCTAAAAGGGATTGTCTGTGGGGGGGGAACAAAACAAAACAAAACAAAACAAAACAAAACAAAAGATTAGGAGGATGTACAAAACATCCCGTGTCTCTCTGACACCAATTTAAGTATCCAAAACATTGGGGGAAAAAAAAAAAATTATCTGCAGAAGGGCTCCCTTGTAGATGGACCTTTCCTTACCAAATTCAGGTTGCTCAAACTTTGGAAGAAGAGAGGGAGACCTCTTGTGAAAGATCAATATACTGCAAGCACACATACCACACCACCTTCTTGGTACCTTCCTTCTTCTTTTCCCTCTTTCTATACTAATGGGCTCCTCAGTGAACATACCTGTGTCCTCCTCCCTCATCAGTTTCACCTCAGCCACCAGCGTTGTGTTGGGAAGAATACATCCACATCTCCCAGCTGACAGGGATGCACAGGTCCTCTGCATCTTTCTGAGACCCAGAAAGGTTTGGACCCTAAGCAATGGCTTCTACCCTAAGGTAATTTTATGCTCAAATAACAAAGCAAAAGTCCCTCAGAGGACCTGAGGACCTCTAGGACCTGCAAGCTCTGTTCTGCCCCCTTGTCCCTGAGGACTGTTTCCTAGGGGGTCCTTTTGACTAACTCCTTGAAGAGCTGGAGGTTTGTTTTCCTAAAATTCAGGGTCCTGACTATGCTCCTATGAACCTCCGGGATCCCCTACAGCTCACCGGGTTGCCTTTCCAGCAGATGTTGGGTTGGTTGAAATCCCCCAGCAGGATGAGAGCCTTCGAGCATGATCTCCCCCCTGTAGCTGGAGTAAGAAGGCTCCATCAGCAGGCTCCCCTTGACCAGGCAGCCTGTAGTAGTCACAGGATCCCCCTTGTTGTCTCGGTCTCTAGTTCCTACCATTAAGCTTTCCACTTTCTCTGGAAAGCTGGTGACCACAAACTTGGTTGCTGAGAGAATTGCTCACCAGCACCTCAAAGGCCTTTTCTCTACCAGGTGCCTCATCTTCTCGTGATGATGCTGGAGGCTGGGGGGGTGGGGGTGGGGGGGGGGGTGGAAGCCGAGTGCAGGAACTTGAAGCAGCAGAGTATAATAAAAATTATTAGCTTCTAGTAGAAGGAAGACATCAGGAAGAAAAGCTGGGGAAAGGGAGGTAGTTAAGATCCCAAGTCCTCCTCTGAGGCCCTGGTTGGTGATAAATCTCCACTTCCAGCTGCTTCCTGCCTACCTGAACAGTTTCAGCTGCTTGTAAACAGCTGGTCCAGGACCACGGTGTCCAAGTTCCAGCAGCACAGGTCAGCCTCAGCACAGCACAGGGACAAAGCTCCATGGTTCTGACTCAGTGGAAAGAAACCAGCCCACAGAGCTTAGTAAGACACAGAACAAAATAACACATTTTATCTCCAGCATCTCCATCCACCCTCAAGCTATTCATCACTCAGGGACACGACTTACAAGACTGTCCCCTGTTCACCTCTGCCTGGATCCCCCTTGGTATCTGATGGTGCCAAGTGGCACCTTGCTGACAAGTCTTCTGCTCCTCTCTGCAACAGGCACAAATCTTGGTGTTTGTCTTCAAATTCAACAGGCTGGATGTGAGGGGAGGGCAAAACAGTGGCCAAAATGTCCAAGCATTCAAATTGTAAAAAAAAAAAACCACAAAACCACACAGGATGGAGAGGTGGGCTTGTGCAAATTGCATGAAGTTCAACCAAGTCAAGTGCAGGGTCCTGCACCTGGGACGTGGCAATTCCAGGCACAAATACAGGTTGGGTGGAGAATGGCTGGAGAGCAGCCCTGAGGAGAAGGACTTGGGGGTGCTCGTGGATGAGAAGCTCAACACGAGCCGGCAGTGCGTGCTGGCAGAACAGAGAGCCAGCTGCATCCTGGGCTGCATCAAGAGAAGTGTGGCCAGCAAGGTCTCGGGAGGTGATTCTACCCCTCTGCTCTGCACTTGTAAGACCCACCTGGAGCACTGTGTCCAGCTCTGGAGTCCTCAACACAGGAAGGACATGGACCTGTTGGAACAGGTCCAGCGGAGGGCCACGAGGATGATCAGAGGGATGGAGCACCTCCCTTATGAAGACAGGCTGAGAGAGCTGGTGTTGTTCAGCCTGGAGAAGAGGCAGCTCCGGGGAGACCCCATAATGGTCTTCCAGTACCTGAAGGGGCTACAGGAGAGATGGGGAGGGACTCTTTGTCAGGAAATGTAGTGACAGGACAAGGGGCAATAGTTTTGAATTTGAAGAGGGGAGATTTAGATGAGACACCAGAAAGAAATTCTTTCCTGTGATGAGACACTGGAAGAGGTTGCCCAGAGAAGCTGTGGCTGCCCCATCCCTGGAGGGGTTCAAGGCCAGGCTGGATGGGGCTTTGAGGAACCTGGTGTGGTGGGAGGTGTCCCTGCCCAGGGCAGGGGGTTGGAACTGGGTGATCTTTGATGTCCCTTCCAACTCTAACCCTTCTATGATTCTATGATCATTTGCTGCCCAAGGGTGCTTGCTACAGGCCCAGTCTGCTGCAGTGGAATCACGCCAGGAAAGACCAGGGTGTGGGGTCTCCCAGCAGGAGAAACCTTGGGGGATATTGGTGGGAGAAGGACAGAAGACTGCCTCAGCAACCACCTGCAAGGTGCCAGCCCTGTTCCCGCAGAGGCAGCCGGGGGGGTCTGACTGGGATCTGACACGTGGTGCTGGGATGGCTAGGACATCCCTGCTGGGACCTCCCCACTGGGACAGGCTCTCTGGGTGAGCTCCCCCCAGGGCAGCCCTTTGGGACCAGCAATGTGACAAGAGGCTTCCCAGAGAAGCAGGCAGAGGGAAGATGTCTCCTTGGCGTTTTTCCCAGGGGAGATGCAGGACAAAAATTCTGAATTTCCACACCCACTGACCACGGCATCTGTGGTGTGTGTCCCTAAAGCTGCCCCGCTGCCCCCCGTCACCCAGTCCGCTCTCACACGGGGACAGGGGCACCATCAGAGCCACCCTCTGGGCCAAGGTGGGGTTTCGAGAAGACTCCCGTTTTCAAACTGGTCTTTGTCTCCTCTCTGGAGGCACTGGAAGAAGATGTCTATATTTAAACCACTTTTTCCTGGACTCCTTTCAAAGCCAAAAAGGGGATTTTTTTGCACGTCCTGGAGGAAAACAGCTGCTCGTGTCAAAGTTCATTTGCAAATTAACGCTGCAGCCAAACCAAAACCTTTTATATCTTGGTAACTCCCTTGTGGAGAGGAGCACCCTGCAGGGTCTGAGTCCCCCCATTTCTGGGCCAAGAGCACCACCTGGTGGCTTCCCCAGCCACGGCCTTCTCCTTCAGAAACCATAACAAAAAAAAAAAAAAAGGCAAAAATATTTGAAGGGGAAGGATGAAGCAGGAATCTAGGGTTGTGCAAAGAGCTGTATGGATAAGCTGGGTAAAAAAACACTGCACGTTTAGTGTATGAAAGCCAGGTAGTCAATGAGCAAAAAAAATACACAAAAAAAATTGTGTATTATAGACAACTCGTGGAAGAGGGAAGGGTAGTGGGGTGGGTTTTGTTGGGGCCAGCTGGATGTGCAGGGCTGCAGAGGCTTTGGGAGAGCGAGTTCCAGCAGTCCCACTCATGGCAGGCACTTGCCTCCTCCTCCTCCTCCCTCTCTGGCACCTCACCTTCTAGGAGGAGAGCAGTGCTGGTGGTTCGTGGGAGTCAAGTGCCACCATCCCAGAGGTGCTGCATCCCACAGCAATGTGCCCCTGCTCCACGAGCAGCTTCCCAGACCATCAGCAAGACGAGGCAGGTCCAGTACTGCTGGCCTGGGCAGCGACGGGCACCCACCTCCCCACTTCTACCTTTCCTCCACTATCATTTCACTTTTAAACTGGGCTTACGGCAGGTTTTTCTGAAATTTTTAAGATCTCGAGGCCCAAAATTGAGCATTTAACACGTGCTCATCAGTTGTTATTCACACACAGCTCCCACGCTTTCAGCTGGACTTGTGTGCTCCTTGGGTTCCACGGGGCATACTCACCAGAGAAGACTGACCCGAGCACGGTGGGGTTTCTGTGCGTGTCCTCAGGAAGCGAGGATGTGTTCAATAATTCAGTCCTGCCAAGGGAGGCATCCCTGTGGGAAGGAAAGGAGGAAAGGGTCGGGCAGAGCTAATTTGGGAGCAAGCAGCCTTCACCAAACGCTGGTGAAGTTTGGGTCACTCAGTGCACCTCCAGCTCACCAGGGGATGGGAACCATGGCAATAGCATTCAGCCACCTTTTGCAGTCCTTCACCTCTTTTTTCCTCCTCTTTCTTTCATTTCTCTTTTCCTGTCTGAAAGGAACTTTTTTTTTCCCTATGAATGTAGAGAGAGAGTGGTTCCTCCTATAGAATCACAGATTGCTGTGGGGTTGCTTTACATATTGTGACATCAAGAAAGTTCAGGTTCTTGAGAAGTAAAATAATGTTATTCTATTCTAACAGCAAATGCTTCTGTGATCACCCATGACTTATGAACAAAGAAATGGTAGTTCAAAACAAAAATATCTGAATAAATTCCCAAAGAGCTTTAAGCATGAGGTGGATAATTTTGAGTTCTTCCTTTTTTTTCTTTTTTTTTTTTGGATTCTGAGGAAATGTCTATGATGATGTTCATCAAATACCTTGCTAACACCTAGAAAAAGCATTTACTCTGGTAATATTAATCTAAGTTTTGAATTAGTGTGGGCTTATCTTTTCAGTCTCTATAAAATTAGGCCCTTGCAATTTTAGGAAACTAAAGCTAGACACTACATTTTGGTATCCAACACACGCCTTCATGTGTATGTTGACTCTAAGGATTGTACACGTTTGGACTTGCCTCATTTTTCCCAGTGGTATTGACTTGTCCCAGAAACCATACTTTTTGCAGTACAAAACACTTGAGAAGGTTCTTCTATTAACTAAAATGATAAAGGTTTACAGCGCTGCAGTGTCTTGAAGTGTCTCTTGAAGTGAAGAGCCTTTTAGGTAATTCTATCTTTGCTAAAGCGCTTTTGCTATTTTAGCAGAAAAAAAAAACAACCCACCTGCCTCTCCTGATGTGGCTGTATTTCGGTGAAGTGGCATCTAGAAGACAGAACAAGTGCATGCTGGATGTGTTTATCCTGCATTTGTAGTATTTGTCACAGCTGGGACTGCATGACCTGCCAGCTGGTCTGTTTATAGTAGGGCTACCAAGATGATGAGGGGACTAGAACATCTCTCTTAGGAGGAAAGGCTGAGGGACTTGGGGCTTTTTAGTCGAGAAGAGAAGGCTGAGGTGGGGTCTGATCAACACCTATAAATACCTAAAGGGTGGGTGTCAGGAGGATGGGGCCAGGCTTTTTCCAGTGGTGGCCAGGGACAGGACAAGAGGGTAATGGGCACAAACTTGAACATAGGAAGTTCCATTTGAGGAGGAACTTCTTCACTTTTGAGGGTGGCAGAGCCCTGGCAGAGGCTGCCCAGAGAGGTGGTGGAGTCTCCTTCTCTGGAGACATTCAAACCCCACCTGGAGATGTTCCTGTGCAACCTGCTCTGGGTGGCCCTGCTCTGGCAGGGGGTTGGACTGAGTGATCTCCAGAGGTCCCTTCGAACCCCAATATCATTCTGTGATCCCGTGAACCAAAAACCCAGGGGAGAGAGTCTGAACCCGTGCTTACGCACAGAGCAGCCTCCCTCAGCCCCTTGCTGCTACTAAGGATTTCCTCTCCGCATCTGCCCGGTTGAGACAAACCCGCTTACAAAGACTGACTTTTTAATTGCATGTTAATTCAACCCTCTCTGAAGATACTTTGCAGCAGTGACAAAATAGCTTCCGCCTCCCCGACGGCTTTTCAAGCCCCCGCTGGCAGCCTCCCCTGCCTTCACCTCAGGATGTCCTCCCGCACTCTTGTTTTCCTCCACACCGTAGTTCCCCTCTCCGGGCTAAACTTTTTAAAATTTACTTGGGGGAATCCACCCAATGAGACACTTTAAGTCAATTAGGCTGATTGACAGCAGGGTTATGTCTCGCGTATTCTTAATTGGGAATGCAAACACTCAGCTGGAATAAATACCTGCCTCATAAGAAACTCGGTGGGGTTTAATTAGCTAATGGTGATGGAAGGCCTAGAGCACCTCAAGGCCTGCGCGAGCACTCAGTGCTGCTCTCACTCTTCCGAGCGGCAGAGGCCTTGAAGCTGGACATGGCAAAGCTGAGGTGGAAGCATTTCAGGGCCAGAAGGTGACCCTGTCCCAAGGCCACCGGGGACCACAGCTGCAGGAGTGAGAGGACAGACCCATGACAGGCTCTAACTCAACGGTGATGCCGTTCCAAGCTTATGAAGCCCCTCTTGCTCCTCAGCGGGATGGCAGCAGGCCCTGATGTCCAGACCTCCTCACCAGCTCACCTCCTTAACTCCTCCCTACAGAAGAGCTAGCCCAGAACACGGCCCTTAGATCATGAAAACACACGTGCACCTCCTGAAAAACCTCCAGCAACGGTTCTGTGCAACTAAGGGGCAGGAGTCTCCACCAGTCTCCACCAGCTCAAACCCACTGAAACACGCAGGAACGCCCTCAGAAACACCAGCAGATCTTTTAGTTTCAAAATACTCATTGCTGGAAGATGTTTACGAAGGGATCTTTACCGATGGCAAGTACATACGAGACAGGTTTAGTGTCGCAGAAATCTGTTTTCCTTAAAAACTGGATTACTAACCAGCAGAAAATATTTGAAACGGAGGGCGGGATTTTCAAAGCCAATTACTGTAAAAACATAAATTGTACCATTATCTCACAGAAAGTGATAATCTATAACCCTTGCTGGTGGCTTTTAAGATCTCACCCCTTAGATCTTAAAATAAAGAAAATAAATATTTCATCATAAAAGAAATACAGGATCATTATCAGCAACCATCACATTCACTGGTCTGCTTTGGCAATTAGAGAACTGATTCATTTTCCTGGTCGTTAAGGGTCTTATCTGCATCTCTTTGTTTGAGTTTTCCTCATATTCCCAGGTAAACTGTGTACCTAAACACGGGGTTTAGAATATTCCGATTTTACGACCTCACCAGTCATTTGCCATTAATTTATGTGAGGCTTCATCTGTCAAGAGGGATTTATTACTGTCACACTCGAACATCCAGCTCCGACTACCTGTCCCTTGAACATTCACTGCATGAGTTATGAAAGCATCTAAAAATAAACTTCCACAAAATTCTTGTGGCTGAATAAGTAAAAAAAAAAATTGTCGTCCTGCTCGGAGTTATTTACATGGTGGAGCATTTTTGGTTTTATTTTCTTTTAAGGGATTCTCCTGCTGTCCTGGTGTTAGGGAGTTAACAATCCAGTTGGGATAACGCTAGCAGTTGCTGTAGTCTCTGCTTGGAATCAGTTATTCCCAGGCACATGGAAATAAATGGGGAACTGGGATAGGAATGTTACACACCAGCAAGAAAAAAAGACATTTTTTGATTCCACTCATAAAGCTTGTTGGACTTGTCCACAGCACTGGTTTACTTAAGAAAACAAAACATTTTTGAAGTTAAGGTTTTCTTCAGCTTTTCCTCTACTTGTCTTTTTTGGGGGATTTCTTTTTCCTCACTTTTTGTTTCATAACTAATGGTGAGGGGCTACTTTTCATGGTCTCTCTCTAAGTACATAGAAATAATATCCTACCGGGACATCTGCTGGCCTTCACCCAACATGATCCCATTTTTAAGGACACAACATTACACTTCCATTTGAAATACTGGTCAATAATAACATCTTTCACCCATCAGTAGACCATGGGAACATTATTTTGGCCAGTATGTTTCCAGCGAAGATCAAATGAATAAAATGCATCTGACCCATTGATTTCCATCCTTACACGAGGCACGCAAGTTTCTTCTGAGTCTGTTAAATAATAAGAATCATACAATGGTTAGAGTTGGAAGGGACCTTAAAGACCATTGAGTTCCAACTCCCACCAGACCAGGTTGCTCAAAGCCCCATCCAGCCTGGCCTTGAACCCCTCCAGGGATGGGGCAGCCACAGCTT
>JAOQGH010000012.1:47078187-47102832 GCA_025769975.1 Gallinago jamesoni
TCTCCCCTCAGCCTCCTTTTCTCCAGGCTGAACACCCCCAGCTCCCTCAGCCTCTCCTCATGAGACTTGTTCTCCAGCTCTGGAAATATTCCAGCCCTTCGATGTCTTTTTTGTGAGAAGGGGCCCAAAAGGCCCAACGGCAAGGGAAGCCAGTACCTGACAGTCTTGAACTAAAAGCAGTCAGAATTGTTCCCTACTCCCACAAATACAGATGTTATAGCAGGGTATTAGAATATTGTTTGAGAATTTGTAGCTATCCCAGCCATACATCCAGAAAATTATAATAACAAAGCCAAGTTCAGCTTCAAAGAAGGGATAAACTGCTCTTTTCCTTTTCCCCTGTCTGTTGATGACTCCCAGTACTTCATGCTCGTTTGTTTTTATGTCTGCCTTCTGAAATCCATCCGGCTGCTTAAGATGATGATTCACAGTATTAATATTTTTAATAAAGAAACACACATATAGTTGCACAGATTCTTCTTATAGACATCACTGAAGCAAGCTAGCCCATGGAACTTTTTGTATATTAGAAATAGATAGTGCTGAAGTACTGTTTACACATTTTAATTTCTTCAGACATCCCTTGCTGCTAACTAGAATAATCTCTATGAAAAATCTTATAGAAACTTCCCTATGTGCATTTATCATACTGAAAGTCCCTTGATACGTAACTGGTTAAACATGATTTTAACTCAAATGCACCCGGAAACCTCTGAGAGTGCTTTGTGTACACATAAAAAATGTCACAACAGCAAAGTTGAAGGATGGAAAGGCTATACTCGAAGTTCTCATACATATATGAAAACTTGAGAGAAAGAAAAAGGCAAGGAGGAAGCTGAAACGCATAGAAAACTGTAATGTTTATACCATTTTTGAAGCTGAGTGTTAAAGAATTACCATGGTAGTATATTTGAGAAGTGTACAAGAAGAAGAGGAGACAACCACAAACAGAACCCTCCCTCTTTCCCCTAAAAGCAGGCAAGGAGGTGGCTTTGTGTCTTTTACAGTTGCAACCTGGAAAAACAATATACTTTGAAATGAATTTCTCACTCACAGGTCAAGGAATACCTGTAGAATTACACAGTCCCTTAGCTAAAAACCT
Organism: Gallinago jamesoni; assembly: GCA_025769975.1. Classification (NCBI taxonomy): domain Eukaryota; kingdom Metazoa; phylum Chordata; class Aves; order Charadriiformes; family Scolopacidae; genus Gallinago; species Gallinago jamesoni. The sequence goes on from JAOQGH010000012.1 coordinate 47,079,290, forward strand.
TGCCAGCAAATTCTGCTCCTCCATGTAGCATTAAAGAAGTGACCAGCTTCTTTCCTGGGACCAAAAGCATCATCCTGGGTGATGCAAAGGTTTTCTTGCTGAGGTGGTTCTGTCAGCAGACGGGAGGGAGTCAAAGCGGCTGGCTTCACAAAAGCTGTCAAACAGATTTTGGGTTTGTAGTGCAAGTCACCCCCCTTCTGCCTCTGATCGCTGTGGGGTGGGCAGGCACAGCAGCGAAGGAGGGAGAGGGAAAACAAAAAGGGATGCTGGTGGAGTGTTCCAGAAGTTTATAACTAGAGGACAGTTCCGTAAGATTAAGAGGAACAGCGGTGCAGTGAACTAATAATTAAACCAGGTTTCCAACTCTCTCCTGTGTCAGTAATTTTACTATCCACTAGACATTAAAGTGTATTTCCAACTTTTCCTCTGGAGGGGCAGAAACAGTTTTCCTTCTTTTCCCAGCTGCTTATTTTCATGAAAGTTACAGAAATATTTCCGTCCTCCATTTGCTGTTTCTCTGTCAACTCTGATGGAAATTAGCCAGTAGTTCCAAAAATCGTTAGGAACAGGGTTAGATTCTCACACAAAGCAAGTTTGCTGTAGACAAACACATCTCCTCAGTAAAACTGACTGAATATCTTTTCTCTTCCATTTCCCATTTGCTGGAAAGCGTTGGATGGTTAAGGCACCATCCCTGGAGGGATTTAAAAGCCGGGTTGACATAGTGCTTAGAGACATGTTTTTTATCAGAGTTAGGTTGATGGTTGGACTAGATGATCTTAAAGGTCCCTTCCAACCTGGACAATTCTATGATTCTAAGGCTCCGAAGTAGAACAAACAAGTCCACTGTTTAAAAGGATATCCCATTTTTGCTCTCTGTGAACAAAGAAAGTCTAAGGAGACTAATTCAGACTTAAATATCAGGACATCCCTGCAGGACGCCAGCAATCCCAGCCACTGTGCTTTCTCTCCAGAAGGCTGCCCCCAGCCCCTGACCAACAGATAAACCTGTGACATTTGCTTCAATACTGTTCATTATTGTTCAGCAGTGGCTGACATTAAGATTAGTTGCAGTTCTCCTTCCTACTCCACTGTCACTGCTCTGGTTGCTCTGAGGAGGCAGAGGCAGCACATTAAAAAGTCAGAAAAGCCAGAATCTTACTCAGTCAGTGTTTATAGGGATGCTTATTAGATAGAACCTGAGCTATCCAACACTATCAAGAGCTTATAAACTCATTTGGTTTGTTGAACTTTATATATTAGATATCATAAATGATATCTAATAAAGGCATTCACAGCCAATTAGCACCAAGGTGAAACTGAAACAGGCACAATTTCCTCTCCCATAGTGTTTGGGTAACAGTGTTTTCATATGACAAAATACCTACAGGTGGGGACCAGTCCATCCTTGAAAAATACTTTCTGACCAAATGGGCAACATGATTATTTTGGTGCCACACAACCTCGCTGCTGCCCAGCAATCTCTGTTTTGTAGTGGTGTGAATTAAATGTGAAAACAACCAGAATGGACCCATATCTAACCTCTCTTCACTTACCTGCATCACCACGATGATTACATATTATAGAGGAAAATGAGGCATCTGGTCTCAGGTGTTTCCCATGCACTAGCTTATTTTCAGCAAATAGGAAGAAGCAGAGCCTGGTTCATAATGGAAATACAGCTTCTGGAAAAAGCCCTGTGGTTCTAAGTGAACTTTTGTTCTCGAGGTAAAACAAGGCATGAAGGCAGGGCCTACATGCCTACTTCTTCCTGCAAACCAGCCCCTTGACTCACCATCTTTTATTTACACACACTAAGGATTTTCATAAGGCTAAACTAGATGCACAGCAAGACCTAGTATAGATGCTATTGCTTAGTCAAAAGGTTTGGGAACAAACTGTTCAGGTCCAGCCTTGTTCAATCTCTGCATGTCCTACAGGCTACACTACTGCTTTTCTCCAGAAAGCCACTCTGATTTCTTCCCAAAATTAATTCCCTTAAAGAACTGTATGGTATATAAGACTAAATAATCCATTATTTTTTTTACTATGATCTTCGGCTAGCAAATTAAATCCGATTTGTTAGAGACTGGCAAATATATGGTATTTATCTATTAGGAAATTTGGATGCCTAGTACAAAAGTCTAACACATAATTAGCAAGGGAGAGTTGCTTACTGTTACCGTTCTACAATGGGTGTCTTGTCAAGAGTCACTACTGCAAACATTTCTCTGCATGTTCACACATGTGAGGAACTGTATTGACTTCAGTGCCAGATGCAAAGAATGTAGCCTCAGAAATGTGATGGAAAAAAAAAAAAAAACACAACACTTTTCTCTTTGGCATGAAGTTAGTATTTGAGCTGACTTCACTGCTGTATTTCATCAAAACACTCACATTTTACTGTCAGGTTATTTCAGTCAACTGCATCATACTTCTGCTCCTTAGAAAACAAATTGTCACAAGATAGAAATCACTACTGTAGAGGACTAGCACAGCAGTGTGGACAAAAAGTCCACCAAATAAACAAGCTAAATTAGCAATTTTAATAAATTTTGGTCTGCAAGGAAGACGCTGTACGATTCAGCGCACGTGTCACGCAAAAACCAAATTCATCCTTGCGTACCCAAAAGTCAGATGCTAAGTAACAGGCCTGATTTCCAGAAAAACACAAATGCTCACTACCCCGAAAGCGAGGTCATTTTCATTTGAATTTCCATCTGCAAGCACTGCTTTTTGCAACGCACAGCAGATCTACACAAAGTAAACTGTAACGGTAATTTCATTGCAAAATTGTACCCGTTTTCCAAACAATCCTGCCACAGCACATTACCTCTGCACAGTATTCCCTTAAAAATATTCAAAGAACCACAACTAAAAGGACAATAAATTCAGCTCCTGCACACACGTGAGGTGTTTTTCAATACTTACTAAAAGATTCTCTGGTTTGAGGTCCCTGTGGACAATGTTCTTGCCATGAATATAAACCAGAGCTTCGCACAGGTCAGTGATCATGACAGCAGCATCATGCTCCGTGAACTTCACGCTTTCTATGATTGCATCAAATAAGTCCCCTCCTGGGACATACTCTAGGATTAGGTAGATCTCAGCTTCGGTCTCATACACTTCAATTAAGCTTACTATATTGGGATGAGAGAGACTCCTAATGATCAGAATTTCACTTTCCATCATGTCCTCTTTCCCCTTCAGCTTGGATTTATCAACAATTTTCATGGCGTAGATCTGATTGGAGTCACAGTGGCGACATTCCTTCACCACCGCAAAATTCCCATCTCCAATAGTTCTGCCAATCTCATAGTGTTTTTCCACGTCGGTTCTGCTTTTAATGGCGTGCCTCCTGCTTGTGTTTTCCAGTCCCTGAGCCTTGTTTTCTTCTTTATTCACTCTGCGCTCCCCTGTTTTCTCTCGTCGTGTCATGTCACTCTCTCTACACGCGATATTCCCTTCTCTCCTGGCACCCTCCTCTTTAGCCCTTTGTCCCTCTCTGCCCTCCCTATGTGTTTTAGAGGGTTTCTCAGCATCCCTCAGAGTGTCTTTCTTTAGCCAACCGCTTTGGTTCACTATGCAGCCACTTCCATTCTCTTCCCTTCCTTCATGAGTTAGCTGCAGCCCTTCCGCAGCATTCTTCTTGATTTTCACTACTTCCTTCCCATGGTTCTCATGTTTCTCCGCATCCCTTTCCTTCTCAATGGTCCTTTTTTGCTTCTCCAGCACTTCATGAACGTTCTTATGTAGGGACTTCCACGTCCTCCTACAGCCATTATCTTTCCAACCAACTTCCTCACCTTCCAGACAAGTTTCTGAGGATTTTCGGCAATTCCTGATTTTCGCATTTCTTTCTACATGGTACCTCTGACATGCGCCAGCGTTCAGGTCTCTGTTCTTCTCAAACGAGGCCTCAGCCTGCCTTTCCCTTTGCAACTTCTGTCTGGCCTGCCTTTCCTGTTCACACTTCTCACATCTCACCACCTCCTCTGAACTCTCTTCTAATCCCTCCTCAGGACTCCTCTCGTGGTTAAGGTACCTCTCGTTTTCTCGGGTTTTTCTAGAAGGCTTCGCTCCTTGCTCACCACCCCAGCTCTCTCTAGTCCACTTTTTCTTGGTTTTCATTTTTTCTTCTTGCTTCGTCTTGGCTTGAATTTTTCCTTCGTGTCCAGCTACCATTTGGGGAGACATGCCATCACAGCAGTTCTTGGTAATTTCTGTCTCATCAAAGCCACTGTCCACTTTTGAAGCCTTGTCATACAGTCTGCTCTTCAGTTTTTGGGACTGTTCCTCATTCTGCTGAATGGCAGCACTCGCAGCATAAGGATTTTCAGGATAAAGCTCTTGTAATACCACTTCCAGGTTCTTCAAAGTGAGGGGCTCCCTCCCCATAGCTATGAATGCATCGCCTTCCCTGAAGAAGTCAGAAACGCTTTGGATTTCTTTGCCTCTCAGATTGTAAAGTTTTCTCACACGGTCATTTTTCCAGCGTGGAAATCCCAGAGCTTCTGAAATGTCAGCCATCAGCTGTTCAAAGGTCTGGACCGATCTCCTGTTGAGAAGCAAGGTTATCCTTCTGAGCGTGCGTCCGCCGGGTTTCACCACTGTAATAATCCTTGGCTTCACGGGACTGTGCTCTGAATGTATCGTGTGAAAACCATTCCGGGGATTAAAAAATGGGGACCTATGACTGCTTTCACTCAAACATGGTTTTCCATAGTTCCCACGACCAACAGGAGGACAAGTCCCATGTAGTTTCCTCTCTTTTACTTTTGAGCTTGCGTTGTGTGACGAATGGTCGAACAAGCCTCGGTGTCCTAAAGCAAAGAAAGAACAGGCTTATTATTCATTTTGCTTCATCAGATCGTTCTGAGTAATAGTTTTCTACATATCAGTGTACGTGACCTCAGAGAGTAAGGGTAAGTGTATTCAACGCTTACAAAGAACTTTAACTGCCACGAAGGAGTAACTCCACAAACACACATCTACAAACATTTTCAAGGTTGTGAGAAAACGTAAATGCGCTTTGTGACAGAGAAAGGCTATTAAAAAATATAACAAGATTGGAAACAAATAGATCCTTCTCCTAAATCCTCCCATCTTCCAGAAAACCTCAAAAAAATGGGATTGCTTGCGCCAGGATGGCATCCAGATTGTTTGGCACTGTCTTACCAGTCTACCTACCATGAACACGCTCAATTCCTTTCTGAACCCAATTACAATTTTGGCCTCTGTAAACTCTGTAGCAACGAGTTCCACAATTACATTGCATGAAGTAAAAGAAACTAATTACTTCTGTTTTAAAATTGCTACCAGACGACGATGTGTGTACAGCCTTATATTCTTACAAATAATTATCTCCTCTTCACTTTCCCTGGGCCATTCATTTAGTTTCTGTACTTCTCTAAAAAATTAAGTAAATGAGATTCTTTTCAAAAGGCATTAATTTTGCTGTAATTTTACAGCAACGTTATAATATATTTAATAGCAATGTAAGCTATTTTTTTCCCTTAAAGAAAGGCCATGTTAGTTTTGTTTGATCATTGGAGTCCTGGTTTTCCAATAGTTTAGCTTGACTTTTTTTATTCAAAAAATTATGAGAACACCGTCTCTGAGATGAGAACACCAACCAAAGAGAACAGCACCATTCATTATGTGTGATTTTGAAAAGGAAGAACTGAAAACATGTGGTTATGGACAAACCAAGCCTGTAACATAATTCACTGCCTGTAAACGTAACAATAAGGCAAGAATAAAAATGTCCCCTTCAAGTACTCTAATTTCTTGTGCTTCTCGTGATTAAATTTTCATTGCAATGCAATTCATTACAGCTTCAAGAAATAAACTTTCAAAATGAGATCGCGGAGTACTTGCAACTCCATTGGATAGTTCAGTTCTGCTGCAAACAAACATTCATTATGTATGAACTAAGAGGACCAAGCCAACAGAAAGCAGCCAGAATGATTACCAAACCACTGGGAAGAAATTCCCGTACACAAATGGCTTATCCGCCGGAGAATCCCACCTATTTTCCTACATTGCTGTGATTACATAGTCACTGTGCGTTGGAGAAATCCACAAAGGAAAATCTGCACGAGTGTTCCTCTTGGCGCCAGGCTCAACACGTACGCATTCAAGAGTTCTGGCAAACTTAAGCCTCCTACATTTTGGTTGTCAACTGCTGAAAAGCCATTTTCAGCATTTCAAATGATGTATTTTTATTTGTCCTTTTAATCAAGGCATAATAGAGCGAAGAGGACCCACGTCCTCAACAAACAAAAGGGAAAACTACAACAAATGCTGCAACATTCACTCGCTCTGCCTCAAAAATAGCGTATCCAAAAGGCCAGGGGTTGAGCGGGGAAAGCACAGAGGAGACACTGCTACAGACCTCCACCCTGCCGTCCTACATGCCCATCATGTAGGATGATGGACACTCAAAGCAGCTCTGAGGAAAAAGACCTGGGAGTCCTGGTGGACAACAGGATGTCCATGAGCCAGCAATATGCCCTTGTGGCCAAGAAGTCCAATGGCATCCTGGGGTGCATCAGAAAGAGTGTGACCAGCAGGTGGAGGGAGGTCATCCTGCCCCTCTGCTCTGCCCTGGGGAGGCCCCATCTGGAGCACCATGTCCAGTTCTGGGCTCCCCAGTTCAAGAAGGACAGGGAACTGCTGGAGAAGGTACAGTAAAGGCGTACAAAGATAACTGAGGGGCCTGGAGCATCTTTCTTATGAGGAAAGGCTGAGGGACTTGGGTCTTTTTAGTCTGGAGAAGAGAAGGCTGAGGGGGGGGATCTGATCAACACCTATAAATACTTCAAGGGTGGGTGTCAGGAGGATGGGACCAGTCCTTTTTCAGTGGTGCCCAGGGACAGGACAAGAGGAAACGGGCACAAACTTGAACATAGGAAATTCCGTCTAAACATGAGGAGGAACTTCTTTCCTGTGAGGGTGGCAGAGCCCTGGAAGATGCTGTCCAGAGAGGTAGTGGAGTTTCCATCTCTGGAGACATTCAAACCCCACCTGGACACATTCCTGTCCAATCTGCTCTGGGTGGACCTCTTTGGGAGGGGGTTGGACTAGATGATCTCCAGAGGTCCCTGCCAGCCCCATATTATTCTGTGACCCTGTGACAATTATTAGTTGCAATACCATCACCAGCTGGAGCCCTCTGTGCCCCCAAGCACGTTCCCTTGACTCTTGGCTTCATTTTTTTCCTCTACCAAATGAGATATATACTGCTCCCCCAAATAAATATCACAGAGCTGCCACCGCGCTGGTTGAAGACGTAAGCATTATATAAGAGCTACATGTGACTAATGCTCGGTGGTTGTACGAGTTATTTCTGTCTTCATTCTGCTTTTTATAAGGATGATCTCGTTATCAAAAGACGACTACATACGTGCGAGTGGTTTTTCAGCAAACTGATATTTACATTCCACCCAGAATACAGCCTACTGTCAATGGGGGGGGGAAATGAATAAATAAATTCAGATGTAATAATAGTTCTCGGAAATCTGAAGCAACTCCAGAACATGTTGGTTACCGGGAACTGTCAAAGCTCTGAATTTCATCAACATTTCCAGATTCTTGCGTTCCCACTGTCATCAAAGGTTTACCTTGCTAATGGAAACAGCACGTGGCATTTTTACTGCTTATAATCTCTAAACATAAAAATAATGCTGCATTAATAATGACTTTCCCCGCAGATTATGTTTCTCCCAGGTAGGCTGCTATTATCCCACCTTTCTACAAAACCATTCATTTTAACTGCCTGACTGCACCGTTGATTGTTTCAATTACCCAAACATCAATAACGCTTCCTTTCTTCACTAAATAGGCTAAGCTTTAAACAGAAACCAAGTGTAATTTTTAATTCTATCACTAATGGAATAAGAGCAGTTTTATGTAATTATAAAGAACAATCCAGGAATGTGGTTTTGTGCTTTCAAAACCGGCTTAATTTCTAGCCAAAAACAGTTTGACACAAGCCACATGTTTATATATATAATCATTTGAGGAATAAGAACGATATTGACTATTTTTCTAAGATAAAAAAGGAAATTAAATGAATGCTTAAATCAATGCCTAAAGTAATCTTCTAATGCTTTCTGGGAATATGGAAAGGTCAAATTTTGTCCAAGTGGTGGTCACAACAGCTATATGTTACATAAAATAAAAAAAAAAATTAATTTCAATTGCCTGTTACAACTATTTCAGCCAGAATTTCAGTTATTTTCCAGTCATTCTATATTTATTTTAACTGATACACATGAAGCAAGCCTCAATCTGTCAGGAAAGTGCAGACACTTAAAGCAGTAACAAGCATTTCTAGAAAGACTTCAAAGGTCACACGCATACACAAATCCTATAGCTACAATTCACATTGCTTTAAAATCTCGTTTCCATATTTATATACAAGTGGGAGATGGAGGAAGAGCGAGGTGGGATCAGAAACACAAATGAATGAGTCTGAGCACTGTCAAATTATACACCAGAGAATAAAATGTGGTTTTTCTTTTACTGTCTGACTGAGAGTTAATGGTTATCAAATACACATCTTTCTTATAAATGTTAATACGGATGGATGCATGCATCAGTCTATTTTTAACCCTATCCATATATGCCTGTGTATCACCAAATATCAATATATAGGAAGATGCAAAGGATGAAGAAGGCAGAAAACTGTAGGAAAGCAGCATGGCCGAGGAGGCTACTGAGGACTGTTGAGGTGGAAGGGCAGGGGGAAGGCAGCACGGTTGGCCAAGGGCACCACGTGTGCCACCTAAGCTGCTAAGGGTTGAGATTAGGGAAAATGTTTCCACAGAAAGGGTTCTTAAGCCTTGGACTGGGCTGCCCAGGGCAGTGGTTGAGGCCCCATCCCTGGAGGGATTTAAAAGCTGGGTTGACATAGAGCTTAGAGACATGGTTTAGTGATGGTTTTGATCAGAGTGAGGTTGATGGACTAGATGACCTTAAAGGTCCCTTCCAACCTGGACAATTCTATGATTCTAGGATAGTCATGGTCAATTTCACTGAGAAAAGTCATAGGGGGGAAAACACAACTCCTCTAGAAGACTTTTCCTTGTAAGATTTTCACTCGTACCCTGGACACTGAGTAAAACAGAGTGAACCCAGAAGACCTAATCTCTGAATAAGGCGTGCGTACATAGCTTCAACCAACCTGTAGCTTAAGGAATCGCCTGACTGCACTCCCTACAACAGCAGAGTAACAGGGTTTGCCAGAGGTCACCCATTCGTGCAATTAAAAATGCACTGCTCCCATTTGTCCTTCAAAACTCGTCCCTTCCCTTGATCAGTCTCTAAGTTTTTGTTCATTAATTAAAATATTTCCACTCATCTTGCATTCCGTCTTGGCTCTCCTGCTTGAGATCACAGTTTCAGTAATTAACTGAATGGTTTACCCAGGAGCTAATTCTGCTATCAAGTCACAGGTTGCAGTGGAATTAAATTTTTACAAGGAGTGTTACAACACAATTTAAAAGAGAAGGCGAGACTGAAATGGGATCTAGTAATGGCGTTACTTTCTGTGAACAAGATGGTGGTTTTTAAGTCCTGCAATTTCTTTAGAGGATCAATACGAAAGCCTCCACTTATAAAATCAACCATGAAAACTCCCCAAAACACGACCAACAAGCTTCACGCTAGTAAAGTCGCACGTGACATGAATCGTGTACCTGGGAGTTGTTTTTATTGGTCCCGATACAGAACCAAACATCATCTCAAATGGGAAGGGAAAAACCAGCATTAAAAATGTCTGTTTCTCCCTTAAGCCCTAGCAATTCCTGCTGAGGGTGTGCAAAACAGGCTGTAGGGAAAAATATTCCTCTTAATTGGAACCTAAAACATTTAATTCATGTCTAAGTATGGACAAGTATCTTAAAATACTTGAGGGGGTAGAATGCCTCTGGCCTTTAACTCGGAGCAGCCAAGTCTGGAGTTCACAGGGGCAGCCAGCTCCAGGGCGCAATCTGAGTCCTCTAGAAGTATGCCATCTTCATCTCCTCCTCTTCCTCTAAATTATTAAATGTTGCAACCTTCAGGGTTAGTGCACACTCTTAGTGGCCAAGACTGAAGCAGTAGTATGACAAGCCTCAGTGCACTTAATTAGTCACACGGAAACAAAATATGATCACAGGCATCCTTTTACAGCAAGTAAATTTTACATGGGCATTATTTACAGCGTTGGAGACATTACTGGTGAATTTTTCTCTAAGGAGCCATATCTGTAGCACCCTCTCTTTCCTTCTGTCCTGCTCATCCTTGCCCTCCTGCCATGCTTTACCCTTCCAGAGAATGGAGCTGGTGAATGGAGAACAAGCCTGGAGAACAAGTCTCATGAGGAGAAGCTGAGGGAGCTGGGGGTGTTCAGCCTGGAGAAAAGGAGGCTGAGGGGAGACCTTCTGGCTCTCTCCAACTCCCTGAAAGGAGGCTGTAGCCAGGGGGTGTGTGTGTCAGTCTCTTCTCCCAAGTCCCAGGCGATGGGACAAGAGGAAATGGCCTCACGTTGCACCAGGGGAGGTTCAGATTGGAGATCAGGGAAAATGTTTCCACAGAAAGGGTTCTTGCCCATTGGACTGGGCTGCCCAGGGCAGTGGTTGAAGCACCATCCCTGGAGGGATTCAAAAGCCAGGTTGACCTAGCGCTTAGAGACATGGTTTAGTGATGGATTTTATCAGGGTTAGGTTGATGGTTGGACTAGATGATCTGAAAGGTCTGTTCCAGCCTTGACAATTCTATGATTCTGTGATTTTAGAGCACAGATTTTGAGTCAGAACTGGTGGTTACTTCAGTAACAACGAAACGTAGTCACACTGTGGCAGTTTTGTCCAGATAAAATCTTGAGCAGAAAGTCAACCTTCACAAGGACCGGATCAAGACAGTGTCAAACGCAGCAGGATGGTCCCTGCTAGTTCCAGCCAAAGCAAGCTCCCAATGCTCATATGGCTCAGAGGTGGACCTTGAGGATCTCAGCAGGCGTCAAGCCAAGTTTTAAAAATGTCTTTTGCCCTGTAACAGCCACTTTAGTAACTTCCAGAGGAGGGTCAATCACCAGAACTGACAAAACACTTTGTCTCTCCATCCTCTTGGCAATCCCCTGGTGCTCCTCTGCGTAGAAGCTCCTTAATTCAGACAAAAGCAGACAGAGCAGACCACGAAGGAAAGGAACATCTGGAAACGGGGCACTCAGAGGTATTATACAAGCCGTTTCGGTGGGATGTCAGCATCTGGCTGCTTTCAAAAACCCCACCAGTTATCAGGCAGAGACAGTAATGCTAATAAGAAAAAGTGGATGTTGAACAGTTGAATCAAAAGTTTAGGATTGAGTGAAGTCTTCTCACATGGAGACTGAGAGTCAATAAGGGAAGCTGAGGAGACTGGAAATGGCTTGTCAGAAGGGAGACGGAAAGAAAACATGGAGCACAGGGATTTTGCTACCAAAGGAAACTAAGCCTGTAGACAAGCAAACAGGACTAGGGAAAAGAAGGTCACTCCATCCTCCCATGTGTTATGGAAGACAAATTGGCCTAGCAAAGAGACAGGATTGGAAATTTCTTTAAAAATGGGGTATGGCAAAGGAATTAAAAATGAATGTTGATTGGGGAAGTGACAAGGAAAGACACAATGCAGTAGGAGCTGGGAGAGGGAGCTGGAACTTGCAGGGAGAGAAGAGGAAGGCTGGGAATAGGAGAGGGGACTGGAAGGGGCATTGCTCTTCTGGTATCACCATCCCGCACACAGCAGGGCCAGACACTGGAACTGAAAAAAGAAACCTAGTGAAGAATTGGACTGGGAGGACAAGAGTAAAGAAGTTATAAGAAGGACTGGGACAGACTACAGTGGATGGAGCAAACAGGGCTGGGGTTAGACGCTGTCTGACAGCAATTCCTATGAACTTTGATACCGCCCAACAGCAATTTCTAAGAATTCTGCTGACACAGTGGAAGCAGATGGAGACTGTAACAGGGACGCAGTAAAACGTGAGGGTGAGAATAAGAACAGGTCGGAAAGTCAGGTTGGATGCTGAATTTCGGCAAAGGGATGGAATAGGGAGCCAGTAACAGAACTGTCCTCACAGAGTCTGCTTCTTTGCAGTTCATCACAAAGGACATCAACCTGCTTTTGTTGTCTCTTACCATATTAGTTCACCTTGATTATTTTTTTTTAAAGAAAAGGAAAAGGTCCATGCACACAAACATGTGACTACGTTAAGAGAACACTACCAAGGTCGTCATTAAGACAGGACAAAATTACCGTTGTCAGCACAACTAGAATTCAATTCCTCCTTGCATAAAAGCATACTAGATAGTTTAGAAGTGCATACAGGTTTTCCTGTGTTTACTCCATGATACAGTGGATCCTTTTCTACAGATAAACTGGCATCAGGACTGTGCCTTAAAAAAAAAAAATCTGTTGTCCATACAGACCTTAACCTTAGAAGAGCTGAAAAGCATGTAGTGAAAGAACACAGGAAGAATAGTTTCTCTGTGTAAAGCAGTGAAGCCTCGAAAAACTGACTTTCTCTCAACCAATTCCTTAGAGTTTCAAAGCTTTAAAATGAATCTAGATTTCTCAGAGAGGAATACATTCTGGTTGCCAAAACAATATCCTGCGACCTGATCCACAAACCTGCTCGGTGCTCACAGAGGCAAGAGAATATACTTCAGACACAAGGTAATATAACACAGCACATAGACAATGCTAAGTCATCCTAAAATTCAGGACCTGGGCATCTCAAGCTGCATTACTCCCCAAATTAAAATACTTTTAACTGTATTATTTTTTTTGCACATTGATTCCCACTGAATGCAGCTCATGCCCTCTCTTCACAGGTATCACAGAGATGCTAGTCCATGTCTGTTGCTGTAGCAATAGCCACGACAGAAAAGCCCACAAGTTAATAAGCCTGTATGAACAGCAGGGTTCAAAAGGTGTGCAGTGAAAGCCACCAACAGCCAGGGTAAACAGTAAGTAGATGCTCATTAGGTAAGCTTTGTCCATCATATGCACTGATGGAGCCAGAGACCCTGGGGGGAAAAAAAAAAAGCAGCAGCTCATAGTGTAATTAATGTTTATATCTTAATGCACAGGAACAGGGGTTGTGAGGACAGCACTGCTAATCAATAGTCATAAAGGCTTGACTTTGTTAGCTGGATAATGTTATATTATAAGTACCTGGCCTCATAGAAATACATTTTTTTAATACATTGAACAAATACATAGAACAAATTATAAGTCTTCAGAATACACTTGATGGTAAGGCAGTTCTAAAATATACTATGCAATAAAATATTACTGTACATCATATGGTATTATAACCATGGTTAACTAAACCAAATAAAATAAGCACAATCTAAGTATTTTCAGAGGACCAAAGTGTATTTTATCCAATTACATCAAAAAAATTAACTCATCATGGCAATGCACGAATTTTTATCTGCATTAGCTATTGATGCAGAAGGAAAGTAAACCCATGTCCAATATTACAAATACCGTTTATCAGTCGGAATTTTTCAAGAATAATTTTAATACTGTCACTATGAAAACAAAAAAAAGGAATCACTTTAATTTCTATAACATCATTTCTGCTACCCTAATGGGCATCTCCAGTCATCCTCATGCCAGCACATCCACGTCTGGTTTGCAACTAGTGTAATGAAGATCAATCACTGACCCAGTCTAACCCAATTTGTAGAAAACTAAAACCACTCACTCAGCAGTTCAGGCAGTATTCTAAGTTCACCAAAGAAAAACAAAATTTGGGCTTATCTACAAAAAAAGAAAAAAAACCCCAACAGACTAATATATCTCATAAATATGCAGTTTTAGCCCTAAAAGATCCTATAAAATTAAGATGACGGGATTCCAAGTTCATTATATTTCACAATTTCACATCAAGCATGCTTAAATTCATAAGCAATATTATTTTTCCTTTAACTGTCAGCCCTGCAAACTCAGCCGTGTGTCAAGTTGGGTTCCTTCTGTCCCACACATCATCAACAGAACTAAAGTTTCTCCCAGCCAAATATGTCTGGTCCCATTAAGCGAGTGCCAAAGTGTCAGCTCTGAGGGAAAGAAAATGTTCTTAGAGGCTACTCCTAGAGTGCAAGAGTATGGGAGACACTCACCTTCATACCCCTCCCTCACAAGGGCAGGCAAGAAGACTTCAAAATTTTGCATCATACACCGTATCTTCAACTTATCTGCTTTTTATTTTAAGAAATTATTATTATTTTAAGAATAAAATAAACATCCATTATGTCATGCAAACTGGAAACTAGAGAACTCCAAATATTTTAGTCCCATAAACTCCCATTCTCATTCTTCCTCAGTTTTTTACTCTAGAAAGAAAGAAGAAGGGATTCTATTCCCTTCTCCCTACCCATTTCTCTTACTCCCTATTGACTGCCATTTTGGGGACATGGACCTCTGAATTTATGGGAGATCCTAGAGGGCAAAGGGTACCAGAGCAACTAAAAAGTAGAGAGATGTTGTAGCAAAGGCATTCCTGAGAGGGGAAGGACTGTCTGGATGACAGCCTGGGTGGAAAGCCTTGCAGCTGGCTGGACTTCAGCTGAGGGAGGAAGCCTGAGGGTTCCCTGGATCCTTCCCGATGGGTACATGAGCTCTGGATTTTTCCATTCTAGGGACAGCTGATGCCTCTGTGTTACCCCCAGCCCCAGTGTGGGTGCCATCCTGCTGTGAAATGCCTGTAGGAGGCTTAGCAAGCATCAACACGTGACCATATTTACTGTATGAGAGCCACAAGGGATAAATGACATTTAGCAGCCACCCTTCCTTCTTTCTCCTCAAAGAGGATAAACACAGGGTTTTCCTTGACTCTTTTATTATTTATTTTGTTTAAGTCCCCCCTCTTCTCCTTCACTAAATGCTCACAGCCCCTGTTCAGGTTCCCCCAGCCCTCTCCTTTCCAGCTTTCCCCAGGATGGAGCAGCTTGCTCTGCTCCCTCTGTGTTATACTCCCTTTTCCGACCTGGCCGCAGTGGTGGGGCAAAAATTACCTTCCCAGGCACTCACCTCCCTCCCCTACAGGCCCACAGCCACCCCACTGTGCAGCTTATGATTTTCTAAATCAAGCCATTTGTAATTAAAAATTAAAATATTTACAGCAAACACAGATGGCTATTGCCATGTGTTAGTGTTAAACTGAGCTGAATCACCCCCAGAGCAGCAGATGAAGGTAAAAATTTCATGTAGTCTGGTAATGAGTCACAAGTGCCATCTTTTTTTTTTTTACTTTTTTTTTTCTTTTTTAAGAGCAGAACCCCACTTTCAATACCTTCTTTCTGACATTTTAAGGGTAGCAAATTAAAAAGCAAGCATAAAGAAAGCCCTTTAAAGAAGTATACAGATGCATAATCAGGAAAGACTCAGTGAAATGTAAGACTGCACGTGAAATGAATCAGAGCCTTTGGAGGTGTGAGGCTCAGTTTAAGTTGTTACTCTTTTTTTGGTTTTATGCAGGGTATTATGAAACTGCTCATTTATTTCATTTCTTTCAAAGATGACAGGCTGTGTATTTTATTGGGAACAGCCCTTGCTGCTTTCTGCACTTTGACAGCTTTCGGGTCTGCACCAGTAACCAAGGAAGGGAGCTCCGGAGTCCAGGACCTTCCACCAAGAATCTTTCAGGAGAAGGACAGAAGTGACAGAGGGAAACAAAAACATCTTACACAACTGCAATAGTTGCCAGGATCCATCTGGCAAAGCCCTCTGTGTGTTTCTCAAGCCTCAGTATTCAGGGAGTTTCACTTTCACATTGATGCTCTTGACTCCTGAACTACCGTATATTTCAAATTAATTATTCATGTTTCACCACAAAGTAAGCTTTCATTGCTTTTTAAATCCTGTTAGCCAATGTTGCTTTCAGTCAAAGGATCAGGATTTTGGTTCTTCTTGTGGGAGATTTCATTTGCATCGCTTCCTAAATCTCAACTTGATGACTAATCGGTCGCAACTGAACAAACCCAGCGAAAATAAGAGAGCTTGCAGAGGTGTCACTGAGGGTTTAATTAGCCTTCCAGATCCTTTATTACCAATAACTTTGTTGCATAACTAAAGGAAAGACCCAGCCAGAGTCTAATTCTCCATCTGGTTTGCAAAAGGGACAAATACCCAAAAGTTTCCTTTGGAAATTTAGCTTATTTAAAAGAGGTCAGCTCACATATAAATGTAGAATACCCATCCCCGTTATTACAGGACCACTTTTTCAGAAGAGACTCATATATTCAAGTCAACACTGCAAAATAAATTGTTTTGCAGAACTTTGAAAAGAAAATGGGTTTCTCGGGGAAAACTCTAAGCCAGTGCTAATTAGACTTAAAAGCACAATGACAAGCAGAAAGATCAGGATTTTCATGCTACCAGACATTTCTCAGCGTTTCCATTAACTACATTATTTGGGGTGACAAGAAAACTAAGAAATTGGAGTGTCTGTGCCGGCTAGAAATACTGACTGAGTGGGAGCTGGTGTTCTCAGAGTGATTACCGAGAGCTTCTTCTAAAAATACATGACATAAATAATTGTTTTGCATTCTTACAATAATTAGACTGAGTAAACTACACTAGTGACAAAGGGAGGATGGTAAACGTGCCCATCTCTCATTTGCGGTGAAGGCAAACTAAGATGAACAGTTTGCATTACCAAAACTCCAAATTTGCATGAGAACCAAATGAGGCAGCAGCTCTTTTCTCCTTTTTCTCATTGTTTTCAGTATCAGGTGAACACTCGAAAAGGACAGACCCCAGTACCCTGAAAAGGAGAAAAAAAATCTAGAAAATAGTATGCTGCTAAGAAGAGAAGAGTCATATTCATCTTTTTCAAGTACCACATTTTCAGCTCTGATCCATGTTGCACTGAAGGTCATTGAAAGATTCACATTACCTCCAGTAAGATCTCCTTAAGTCACCGTAATGTTCTGATGCTGATGATATTTACAAGAAAATCTATATAATGCTGATTTCAAATGTTGGTAAATGTTTAGGAATCATCAAGTCAAAGGAAAAGAGGAAAAGCAGTAACAGAAATCAAGTCAATTTGCCCTAGAGCTGTTGGAAAAGTAGGAAGGACCACCAGCTCCTCTGATTTCTACAAAACTAGAGAAGTTTCTGCAGAAAACAAAGTAAGCTAAGTAATCTTAGAAATGGGGAAATGAATCCCACACAACTTCCCTTAGTCACCACATGCTGAAAGTCCCGGAGATGCCAAAATTGTGAAGCTCTGCAGAATATGGCTAGAAAAAGCAGCAGTGCAGACAGATACAAAGCATATAGTGACACTACCAGCTAAAGATACATTCAAAACTTGGGGTAGCATGTCCAAGGTAATTAACTGAGTCTAAAAAAGCCCAATAAAGACAGAGTAACTTTAGCACAGCTCAAATTCAGAGGACTGAACAGCTGCCAATATCTTGAATTAAATTCAAGTTATTTTTTGCTGACAGCTTTAAGTCCAATTAACCAATTCGGGTTAATGAACCACAGATGAAGATTTACCAAAAGCTAGCTCTCAGCTGATGCGATCCTAACAGCCTATAGAAGTGTTCATAGAAAAGAGGCATGACATTTCAGAGATCTACACCCTTTACACTGTAAGAAAGAGACTTTAAGTCTGCAGGATTGGTTTTGTCCAGAGAGCCTCAGGTCAGCTTCCTGAGATATAAAATGCAGCCACCTTTTCCAAAGAGCACAACCGAGTGGCTCCAATAACTGCACTTCTACTACTTAAAGTAGCTGTAATACGTTTTGTAAGCTTGGCTTCACTGGCTGACTCTTTTGGGACTCTGTGCTGGTTCTTAACATTTCAAAGAGTCAAAACTGCATTTAGACCACATAAAACCCACAAGAAGCATCAAGAGGAAAAAGGGCTGGGGGGGTGTGTAAAGAAAATGGAGACAAGGAGGTGGGAAGGCAATCTGGCAGGCAAACATGCATATATGTAAATTTTCAATTCTATATAAAGCTAGCAGCAAAAGCATACGTGATGAACTACCAGCTTTGGTGATAAACTCTTAGATTATCTCCTCACACAATATCATTTGCAGTCTAAATGCCGGGAGGAAAAAGCCAGAATTTTGTTATACCGCTGCAAGGGTGGTTTGTTTTTAGTTTGGTTTTTTTTTTTGTTTTGAAAAGGGAAACCTTTCAGTACGCAGAGTAGCAAAAGTTTCAGTTTATGGGGTTGCTTCCAAACACAGTGTCTCACAACCTGAAAACCTGTTCCATTAGATCAAACCAGGGTCCCGTCCAGCC
Source organism: Gallinago jamesoni (assembly GCA_025769975.1). Lineage (NCBI taxonomy): Eukaryota > Metazoa > Chordata > Aves > Charadriiformes > Scolopacidae > Gallinago > Gallinago jamesoni. The sequence continues at coordinate 47,097,590 of JAOQGH010000012.1, forward strand.
CTGCTGGCACTGCGTACTGCATGTGCCCCGAGGAAGCCAGAAAATAACGCTGAGCGGTGAAAAGTTACGGAACAGCTTTCCTATAAGTTTCTGTTATTAAGGAGGAGTAAACATAACCAATATATCACTACAGAAGTCAGGGGTAATGGGGGTGCAATCTGCGTTCTTCCCCTGGGGGGCTGGCTACCACATGTCACAGCATCCTCGCCCCTTGAGCCCATGCCTGTCACCCTCCAGCCACAGCAACTCCCCAGCTGAGGGAAAATTCACCATCCTTAAGTGTATTTGAACATACAGTTGCGCAATAGCCTAAAATCCCCGGGGTCGTGTGCCGTTTACTTGCTTGCAGAGCGATGGGAGCAGCCCGCAAGCGTTCCTTCCAAGGGAACCACGCTCCACGCCGGCTACCGAGAGAGCGAGTCACTTCTCATCTCCGAATTTCATCGCAGAGCAGACCACACCGTGCCTGCCTTCCCCAACAGCCAACGCAGACTTCACGTCCGGGACCCCAAAGCTCGTTCCCGTTAGAGGAACGAAGCTGCCGAGGTGGTCCCTCAGCCTGGAGAACGGGAGGGCAGGCGGCCTGACCCCTAGCACCCCCTGCGGGGAAGGGGCACGGACTTTCTCTCCGGGCGGCAGTAGCCTCTTGTCGACCTTCCCAAAGCCCGTGCAACGAATCCGGGCTTCACAGAAGGACAGAATGGTCGGGAAGGGACCTGAAAGATCATCCACCCAGTTCCAAACTCTCCCTGCTCTGGACGGGGCCACCTCCCACCAGACCAGGTTGCTCAGAGCCCCGTAACTTCATTAGTTTCCACGACGATGCAAAGCAGGGGAGAGGTGTGGGGTAGTTGGGGGGAGTGTGTGTGGGGGGGGGGGTGTCTGTCTCTCTTTAATCAAAACCACAAGGAATTGAAGGAGGACGGTGGAATGACCACCCCAAACTTTGCACCTTAGGGGATTCCCTTTCGTACAGGTCTTCCTTCCCCTTCCCAGAGCCCTCGCCTCAACCCCACCGCCAAGCGGGAATCCCTCCTTCCCCCTGTCCCCTCTCTAGCCCCCATTTCAAGCCCCAATCCCCCCCCCGCGCTCCCCCCCCCCCCCCCAGCGCAATCCCACCGACACGCCGAGGACCCGGGGGAGGAAGTTTCGCTGCCGGAGCCTCCTCACACACCCCCACGTCCCCCCCCTGCCCTGTCACCAAATGATCCCCCTCAGCCACCCACCCTGCCGGGCACGGGGAGCGGCGGTGGGGCTGCCCCCCAGGGCTGAGGGAAAGACGGGGGGGGGACGACGACGACGACGACTCACCCGCGCAGTGGCCGTAGGGGCAGCAGGAGCCCGCCGCCGGGTGGAGGGGCGGCGGGGCGGCGGCCGGCATGGCGCGGCGGCGGGGCTGGCTTCGATCCGCTTGGAGCTGGGGCCGGGGGCTGCCCGCAACCGCCGTTGTCTCCGCGCCGCCTCCCGGCAGCGGGGGCAGAAGGAGGGGACCCGGCGGGGAGGCGGCGCCGCCGCGGAACGGTCACAGCAACGGTCACAGCGGCGGGGGGAGCGGGGGGAGCGGCCCGCCCGCCCGGGGCAGCCCCGCCGGACGGCGCCACCCCGCCGCCATCTCCCTCAGGCGCCCGCCCGCCCCACCGCCTGTCACAGAACGCTATGGGGTGGGAAGGGACCTCTGGAGATCATCTAGTCCAACCCCCTCTGCCAAAGCAGGGCCACCCAGAGCAGGTGGCACAGGAACGTGTCCGTGTGGGGTTTGAATGTCTCCAGAGAAGGAGACTCCCCCACCTCTCTGGGCAGCCTCTGCCAGGGCTCTGCCACCCTCACAGGAACGAAGTTCTTCCTCACGCTGAGACCAGATTTCCTGTGTTCCAGCTTGTGTCTGTTGCCCCTTGTCCTGTCACCAGGCACCACCGAGAAGAGTCTGACTCCATCCTCTTGACACCCACCCTTTTATATTTGTATAAGCATTGATGAGGTCCCCTCTCAGTCTTCTTTAGATTAAACAGACCCAGGTCCCTCAGCCTTTCCTCATAAGAGGGGTGCTCCATTCCCTTGATTATTTTTGTAGCCCTCTGCTGTCCCCTCTCCAGCAGTTCCCTGTCCTTCTTGAACTGGGGGGCCCAGAATTGGACCCAGTGCTCCAGATGGGGCCTCACCAGGGCTCCTTTCCCCACAGGCCCATCTCCTGTCAGCTCCCAGCACAGACATCGTGCTCGGCCCCAGCCACCGAGAAGAAGGTGCCAGATCCTGCCCTTGGGTCCCACCAACCCCCTGCAGCGCTACAGGCTGGGGGCAGAGTGGCTGGAGCTGCCTGGCAGAAAAGGACCTGGGGGTGTTGGTTGACTGTGGGCTGAAGATGAGCCAGCAGTGTGCCCAGGTGGCCAAGAAAGCCACCAGCATCCTGGCCTGTGTCAGGAACAGTGTGGCGAGTAGGACTCGAGAGGGGCCTCACTCAAGGGGACATGGTTTAGTGATGGTTTTTATCAGAGTGAGGTTGATGGTTGGCCTAGATGATCGTAGAGGTCCATTCCAACCTGGACAATTCTATGATTCTATAATGTAGAGGATTGCTCTTCTTACCCTATGGGAGAGCCAGAGATCCTTTTCCCTACCAAGGTCTCCTGTCTCCCACAGCAGGAACCACCACCTAATATTACCCATTATTTCTTCTTGGCTTCTGATGGTTTCCTGCCTCAGGCAACTGATAAATTTGCCCGTCCCTGAGAGATGGCCATAGAGTAGATGTAGGATGATGACATTCACTGCCTCCTGCACCTACCCTTTTTTTTTTCCTTGGAGACATTTTTTAATTCTCAATCTGCATTATAGCATTAGAGCTTCATTTGTGTGTTATGCCTGAGCCCAGATGAAAGTTATTGATGATTTCTTGTTGTGGCTGTGTGTTAGTGGTATCGAGAGACAGAAGTAAACCAAAAATATCCTTGCCAATTCTGATGTTCAGTGCAGGCACAGATCTAGAATATATATTTGCCATAATTAAAAGTTTATTTAGCTAATAGTTATCCCTGATGTGTTACTGTATTACCTAAGTCATATAATATACATGCTACTCAAGCTTGAAGTTTAGTTTTGATCAAACAGGTAACTTTTAAGGGTATTTCTCATTCTTGCAACTGACGGTCAGAAATAATCTTGTCTTTACTTGTTTCCCAGTGCTTTTCAAATTTGTTAGAAATTCTGTATCTTTCCATCTATGACCTGATTTAACTGCCAATGAAGTTGGCAAGAGTTTTTCCACTGGCTTCATCCAAAACCAGATCAGGCCACTAGAGAACAAATGATAAATTACATTCATAAGCTGGGAGTTACCACAGGCGTTGATCAATGCACACATGAATTTCTGCCTGGGCAGGGTTTGCAATTTGGCATCCTGCCCTCGGTAATGTCGGGATGCCCTCTGTGCTAGGGTGAAAGACGTTTATCTGAAGTGACGCTGGGTTTCGCTGTCCATCTGGGGCTTTATTTGGGGCAAGGGGTGAGACCTTGTCCAGGGAATTGCTGGGGAAGGTGTGTTGCTTCAGAGGTGCCTGGCCATGAACAGCAGCACTCCTTACTAGAGTTTCTTTTCCTTAGGTTTTGAAGCCACTAAGTTCACTTACCTGCCTCATGTCCCTTTTTCCTTTTTGTTGCTATCGATAACAAAAGCTGAAAATTTTGGCGTGAGCACATTACATTCTTTCATCAAAAATCATTTGTTCTTTAGTAAAACAGTGTGCTTAGATAAGTTTGCAAAAGCACATAATTCTTTACTAAACCAGAATATTTCTCAGTTCAAATACAGCTTTTGAGATCTTTCAGACTTTTAAGTGTTCTTTAACCTATTAGGGCCAGCTATTAAATGTTTTCAACTTCAAAGAGTAAAAGTATCACTGAATATATAAAGTGAGATTCTTCTTTAGACAAAAAGCATGAGTATTATCTTTCTTTTCCCAGGGAACATTTTCTCCATTATCTGCCTTGACAAACAACTAGTCTCCCTAATAAATAATTCAGCAGCAAGAGGCTCTGGGACTGTCTGTATAAAATTATGGCATACATTAGCTGATGCCCTCACTAAGAAGGAGATTCTGGGAGGTTTAGCCTTGACAAAATGATACTGCTAAATCCCTGGATGTCTCCTTTAAAACTGTCCACTAAATTTTTGCATCTCTGCAGTTAGAAACTGACTTCTCTCCTGGAAAAACAGGGATTAAAATAAGTTTTGGGTTTTTTTTTTTCCCCCAAGCTTTTTTTCTTTCCGAACCTGGTATGGCTGTCTGAATACGATATTTTACAGAATTCTTCATCTGATGAGTTGAGCTGGTATTTTTAAATTTAGTGGTTTTTCTCTTGACTTGCTAAAACAAAGAGTTTAAGTGCCTGGCAGGTTAAAAGGGGAAATAATGAGTAGCCTCATCACTGAGAGAGAAACTGTACTCTGTGCCCAAACTATCTGTGTTAAACTGGGGGGGGGGTACGGCATATATTCAAGATAAATTTTTGAAAGCTTGAGGGTCATACCGATTTCAAGTGAAGCCTTTATTTCAAGGATCTTCCTTTTGGTTGTGAAGATTTCATTTAAGGTCCGAAAAGGCTGAGAATAATTAGTAGGGTGCTTTCATGCACACTACCCCTGGGTTAGCTACTCGAAGAACCCACGTTGGTGGCAGTGGCAGCAGCAGTGCAGTGGCCATTTAGAGAAGATCCAGCTTATAATGACTCTTATCTTTAGAAGATAAAGCTTCAGCCAAGTTATTATGAGGGGGTTCTGCCCCAAGTAGGTTTTCAGGCTTTGGGGAAGAGTGAAGTCAAAGCAGAAATTGATGTGTACATCTTCTGGCCTCAGTGTACAGTGAGATTTTAATATGGTACATTTTTATTCCGGACTGCAGAGCATGGGGTGGTAGAGTTAGCAGTTTCACATAGAAAACTTAATGATTACTAAGAGAGACAGAGGTACAGGAGAGCCAGAGATCCTTATCCCTACTAAGATCTCCTGTCTCCCATAGCAGGAACCACCACCTAATATTACCCTTTATTTCTTCTTGGCTTCTGGTAGTTTCCTGCCTCAGGCAACCGATAAATTTGGGCAAATTTATCCCTGAGAGATGGCCATAGGGTAGATATAGGATGATGACATTCACTGCCTCCTGCACCCACTCCTTTTTTTTTCCTTGGAGACATTTTTTAATTCTCAATCTGCATTATAGCATTAGAGCTTCATTTGTGTGTTATGCCTG
>JAOQGH010000012.1:47102932-47117266 GCA_025769975.1 Gallinago jamesoni
AGCCCAGATGAAAGTTATTGATGATTTCTTGTTGTGGCTGTGTGTTAGTGGTATCGACAGACAGAAGTAAACCAAGACTGTATCTGTCCACATACGTAAAATGACATCAATGTACATGCAAGATATACAAAAAGGGGGGTAGGGAAAGATTTATATTGTCTGTTGTTTTTTTTTTAATAACTCATGGAAAACAGAGGTGAGTAGTCATTTAAACAAGGTCACACAGAAAAATTGAGGAAGGCTTAAATATTAACCTGCACTCTCTGATCAGTCAGCCAGTCTCTTCCGCTTTGCTGGTTCTGTAAAAGGATGCATTTTAGCAAATACCCTGCTCTTCTGTCACAGGAGGACACAGAGGGAAGAGCCCAGTTTAGACGCAGGGGCTGGCTACCCAGTCTGTTGGTAGACTTCTTCATTTTGAGAGATAGAAGTTAGGGAAGCAACTGTAGTCATGTGGGAGCTATCTGAACCTCACCAAAATTATTGATTACTGTTTACTGTCGACACCTGGAGCTTCTACCAGTCTTGCCACGTTTATGGAAATCAGAATAATTAATGCAAAGAGGACAAATCTTGTCACGGAAAGTCCCTTGTTCTGATAAATAAAGGGTTTAGGTAGGGAGGTTTTCACAGACATGTTGCCTGCTCCCACTTATTTTGCTTTGCTTTTTTTTAAAAAAAAAATCTAGTTAGCAGTCACTTTAATTAATATAGTTTACATTATATAATATAGTTAATATATTAATTAGTATAGACTTTGAGAAGGAGGCCAAAGAACTCATGAGGTGCTTCTGTTGAGTTTTCAAATGAATATATCTTTTGAAATTAGCAATTGGAAAGAAGATTCTGCAGCACATAATCTCTCAGGGAGAGATACTGGTAGAAGGGGGTTAGAAAACCTTAGAACTTGTTCATGTTTTGATTTTCTGGGGCATGCAGACCTTGCCAGAAGAAGTCCTTCAACCCCCCCAAAATATTAATCACATGGAATACTAAAGCGAAATGAACTGGAGCAGTACCTAGTTTCAGTCTAAACTTTCTCTTGACACAGAAGTTTTGCATATTGCTTTTCTTGTCCTACATCCAAAAGATGTAATTAGTTTTATCTGTTCTGGCTACTGTGAAAACATCTGGGGAGTCTGTGCTGTTTCTGCAAAGACACCTTAATGTAGAAAATACACTGTTTCATCCACAAATACACCTGTACAAGTGTTGTCTGTTTCCTCTGCTACAGAAAACAGTAAAACTGTCTTGTACTAATGCTTCTTGAAAGGGAATAGAAAGGATTAAGAAAGGATAAAAGACTAAGAAAGGATAAATGAAAGCTGCTACCTAACAGAAAAGTATTTTTCAGGCTCCAAGTTTGAAATTTGCCCTGATTACAAATTTTGAGGGCAGCGGCTGTGTCTGAGCAGATATCAAAGTGAGAGTTTTCAGTTGCTGTAGTTACTTAGATGCTGAAGGAAAATTGATTCTCGATAATGTGAGCTCAAAAGCACTTTGTCAAGTCACTGTTAGATGTATAAACTGCAGACTGAATGAACACAGCGAAGAAAAAATACGAAAGAATGGCCCATAGCAACAAAGTCTCTTAGTTTGCCATTTTTAATGAAAGATACATTCTTTCCAAAGTCATAAAAATAGGACCTTAAAACATCATCTGTTCTCCTACATAGGCTAAGATCCCATGTATGTACAGTCTTCAGCTGCGTTTCTGCACAAAAATTCAATGCAATTAATTCCATATTTTATTTCATCTTATGTATTGTTATTATTAAAGGATAGGCCCAAAAATATAATAAGAACTCAGACCTAATACGCCTGACAGTATAGAAATAGTATAGGATATCGGTCTTGCACCAGAAGACTTATAATCAAAGAAAGACATTAATGTCTGTAGTTTAGTCGCCGCCTTGAGTGCCTTATGCTGTTTAGCTAATAAATATCCAAGCCAGTTGCCTCTGAGATTACACAGTATATCTGAACTGGTGGATCTGAAAGCAATACTGTGTTTTTGGGTTCAGGAGCTCCTTGTCTCACCTTGACCCCCAATAACAGAACAGCCAGCCTCTGTAAGAGCTTGACACACAGGATAAAAAGGAGCCCAAATCTGGGGGATTTGGCCGGATTCTAGAAACCCTAAACTGAGCCCTAAATTATTTCACAAAAATGCCCTGAAATGCAGTGTCCTGAGGACTCTGGAATACCCCATTACTCAGTTTCTGGTTTTCCAGGATAGATATCAAAAGTTTTCATTTAGAAACAAGACAATTTTCGTTATTAAAAAAAAAAAAAAAACAAACAAAAAACCCAAAACAAACCCAGTAATTTCAGTTAAATAATCATTAATATTTTCAGCCTGAATATAAGGTTTATTGTGGAAAAAAAAACATTCATCTTGAAAGCATTTAGAAGAAACATAAGGGTGTTTTTTTAAAAGTTCTATGTAAACTCCGTCCAATTTTATCATGTACTGATCAGATTTTTAGGGTGTGATTTCTTTTTCTCTTTCCTATTTGCCTTCCTTCAATTATTCCTCCACTTTGATCCTCTTTAAAATATAGAGACATCCGTGCTTTCAAAGGGACAAACCCAAAGATCCTCATCCTTTCCCCAGGTCCCTTCCTTTATAGGGGACTGTTGCTCAGTGATGTGTGCGTCGTCCTTGCCACCCTCCAGTTTGCAGCTCTCTTTTTGTGGCAAAAAGCACAGTTTTGGGAAGCGAGCTGTCACTCAGTCCATGTATCAGAGCCCGCTGCAACCTTTGGCAAGAAGGCAAGGCAATCTGAAGAGCAACAGCAAAAGTTAATGCTTTCCTTTTGTGAAAACTCTCTGCCGTGCCCGGGGTCCTCAGCGGAAAGAATAAAGAGCACAGAAACCAAATTACCTCTTTGCAAACATGAAAGGTTGAGCTGACCTCTGCAGGAGAACTTCTGCAACCTTTAAGCCCCTGGACGACCAGCTGGCCCTGCTGTGTTAACTGTAAAGGTACAGAATTGTCAAAAATCATCCCTTGCTGTGATTTACAGCTGGAAAACATACTGGGCCTTATGCCAGAAGGGGTGGAACGGGGCTGAAAATGCAGCTCTTGAAGAGAAAGGTTTGAATGTCTGGCAGGGGAAGATCATCCCCTTCCTTTTAATTTCAAAATGTATTAAGAACACAAAGTGTGAGATTTGGAAAAAAAAAAAAAATTGTTGTTTTTGCTTGCTGGCTCAGGAGGGTATGCTGGTTAATTATGGAAGGAAGCCTGGTTAGAGAGACACTTCTACAGATGCTGGGATGTTCATTGTCTAGGTCTGTCAGGGAAGCAAGCCTTCTTCTGGGATTCTGGGAACCAAGATATTGACAAAACTATCTTTAAAAAGCTTCATAGAAAATATCAAAGGGTGTGTTGGAACACTGTTTATTTCAGAAGATACAGCTATGACCCTTCAGAAAGGCAAGATAGGGACAAAAGACAGTTTGCCTTACAAATAATTTAATTAGGAATTCAGATCTAACTTAAGTCTGTACATGAAGCTTCCAGTAAGGATTAAAAAGGTCTATGCTTAGAGCAGGTACACAACTCTCTAGAGTTTTGGTCTGGGTTTTTTTTTTTTTATTTGTTTTTTGTTTTTTAAAAAGAGGGGGCCAAAAATGCATGACAATTCCATTACAGAAATGACTAATAAGTGACCTAGACTCTATTATTCAAAAAATAATTGTGCGTTACAGTTCTTTCAGACACTAATTGTCATGTTATTGCTATTGTTCTAGCAAACACAAATAGGCAAAACAATACTGCAAAATGAAATTAGCCTTGATAAATGTATTGTACAATCTGTGGCAATGGAAAAAAGTCTTTTCGATGAGTGTAAATCTCCTAATCAGTCTTTAGAAATTGAGGCTGACTTGTATTCTCTAAGCTTTTTCTTAATAATGGCAATTTAGAAAGCCTTGCCATTGTGGCCTGAACACTGGGAGAAATGTTAAGAGCACAATTTAGGTACAAATACTCCATAAAACTAGTTTCTTGAGGCTTGCAGAGCAGGGACTGGCTCCTGGAAGCTCACAGGTGAGCATCAAGGAGGAGACAACGCTGAGGGGTGTGAGCAAAGGATGGTTTGCCTGGGGCTGCCTTAACCAGGCAGCAGCCACCTGAAACACCCCTCCAGGATGGAGAAACTTAAGGAATCTAGAGGAGAAAAGCAGAACATTAAGTTCAAAAGGGGTTTCCCTTTGGGGGGCTGAGAGTTCCCTAACTGTCTGAGGGTCACAAGCTGTCAGAGGTGAGCAAGCCATGGGAAGCGGCAGATCACACAGGGATTTGGTGAGTTGAAAGCAAAATTGGGAGAGTTTATGGATTAGGAGTGAACGGGGCAGTGTGATCCTACTGATGGAGCTCTGGTTTAGGTTCCTGCAAAAGGAAGGCTATTGAATTAACAACCGTGTCTGCATTTTGTATGTATTTACTTATTTTACATGCCTGCTTTCTTCTTGGTTTATGTTCATCCTTTGATTCAAGCCATTTACTGCTGCCATCAGTTTTTTTTAATCAGCCTGCTGTGAGCAAGCCTAATGGAAATTGGTCAATATGTGTTAATTGTAAGTCACGTGTAACCAAAATGAGTGGCAGATTTCTGGAAATAGCACTCTCCCTGTAACCATCACGCAGGGTCCTGTTTTTTATAGTTATACAGCTACGTTATAATTTGCAAGCAAATTAAGCTGTTGATTTTTATTTTATTTTATTTTTTTTTTTAAAAAATCTGGAGAATGACAAGTTGAACTATGAGTAAGACTATTGGGAAGGTTTGATAGTCCGTGCTTGGGAATTTTAATGTCTGGCAGCAAACAGCTCTTAAGCAGAGTTCTAACGCATCCTTTATGTTCAACTTTATGACGTGCACCAGGCAGCGCCAAAACCTGTATATGAGAGCAGATGTGCTGATCGGGGCTACAGGGTTGTGATAAATATGTGTTTAATTTACCTGAAAATTTAAGAACATTTTGGGAGCACAATAAAAGTAAAACATTTGCCCCACGGTACTTAACTGAGTACAAACAAGAAGTTACAAATGCAAGACACGTTTATGGCTTTTTCGCAGAATAAAAAAAAAAAAAAAAGGAGAGAAGAAATGTATGATCTATGTTCTTCTGTCCTTAAACTCCACCCTTTTTACTACAGCCATATTGTCATGGTGATTATACAGCCTAGGTGCTGGCTTTCTGAATATGGAGAACATCCCTAAAAATAACTGTGGTGGTGTTCCAGTTTGAATGTTTTTAGAATTTGACACAAACACGTATTCCCCGAAAGATATATCCAGATCACAGGAGGAAGAGAGGTGAAAACATATGTTTGGGAAATCTAATCTCTGAAGGATAGGAACAGCCTCTGTTCTATCCAATTTTTCCGTGTATAAAAACTACACTGTCTTCATTTTGTAGTTTGCATCATACAGAAAGAGCTGAAAATTTATATTTGTCTCTTAAAGGGGCAGGTGATTTTAAGCTGTGTGGCATTAAACTCGGTCCTTTTTTCTTTTTTTTTTTTTAAGTTTTCTGCTGTGAAATTGAGTTGGGAAATTCAGAAGTACCTTGACATTCTTTGTCTCAAAGTCAGCTTAGACCTTGGAGGTCGAGGTGACATGTGTCAGGCCATAGGTGCCACCATAAACACATACTGATGTAAATGCCACAGTTGTTTGACAGAGACTAATCTCCTCACTTTAGCTGCTGTTTGAAATGAACTAGTGTGCTTGTCTGTTTTTCTCTAGCCTGAGCACTGGGAGAAATGTTAGGAGCACAAATTAGGTACAAATACTCCATAAAAGTAGTTTCTTGACTGACTCCTAAGCACTGTTCCTGGCCCTTATTAGCTTCAGTGGGAACTATGCAGACAAACTGAGGTTTATAGAATCATTTAGGCTGGAAAAGACCCTTAAGATCATGGAGAAAGATCAGAAGATATTTCTTACAAAATTTACCTGAAAGCATTTCATCAGATATTAACTGCTTTTTTTTTATTATTATTTAATCATAAAATAGACCATTCATCTCTTCAGATTTAAATTGCTCATTTTCCCCTGACCAAGGACCCACCAACTCTTCCTATACCTTTGACAATGATGTAAATCAAAAAATGATATGAATAAAAGAAAAAAAAAAAAAGTGCAATTCTATTAGTTAACCTTTAAATCACAAAATTACTTCAGTGGCTGTACTGTTCATACTGGGAATTGGAGTTCACTGGCCGTGACCGGGGAATGTTTATTCTCAATATTTATGTAATAGGTAGAGGGTATCTCCTTAATTTTTAAGATCTGTGATGACAGTGTTCAAGGCTCTTGTCTTTTGGTTAATAGCATGGCTGGCACATGCTTTGGAAATCACTAAATAATAAGCCAGGTGCTTGTTCCTGCTTTAGTCTTTTCTCCAGCTGAAAGCCCCCTGATTTTAATGTATAATGAAGAAGGCTTAAAACTCCATTTCTTTCTTCCTTTGGGGACGGTGCCCTTAATAGTTTTAGTGGTTTATGTTTGGTATCCTCTTCACTTCCTGATGGTAATAGTGCTTAGAAGTGTCTTGGGAATTGTCTGAGACAAGGTTGTGATACTCGCTGCTGCGTTTTGCTTGCTGGAGACCTCTTCTTTTTAAGACCACCACCGGTGCTGAGAGATTTTTGAGGACACTGGCAATATGTGTAGTCGTTGAAGCAATAACCTGGTAGCTTCTGTAAAATCTAGGCAAGCCATGGGAAATGCATCATAATTTTCAAAAATCTCAGAAATATTTGCTTTTAAATTTCACTTGATATGACCAGTTGCAAAGCTGGTGCGTTGCTTTACCTATGAAGCCTGGTGATGTATTCCTTCAATCTGTGAGCCCTTAAGCAGAAAGGAGAGGGATTTTCCCTTTTTATTTCTTTGTTTCCTTTTTTTTTTTTCCTTTTTATTTCTTTGTGGCATGCAACCCTGATTCATCTCTCGTACTGCTCACTCTACTGCCTGCTTTGGCCAGTAGTATTACCTGACTGACACACGCGACATGGAAATAACACAAGCTGTGTTTCTGAAGGATGAACAGGAAGGTTTATTTTCTGTAGCTGCTGAGTTGTGGTACAATATACTCATAAAAGTTGCTGGAAAGCAATGTTATGTAATCTAAAAAAATCTCCTTTACAAATACATTTGCTTCAGTGACTTTGAGCAACCTGCTGTAGTGTCCCTGCCCAGGGCGGGGGGTTGGAACTAGATGATCCTTAAGGTGCCCTCCAACCCAAACCATTCTATGATTCTATAAAACAGAAGGACAAGAAAGTGAATTGATTCAACTATTTGCAATGTAAAGCATCTTCATGGTACCTGTGGGGTTACAGCATATACAGGGGGTTGTTACACATGCAAATTGAGTGTCTAGGCAATTGTTGCTTTCCATCCTTCGTACTGCTAATTAGTTGGCAATCTTTTACACGAGTCCCATGCTAAACAATTACTTTGCCACTTCCCTTTTCTTCCACTGTCTTGGTTATTTCAATTCCAACCAACTACAATAATTCAGAAACTGCAGTAATGGATTTATAGCAACTAAAATGATGACAGTAATACAATTATAGAAATGAGAATGTCCTGGAACGGTAGAAAAGGAAGTTTGTATTCTTGCCCTGTTTTAACTTATTTCAAATAAAGACCCTCTCCTTTATTCCTATTTTAATTCGATACATATGTACGTAAGATGCCTCAACAGCTAAGTAATCCTGATCCAAAAATTCAGATAAGTCAATAGAGAGTTCTTTGCAGAAATACCTGTCAGAAATTCCTTTTGTGTAAGGATGAAAACTGTATTGCAAAGTTCTCCACACAGTGAAAATGGTCTTTAATGCTCTAATGCATTTAAAATCCCTAATCCTTGTCTTGATATTTAGAAGAGAATCTAAGCCTGCATTTTTGTTTTATAAGGTGTGGGGAAAGAAATACCATAGGGCTGTTGCAAGTCTGGAAGGAGTTTGGAAACTTTGGTTAGTTGTGCCTGAGCAACAAGCCCCTTGAAATCCTGAACAAAAAGAGTCTCCAGAGGCCTGTAAAGATACTTTATCCCAATACTTTTCTTCTTGTTCTGTGGCAGTGTGGCCCAGATTGTTCCCCTTCCCAAGCTAATGCAGAAATGAGGATGAGTTCCTTAGCCAAAGCTGTGGCAATTTAGTTTTTTTCCCTGGCTACATTGGCCAATGATGATCCTCATGGTGATGATCCTTATGCAAGTGAAGGTCCTGTGGTTGTGGGATAGCTGCTGCTATTTTGTGTAACACCAAATCAGCAGTGGTAAAAGCACACACAACACTATGGGTGCCTGAAGCGTGTGACCACTTGTGAGCATGCTTTGTAGCTGTGTTACATCTCCAAGGTGATAAAGAGAGAGCCCCTGGTGAGACTCTCAGGCAACCATTGCCAACCTGTGACAATGGACACCAACACAAGACTCTTCCCCATGCCCTGTCTCCTTTCTGCCTTCTTCCATGAGCAAGCCCAAGGGGTTTCCAACAGCCATGGTGAGGGGGATTAGTGTGAAGGTACTGCCCTACCTCTGACAGGCAGACCACCAAGTTGACCTAGCACAGACCAGAAGGAAGGCATGGCCATTTCTCTCTGGCTGCACACCATAGCTGGCTGCATAGTGTTTTCACAGGGAGACTTTGGAGGACTTCTCAGGTCCTTGGTTTCAAGTGTCTGACTTTACCCATGCCTGCATCCACAGTAGCTTGCGATATGGGTGTGCACCATCCTCTTTTTCTCTTGCAAGACGTTGCTTTTATGGCATGGACAGCTTGGTACTTCAGCTAGGAGGGAAATACAGCAGGCTCTGCATGGCTCTGGCACACACAGAGAGCACCTGAGCAAGTCTCATGCCCCATTATGTAGGGAAGTAGACTCCAGAAAGCTGGCACCATGGATGTTTTTTCTGTCTCTGAAAGCAGATAGTGCTGGCACTAGCAAGAAGTGCTGTCAGACCCCCCCTGCAGGAACAAACAGATGTGAAGTAACATTTTCCAAGTGATTTTGGAGTCCAAATGACACAGAATTACCTTCTGAAGTCACTTTTGAAACTGTTCCCTCATAGTTCTTCTGGTAATGGGACTCCTGCCTGCATCTTTATTTTGGAAACACTGCCTACTCATGCCAATTCGTGGAGTTGTGTCACAGCACCGTGCCTGCTTCATCTCTTGTCTCTTGGGACCCTGATCAATGTGCAGCCAGAGGCAGTGGCTGAAACTTCAGCTGTGACCTTCAGTTATTTATTTATTTGGAAAATCAGTCTGAAGTTTGCTGTGGTTTTTGGGATGTGCTCCAGCTGCTTAACCATAGGTATGCTGGTGCAAAGCTCTTCTAAATGTGACACAGAAGCCGTCCCAGGAGAGGATTCTGTTGCGATTGCTTTGATTGCTGTTAATGTTCCCACATTTAGAGGGGCTGGGTGGGGTTTAGTGGGGTTTTCTCTGGTTTTTCAAGTCCTCTTTCTCACTTGGCCTTCTTGTGGGTGGCTCTTTAAATTTAGACAAGCCAGAAAGCTGCTGGTTCAAAGTGACTGTTTAACTGCGGGCTCGTTATTGCATCTCCTGTCCTTCCTTCTGGTGGGTATTTTTAACTTCCCTCGTATTGTCAGTAAGTGTTTCCTTTTTATTCCCGAAAGTTCAGACTACAAAGTTTGGATCCACCTGGAGAAGCAGTGGAGTTGTGTGAGTGCCTCTTCCTGTGATATTCCTGACACCTCTGTAGCAAGTGGTTTGAAAGTTCAGGCTCTTTCCAGAGTAGCTGTATACCATCTAGGAAATTAAAGAAAAATAAAAAGCGTAGTTTCACAAGTGAACAACCTAAAATTTATATTTTGTGTTGTTTGGTCATCATTCTGAGCCAAACTTTCTGGCAGAGGTCAGCTTTGTTCAAAATCTACATTATAATCTTTGGTTTTGTGCATCTGCAGCCTCTGCAGAGAACAACAGCCATCTCCAAATGCTTGTGGTGAGACTGCCTAAAAGGTACTGTTCTCCCTTCCATCATCTGTCAAAAATATTAGTAATAAAGATAATAAATCATAATTATGATACATAAATAACTAATGCTAAACAACCACCATGGGATAGAGCCTTTAAAAAGAACATGAACAACCTGCCTCTGAGTTTTCTGTGGCTTTCTGCATAGTTATTCTGTGTAGTTTTATGCAGCTTGGCTGGTAAATCTTTGTGTTCTGGTTGTATTTTGCCCTGGAGAGTTGTCCCAGAGCCCAGCAGCCAGGTCCTTGCTTCTTGCCACCCTTCTCTCAGGGAGTTCTGAAAGGTGTTGCCTTTTCCTCGTGAAGCATCCACTTTACTGGTGGATATCCTCCCATGGTACTGCTGCTTGCTTCTGACTATAAAAATTCATTGTCAGGAGAAAGCTAGCAGACCCTGGGCCCCAAAGCCATAAAAGTTTTATAGTTTTCCTCTCTCTTCATAAAACTGAGGTCTGAGCTACTGGGGCCTCACTTACTGATAGCATTTTGTCCTCTGTTTTCTGTTGAATGAGATTGTCAGCAGGAAACCATCTGCTTCACTGGGTAGTGATCCTAAATTCATATAAATTATCCCAGACCTGGCTGATAACTGCTTAAACACATGCTGGAGAAACTGAGGTATATGAGATATATGATGCCTAGTGAGAATGAGTAAGTAAAAAAACCCAGTGACTTCTTAAATCCTACTATGGTTAGTGATGGCTGAACACAGTAAATAGATTTGCTTGCAGCCTCTGCAAAAGAGGTCCTGGTGTGGGGTTCCCCCTGCCCTGGTACTGAAAGGGGGTCTTTTGCTTGACTTGACCTCTGGTTTTGTCATACGTGACAGC
This sequence comes from Gallinago jamesoni, assembly GCA_025769975.1. Lineage (NCBI taxonomy): Eukaryota > Metazoa > Chordata > Aves > Charadriiformes > Scolopacidae > Gallinago > Gallinago jamesoni. Next base: position 47,113,795 of record JAOQGH010000012.1, read on the forward strand.
CTTAACAGTTTCCTCAATATTTCTGTTCGTCTGAGGACTCATATAAAATATATTTGGCCCTTTTCCTAAGCCTATAAATAACCTCTGTATACTTTATAACATGTTCCTCTGTAACATCTAAGGAGTCAACATTCCTTTGGCATTAAACAAAATCCTCTTTAGTCCCTAGAACTGCTTTTTAAATTGATAATGCCGCTGCGGCATTTGCTTTCCTGACCACCCTATGCTTACAGAAGGAATTAAGTTCCTCCTACTCTGCTCCTCAGTAGAGGATCTGGCAATCATAATTCATGGACCCTTTGAGACCAGGCATTTGTTTGTTAGTTTCTTTTAACGCCACAGAAATTGTATGGATCAGATTTGTCGAATGCTCCGGGGACTGTATCTGTAATCACTGAAACTCCCTTGGTTTGGATTTTCCTATTGCACATTTGTAACTGAAAATGCAACCCCTTTGCTCTCAAAGGCAGGGTTTTTTGCCGTGTCCTTGAATCTCCGAGTGCTTTCCTGTATCTAGTGGGACACTTAAATGCTTTGTCCGTCCTCTGAGAATATTCCAGTTTGCTTGACTCCAGTTCTCTGGCATTCTTCAAGGATCACTTGGAGCCAAGCTGCCTGGAAGAATTTGGGTTCATTGGGGGCCTGGCTGTCCAGTACTGCCATGGAGCACAGTGTCCAACTACAAACACTTCTCATCCTGGAGACTCTTATATCCATTGTTGACCATATCCGTGATTTCTTTCCCGAAGAGGAAATATTTTAGCTTAATATTTCTGTGGTCAAAACCCAGAGCACCAGAGGTTCTCTATGCTTTTGTGGAAATGAGGTCAGTCAGCCTTGTTGATAGGAAATCTCTTTGTGTTCCTCAAGTCGGGCAAAGTAAGACTGATAAGACAAATATCAAAGAGACATCAAAATAGATGTCGGAAGAATCGGAGCCCTCTGCATAGAAATCTTTCTTCCTTATTTTTTTTTCTCCTTTTGGTGTATTACTGTATTTGGTATCCCTAACTAAAGACATTCTTAGTTAAGGGCCTATGTTTTAAGTGTTATTTTAGGTTTCTTCCTGCTTCTGTTGCCAGCGCTTCGTGCCCTCTCTATTATGCAGAAATAGTAGCTTGCTGTGGCTTTGCTAAAGTCTTGAAGATTTGAGTATGCATTTCAGTGCTTACCCTTGACATGTTTAACTTTTTCATAAGTCACTCATGTCAACTCATATTCAGAAAAAATAGTGAACTGAAAGATGTACATTATTTACTACAGCAGTAAGAAAATGACCTTGATTACGGTAAGTGGTGGAGCAAAAGTTTGTTGTCTCTAAGGGCATAAAACACCTTGATAAGCAGTAATTGCAGAACAATAGGTTTCAGTAAAAATCTGAAGGATCTCTAGAGTGTTCCCTTTCCACATTCTTAATACAGTAAAATGCAGCACAACAGAATTATAAAGTTATCAGACTTTTGGTTTGCTGAAAAAGGAAGGCAATGTGCAGAGTATTATTATTGTTATGTTTATTATTATTACATAACTTCCTACCTACCAGAAATCCAACATTTAGTGTCAGGAAGCAAATCTATCTTATACCAGCTTAATTATTTTTTTGCCTAGTTTTTTAATGGAGGGCAGGAGGGAGAGGAATACAATTCACTTTCTGGGGTCCGTGGAGAATGTTGAATAACACATTTCCTGCTATGGCAAGGCCTTGAGATGCTGACTTTGATGTCCTTGACTTTCTGCATGTGGCATTTTATTAGTCAATTTTCTTGAAACTTTGGCTTTCTACTACAACTGAAAGGTAGAATAGAGAAGAGTTCAAGAGTTTAAGGCTCCCCAGTTCAAGAGAGACAGGGAACTACTGGAGAGAGTCCAGCGTAGGGCAACAAAGATGATGGAGGGATTGGAGCATCTCCCTGCTGAGGAAAGGCTGAGAGAGCTGGGACTCTTTAGCCTGGAGAAGAGAACGCTGAGGGGAGACCTTCTGAATGCTTCCAAGGATCTAAAGGGTGGGTTGAAGGAGGATGGAGCCGGACTCTTTCCAGTGGTTCCCAATGACAGGACGAGGGGCAACGGGCACAAGCTGGAACATGGGAAGTTCTGCTCAAATATGAGGAAGAACTTCTTTATGGTGAGGGTGGCAGAGCCCTGGCAGAGGCTGCCCAGGGAGGGTGTGGAGTCCCCTTCTCTGGAGGTCTTCAAGCCCCTCCTGGATGCCATCCTGAGCGATGTGCTCTGGGCAACCCTGCTTTGGCAGGAGAGTTGGACTAGATGTTCTCTAGAGGTCCCTTCCAACTCCAACAATTCTGTGATTCTGTAATATGAGGGTATTTCAGGGACAGTGGTATGAGAGGGCACTCTGCTGACCTTTTTGGAGTAAATGATGCTTCTTATGGTTTGGCTGCAACAGCAGGAGAGACTGCATTCAGCAACCGGTTTGTCCTTCCTAGCACAGCTCTCCAAAACAAGTAGTGGTTTGTGTGTCAAACGCACACAACCTGCCACCTCCAGCTTCCAACCGTCTCTACACAGAGCATCCTACAAGCTGGATGGTCTCGCATTCATCACGTTTTACAAGGAAGTCCTTGGATACTTGGACCATGGATGACAACAAAAAGTGAACAAGCAAATAGCTGTGGGATGAAATTCCAGGAATTCTCATGGGAAAGGCCAGTTAGATTCCCTGCAAACAGTTCACTGCTCAGTAGGGTGGCATTGCTGCCCGATTATATGTTCTCTAATAGGAATGTGTTTGTTCAGTGTCACTTGGGAGATGTCTGCTAATGCAATATTCAGTCTCTCTTTTGTGTAGCCTTAGCTTTTAGCATCATGGAATAAAATGCTTTCTCTGTTTTATGAATAAAAAAACCAATTCAAACATTCTTTTATTCCTCCCACATTTTTTAAGGATGACTTAGCACTGTTGTTATCATTCCTGATATTTGCAATATTTACTTGAATGAACATTCGATTTTTTTCAGGCCTCTAATTTCTTTTTGTGGGTGAAAATGTTAACTGTCATGAGAAACTGAAAAGGGAAGGGGTCCCAAACCCATTAAGACCAGTCATTGCTCTCGTGATGTGGAAAGACAGTCAACAAGCTATTGGAAAAGCCTGAGTCATTGCTCATTGTTCATGTCAGGGACTCCTCAAGGTTGTCTTAGACTTGGGACATACATTCCTCGAAGTTCTTCTCTTGTGAATTTGAGAGATGCACCTTTAACAGTGGTCAGTGTTTGCCATCAAATCAGTGCTCACAGGAAATAAATACCCTGTATCTGGCACAGGAGATTGCAAACATTATGGAAAATAGCAGAAATATCTGGTCCTAGTGGTATCTCAAGGCAGCAGATAGTAAACTAAGTGTTTAAAAGTTTCAATTCTACTATGTAAAATAGTGAAGTAATTTTTTTGGCAGGAGAGAGTGGAGTTTGACAGTTCAGAATGTTTTGATTTCTATATTTATAAGCCTGCCTCC
>JAOQGH010000012.1:47143739-47160168 GCA_025769975.1 Gallinago jamesoni
CAGGTGCAGCACCCTACACTTGCCCTTGTTGAATTTCATCAGGTTCCTCTCTGCCCAACTCTCCAGCCTGTCCAGGTTGCGCTAGATGGCAGCAGCACAGACTTCTGGGGTGTCAGCCACCCCCTCCCAGTGTTGTGGCATCAGCAAACTTGCTGATGACATTCTATCCCTTCATCCAGGTCATTTATGAATATATTGAATAGGAATGGAGACAGCACTGACCCCTGGGGAAGAGCACTTGCTACCCACCTCCACCTAGACTCTGTGCCACATTTGGAGTCAAGAGAATGACCAGTGGTTTGTAGTGAACCATACCAAAGATGATAGGTCCCTGCACCATAGGAAATGTACCCAAGATGAAGTTCTTGATGCAATACAACTTCTGCTATTCCTTCTCCTTCTTTATTTTCTCCTTGCTTGGTGTTTCACAATAATGTTTTGAAGCTTTCATTTTTCCCACAAAGAGAAAGAAGAAGTATGATCAGTAGATCTTTAAACTGCGGGCAGCTAGGATTTTTAAATTGTAATTGTCCTTAGAAAGATTAGGTAGCATACAATGCCACAAATATTTAAGCCAAGAAACTAATCAGAAAAGTTTCTTGGAGTCATCTCAGATGCAAAACACACCTCGTTATAGAAAACAAAGCCAAAGATGTTGCACTGATGATCCAGCTCTCTGCATTCTTGATTTTTATACAGTGCAAGCGACTAGCGTTACATTTCCTCAGTGTATGTTTTTAAACCATCTCCTAGATGCTTGCTTAAGCAACGAGGCTTCTCTAAGAAGGACCACTTGGGAAGGAGCCTTCCAGCAACTCCAAGGCAACAGGTAACTATTACTGCTACCCACCTTGTTCCGTTCCACGGTGGTATTTCATTGTCACCCACGTACAATGTCCCACTTCCCCGACACTGAGCATAATAACAAGTTATCAAGGTTTTGGCAAAAGGTAATTATTGAAGCAATTTGTTACGTATACAAAGTGGCTCCCTCTTCAAGACAAAACACTTCAACAACTAAATAATACCCTGACTAATTACCTTTAACGAGCAAATATACTCATGTAAAATCTTACTAAAAGGAGACCACAGCGTGTTGGAGACACTGAACTCCCCGAAGTAAAACGGCGTCAGCGTGAACCGATACTCTGGACTCAACCTGTAAATCTCACTCGTCCCGGATGGCTGTCAGAAAGCATTCCAAAAAAAAAAAAGACACGATCAAGGGATTTTAAAAATCTTACAGGTTTTATAAAAACATTATTATACATAACAAAAAGCCTTTTCTCGATTAAAACTTACAAAACGCTTAAAATTTAACACGCTTTTATAGAAAGATTATCTATATCTCTGTATGTACAGGTAGCAGTTTATATCAAAACTTATTCAAATAGAAAGTGATTCATAACTTTCATACCGATCTAATTAGAAGTACGTACACTGTGAAAAATTATGAATGTGTTTAGAAATTACTGTTCTTGTCTATAAAAATAGAAAAGGGAAATACTGTTAAGTACCTCACCTGAAGACTTAAAAATTTCCACAGGTAACAAGACTTAAAATACAGCAGAATTACAATGGCAACCTAAAAACACCAATTAAAACCTCTTAAGATCAGAGAAACTATCCTTCTATTTTTATGAGTATTCCAGCTCAGAAGAATGATGATGTAAATTAACAGGGAAGAAGAAAAAGAAGACTTGAGTGGAAAAAGACCCCTGAGATAAGGCAGAAACATTTTTTTCCCCCCATGTTTAGCTTCTTTGGCTTTTTTTGTTATTTTCAAGCTACCACATTGATTTAAAAGAAAATTTGTCCTGTCATAGGTTTTAACAGTTACAGCACGACCACATAGGAAATCATTCTGATACACATGACAAAAAACCAACAGCGTAAGTTGCTATTTTTCTTCAGATTCTTCCCATTTCTAACCCCATCCCTCTATTTCTCTTTTTAACCCTTTTTTAAATGATAAAATCTGATTGTTAAGAGGACAGAACAGCCACCTGTACATTTTTTCTAATTACTACTTCCCACATCTTCCTTTTTTCCTGGAGAGTTTTTTATAGAAAAGTTCTTCAAAAGCCATGCTTTCATCTTCCACTTCATTTTCGAGGTCTCTATCGTGCACAAAGCCTGTATCAAAAAGAAGAAATTAATGCAGAGTGGAAAACCCCCAAACCTTTTCCTTTTAGTAGCATGACAAGCTATGTCATTGCTATTTTATACATCAGTGACATACCTTCCTGTGTGTACCATCATGTTTAAGAAGCATTGGGTGTAATATGGCAACGTGCTAAGAAAAAGAGGTTCCTAAGCCACTTGCTGCCCTAGTAATTCACTTTTAACCTGAAAATCTGTTTTTATTGTCATTGCTTTTGACTTTTAAGAATTACATCTCTCCTCTCCCAAGGAGGAGTTTCAGCAGACAATACTTTTGCTTATTGTCTTCAAAGACAGACTCTCATGTTGCTTGGGAGAACACTCCCATGTGGTCTTCTTAACCATATCTTTCTTGGAATAGGAAGGTCTAACACAAGGCTTTATCACAATCAAATTTTCTTAAACAGAGCTACTTTAATGCCTTATTTGTAAGCCTGATCACTTAATTGGTGCCTTTTTATGCAACTGTTGCAATCCCACCACCTAAATACGTGCTTAAGCCTAACGATACAGGTAGGCACGATGAAGCTTTAAATGTGTCCTCAGAGGTTTGTGATGCAAAACAGATGGCACGGATGTATGTTATTTTTGGTGTGAAACAGAAGTGGGAACGAAAGAAAACCAACTGCATGTAATATTTTTCCACAGAACTCTTAAAAACCAGCTAAGGAATAGTTTTGTTTAGGAAGATGGCTTCCAATAACATGAATCCACACTGTCCACAGAATCACAGAATCATCTAGGTTGGAGGGGACCTTTTAAGATCATCTAGTCCAACCAATTGAAAAAAAAAAAACCAACACAAAAAAATCAAAAGACAAAAAAACCTCAAAAAACCCCAAACCCACAAACGAACAAAAAAAAAACCCCACACAAAGCCCACACCACACCCAAAACAACACCAATCCACTACTAATCCACATCCCCAAGCACCATGTCAACTCGTCTCTTGAACACCTCCAGGGATGGTGCCTCAACCACTGCCCTGGGCAGCCCAGTCCAATGGGCAAGAACCCTTTCAGGAAAGAAATATTTCCTAATATCTAACCTGAACCTCCCCTGGTGCAACTTGAGGCCATTACACCTTGTCCTATCATCTGTGACTTGGGAGAAGAAACCGACCCTCGCTTCTCTACGCCCTCCTTTCAGGGAGTTGGAGAGAGCCAGAAGGTCTCCCCTCAGTCTCCTCTTCCCCAGGCTGAACACCCCCAGCTCCCTCAGCCTCTCCTCATGAGGCTTGTTCTCCAGACCCCTCACCAGCTCCCTTGCCCTTCTCTGGACCCGCTCCAGCACCTCAATGTTTTCTTGTGGTAGGGGGCCCAAAACTGGACACAGCCCTCGAGGTGGGGCCTCACCAGTGCCCAGTACAGGGGAACGATCATCTCTTGGGTCCTACTCACCACAAATGCACCGCTGCAGCAGAGTTAAGAAACAACACTGTCTCATTGGGTAAGATGGAGACAGCTTCTTTTCCGTCCCCCTCCCCTGACATCCTGAAGACTGCACCTGAACCATATCTACACGTGCATTTGTGTGTGCACAACCACGGGCAGACTTTATGCTGGCTGGAATCCCTTGAGGGCCTGGGGAGGAAAGGCTGGTTGACTCATGTTTTCCTGAGTGCCCCTAATTTGTTGCCTCGAGGGTAGGTGAATACCCACAGCGCTGCTGACCTGGGGACTAAAGTGATGCCAAGACACCATCCCAGAACAGTGTCCCATGGGGGGACACAGAAACCCGTGTGATTTGAAAGTGTACCTTCTTTTATCCCGTGAGACTCCATCTTCTTCAGCCACTCGTGAGCCTTGTCAATGGTGGTAACCAATTTGCTGGCGTGCTTGCTTATTATTTCTTCAGCTGAAACGGAGCACAATTAACATTCTGTAAGAAGGCTCCCCGGGAGATGGACAGCAGCTAAAAGCCAAGCACAAGTTACAGAGGGCTGTGTTGCACGATGATGCTGCAAAGCCAGAGGTCTCGGGTCACCAGAGATCTCCTGTGCAGTCCAAGTGACTACTGGGGATGAAGATGCTGCATGCGTTATTCCCCATTCCAATCAACATTACTTACACTATCAGGGGAGCAGCTCTCCACCCTTGTACTATCCCTTTCAAGGTATACCTGAAACTCCCCAAAATATTCTGGTTTATCTGTTTTGGGGTATGAAAGTCTCTGACTTTCATTATCTTTCTGAAATCAGACAAGTCAAAGTAAAATACTGGCTTGAGATGTTGCAGTCCTTGCACTACTAAGGACTCGAAAAATGCTTGTTACAAAGTGAGGGAAAACTAATCTCAAAGCCAAGGAATTTCTGTAAATATATTTTCATTGAGTGGAAGAACAAGGTAACATTCATCAAGCAATTGTCATAACAAAACCAACTATTACCTAATTAAGCCTACCACATCTATCATATCCATCACTATCATGGTTCATTGAGCAGAAAGCTAACTAAATAATAAGCAAAACTTCATGGATTTCACCTGTACTTAAAAGCTTCCCCCTAGGAGTTAAGATAAAGCTTACACGTGAACAGCACAACCTAGCATTTAGCCACAAATTTAACGTATTTCACCCATCAGAGCTGATGAACGTATCAAATATTTCAGTTTTTCATTCCTGTCAAACATCACAGGCAAAGTGACAACTTGACAAGGCTGGGGGATTTCTACAGCTAGAGCCAGTAACAATGTTTTGATTTAAGATGTCACTTTCTCACAGCAAGTACCCCAAACAATTTTGTTCCTAGGCCACTCACTCAGTGATTCAATTTTGCTTGCAAAAATCAGCATCGAATAATAGGGAGAGAAAAAAAAAAAAAATCAAATATCAAAAGATGTATCTCTTAAGTAGCATAATTCACTGGACTTCATAACACCAGGGCTGCCTTTGAGTGCCTGACACCCCCCAGATTTGTAGTTAAGTATCCCCTTCTGTTCCACCCTAGCAAAATTACAAGTTCAAGGGCAGACTAGTCAGGGAGATCCTTAAGCAAAGACTCTGCGTATTCCCAACGCCCTACCCCTGCCCGTCCCAATTACTATGGTTTCGGAACTAAATAACTAGGAAAGAGTAGAAAAACTAGTAAAGACTATGTGGCCTAACATAACAGGTGTCTCTAAGACTGTACGTTCAGAGAACACAGTTATTCACTTTACTATTTACCAAAACTCACCACTGGTCACTTCACCTGGGCTATCTGATGGCTTGCTTTGTGTGTGGAAGAGGTGAGAGTGTGTTTTTTAATATTGTCAACCGCCTCCCTCCTTTTCCTCAGCTACAGAAATAGCCTTCTCTTGACCACATTAAGATGTTCTAATGGAGCTTTGTCAGGTCTAGAAGTTTGGCCGCAAATGATATATTTAATTGTTAAAAAAAAAGCTGGAAAGGTTCTACCTTTAGCCCAGGCTTTTCTCTCGTAGATTTCCCCTACTGCGTCTGAAATCTTCTTAATATTCTCTTTGATTTTTCTCTGGCACAAGTTGGAACCTTCTTTATAGGCTAAATGGTCTCGGGTGTAAGTCTTTTCTGTGATAGCCCCCACGACTTCCAGTCCGTCACATATTATTGGATCGATCTTTCTTCGGAAAAAGTCAGCGTAGTATTTGTAGGCAGCGTTATTATTTCTGTGTTCATCCGTGTTCACGTGGTCTGTGTAAGACTCGGTGGCCACAGAAACTGCGTTTTCTTCTGCATGCAACTTCTCTTCCCCACCGATCTCTGCTGGTGCCCCGGCTTCAGGCGCGTCTGCCTCCATGTTTTCCGGGTAGTTCTCGGAGCTCTGGGTAAACCTGACTCCACAGAGGTCACACTGGGTTGGGTCAATATCTGCTTTTTTGAAGATCTCTGATAAAAATTCCTCTCCTTCCATCGCCACAGGCTCAGCTTTGGAGCAGGCTTTCCTTTTCCACTTCACGCACAAAGAAACGAAATGGAAGACACGACGCAGCTGGCGCTGAGCAGAGGCCTTCTGCTCCTGCTTCTGCTGCGTGCTGAGCGCAATGACTTCCAGGGGATCCTTCTGGTCCTCCAACCAATGAGCCCTTTCCAGTTCCTTTTCTAGCTCCTCCGTGTATTCTGTCCTATCCAAGGAGGTCATAAACCTGTCGAGGTTGACGGGCTCATACAGGATGCCCCGTATGGATGGATGCCCCTGAGTGTGGACGGAGTCCCACCTCCACCGGCAGTCCACCAAGTGCTCCGCATCTCGCTCTGCCAGCAGCTCTTGCAGGCCCGCAGCGATTTCTCTCACGTGTGTAGCATGGCTCACTCGGTCCACGACCCTCAGCAGTCTTTCAGGCACTTTAGAGGGAGAGTCTTTTCTCATCGATTTCAGCATTTCCTCGATTTCAGGGAAGTGCTGGCTTAAGAGGAATCTGTACTTGCCGTTCTGCACCTGGTCGGCGTTCAGTAACATCACCAAGCCCAGCACCACAGCCCGCTCGGCCTCCCCTGAAGTGACGCAGTCGGGATCCTCAAAAGCATCCAGAAGGACGCTGAACCTTCCGTTAACTCCCGACAAAACCTCTGTTAGATAACAGAGGTGAAACCTGAAATTCTGTGCAGCCACACAGGGGTCCTTCGGTCGGTAGTCCTGTATAATAGAAAACGTTTCTTTGAGTTCTCTGTTACGGTCTTTGCTTCTGAACAAAAACTCCCAGTAATGGATGAGAGCGATGTAACTCTTGGGAAAGCAGAGAGTAAGGTTCTTGGAGAGACGCATCAGGACGGCACAACAGAGAATGTACTGGAATTCCAACAGCATCACTGTGTTTCCTATGCTTGGAACCAGGTATCCCGTGCATTTCTTGACCAGGACATTCATAAAACGGAAAAAAAACCTTTTACAGTTTTCTGGGTTCTTATGAACGTAGAACTGCTCGAGCGAATTTTCAAGAAGCCGGATGAAGCACAAGTGCATTCTCCCTGCATTTTCAGCATTTTTGTCAGGTAGCAACATACCGTGTCTGCCCTCTATTCCTTTGGCCTTTCCTCCTTTGCCTTTACTCTTTGGGGAGTTCTTTGCCTTTGCCAAAGCAAAGTTTAGCTCTCTGTTATAATCCTCCTCTTCCTTAAAGAGAAGTTTCTCAAATTCTTCAGGATACCCCGAAGATAAGATGAAAACTTGCATGGCACTTAGCCACAAGTCAGTTGACTCTCTCCTGGCCGCGGCGTCTTCATTTTTAAACTTAACCGCGATGTACTCCTTCAACATGGCCCTACAGGGCTTGGAAATGACGTTACCGAATTCCAGTATTTCTTTGCACGCCTTTGGGTTCTCAGAAAGTATTCGCAAATGAAAATGATTAGGAAAAAACATTTCTAGGAGGGCTTTGCAAGACGCGTATTTGTCAGCGGTCAAAAGGTCATCGAAGCTTTTGCACTGATTCGACAGCTCTTTCGGGAAAGCGCGCGTGGCCTCCAACAGCAGCCTGTTTACTGCCACCAGATGCATTCTGCACTGAAATATTGTCTTTGCTTCGTGGCGCGACAAGGGCTTATGGTAATCCTCACAGGTTTTATCTTCACAGTTCAAGCCAGCAATGAACTTCGTGCAAACAGCAGGGTAATGCTTCTTCAGTAACTCATGGGCAATAGAGCACAACCTGCTCAACAAGTGCTGTTTCAAAGCTGATTTCACCTCCTCCGTGCTTACTGAGAAATCACCTTTTGCCTTCCTCTCTTTTAGACTTGCCTTGTCTAACAAAAACTTGAGAATGGGTTCAGCTTCGTTTTGCGACACCTGGCAACTGTCACCTGTTGGGACAATCCCAAAATAGGCAAAGCATGACGTCACCATATCTTTCTCTGCGTTGGTAGCTGCTTTCTTCAAACCCTTAACCAGACTCAGGAGAGCCATTAAGCCGCGCGTTGCCATAAAAAGGATGTTTTGGCTGGGAGCGCTGCAACGAGATAAGGCACAGAGAGCTTCCACTGCACCAGCGGCATGATTCAGAGACAGGAACCGGCAGTACGCGCTGCTCAGCTTCGTGAAGTCTCCCTTCAGAGCTCCCTGCAAAAACATGGCCTCAGCAATGCCGGCCTTCTGCTCAGTCTGTTCACAAAGTTCAAGGGCTTCTCTCAGGATGGCCTCCGAGTCCGCCAGGTCTGACTCCGAGCAGTGACTCACAGCGGCACGGGCTGCCGCAAGCAAACACGCCGCGCGGAACTCTTTCACGGCTGTCAGGTTGGCTGCTTCCAGAGCAAACCCGTGTTGTTTCATTAACTTTGCAGCTTCTTCCTCTCGACCTTCCCTTTTCAGCAAGTCTGCTGTTTGGCGCAAGCATCCCCGAGACTTCAGAAACTCAAGCCGATCCTCTATATCGAGTTTCGAGAGGACTCGCATCATTTCCTCAGTTCTGTTCACGCTCAGGTACTTCGCGGCTGCTTCCAGATACAGTTGATTTGCTGTACACGAGAGTTTGGAAACCATCTGCCCTTTTGTATTTAACATCTCTTCGTATCTGAAAGAATAGATACATCAATTTACTAACGTAGATAACGTAAAACCAAAACCCACCAAGGCCAGGCTGGATGGGGCTTTGAGCAACCTGCTCTGGTGGGAAGTGTCCCTGCCCAGGGCAGGGGGGTTGGAACTCCATGATCTTTAAGGTCCCTTCCAACCCAAATGATTCTATGATTCTATGATTTTTAAAAAGCCCCTAAAACATTAAACAAATTGCTGCCCCTAGAAGCCCTTCCTTCAAAAAGGCCAACTAATTCAAGCGATATGCGTCTGGCACATGAAAAACAACTGCATCGTCTTAAAAGATCTACACAAATAATTCAGTTACAACATAAGGTTGTTTGAAGCAAGATCATAAAAACTTCTCGTTCAAATAAGATCACAAGGTTTACAGCGTTGGTAGATCTTTCTCCACGCTGTCAAATCACCGCACAAATTATGTTCATCCCATTTTGCCAGTGATCATCTCCTGTTTCTTAAAGCAAACCTCAGAATGGTTGTTTACATGAACAGAAGCCAGAATGAAATAAATGCAAATTTCAATGAATTCTCCATAGGCCGATATAGATAATATTCTGTAAAAATTTACATCAACCAGTCAGATTAGAGAACTCTTTCAATTCTGTCCCATGCATCTACATGTATTTTGCTGCTTATTGGGTGCCTGAGCAAAGTATACTTGGTTGCATCTTTCAAAATACGCACTTTAAAACACTCAGTTGTTAATTATTCTTAGCTAATGTGACATTATTAAGCTATCCCCTAAACCAGGCTTGCAAAAAGTGTTCTCTCTTGCATGCTGAGAATGACTAATGTTTTCCTGATGGGTGAGTAAATCTTCATTAGCCTTTCATTATCATCTTTTTCACGATAAAGGTGGGAGGGCAGATTTTTGTACCTATGCTGATGAATTTGCATGAATGATTTGGGGAGGCTGATTAAAAAAAATCAAGCTTTAATGCTTGAACTTTTTTGGTCAAACTATCGCTACATACCAAACAAACTTTCATCTTTCAAAAAACAGTTGCCATTATTAAAGGTACATCACAGAGGATTTCCGTGAAGGTGTGTAAACGTAAGCCTTGCTAGATTTTTTAATCGGTGCGTATATATTCTTTAAAAGTCCTCAATCAATTTAGGTGTAATGAACAGGGTGGCGAATAAATGAACCGTTTACACAAGAATGTGCTAACGAGGTCACAGGGATGGTGCCAGATGCAAAGTTCTGTCAAAAAGATACTAATAAAATCAGTTTATCGAGCACAACGCGAGACTGTTGTTAACTGCCCTGAGCCAGCAGGAGACGGTATGGAAAAATTCATCTCAGAGACTGGGACCAAGAATCTGAGAGAGAGGCAGCGCAAGCTGCTCATTTAAATTACTATTCTTTGCTCTTCAGTTAGAAATTTTGAGAGACAAATAGTTGATTTGCCACACACCTGCTGCATTATATACCATACATCCAGTGGTTGTAGAGAAGTCAGTGACGGAGCAGCAAACTCTATTACTATTTCACTTTTCAAAGAGAAATATTTAATACTCCTAATAAATGCTTTTGTCATATTTACCACAAGAGGTTCAGAGAACTAGTCGAAGGAGAACTTGCACGACTAGTAATACAGACCAGAAAAAAATTCCCAGGAAAATGAAGCTAGTCAGTGCTCCAGCTGCAAACCCAGCAGAACGCTGTCACCGTGTTATCACTACCCAAGTGAGAATTCTGACAAGGTTGATTTAATTTCATATAAAACAAAGTCACCAGCCAGAACTCTTGTGAAAGTTTTACGGTGAGCCAGCTTTATTATATTGAATTTGGAAATGGAAAAGAAGATTACATTGCAATACCATCTTGGAAAACATACCTTTCAACTGCCTTTGCTGCTTCTTCATAGAGTTCTTCCTGACAATACATTTTAATTGCCAGATCAAACTCCTCAATTTGTTCATAACATTCAGATGCTTCTTTGTAGGACTGGCATTTCTGATAGCAAACTGCAGCATGTTTCATCTGCAATGCAGAAGTCAGTGAGGAAACTGAAGTGCTCTAAACAGCCAAAACTACATGAACAGAATAAATTAAGTAATTCCATCATGTAGGTTATCTCATAGAGAAGCAGACTTTAATAAAATGTAATTAAAGTATCTGAATGTAATCAAATACATATTAAAGCAACCATCATTAAAGCTGATCACATTTTTAAAAAACAGTCAAAACATTTGTGTCTGTAAAACTAGAATGTAAAACTAAAGGTATGATACAGGATTTCCAAAGTACTTCTATTAACCCAGCTCTGCCTGTTGTTAAAAAACACCACACACACTTCTCTCGACCTGCAAATTGCTCAGAATCAACAGGATTAAACTGAAACAGTTATGGAAGCAGAACGGGAACCCTAGCCATGTATCTTAAACTTTAAATATTTGGGAACAATCATTTGACATTCTTTTCGTGGAAATGTACTGTAAATAAAACATGTGAAATATCCTTATACATTTAGAAAATTATTGTTAGTACCCTTTCAAGTTTCAAGGTTCCATTTAGATGGCTGGAATCAATGAAGTTTCAGTATCACCACAGTAGTGAATGAAGTAACAGCTTAAGTTTCATGACATCAGTGATTAATTAACTTCCGAGAGCAGAGCAGAAATGACTGGTGGTAACATTTGAGAAAAGCCAAAGAAATAGACCTAGACTGCCTAATTGCATCATTGTCCTCTTCATTCTTCTTCTGGCTATTCTGTGACAAATACTTCCTCTTGAAAGGACCAGCTTAAAGAGCTGGTTTGGTTCTGCTACTGCCATGTCATAAGAAGGTACTTATTACCTTTTTAGTAATATGAGGGGGAAAAAGAGCTGTAGGAAAAGAAAAGTGATGAGGATTGTTTAGAGGATTTAATACCTTTCCTAGCTTTTTACACAATTCCGCACAAAGCCGGAACTCCTTTGATTGAAACAGACATTTTAGTGATAATTTTGGTTCTCCGCATTCCAAGTAAGTTTTAGCCAATGTCATATACTCCATCTGTTTTTCCCTGTAGAAAGTAAGAGAAAATTACTGCTTACATCCAAATCAAACCCAACATCACGTGTTCTTCTTCATATACAACCTGATGAGCTATTACCTCACAATTAGTTATATTTTGGGCTGACACCGTTCTGTCCAAAAGTCTGTTCCAGAATCTCACTGCTCTAAAACTAAAGAATTCTAAGTGTGCTCCTTCTCTTTTCTACCTTAACTTGCTCCTTCCTCCTTTCAGTTGTTTAGCCCCAATGCCATTAAAGACAATCAAATTTGTTCTCAGCCTTTGTTCTATACAACGAGGGAGTCCAGCCTTTCTGCTATCATTGCAGTATGTCCATCTTCTTCCCAGACCTAGTCTGAACTCATCGTTCTTGAGCCTGAAGGATCAGAATTGCACAGAGCACTTCTTATTAGAGAGCACACAGGAATCTTACTTACGCTTTGTACACCGGCATTAATACCTCTACTAAAAAAAAAAAATAATAAATAATGTCATTTTCACAGCTTCATTATCACACATTCTGTCAACTAGGTGATCTGTTCTGTCGGACTAGATGATCTCTGGAGATCCCTTCCAACTCTGAGAACTCCGTGATTCCATGAATCTCCCCCTGCACACACCCGTGCAGTGTGGCACCGTGGAACGACGCTCGCTCATCCGTGGTTATCCTTACCTGGGGCTGCTTTTCTTGGAGTGCACTTTGAGAACAGCATCATGGGCCAGGGCCAGTTTTGACTTCTCGGCTGCTCCTCCCTTTTGGTAACACTTGGCTGCCACCTGGGGTGAAACCACACACAGCGTTCACATGTCTGCATCCAGCCCGGGGCTTATCACAGAAAGGCAATACTTAATTTTACAGTCACTGTAATGGAAAACAGAAAGACTGGCAGGGAGACAGACAGGGAGAAGGAAAAGGTAAAACACTGCAGTATGTTTTAGGATAAAAAGAAAAGCTTTAAAGTCGGCCCGCGTGGGACTCTCACCATTAGAATTTTAATTACAACGTTTTACATGGAAGTAGTGGAAGCAAAATTCCTGGTAGGCTCAGGGAACAAACAGCACATGATGGCCCGAGCCATTAACCGGTAAGTCACCGGGCATCTACCACATAAATTCTATTAGTAAAAGTTAGGAAAAACCAATGTGTGCAAAGTTAAATCGAAAAGCAGAGAGCATTTATTCACACTTACACCCTGCCAGGCCCTTTCTGTGATAAGCTAAAGAGGAACAGCAGGAGCTACAATGCTCCTTAGCAAGGTCTGCTTCGTTATCACCCCGCTCACTCTGCAACACCATTATTTCTTGATGCTATCCATTAATTTAGTAATTGCTTCTGCTGGGAAATTGCACATTGCAAGCCACTCTTAGATCTGCCAAATTCACCAGATAATTTCTTCTTAATGTAGCAATGATAAGCAAACATCAGGGGTTTAAAGAAAATAAAGCAGCAGCAGACAATATAGCTAATACATTTCAGATTTCAACACGAATTTTTTGCAGCTGCTTTTCATCTAAACATTTTTCTGTCCATTTAGGAAATTGTTGTGGTTTTGTTCAAGGAGACATAAAGACTGTGTGTATAGTGGCAGCTGATTATTTTGATTTTTGCCTTGTTATAAATTTCTACTTTCCATACAAAAAAAATATAGTTTGCTATCAGCAAAAAAAAAAAATTGCTTTCCTTCTGTCATGATCAAAAAAAGCATGAAAAATTTTATTTCACGGAATCATAGAATATCTCAAGTTGGAAGAGACTCATACGGATCATTGAGTCCAACTCCCTGCTCCTCACAAGACTACCAAAAACTAAACCATATGACTAAGAGCGTCGTCCAGACTCTCCTTGAACTCTGGCAGGCTTGATGCCATGACCTCTTCCACAGGGAGCCTCTTCCAGTGACTGGCCACCCTCTCAGTGAAGAACCTTTCCCTAATGTCCAAAATGAACTTCCCCTGATGCAGCTTCATTCCATTTCCTTGTGTCCTATCGCTGGTCACAAGAGAGAGGAGATCAGCACCTCCCCTTCTGCTGCCCACCTTGAGGAAGTTTTAGACTGCAATTTAGACGCCTCAGCCTTCTCTTCTCCAAGCTGAACAAACCAAATGTCCTCAGCCACTCCTTTTAAGTCTTGCCCTTGAGACCTTTCACCATCTTGGCTGCCCTCCTCTGGACACACTCTAATAGTTTGATGTCCTTCTTATATTGAGGTGCCTGAAACCACACACAGTAGTTGAGGTGGAGCCACACTAGAGCAGTGTAGAGTGGGACAATCACGTCCCTCAACTAGCTACCTATGCTGTGCTTGACGCACCCCAGGACACCACTGGCTTTTTTTTTGCTGCAGGGGCACACTGTTGACCTATACTCAACTTGCCATCAACCCAAACCCCCAGATCTCTTTCCACGGGACCGCTCTCCAGTCTCTCGTCCCCCAGGTTGTACCTATAACCAGGACCACCCCACCCCAGGTGCAGAATCTGCCACTTGCTCTTGTTAAATTTCATACAGTTGGTGATTGCTCAGCTCTCTGGTCTATCCAGATCTCTCTGTAAGCCCTCTTTACCCTCAACAGCTCCTCCTAATTTAGGATCATCAACAAACTTACTTAATGTACATTCAATTCCTGCCTCCAGACCATTTATAAAAACACTGAAGAGCACTGGCTCTAAAACTGAGCCCTGGGGAACACCACCAGTGACTGGCTGCCAGCCTGAGATAGCCTCATTTACTATAACTCTCTCAGCCTGA
This sequence comes from Gallinago jamesoni, assembly GCA_025769975.1. Lineage (NCBI taxonomy): Eukaryota > Metazoa > Chordata > Aves > Charadriiformes > Scolopacidae > Gallinago > Gallinago jamesoni. The sequence goes on from JAOQGH010000012.1 coordinate 47,158,142, forward strand.
ACCATCAGCCAACTGCTCACCCAATGTATTATGGACCTGTCTAGCTGCGTGCTGGACATTTTGTCCAGAAGGATACTGTGAGAGACAGTATCAAAAGCTTTGCTAAAATCCAAAACCACCGCATTTACTGGCTTCCCTTGATCAACCAGATGGGTGACCTTGTCCTAAAAGGAAATTAATTGGTTAAGTAGGACCTCCCCCTTGTGAACCCGTGTTGGCTATGATCAGTGACTGCATTGTCTCTCAAGTGTTTTTCAATAACCCCCAGAATGACGTTCTCCATAATTTTAGCAGGCACTGAAGTGAGACTGACAGGCTTGAAATTACCAGGGTCTTCCTTTTTACCCTTCTTGAAAACTGGAACAACATTTGCCATCTTCCAGTGGACTGCAACCTCTCCAGACACCCAAAAGAGTTAAAAATAATTGAGAGACGTCCTGCTATAAAATCGGCCAGCTCTTCCAGTACCCTGGAAGGAATCCCATGGAGCCTCATAGACTCACGCCCAACCAGCTGGAGCAGCAAGTCCTAAACACGTTCAGAGTCAGCTGGGAGTTTAATCATCCCCCTATTCATGTTCTTCCAACACAGTGCTCTGGGGGTCCCAGGGCCCATCATTAGTGTTAAAGACTAATGAAGAAGGCATTAAACGTCTCTGGTTTGTCTACATCCCTATTTGTGAGGTGACTGACCTCACTGAGTTATTGACCAATGTCATCTCTGATCCTCCTTTTCTAGTTATAGTTTAAAAAGCCCTTTTTGTTGTCCTTCACAGTGCTGGCCAGCTTGAACTCTAATCAAGCTCTGGCCACACAAATGTTCACCCTGGAGTGGCAACCAGTGTCTCTGTTGTCCTACCATGTTGCCTATTCTTGCTTCCAACTTCCATACCCTTTTCTCCATAAGTTCTACAAGAGGACCCCTGAAGATCCCAAGCCAGCCTTCTGCCCCACTTGCTTGACTTCTGACACTTTGGAATTGTCTGCTCCTGTGCTCTGAAGAGATGGCAACCAGCATTCGTGAACCCCAAGATCTTCAAAAGGCAGATTCCCAGGGGACCTTACAAACTAAGCTCCTTCAGCAGCCCAAAGTCTGCTCTCCCCATACCCAGGGTCAAAGTTTTGCTGGCAGCTTTTCTCCTACCGCCAATGAGTTGAACCTCAACTACTTCGTGGTCAGTGTGATCAAGACAGCCACCAATCACCACTTTGCCCATGAGTCCCTCTCTCTTTACAAACAACAAATCTAGGAGGGCACCTTTTCTAGTCAGCTTCCTTAGTACCTGCACCAAGAAGCTAACTTCGGCGTGCTCCAGAAAACTCCTTGACCTGTTTGTGTCCACTGTATGATATTCCCAGTTGACATCTGGGAAGTTAAAATCACCCATAAGGACAAGGGCAGTTGATCTAGACAGCCCATAATTCCTTGTAGAGTAACTCATTGGTGGTGTCATCCAGGCTGGGTTTAGCTTCCATTCCATTAATTGTCATCTGATATCTGGATTGTATTAGCTATCAACTTAGCAAATAAAAGACAAAAAAATCCCCAAGCTCTTCAAATAGTAAAGGAATGAAACCACCATTTTGCAAATCTTTCTGCAGTTTTCTTACTACTCCCTTGGTTCTTACATCCTGTTCCCTAATGTGTGTTTTGTATCCAGCCCTAATTACTGTCCAAAAAAACCAAAAAGGCTCTGAGATCATCACCCAGATCAATACACTTCCAAGAAATGTTTTTATTTTCCAACAGTAATGTGTAATGACAAGCAATTGGTTTGGATTCACAAATTCCAGTCATTGCTAGTAATTAGTTTTTTTCCAACCACCTTTCATTTGTGCGTATTAAAATGTTTTTCCTTTACTGGACTGCAAATTTCTGAGTTGTGAATTTGAGGTTACAGATAATAGGCTTCCTCTCCCTGCTTACTTCTTACAAGTCATCTAAAAGCTTGGGGCAGAGTGGCTGGAGCTGCCTGGCAGAAAAGGACCTGGGGGTGTTGGTTGACTGTGGGCTGAAGATGAGCCAGC
>JAOQGH010000012.1:47162929-47174116 GCA_025769975.1 Gallinago jamesoni
CAGGCTGGATGGGGCTTGGAGCAACCTGGTCTGGTGGGAAGTGTCCCTGCCCAGGGCAGGGGGGTTGGAACTGGATGGTCTTTAAGGTCCCTTCCAACTCAAACCATTTTATGATTCTATAATATCTAAAAAGGTCTAGTCAGAGGATACTGGACTTTGACACACGGAAATGTGACAAGTGAAAGCAGACTGGTGTTATGCATTCTTGTGCCATATGATCGTAAGTATATTAAGTTACATTCATTTTTTCCCCTTTTAGGTATTTAATTGAAACCTGATTACATAGTGCCAAGTTTCTGGCACAAAATGACAAATACTCGAAATAAGGCTGAAATAGCTTTATATATATACATACATATATATATATGTATATAGTTCAGAGCTTTAAGCAACCTGAAACCAGTTAACTGTCTTCCTATGGAAAAAAAAAATGCAGGAAATCTTTCTTGCAAAATGTATTTTGAAGTTAAGATTGCAATAATTCACCAATCAAAACATTCCTAAGCCTATCATGGATTACAAAATGACAACCAGCTAATGGCATTGGTTTGGTCAACAGCTTGCTGGGTTTGGAGGTTTGGGTTTTTTTCTTCTTTGATTCTTCTTTCAAATCTCCTTTTGAAACAAGACTATTTAAAATATCCCTTTCAAGCCAAATAAAAGGAAAACCCAACAAATTTGTTGTGTTTCCAACGGCTCACAAGTTCAGCTTTTCAAAACTAGGAAACCCCCAGCTGAGCTGCTTTTTTGCCTCCTTGTTTAGCTGCTCAAATCAACTCAATTACTCCTGACTCACAGGAAAAGGGAAGAATTGTATGAAAACAGTTCTCCTGGCCTGACACACATTAGTTCAGCTGAGTTAAAATGCTCTATCTAGAGCTCAACTCTTAAACTGATTCTGCTAAATTCTGATGAACGGTTCACCGCTTTTCCAAGTACAACTTGCATGGCCAAAACCAAAATCCACTTGGAGAAATCTGTCACGACAGCCACTATCATACTGTCCCCAAATCTCAGTAAGCCAAATTCAACACCATTTACCTCAAGCTCCTTCCTTCTACTCTCACCACATAATGTCAACTAACCTCTACGAACAGCCACCAGTAAGTTGCCCTCAGTTTATCCGTGGTTTTCATCTTCTGGAAACCACCGTTTTGAGGGCTAGAGGACGTTCAATTGCAGGGCAACTCAGTCGTGGACATTCTTGAGTCTCTGCAGGTGTGTTCAGAGAGGATGCTGCCTACTGCCTGGCTGGGAGCAAGGGGTGAATGGGAAGCGCTCGGTGATGCTCCAGCACCAACAGCGAGGATGCTGTGGTTGATAGCTCTTTGCAAGGAGCCTCGAGCACAGCATCCTTGCCGGGTGCAGAGTTACAGGAAACCCTGGAGAGAACGGATCTGAGCTTCCCAGAGAAGTATAAAGGGAGTACCTAAGAAATACAAAGAAGACTTCTTTATCTGAGGCCATTCTAGGGATGATGGTCTCTGCTATAGACTGTGGGACCTTCCCAAGTTTCCTGACAACTCCTGAGCTAGACTTGAAAGTGTTTTCTGGAGCTATGCTGTGGATGGCTACTCCTACCCAACCTATCCCAACCACACACACACACTATTTGATTCTAAACATTGTTTACTAAGCTTTTAATTAAAAAAAAAATAAAAAAATCATTCCATTTCCTTTTGTCTGGGGCTGAGTAATGATTTCAAGTCCAGTGCAATTTTTTTGGTGCACTAGTTCATGGACCAGAATGTTTTCTGGTGCCAAGCTGTGGATGGCTACAGAGAATGCTCCTCCCTCCCCTCTAAACACATACACACACTATTTGCTTCTAAACATAATTGTTTTATGATTTTGTGGTGACGGTCTGAGGTGCTTTTTTGGGACCCAGAACTCCATTACGTACTCCAAACTCTTGTATGACAGGGTGATGGAGTGTCCCTCCGTCAACTGCTCTGACCTGAACAGGGAGCAGCCAGCAGGGACTTGCTGTTGTAAGTTAGTGGAGTAGTCTTGGTATGCAGAAGTGTGTGTGTGTGTGTGTGTGTGTGTGTGCACTGCTGTGTGAACCCCAAAACCCTCCCTTAAATTCCAACAGCCAACCAAGAAAAACGCAGCGCTAAGGAAGACGGTCTCAATTCATAAACCTACGAGCCATGTTTTCTCCTGTGATGAAACCACCCACCTTCAGAGGAAACAGGGAATTCCTTCCCCAGCTGCAAAGCCAATTAGACCACACGTAAAAGCAAGATGTAAGAAAAAAAATGCAGAAAATCCGTAAGAACAAAATACCTCTGAGTCTGTGAAAAAGTTGTAAAGGAGTACATCATCAAATTCCAATCCCTTTGCTTCATAAACTGTCAGTACAAGTGCTAAACTAAGTTCCTCGGGTATCTTCTCCTTTGCAGTTTCATTTGCCACTAATACCACCTGTCATAAAATACATGAATTAAAAGTACATATTAGGAATTAAAAAAAAAAAGAGGTAACAGCTGCATAGAGAAAGCATACAAAAATGATAATGCAAACAAATGATGATAATACAAGAGCCTCCTCAAAACCAGACAACATTTAACACAGATATTCCAGCACACTCTGCAAAAAAGGTCTCAAAGCTGCTGCTAGAAGATTGGCAAATGTGTGGTGTGTGCAGACACTTGTCTATCTAGTGTAAGAAAATTTGGTGTTAGGAACGGGACAGGCAACACCTGCTACAAAAAAGTACAGAAAGAGCCAGATATTAAGAAGAAACAGAAACCAACGCAATAAAGTAAGTTTAAAAAGCATAATTTATCAGTGAGATACAAGGGCTTAAAAAAGAAAGTTGTGGGCAGTCCATATAGAACGATGGTTTAGCAACCAGAGCTGGAAGAATCAGCAGAAAGCGGTATACCTAAGAAATGCAAACCTGATGTGCTCCAAATTCAATGGGTTGGGTTTTCCTTTTGTTGCCCCTCAGCAGAATTGCTAGGTCACTAACACTGCAGGACTCCAAGACTGTAGGTTTTGGTCCATCAAAGAGACCGCGGTCCTTAGGAAGCCGATCAAAAGATTCTGGGAAATAATGCTGAAGCAAATCAACCACTCCAGATGCTAAACGGAGGATACCTGTAATAAGCAGAATACAGATTTTAAACTTCAGACTGACTGTCTCATTCTCTTTCACAAACACACTTTTAAAAGATTCTGTTAGAATTCTGAAATCAAGAAATACCATGACAGAAACACTAGTCAGAGAAGAGAGAAGCTGAAAGGTCCCCTGTATCTTTCTGACATTTTGAGTGGACCTCATTCTTGGGCCTGCAAAGATCAGAAAGTGCACTACAAAGGCTCAGCAGCACCCTCGCAAAACCAAGGTCATAAATGAGAAACAAGAAAAGCAGAAGTAGCACGCTGCAAAGTCTAGCAAGTTGGGGATGAGACAACAGAAACAGGTGTGTGTGATTATTCATTAAGATCTCCTTCATATAAAATCAAGTCAAAAACATGCAGTAAAGCGTGAGTGTTGAAAAACTGACAATTTTAAAAATGTTCATTCTTGGTTTTCCAGTTGAGATGTCAATATACAAAATCTGCACGTCAGGAAAATGCGGACCATCTGGCCTCTTAATGATGCTTTTGAATAGGCCAGTAGAAAACTGGAACCATTAGTGACACAGGAAGACCACGGGTTCAGTCAATAAATAAATTTGTTACTCTACCTGAATGGGACCTGTAGTTCTGGTACAACTGGTATATCCTTTTTGGTTTTCTAACACGCTGCTTCTTGTTCATGGAGTTCTTGCTTGCGTAATGAAAGAGTGACCTCAGATCACTGAACCGAAAAGCAACTCCTTTCATTATGCTCTGGGCAGTGTCACCAGTTAGGAACATGGCATTAGGGTCATTGATGCATTTCATTAACAGAGCTAGCTCGGCTTGGGTGAAATCCTGTATCTCATCACCATAAAACTCATGGATGGACCACGGCAGCTCCCCGAGCTTTGAGAGTCTTTGAGATAAATTATACAGCAAATCTTCTTCGTCAAAGTAACCTCTCTGAGATCGTATCTGCTGATAATGACAAAAGAGGTGATAGATTTCACTCCTGTCTTCTGTGAAGTTTGGTGATCTCTTTCGGCCCAGCTTTTTGTATTGCTCCTCAGTAAGTTCACCCCCAGAGCAACTCAGTGCCTCGAAAGAGCCTTTCAGAAATGATTTTATTTCTTTCCAAACCAGTGCTGGATTGTACATGCTTTTACCTTTTATCATTTTTGGCCATATTTCATTTGCAAATACATTGTAGGTCACAAAAGTCCGAGGATCACTTTCCCTAGAATATACATCTGCAGCTCCTTCATCATCACCATGTTCTGCTTCAACATTACCCTCTTCATCCTCATCTTGCCAATTTGGTACAACCAACTCTTCCTGAGGACTCCAACCAACAATGGTTCTTTTAAGACTTCCATCTTCGTTTCTCAGAAAAAAGGGGTCAGGCATGGATGCATCCAGTAACAGCAACAACTGCTTGGAGGTGACAAACAGTGGAAAATTTTCATCTTTAATGTCTTGTAGCTTGTGAACATTTGGCTCCAGAGGCTTGAAGTGACTGGTTACCTTGGAAGACTTGCTAAGTTCAATGAAATTCTTCTGAACTTCTTGGCACAAGACAGGATTTTTGGTCACGAAAATCTGGTGCAGGTGCTCCAGACTGTTTGATGCTTCTGTGCAAACCTGTGTTTGGTCTTCTTTGTGGTCATGACACAAATTGGCTTCTGCACTGGCTGTGCCCATGGGAACCTCTTCATCCTCGCTGTCCTGCTCTTGATCATCGCTCACCTGCTCCTCACTCGAATCATCACTGTCCTGGTTTAGTTCACTCTCTTTCTCCTCTAACTTCCCTTTTTCAATCTCACTGCACTGTCTTTGCTGCCACGTTTGCCTCTCCAGCAGAGGACCATTTGCCAAGGTGGATTTCTCCCAGTACGAATAGAATTTCTTCCAAAGCCTGTACAAGCAGCAAGTTGTCTTCCCCGTCCCGCTTCGCCCAATTAAAATGATTGGTTCCATGGGCTTTGGATTGAGGTCAATCACTGCATACTCCAACTCCCCAACTCGGAAAGGGTATTCAACAGAAGAATGTACATCATTTATAATGTTAAGCGCCATGTTAGTACTGAAGCTGTGAAACTTCATTATATTGTATTCTAATTCTGCTGCACTGGCTGGAGGGAAATACTCAGGTATGGGACGTTCTTTTGACTTTTCTGCCTCTGGGTCTTCAACGTAACAACGTGGAACGCGCTTCTGCGTTGTCACGCTGTGGTTCGGATGCCCTTCATTTATGCCCTTCAGTTTTTTCCTCAAGATGCAGGATAAACCACGGTTGTAGGAAATACATATATTATCTAAGACACGGTCCAGCTTGCAGTGGTCGAGAACAATGGCCCAGATTCTGATTATTTCCGTATAAACTCTACCCGATTTTTCTGGAAGACTTTTTGCCTGTTCCGTCTCCATAATCTTTTCCGCGCTCTCGCTGCAACGAGGAGAAAAGTCAATCGCAAGCTCCCATAGCATTCTTGCACCTTTGCCCAGCTTGGCTTCATACAGCTGGATATTGGCTTTCAAGTGTTTCAGTGGCTTCTGAAGGCCCCTCGTCCACTCCCCATTGCCAAGCCGCTTAATTGTCTGTATAGTTTTAGTTTTCAGGTAATGAGGCACAGCTTTGCTGCCCAACGTCTTCAGCATTTCAGGAGTGCACTCTATTTCCCAGGTCATGTTATCAAACTCCTGCACATACGCCTCAATATCCAGAATCTTCTCCTTCTCTTCCTCTGGTTCTTCCTTCTCTCCATTAGGCAGGGCCATACTAAATTCCCCTGCTTTCTTCTTTTTCTCCCAATCGTCCCCTTTTCTTTCAGGGTAAGAGATGCTTCCAGCAGGTTGTGAGGGCTCGCTTCTTCCCTCTTCCAAATTAGTCCGGGCTGAAGATGGCTTTTGTGCCACAGGATGATCCTTTCTCAGAGCGTCACCCAATTTCAATTGCTGAATTAAAGCTGTGATTGCCTGCACTAAACTTTCTCGCAACGTTAATGGGCTATTTATGCTTTCTGTTTCTTGCTTTGCCAACTGACCTTTTTTTGTCTTTACAGAACACGAAGTTTTTAAATCATTATGTGCTGCGTTGCCAGATGGCGCCTTTAATGAGGACGCAGATGCAGAACGCCCTGGACTCTTTGGCTGTGGAATTTCAGAGGCTGGAATGGGCTTGGATGTTTTAACCGACTGCCCTGCTATATCATGCCGATACTTCTTCTTCTCCAGTGCAGCATTATTCCAGGCAAGCAGCAGCGGGTCATTTTTTTTAATTCTATGCCTCACATCTCTTCCATGTTTGTTTTTTATATTGAAGTTAACATCAAATTTTGCCAATGACTCCATTATTTTCTTAGCCTGTTTTGAAAATCCTCTCTGAAAAACAACATGCATCACTGTATTCCCATCCTCATCTTGCACATTTGGATTAAGGTACGGGAAGTCAGAAGGTTTTGAAGCAAAGAGATCAAGCAGGTAGTTCAGGATGTTCAAACCAGTACCACCTGAAAGGAAGAGAACAAGTACAATAAAAAAAATCACTTGCTTTACAAGGCTGCTTGTAAAGCCAACAGTTTTTAATACTTTTTTATTCTGCAGCTATTAAATGAAAATCAATTTGCGTTCAAAAGAAAAAAATAATCTACATTTCCTGTTTGTAAAACACGCTTATTTGAAATGGCTCAAAACTGAGCTTTTCTAACACTGAGGGAAAACAATACAACAGCAGCAAAGCTTTAGAAATCCCTAGTGCTGCTCCCTAGTTGTTCCTGTAGCATCAGCCAATTTCATTCCTTTTTTAACCTCTGGGTGCAGGCAGATTTGCTCATCTTCCAGCATCAGCCCTGATGGCTACCCAGGGCAGGCTGGTGACTCTGGTCATCTGGACAAGCAGAAGCTCTGGGTACTGCTCTGGAGTCATTAGGTTCACTTTAATATGCCAACCTGAAGTATTCTGCTGCAAAGAACTTTGGGTTTTTAAAATCATCTGTGGCAAATCCCAATTATTTCCTGATATCTGAGCTACCTAAAGCAATTTCCTACAAAGTAAGATTGGTCCAAAACCTCCCCGGGGAAAAGAAAGAGAAAAAGAAGAAAAAAAAAATGGAAAAAAAGGGAAAAGGGAAAAGTTCTACACTTTTCTGGATTCAATCCAGATAATACATGTGAAACATTTCTTTTCTAACTGTAAAATAACGACACGCCAAAATAATTGTAAAGAAATTCCACCTTACAAACTTTATACGGTGAAAAATACTTAAGAGAAAATACTGTCATTGGACTTCTTAATCTTTTGATTTAAAATTTACAACTGGCAGTATCTATGTTTTTAATCTCTTTAAAGCTATTAAATAAATTTTTTGTTCTTTAAAAATGAATAAATTCAGCATTTTTAATTTTTAATCCTTCAACTCCAAAAATGCATTTTTTGTTAATTTAAAATCAAAGCTGACTTCGGGGCTTAATTTGATGGACTATCTTAATTTCTTACGTGAAAAGGTAAGCCCTACAGCCCTCTCACTCACTTCTCTGAACAAAACTTAAGCTTGATTTACAAAAGAAAAAAACCTGGGAAACACATTTCACGCATCTCTGAAGGATTTCCTTCAAAGTCTGTTGCTATTTTCTGCCTTTACCTTTGTTTCTTCTTAGATCCTTCCCATTTACTTCTTTCCCACCCAGTGCACATTTCACAGGGTTTCAGAGCAGAGCCTTCCTTTCTAAATCAGGTTGATTAAAGAAGAATATATTCACAAAAAAACAGTAACTGACGGAGATGTTACAGCTGCTTAACTCCCCCTGGTCACCTGAGCTGCCATTAACTCTCCTCATAGTCCCAGCCACTGCAACCACAAAGGAGAACACGTCAGCTTAACGAAGACTGGGGGGCATCTTCTGACCTGCTTTGGGGCTTTGGGGCTGAGACACAGTCAAACATCCTGATCTGCTCTTCTCACATCAGTAGACAGTAGAAGGGGTTGTGGGCTGGACAGGTAAGAAATGGGGCTGTTTTCAACAGCTGCTGGGAAAATGAACTGTGCACATCTGGCTAGAGCCCTCAAAAGCCCACCAAAGCCTCACCTCTATTATTTAAACAGATGGAAACCGCAGCGTGCAAAGGAGTATCTCCTGGTGCAACGGAGACATTTCGAGGATCGGCACCTTTGGCCAGCAGCAAATATACCAGTTCAAAGTAATTCTTTTTGAGGCATATTTGCAGTGGTATTTCAGAGCTGGTTTCAATCCCATCCGGCAGAGCTGGTGTGAAGGACATGAAAATATGAGGGGTTAAATCTGATATGCCAGATCTGCAAACTACAGACAATTCTAAAGAGATGAAGGCACGTGCTGATTAATGAGCTTTTTTCTTCATCAGCTTTTTACATGTTAAATGTACATCTGTTAAGAGAGTTATTAATTAAGAAAATCTTCAGAGTGTCCTGTGATCTTAGAATCATAGAATCATTTGGGTTGGAAGGGACCATAGAGATGATCAAGTTCCAACTCCCCCTGCCCTGGGCAGGGACACCTCCCACTAGAGCAGGTTGCTCAAAGCCCCATCCAGCCTGGCCTTGAACCCTTCCAGGGATGGGGCAGCCACGAATTCCCTGGGCATCTTCTATTAAGCTGAGCAACTAGTCCTGACCACAGTGGAAGCAGCCAACGGACCGCTCTCCAGCCAGCTGCTGCACTTATACAGAGCCACGAAACACATGTATTGGTGTTTCTGACACTCTGGTGATTTAAACAGCCAAATAAAATATCAGATCTATTAGAACACATCAATATTGCATAGTTTTTCACCTCCTCGCTCAATCAAGCATCTTATGAGGTTCACTTGCTTATCCCAGCTGTCACACTGCTGGATAACATTGCCGATGTCGACGTCTGAAAGACTGCAGTTTTTGAAGAGTCCTCCACCCGACGGCTCTTCCCCACTGGCTTTCCCTGTTAGCAGCAGCAAAACTCTCTGCCACATCTGCTTCTCCAGCAACTGTTTCACGAAACTGTTAGCACAGGCATGGGGGATGTTGCAAACCACCCCTTCAGGGATTTCTGCAAGACAGTCAAGACAACATTAACTCACTCAAACCCCAGAATAAAATCACTCTCACCGTAAGCTAATTTCAGAATAATGAACCCGTCACAGAACAGAAAAATGCAACACTTGTATCTTTTTGTTCTGATGCTGACAGCCAAATAAGTTGGAACATTTTGATTCATCATACTGAAATTCTGTGCATATTCTGGTGGTTCTCAGTGCAAAACACAACAGTAAAAGTAAGTAAAAGCACATTACTCCAGTAATACCAGTTGCAGAAACAGGGAAAGGAAGGAAAAGTTAGAGAGCAAAAACCGTATGTTAGCATTGACCATGTTTCTCACAACCATTAAGTTTTGTGAAGGGGAGAAATGGGAACTTGCTGTACCTTTCACAGAAGACAGCAGTTTCAAAAATTGCCTAACTGCATCTTCCTTCCACACATTTTTATGATGTGCTCTATTCTCAAATTTGTAGAACTGGACGAACTGCTCAAGAACATTGCGGAGAGAATCCGCATCAGCTACGTCTCTGCTTTCATTCCCCCCTGCAAAAGATCACAGAAATTGAAAAGCTGGCATGTTTTCAGGGCAGGACCGTAACACGGCGCATCTCAGGGCTCTGAGCGATGTGCGGTGGCAGGATGAAATCAGATGGCTGAAACTCTTACTGCCAAAGCCACTCCTGTGATGGACTTCATATCCCAAAGGATATTTGATACACTCATTGACTATATCCTTTACCAAAATATACTAAGCTGAAAATTTTCATAGTTTACAAGTTGATCTGCATGAAGGCAAGACACTGCTGCCTCGCAATGATACCAGTGTTCAGAATTTTTAGAGTAGACGACTAAAAGCAGTAATTTAATCAGGCGTCCTGAGCTTGTCTGATTCCTCAGTGGCATTTAAGAAATATCACCATAAAATAATTTGTCCTCCTAAAATAAATAAAAAACCAACAAAACAAATAAAACCCGAACACATCAAAATCGTACCTACAAGTTTAAGAGATGCTTAGGTAATAGTCAATGGCAGATTATAAATTATGTCCTAATAAATATCCTTAAATGAAAGCTGAAAGATTTGACCTGTGTTTCCTAAAAGCTTTGAGGGATTCAACTACAGCAAAGACGAAATAAAAGAGTAGCTTTATCCTTTAAGACAAAGAGACAAGGTTGGTCATCTTTTTAGCAACGAGGACTAACCTCAGGCTGTTACCTGAAAAGCAGAGGCTTATTCTCCAGCCTCTCATTTTGCTCTAAGCCTAGAAAATTCTTGGAGGCTGTGCATTGTCAAAACAAACAAACAAAAAATCTAACCACAGAAGACAGGCTGAGCTACCTGGAATACAGACCAAAGCGAGTACCACCACATGGGGATTGGTGTTAACCTCCTAAAACCAGTGGGCTAAGACCTTCTCCAGAGCAGAGATTTCTACAGTAAAGAAAGAGAAAATGTGGAAATCTGCTTGCCAGGAGCTGTAAGATGCAAGTGCAATGAAACCCAGTGCTTTCCAGTAAACCTATATGGAATACACACCTGCAAATAGAGATGCAGCCTAAAAACTTTGCTTTTTGCCAAGTTTGATCTGCCTGTACACTCTTTCGCTCCATCTGCGCTTTGGGACTTGCACAACACAAGCAATTTCTGGTTTCAATAGGTTATGCTTTGGCCTAACACCTCTAGCACCTGCACTGCTGACACAACTTCTGGTCGGTTAGTGTCAGGGCAAAGAAGCAGATCAGGCACCAAGCCATCGCAGAAAGGCTGTACTGAAGAAATGTTTTCAAGATCAACAATTTCCACGCTTGAGACCCATTTTTAAAGAGCAGTCTAAACCATGGCTTGAAAAGATCAGTTGCAGCATCTACCTCCTCAGTTTCCGAATCTCAAAGTCCTGTAGGAACCAGAGAATCACAGAGAATGATATGGGGTTGGAAGGGACCTCTGGAGATCATCGTGTCCATCCCCCCTGCCAAAGCAGGTCCACCCAGAGCAGGTCCCACAGGAACGTCTCCAGGTGGGTTTGGAATGTCTCCAGAGAAGGAGACTCCACCACCTCTCTGG
>JAOQGH010000012.1:47275312-47311223 GCA_025769975.1 Gallinago jamesoni
GAGACACTGGAACAGGTTGCCCAGAGAAGCTGTGGCTGCCCCATCCCTGGAGGGGTTCAAGGCCAGGTTGGAGGGGGGGGCTTTGAGTAATCTGGTCTGGTGGGAGGTGTCCCTGCCCAGGGCAGGGGGGTTGGAACCGGGTGATCTTTAAGGTCCTTTCCAACTCTAACCATTGTATGAGTCTATGATATGAAGGCTGCGGAGTTAAGAGGCCACACTCGATGTAGTTCTGGGGCAGAGACTGAGAGGCAGGTGCAGAAAGGCAGTTCAAGGAGATTAATGCAAAAGGAGCAATTAATAGACCACAGGTCTGTGTACAAATAGTAAATAAATAATACATAGAGACCGAATTTTAGTTCCTTTTATGTAGAAGTTGCATTCAACTGAAACTTATTTGCAATAAATGGTACTGCAACTTTAAATCCTACTGATTTTTTTGGTGAGGATACATAAGGATCTGGGAGTGGAGAGGTGAGAGACCTATTTACTCCTCTACTGCTAAATGCTTTCATAAATATCTGTAGACGTGCTCTCATTTAGGTGTCAAAGAGCTCATGGTTGCACCAGAAGCAGCGGGCCATGCCCCAAGCACTTCAAAGGCAAGATCTCACCTTCCAAAGGAGAAAGTCCTTCTCAGACAAATGGATATTTCCAAAGTAATATCTACCTGAGCCTCTGCGAAGAAGAACTATGGTTGGTTGGTTTGTTTTCCTTCCAGCCTAGATTTGTTTAGCGTGGTAAAAGTAATGGGAGCAGTTCTGCTCTAGCTAAAGCCAGTGTTTGCCTTTAGAAAGAGGTTTAAAATGAAGCAAACAGTAACAAACACTAGAACGGGGGGAAGTACCAGGGCCAAAGTAAGCTTGCTTAATGTTCCCATGACCTAATCCATAAATGTAACCAGAACCTTTCCTCTTCCGAATTTTTGAAGACATAACTTAGGATACATTTAGGGCTAATTAGAAAAACATTTTAATTTTTTGAGCTGGTGGTGAAAAGTGAACTATTTCCCTTGTGTTTTGAATTATGTTAGTTAATTCTGAAAGGCAATGAGAACAGTTCGTTTGGCATAAACATAGTAATGAACTGTGTCCTGTTCTGTTCTGTCCAGTTCTGTTCTCCCCAGTTCAAGGACAGGGAACTGCTGGAGAGGGTACAGCAGAGGGCTACAAGGATGATTAGGAGCCTAGAACATCTCTCTTACAAGGAGAGGCTGAGGGACTTGGGTCTTTTTAGTCTGGAGAAGACAAGGCTGATGCTAAGGCCAAATGTAAATGTGTAAGAAACTTTTCTGTTTAATGGGTACCTTAATAAAGAGGAAGTCAGCTAAACATGTTTCATCAGACACGTCCCATACAAAAAGACAATCAGGAAAGGGAGCCTTAAAAGTGATGGTCCTCCTGTCCTGGGCACTGGTGAGGCCCCACCTCAAGGGCTGTGTCCAGTTTTAGGCCCCTTCCCCCAAAAACAGACCTTGAGGTGCTGGAGCGGGTCCAGACAAGGGCAAGGGAGCTGGTGAGGGGTCTGGAGCACAAGTCCCATGAGGAGAGGCTGAGGGAGCTGGGGGTGTTCAGCCTGGAGAAAAGGAGGCTGAGGGGAGACCTTCTGGCTCTCTCCAACTCCCTGAAAGGAGGGTGTAGCCAGGGGGGGTCAGTCTCTTCTCCCAAGTCACAGGGCAGTGGTTGAGGCCCCATCCCTGGAGGGATTGAAAAGCCGGGTTGACCTAGTGCTTAGAGACGTGGTTTAGTGATGGTTTTGATCAGAGTGAGGTTGATGGTTGGACTAGATGATCTGAAAGGTCCCTTCCCACCTGGACAATTCTATGATTCTAGATGACCAAGCTAGAAAAGTACGTTCTACTGATGTGTTAGTAGTATCTACTAACTAAGCAGACAAAGCTAAGCAAGCCATGTGTTTATAAATTATGCCAGTGTTTTCATAGACTGTTCTACTTACAACCTAAAAAAAAAGAAAAAGCAATAAGGACTTGAAAATATTTGTTTTTACTGATTGAAATCCTGTGTATTGGGCACTAGAGCAGAGTTACGGTAAGCCTGAACTTTTCACATCTCATTCACAAGTGATGGGACGGGACAGAAAGCTGATGTTTCAGTTGTGGCTTGGTTCTACTCTATTGTATTTTATTATAATTACACTGGTTTGAGAGTGAAATTACTGATGAAGTGGCGCATGATTCCCATGTCAACATAAAACCTCTACAAACAAGGATTTGGTCTCTAAAATACACACATCACAACATACTATCCTATCATTTACATCTGACAAGACATATCCAGTGTTTTGGTTGGCCATCAAATACGAGGGGGTAGCCAAGTTTCCAATAGCTTCACTTTCCAAACTTTAAATGAGACTTCAAAAGCTGTAGAAATGCAATACAGGACTATGAAGCCCTATACATACAATATCAAATCTTTCAAGAAGGAAGAACTGTGGGTGCAATTATTGTTATACTAACTGACATAGTTTCTGGAAATTGCTTGGGATTTGTTATGAAGGCTTTAAAAATCTTTTCCATCTGTTCTTTCTCTGGCTTATTTTAGGGTGCATTTATAGAAATACATCCACAATATGTCATGGCCACAATTCGTAGACGTTATTTGAAATACGCATTTCCACTATAAAGCTATGTTTAAAGTAATGTGAACACTGGTTTCCTTAAAGAGGCATCCAAACTAATGCTAGGACTGAGAGTGACCGAAAACTCAGACCAATAGTCTTGGTTAAATAACAGTATAAGGAAAGGAAGATCCACTTGGTCATTAGTCTCAGAAGAAGGAACATTGTCCCCCTGCTCAGTGCAAATCTCAAGCCTGGGAAAAAGGCTGAGTTTTTCTTGAGACAGGCATACTTCAGCAAAACGGGAGCCAATCCATGGAAATACCCATCCTGCAAAAACTGGTCATCTATCCCACAAAAATTAGGAGGCTGCACATCCTGTGGTAAGGACAGGATAGTTATTACAGGTTAGTTATTAGCCAGCCAAGATGCTGACACCGTGCAAAATACTGCACTGTCTTCAGCTGTGGACCAGTAAGTACATGCTTTCCTCACACTACCTCGGTTATCTGAGAGATCAGGTATAACAGACATTTTTGTCAGCTGCTTTTCAGGATAGAAATGCTTATAATACTGATGTGCAATTGAGATGTAGTGATTTGAGGTGCAGATGAAAAAAATCCCCACAGAGGACCAGGGCTCCAAGTCATGGTTTAGGCATGGTGAGATGCCCACCTGGGCTGCGACCAAGGGTTTCATCTTTAAGAGGAAGCAGTAGACCTCTCTCTGGAACAGCTATGGCATGCCAGGCACTGAATTTTGCAAGCATTGCTAACCCCATTGACAAAAGCTGTACAGCAGGTTGAGGGTCAGCGCAGTTTATAAAGCTTCGTAGCGTCATCAGCAGGAAATTAACTGAGCAAGAGGCAAAGGAATCAAAAGTAGAGACATTTAGTTGACAACTCCGGAGAAAATGTTGTTTGTTTGGGTGCTATCCATTAACTACTGCTAAGTTTCCATCACAAAAGAAGGGGAAAGTGGAGGGGCTTGTAGCTGCTTGGTTTTTTCATGATTAAGGGCATTTGTGCACTTGTGAAGAGAGCGGTGATTTTTTTCCTCCTGGGTATGGCTAAAGTCTTAAAGAACCTTAATGTTCCCTTGCACTGCAGAAGCTCCTGCAGAGCTGTGGTGCCAAGAGACTATCTATCTCCATACCCTCAAGAGATTTTCAAAGTAGGAGTGGCAAGTTGGCACAAATCTTCTTCAGTCTATGGAGGATGAAGTCCTCCTCTCTGGAGGACCTCTACAAGCAAAGCAATCATAAAATATAACTAGAATCTGGCGTGATCTTGAAAAAAAAAACCCCACATTCTAGTCTATCATAGTTTGCTCTTGCAAGGATGTGTGTACAAGAAAAAAATTGTGTTCCCTGGCCCTTCTCTTTGGCCCAGGACTAACATCTTCAAGCTCCATGTGGGGTGTGTGCAATGACAATGGCTCAGTTTCTCAGCCTCAGCTTCTTCTTGTCCTCTGTCCTCTTTGAATACAGTGTTGAAGGAAATTGTTATTTTTCTTTTTAGACACCAGATGTAAACCTAGGCGTGCAGCCAACTTCATGTGTCCTTGAACAGGAATAATAAGACGGACCTTCTGGGAAGAGCAAGCGAGGAGTTCAAAGGGCAGATGTGCTTCCAGCTGCATTTTATGTTATGCTTGCGCAAGTTTCATCACCCACAGCAGAAGGAAAAAAAAAACATTGGACAGTAAAGTTAAACCCGACTGCAGGTAGTCAGACTGCCATCATAGAGGAACGAACTGTTATCGATGCGTTAATTACTGGGCCATCATCTTTTGCCAGTCGTGCTAATCACAACATTGAGTGCAGCATCACCTAGAGCGGAGGGTGACATGTCATCCCCAGGAGCATCCAGGATGTCTCCACAAGGAGCATCCAGGCCCAGAGAGTGGTCCTTGGGCTGCTGAGGTCACTCCACCCCGCTGAACTGTGAATAAATGTCGGACATGGAGGGAAGGGAATGAAGAAGGAAGGTTTCTTTGCTCGTGCGTGGGCTGGGAAGAAAAGCAGACATCTCCTGCCTCCACTTGTAAGAGAAGCCCCACGGGATAGACGAGGACTCGAGACTGCTGCTACCAGTCTCTCTGAAGAACTAAAGTGCACAGAGTATTGTTAACAAATTGCTGTTGGTTTGAGCTGCTTATTGCTGAAACTGATGGCGATAAAACTGCTTTTCCTGAAAAATGTGGCAACCAAAATAAGGCCTTCCTTCTTTTTTTTTTTGTGACAGCCTGGGAACTTGCTAGGGGATTTTCCTAATCCTTATTTATTTGTACATCTGGCAAGTTCATCAGGGTGCTTGGTAGAGTTTAGGGACACGGTGAAACCTGAGGGTGCTGAATGGGTTGAAACAGATGTTTCTTGATGTGACTCTGACTGCTAAAAAAGAAATGCCTAGAAAAGAAGGCTGGAAACCAAACTATCTCCACAAAGCTCTAGTATTGACAGTCATCAGCGTTGCCTGTGGCCTGTGCTGGAGCTGTGCTTCAGTGTAAGTCTGGATGGGTGGGAGGTCAAGCAAAGAACATGGATCTGCAGATGAATAAGCTGATGACTAAGTGGTCATGGAGCACGGAGTAGCAATGGGACAGTAGCCATGTCCTCATGGTCAGCAACAGGCTGAGAAGACAGTGGATAGGTGCACAGTCACCTGAGAGGTTTGGCAGGCATCAAGTAGTGGCTTTTGGAAGTGTTGTTAGTTTGTAGATAGTAGAAGGGTGCAGGGATAGACAAGTCTTCATTGAAACAGCAAAACTGTTTTTGGCAATGATTTGAAAGAGCTTTTTGTTCCCCACGTTGCTGAGCCCCTCTCACTGCTTCAAAAAGCGTAGTTCTGAAATTCTCCTGGCCCACACCTTTGCCAGCATTTCACTGGCTGGTTTGTATTACTGAGCCTCAGAAGGGAAATACATCTGTAGGACCACAAGAAAATATAGTGTAGCATATGGTGTAGTGTCACACACCATCTGGTAGGAAGAGAAAATACTAACCAATTTTGATGCACACGAAGTCAAATGACCAGACCAGCACCCACTAGCAACCTACAGACACTTGCAACCTGCAGCATTGTTGTGCCCTACTCTAAAAGTAAATGGAGTATGACCGGTGAGACAATCGGCGCGGTCACCAGAAAAAAAACAAAAGAAGTGATATCTGGGGAAGTCAACTAGATTCTCCAAACTTGTAGCAGCTTCTTTTCCCCTGTGACAGCCTCCACGATCACAAAACTACATCTTGTAAGACCTGGAACCAAAGAATAACATCATCATTGCTGTAACACTCTAAAAGCAAGAGAGTTTTGGGTTTTTTTTTCTATCCTGGAAGACCTACTGACACACAGAGCTGGACCATGCCAGATAAAAAAGCACAAACCCACGTGCAGGAATATTCCACATTAGGTGTACACCAAATGGTTGTCACCGAAGGCAATATTTGCTTTGTTTCTATTTTATGAGCATGGGCCAAATATATTTAGCAGGGTCTCTTGACATACTCGAGTTTGGAAAGAATCTGTTGGGAAATTGACCCTTTCTCAGTGATCACCCTTATTTATCAACAGGAAATTCAATTGTTCTTTAAGCATCAATTCTATTACAAAGACACTTAAGTAACTGAAAACAAAATGATGTTCATTTACGCCGAAGGATAACATTTACTGAAATGACACCTGTCAGATTATTTGGTATTTCTCATTTGCAAAGCTTTGGTTGATGTGTTGAATTCTAGATGGAAATGATATCTACTCAGCTAAGTGAGTCTGGTGAAGGTTTAGTCAATCTGGATTGAATGGTGTGGTTTTATGTTCACCAGCATGGTTGAGGCTCCCCAGGGCTGACCATCCACTGTGTGGAGCAGAAAGCTGTGCTCCATGGCTCGCTCTCTACCTCTGGACAGGCTTCTCAGTCACACAGAAAGAGGACAGAGCTGCAAGAACCATTTTGTGCACCCACATGTCCTGAGGTCTTCCAGATCTGTCTGAGACCTGGCAACTCCTGCTGCTGTTGAGTGAAAGGATTAGGGGACAGAGCAAGTTTTTGGGGTAGGAGCCTAAAAGGAGCCCAGGAACATCAGCATCTGTATTTTGGCAGCCAAGGTCTTGTCCTTGACTGTTGTAAGTTTGCATTATGGATTCCACAGGACCACGACTGTTTGAATGGAGGACACCCATGACAGGTTTCAGGCTCGGTGAATTTATTTTCACCCTCCAGGTCCAGTTCAAGAACGTTTGTCCCTAACATAAGCACGTGGATCAGAGTGCCCATAGGTGATGAAAACTGAGAAACTAAATTCTTCCAAGTCTTATTCTTCTTGTTACATCTCTGGGGCTGAAGAATCTGAATTACTTATTTCTTGCGGCCACTTCTGACTAGCCTTTAGAAACACCTCAGGTCGCATTTGTCAATATTTTGACAGCATGGCTGTCGTCAAGAAATTCTCCTGGCACCCTTCCCTTTGACAAAAATTCATAAAAACCTATCCCTTTTTTTCAGGGCCTTCTGTGCTTCAGATGCCTAAAGAAATGTTGGCAGGACTCGGACATGCAAGACCTGAATTCTGGTATGGAGTTTCTCTTTTGTTTCAAAATCCTGCCCAAGCCTTTCACTGCTGAAGCTTTTCAGACAGTTCTCCAGATTTGGGCTTTCTATGCCCTTCCAGGCTAAGGGTGCTGAAGTTGAACGCTGCCTCCACAGTTTGTCTGCTCTCTTGAACATCTTACGTCTTTGTGGTTTGGGCAAGGAAACTGAGTTTTCCTCTTTGCTCAAGAAAAACTGTAAGATAAGCTTGGTGAAGCTTGTTGATACTCTTTTGAGATTTGTACTGGCTGAAAAGGACTTCATCAGTTTTGTATACAAACATATTTGAAATGCAAATATATTTTTTGTCTTTTTTTTTTTTTTTTAAAGCCATATACCAAAGAACCTCAAATCCTTTCATTCAGAAGAACGTAGTGCACAAATTTATGTAAACATGTGTCAAGTCAGGAACTATAAACGTGGGAAACGCTGCTGTGAGAGCAACAGGTTTTTTCCTTTAGGTTTTTAAATAAGAGTTTTGGGGTTCTGTATCTAGACTATGTGCGTGTAACTTCCATGAAGTCTAATTAACCAGCCACTCATAAGCTTTAACCCTTTCTGGATTAACTGTGCTTCATCCCATCATTTGCTGTGGAGGAAACCAGAACAAAATGTCACAGTGCGAACACAGGGTCTTGTTACAACAATTAGCCATAAAATACATGTATTTGTTTTCCAGTGGTCAAAGTGGGGTTTGAAACTTGATATTACTTGTGGCCAAAAAATATTTCTGAGAAGACTTTTGGTCAAAAAGGGAGACTATGTGCTCACATGGTTGGTATGGCCTGGATATAAAATAGAGTGTGCAATATAAGTTTTTCTTTAGCTTATTAAAAATTCCCATGCAGAAAATGAATTTATATTTTTTTATCTTCATAAGATTAAAAAAATTGAATGTAACTAAGGATTGCATAGCCGTATTCTAGTTAAATGGCATATAAAAATTTTTTTTACTATCTTTTTTTTCTACAAAAATATGTGCCAGCAATGAAATACAATGTAATGGCATTAATATAAAAGGGTTGTTTCACATTACAAAACCAATAGGAATCATTCTGATATTATGTTAAACCTTGTACATCAGAATTTTTTTTTATAATGAAATGCAGAAATAACAAAGGTCTTTAACAGGTTTATAGATGATACCTGTGCTGTTAAAAGAGGTGCTATGTTTGTTTGATAGACAGCAGGAGCCCAGGCGGCTGCTGCCTTAGTGAGACATAAATCAGCACCCCAATTTCAAGGGAATTTTCTGAAATGACTCACTGGGAGAGCAGCGTGTTGAAGGACGAGGTGGGAAGACAGACAGCACAGTCATCATTAAATTTTAAGCAAAAGGCTTAAATCTGTGAAATTGCTGGCCTTCAGAATTAAGTGTTAACCCAGACCATCGAGTAATTTGTTTTAATTAAACCAGGCAGCTCCATTTTCCCTGGAGTCAGCAGCATGAATTGTCAGACCAGGATTTTAGACCAAATTTGGGGCGTAAACTGAAGGGAGAGTTGAAACTCACTGAAGTAAAATTCTGTAGATAAGTACAACTAAAATGAAAATACTGAAAAAAAATCCCCAACATTATTAATTATGATTAACTTTTTTAAAAAAAATCTGCATTATGTATCTTTATGAGGTACGGCCAGTGAACTAGCTATTGGGCTATTTGCTGTCTTTGACTGTCCTTCATTAAGGAAGTGATTGCTCAGATTCCATGAGTTTACTAACAAGGAATTTGTTTGCTAACAAGGAATTTTAAAAGGGTGTTCAAGAACTTGCTTGGGTAGTCTTGTAATCAGTGGCATGATATATGGTGTTTATGTCACGTGGTGAATTTGCTATGTTTTCTTTGCTGCCAGAAGGCACTTTCGTCATTTGAAATGTTCTCATAATAACTAAAACCCTGTAATTTTAAGAACATAACTACAGCCACTGTAAAGCATCAGGGGTGCCAAGTATGAGATTCAGATTTGAAGCATACTGCCACTGCTAAGGGAAGGAACTGACAACCAAGAAGGACAAAGAATAGAAAAATTAGGAGGAGTCATAGCCTATAATGACCAAAAGTTAAAAGACCAAACAGCACAATGTATGGATGGACATGGACCTGAAAGGAGGATGTAGAGAGAGGTCTCTTCTCCCAAGTCCCAGGCGATGGGACAAGAGGAAATGGCCTCAAGTTGCACTTTCTTCTCCTTGGTGCCAAGATGGAGCTGGAGGAGCAGGGGCAGCTGAGCCAAGCCCTATTGTGATGATGCAGAACTGCTTTAATGGGGAGCAACATGGAAATATGGAAAGGAGATTAAGAAGCTAAACACAAGCCCTTCCAAAGCCACCAGAGCAGCACCAATGAATGGATGTTCTAACACTAATGCCTAGCTGCACGCATTCCCCCACAGTAAAGTTGGTGACAACTGACCTACCCAACAACTGTCCCCCAGCAGGATACATCCTGCCCTGTCTGTCATCCCACCCAATGAGGACTGGTGGTAGATGACATAGAGCTGTAAAATGTTCTATTTATTATTTTTTTTTCAACTCTAGGGTACTTGTGGGGAGGCAAGAAGGTGACCACAGGCCATTGAGACCACCTACTGCTAAGCTTTCCTATGGCAAGTTTTCCCACCAGCTACTGCTTTTCCCCGTGAATCCCCATTTTTCCCGTTGCATGACTTTGCCTCTGGCTGGCTTCCCAGTGCCCTCCTCCAGTCCTTTCCTCCAGCCATGCTGGCTGGGGTGGAGGGTCTCTTCCAGTCTGTTTCAGCGACTCATTTCTTTAAAGAGGGTGCGGTGGCACGCAGGATCCACGCAGAGTCCTTGCCACATGAAACATGACGTCTTCCTAAAAAGGAG
Source organism: Gallinago jamesoni (assembly GCA_025769975.1). Classification (NCBI taxonomy): domain Eukaryota; kingdom Metazoa; phylum Chordata; class Aves; order Charadriiformes; family Scolopacidae; genus Gallinago; species Gallinago jamesoni. Next base: position 47,285,324 of record JAOQGH010000012.1, read on the forward strand.
TCTTTCCCTTTCTTTAAAAAAAACCCTCTTTGCCCAACATTTTGCTAGTCGATGGCTACGGCAGAGTTGCCTACATTTTTCCCTGCAGGGTAGCAAATGTCCAAGTTTCCTCATCCATAGGAACTCAAAGGTTTTTAAATGAAATGTCCCAAAATATGGTATCCAGGGACGTGAACTAGATCAATGTAGGGCCACCAGCTGGTTTCTTTGCATTGTCTCTCTGAAGGCTTGGATGGAGTCAGCCACCAGCCACCCTGGGCTCTCAGATGGGAGCTGCTCTCGCCCCAAGCCATCAGCCAGACCTCTGCCAAGGCCAAGGGGGATTGCATAAACCAGCTGCTCTGAAAATCACAGGCAGGTGTTAGGTGCAAAGAGTTGAAAAATGTATATCTCTATGCTTATTTTTGTAAAGTTTCCAGCAATCACCGTCGAGCTGTATTTCAGGTAATAAAAGTAACAGCTCATGTCACCGCATGTTAGTTAAGAGGAATAGCAGTTTCACTTTGTGCTGCAATAGAGGAAATTCCCAAAGAACACTATTATACAGTACCTAAATCCTAATATTTTTCCTTGTGTTGCTTCTGGGATTTGTCTGATTACCACCCATAAAGTATTCCACAAGTTATGTTTCTTTAATGAGTGTCCCCATAGCACTTTTAGAGGGTATTTTCGCTGTATGAGCCTGCACAGTGTTTTGCAATCCCCCCCCGCCCCCCCCCCCCAAAAAAAAATCACTGCTGCTTTTAAGCATACTCGCAAGCTGTGAAAGAATGTATTTTCTAGTCTTCTTTTCTTACATTTTGGCCCTTCTGTCTGTACACAGGGCCCTTAGACACGCACACAAACACAGACATATATGTATATGCACATCTATATGCAGACGCACAACGACACATGCACTAATTTGTTTCCCAAGGCAATAAAGTGTAGACACCATATGCATGGTTTTATTGTTCTCTACTTTTTTTTTTTTTTTTTTTCTCTTGAATAATGTTTTACAGCAAAAGTCTGAAGGCAAAAACCACTTCATGGTAAAGCGGAGAGCGATGCCCACCTTGGGCAACTGAGCTACAGGAATTGCACTTGTGAAGCCAAAACCAAGGCGCCAAGATGGTAGAAGACTTAATATCCCAATTTACCGTGTGTGGTGAAAAAAGCCTGGGGACAGGGAAATCAAAGGACCCGTTAGCTGACACTGCTAAACATGCAGTCACAGAAAATGGCCATATAGGTCATTGCATTGGGAGTAAAGACGAGCAAAACCAGTCCTTTTGCCCAGCGGAATGAAAAGTAAAAACTTCAATGTTTAATCAAACCTTTGTTTTATGGTCTTTAGCCATAAATGCAGACACCCTAATGGTTACTATGATTTTCCTTTTGGAAGATTGGGGGAGGGGGTACATGTATTTAGAGAATTTTAAGACTAATCTTAGCAACGCTTCTTGTCTTAGTGACCAGTGTGGCTGCTTTTTTTTTCGGTGTTTTTTGTTTTTGCAGAAGCTAAAAATAATTTAATTGGTTTGTGTTAGCAAGAAATGCTTGGTTTTTCTTCTGTGCTGCCATGTGGCATAGTCAGGGATGTGGGTTTTTAATGGCCCGAGTAGTTTGTGCTTTGTCCCCACAGAATCATCAACACCACATGCTCCATACCCTCATGTTTGTTCAAGAAGACGAAACCTCCAGGCACTGCAGCCTTTCTTTTAATAACTCTTCCACCTGCCGGACCCGAGTCAGAAGTTAGACTATACAGCTTTCTAGTGGTGTATAATGCTTTGTCAGAAAGCGGAGTTTAAAACCAGCAGGGGTTGCTCGGAGGTGCCTTTGGGACTTGCGACACCCGCCCGTGACTCTGTTTTTTATAAATCTTTCAATATTCCTCACATTGGTCCTCAGAGATATCCCCTTCACATATTGAAAAAAAAAAAAAAAAAAAAAAAAGAAAGACAGTCAGCTGAAGGACAAGGCTTCCAACGTCTGAGTTTAAACAGATTTATGGATAAAGGGAGCTGCGTGACCCTGGTGCTGAGTTATTGTTCATTGCAAATAATGAGCCTGAGAAATTGAACAAGAGGCGCTGGCTTACGCCACCGTCTGTAAATCTTTTAACTTCTTGTAGTAGTAGCAGTAGTTGAAATGATATACTTGATGCCACAGGTCTCTAATCAGCTAACCTCTTGGACCTGTGGGGGTGAAGAAAGGCAGGGATGGGGAGGAAAGATCACTCACCTACTAGTCATATATCACCTGGCATTTGTCTTCTAGCTACTGTGACTCATCCTGTAGGGCTATGACAGAGCGTGGAGGATAAGGCATGATGTGTCTCCTCCCAGACTATATGAAGACCCTTACGCTATGCCACCGCTTCGTGCTTCTCTTGATCAAGCCAGATAGTGCTTTCATGTTTTAGCCTGCAAAATTCTGGCTTCCAGCCTTGTCCGAGGAATTGATTTCAGCTCAGGAAGGAAACTGGGCAGTGTGGTGGAGCTGGTTGTGTTACTCAGCTCACCAGCACGACGGTCTCTAGTATAAGGGCACTGTAGAACAGTATCTCTTACAAGAAAAGGACAGCTAATGATATATTGCAAAAAAAAAAAAAAAAAAAATCCCCCTTCTGCTCTATCGTCTGTATATATTATAGATAATTTGGATCTACGGAGTTTCTGAGCAGGAAGTGTTTATGAAGATGAGAGTAACTTTCTCCTTTCTGTTGCTGCACCTTCCTTCTCCCCCCACCCCAGCTCACAGCAGAGCTCCCCGTGCAGAAAAGGATTTGCTCCTGTCTGTGACTCTTAAAAGAACCCCTGCATGATGCAGTTAAAGTTCTGTGTCGAGATTCCCGCTGCTGACAGGCTTTCATCATGCTCCAGATGAATAGGCAGCAAGGCTTTCATTATGGCTGGTCCAACCATGTGAAGTTTGCTTGGTCTGATACCAAACTCCTTTCATGTTTTTCACTTAGAACTGAAAGAGCTCTAGGCATGTCTTTTCAAGGTGCATTTTAAATCACATTCCACTGATTTTATTTGCTATGTGCATTTGCATATGGGTTGGCGAATGATTTAAAAATTTTGCTCACCATGGGATTGCCCAAAACTTAAGCATCCCCATAAAAGTGTCTCAATATATTGTTCCTGAAATGAAAATGGCAAATGTATCAAATGAGTGACAGAAAAAGTAATCCAATCTCTACCTCCTCTGAATGCAGTAAAGCACAGATTTATGCGTGGATGCTCAAGAGCCCAAGGAAGGGTTTCCCTTCCCCTTTGTCCTTTACCATTATCTGTCCTCACTATGGACAGCTATGGAGTTTCAATGCCACCTGCATGGCCAGATCACCTCTGCTAAGAAATAAATGCGGACATTTAACAAACTGTCCCACTGGCCCCCTGTGATTTCCCTGAAAATTTGTTATTTTGTGGTACTCTATCCAACACCTTAAAAATTAACCTAATAAAGTTTTTAATCACAGCACTTATTTCTTTTAAATCAGTCATTCCCCAGTACCATGCTGAGTTTTTTCTGTGCTTATCCTGGGTTTTTCTTTAGGATTTTTGTCGTATGGATACAGTAAGAGTGAGCAGGCCCAGAGCTGGCAAGGTCTAGAGGAAATATTGATCTATGACAATAGGACATAAACAATGGATCTGGCTTGGACCAAATTTACGGGTGAATGTTAGAACATGGCTAGGAACTGGGGCAGAAAATCCACCGTAACCAGCCAGTTAATGCCACTGAACAATGAAAACCATGATAATTACATGGTTGTATTTGTCTGTACAGCCATAGGAAATTTGTGGTAAAGCACAAACTGAAAAGCCAGCGCACACACACCATCAGTATCTCCAAAGGGGTGTCAGATTTTGACAAGAACATAAAGAAGTAGTTTTTCAAACCTCGTTTTTTTGATCTACTTTGGTGTCCTCTAGAGTAGGAAGGCCAAAAGCTGTAGTTTATAAGTTTCTGAGCAGCCCCTAAGATGCAATCCATATTGCCCTGCCCCGAGAGAAGATGGGGAACTGCTGTTTCAGCTACTAATAGGGACCAAATAGCCCCTGAATGTGCAGCCCAGGGGACTCCCTGTGAGTCTCAACCTGAAGAGCATCGGCACGAGCATGAAGGAGAGGGCAGCAGCCACGTGTCCTGTGAGTAGCCCTGGAAGCAGGAGTTTGCCAGAACCTTGACTTGTTCTCCAAGGTTTCAGAAGCCAGATCATTTCGCAAGTGTAGGCATCAAGAAGAGGAGTTATGTAGTGCTCCTCGAATTCTTTATAACCTTCCAGCTGTACTCTTCTAGGGAAGAAAGGAAAAAGGGGAAGGTAAAGACTTTGCTAAATGATGTGGGCTTTGTCTGCAGACTGTTTTGGGGTCAGTCTTTGGCCTAGAGGTCAGCCTTTTTAAATAAAACAGCCGAGTCTTGGGATGTATTTACGACTGCTTTCTTAAAAGCCCCAACTTGATGTGAGCTGTGTTATTTCAGAAAGCCCTCCTTGGGAAGAAGGTGCAGCTGGAGTGGGAGGTGGTGAAGAGAGGCCAGCACTTTGCTCTGCTCCCTGTCAGCCCAAAAAGAGATGTTTTAGTGAGCAGGAAAACTCCTTAAAATACCAGGGTTTTTCACAGACAGACCATTACCTTTACAGCAGGCTGGGATCCTTCCCATAACATATTAGGATGCTTTTAGAGGACCTTAGTCTCCCTTCAGCTCTCTCAGCTGGAAGCTGGTGTCTCGTGAAGCTCCTCGCAGTGTTTTGTTTTGTTACTGGGAAATTGGAGCTTGGGGAGTGAAGACCGTGACCAGCGGCCCAAGGGATTCCCTGGGCTGCAGCCGCAGCAGCAACCATTTGTTTTCTTTTGACAGCCTGCAAGGGCCCTGAAGGCAGCTCAAATCCACCAGTTGACTACCAGCTGCAAACCACAACCCCTCTCCACTCTTTTAGAGCATGTACCTGACGGGAATCTAAGCCCTGGAGGCCCTGGTTGTGCTTTTCCAACTGTTTTTTTTTGTTTTTTTTTTTTTCATTTCACCAGGTTTTGCCTGAAGCTGCTCACTTGTATTTTGGCATCCCTAGAGGGATGGAGATGTGTTCTTGCAGTGATAGGGGGTACATGCTGTAAATGAAGGACCTCCTCTCCTCCACCCTTCAGTTTTGGTTAGGTTCAAACCTTCTCGAAGAGCACAAAGAAATAATAATATTACACACACACCCCCCCCCAAATATATGAAGGTGGTTTGTAAAACCCAACACTAATTTATGGAGATGGCCAGACACCATGGATCCTGCCCCATCTGCTGTCTGACCTCCCAGCCTCTGGAAGACTGGGAGCTTTCCGTAGGCTGCCATGTAGACAGTGATCTCCCCCAAACTCAGCCGTCCAAGACCTGGGTCAGCAACTGTTTGCCTGCTCCACCAAAGACTCTACTTAGCCTACACAACCAGGCTGGGAAGATAGTTATTATTGCACTGTGGTGATTAGCAGGACATCTTTTCAACCTGCTTCATGATAAATTTTACAGAGGGCATGGATGACCCCCCCCAACCTCATCCGTGGTGCATGGTGCCTCTTACTCTCAAACTCTCACAAAACTGCTAAAGACATCTAAACACAGCTGAACATCTCAAACCAATGGTGGGTGTCCCACACTCAATCTGCTGCATGTTGTAGTTAAGCCCTACCAAGGTCAGTAGAATATGTATCCTGCAAGGGGATGTGACAAAATGTGACACAGCCCTTAATGAGGGACCAAACACGCCGATTTCAGCAGGAGAAGAGAAAAAGACAGTTGCTTATTGCCCAGGGCTTTATCGTAAACAGGTGGGTCTGAAAGCCATTTTCTATCAGTGCACAGCTACAAACACAATATTATTTCTAGAAACCACCCATGGCCTCAGTGCTGAAAGATGCAGAGGGGCCTCAGCGTGAGGAACGTCAAGTTCTCGTGTTCCAGACTGCGGTTTCCTTACACCTTTCCATTTTGGCATAAGTTTGCAAAGCCACTCTCCATTTTTAATATTTAAAGGTTAGCTGACGCACCACGCATATTCTTGGGAAATGGTGTAGCTGCAGTTCCAGTAGGGCAGAGCTGAGAGGGGGGAAAAGTAAGGTGGTTGTATATCTCACAGCAAATGGGGCGACAAGCCGCGTGAGCCAGGAAATCCATTTTTGCCTTGCCTAGGGAGCAAGTCTCACTTTTTGCTTCAAACTATAAAGGCGCTGGTTAAAATTAGATGATTCATGTTGATTCACTACAGGTTTAAAAACAAAAAGCCTCTCTGACCAAGTTCTTTAGTGGGCAGGAGAGCCGCCTTTGTTAAAGCCAAAAAAACCTAAAAACAAAAAACACAACACACATGCACATTCACACACGCTTAAAAATTACTGTTTTTTCCCTGGAAAATGTGGTTTCTCTAATTGAGGGTTGTAAAAAAGAAAAAAACCTTTTCAAGCATCCCACTCGATTAGTCATTCCAGGGTGGGTCAGTCTTATCATATCACGTGGTGTCCGGTAATGGTGATGCAATGAAACAGATGCTGTCCGAATTGCCTGCCACCAGCCAGCAGCAAAACTATGCAAATCAAACCGCCGTCCTTTTCTAGAAATTCCAAAACATCCCATCTCTTCCAGGCCCTCTGCTTATAATCTCTGCCTTCCCAGACACACTAAATACACAATCATTCTTTCCTCGGCAGCACATGGCAAGAATGAGGCCCAGACTACAGGGAATACAGCTGGGTTGAAATCCTCCTCGTCTACAACGGGGTACTCCACCTTCTTGGAAGAAGAAGGGGGGAAAAATAAGATTTCCTAAAAATCAATTGCAGTCTGGCAATCTGTACTGCCTGGCAACCAGTACCACATCTAAAATTCCCTGCTGAGGCAGGATCAGGCACTTAGTCCTTGCAAGACACTGCATTATCCCTGGAAGTTTTTACCCAAGGAAAGAAGGATGTTGACAATGTGGTATTAATTGTGTTTCTGTTTTGTGTGTTTCTCATCCAACCGATACGGGGATGCATTGAAAGGAGATGTGGTGTGCTGTACTGGAAAAAACTAATAGCTGATTTATTTAAACACATTTCTGTTAAGTAGCCTCCGTGGCAGGGAATGTGACTTCGAGCGACTATAATCAGGTCTTCCCAGTAAATAAGGGAAAGCCTAATAAAAGTGATACAACCCAAGATTTTATTGTCACAAAGTGAGATAGAGTTAGCAACGTAGGACAAAGTACAAGGATGCAATCAGAAGGACCAGCACCAAGCACAGCCATCCCTATAAATCAGACCGTCTAAATAAGTGATAAGGTATGATTTTTATGTTGAATCTGGTTTTACTTGAAAAAGTAGCAATATTTCTGCTAAAACATGAAGCCTGGAAGTTATTTATGATTGAAACTTTTCTTCATTCTCCAGCTGCCAACAACAAATCTACAGCAACACTATCATCCCCCTTTAAACACCTTCTTGAGATATGTGTCCTCCCAGATTGTGGATGAGTTTTCTACCATATAAGTAAAAAGTTCTTTAAAAACTTCTGAAGCTGCTTTGGGTATATAAGTAAACCCTAGTGGGATTTTCCCTAGTGGGAAAACATGCTCCATCTCCAATTGCACTTCTATAATTTGTGGACATGCTTTTTTAGCTAAAGAAGTGGTTAATTTGACTGTGTAATTAATGCCCACAGAATGAAAAGCAGTGTTTTCAAAATACAAACCCAGCTGTATTGAAAAGACAGGACATGATGGCAGTGTCCATGCAACAGGTGCAGTTGGGTGAAGAGCCTGCTACCGCTGGCTTTCTGCTGGTCAGAACTGGCCAGTGTACCCAGGCAAGAGACAACCAGGGTCAACAGGTGCCTTCCCAAATGAAGCTCCAGAAAGATATGATGCTGTGAGCACCAGAAGTTTGCTCATCCACTGTAGCACGTGCACATCAGAGAAGTCAACCAAGCTAAACGCAGCTGTGGAGGAGCAGATTCATCCCAGAACTTACCCTCCACGCTTGAGTAGCTTCATAGTCTTTCTGTGGGCAGCGATGGTGGCCCTGTGAGGCTGAGATACCAGAAGCTTGCTGCGAGAGGGCTCTGTGCCCTCCAACATCCGATGAAGCCAGCGTGCGGTTTGTGGGAAACAATTCAGGAACACAAGACATTTTGAAGGGTCTCCAAGTGCTGGCCCAGGGAGGAGTGGTCAGGACTCTAGACTGGAAAAGGCCTGGGGTAAAATCCAGCAGTGACTGGTGGAGTTAACTACTAGGAGAAGTCAAGATTGGGGTAACATAGCGTTTGACCCGAGAAAGGGAAATAAGGAACCAGACTTCTGGCAGGTTTTCAGTGGAGGAGTAACTGAGGAAGCCTGATTTGTAACAGACTGATGGTGAGCTAGTGAAGTGCATTTAAGGACTGAGGACTGGTGAGGGAAACTGTAATAAAACCACTGCTTTTCACAGGACAACACCTTTACACATACTCAAAAAAAGCTTCAACAAGGCTTGCAAAAAGACCTGCAGGGCCACTGCTTGTACCCTGCTGCCGGGTTTCGTGCTCAGTTCTTTCACCACTGGTATAACATAAAGCAGCTGATGTGTGAAAGGCTGAGGCTGAACTAGTTACAGCCTTGAGGTGCATTGAGAGACACCGGTCTGCCCAGACTGGGTACCCAGGAAAGGGCTGCAAAGACTGGGTCTCCTTGGTCAATACCTCAAGGAGGAAAATTTCCTTCAGTCTCTGCAACCGTGCGCTCCCAGATCCTCCTTAGAAGAGCCTCCCCATCCCCTGTGTCATGCATGAGGTTCTAGCGTGGCAACTTGGAGCAACAGAGCAGAAAACAGCAGTTTTCTGAGCTAGGACTGAGCTAGGATGGAGGGATGCAAATGGTGTTTGGAAGAGGAAGAGCAGGAACTGAGATCTGTCAAATGAAGACTGAGAGAGAATGGAAATATAAAGATTATTTCTGCCCAAACAAGAAATTTGAACCAAATATTTCAATATCCCTCATGCAACAAATTAAGGTGATTTATTGCATTCAGAAATTAATATGTACTCTTTATGCATTCACAGGAATGTAAGAGGCTTAAAACTTCCGTAATAGTCTGTAGCCTTTACTGGAGGCAGCAAAGGCGTGCAATGATGTGATGTGTTATTTGGGAAGGAAACACGTTTTCTGGATCTTTTTTTGCTTTTGCTTTTGCATTTTGTTTGAAATAGCCTCACCAAACATTTTATGCCTCATGAATTTACAGAGGTGAGTTGCATGAACCCAATACAGAACGAGAGATCACCCATTCTGCTCGGAAGAGGAACTAGCACTGGAATTTTGGAGCAAATTGCAGGAGTGTTGTAAATATACAGTGTTTTGATGACTTGCATTGTCTTTTACTAGTATGCTGTGTGTTTAAGCAAGGGCACCACTATACAATGAAGAAATAATTCTGGAGTCATTTATTTTAAATGCCACCATGTTAAAATGGTTAAATAAATTGTCAGCTTCAGATCCGACCCTGTAGCATGTGAGGTCAGCAATGGGAACGTTAATTTTATTTGGCTCTCTGTGATATTTAGTATTTTTTATTGCCCTTATTTATAATAAAGTTGCCTGCAACATTATGAGTGCAAAGAACTTTTGGAGAAGTTGTGGAATTTAGAGACATTCTGTTGGGTAATTTGGCAGAGAACGATGGTACTGTGAGGAAAAAAAATGCTTTTCTAGGCTTAAAATTAGCCAACGTTAACAGGTCTCTAATCTTGCACAGATCTGTCACTTGAGCAATGTAGTCATAAAATTGAGTACTGAACACTTGCATTCTGATCTTTCCATTTCTTAATAATTCAAAGTGCTTGCCAAACATAAGGAAACTTAAATTCCAAAGATGCTCTGATGCTGTGTCAAAGGGGAATCAATCATTTTCCGATAGATGATGTCCAGGAACAACTCCTGCCAGAATCTCAGTGGGAGGCTCTGAAGGCATATTTTCTATAACTGGAGACAGAGGTCAACTTATTTCACACAGCTCTTCAGCGTGATTAAGTTTTCCAATGCCTGGTACCTTCTTTGAAGTAACCATGGCTGTTTCATCTTGCTTTCTGTATTTCCAGTGTTGGATTGTTTACCTTCCTTCATCTCCAGCTCTCAGTTGCAAGCCTCGTTAGTGGCTGACAGTTGGCAATTTATATGTATGAAGGACCTTGGCCAGTGAGCTGGTCGTGGATTAGATCACCAATCTGTGTCATCTGTGCGCGTGGCCTCACAGAGGCCCTCAGGCACAAAGGGACCTCAGGGAGGTCTATAGTTCAAGAAGGGTCAGAGTTGAGTTCAGACCATGTTGTGCAAGGCGCTTAGGTCTTGAGAGCCTCCAAGGTGATGACCTGTTCTCGGTAACTTCCTCCTGCACCCCAGAAGGCTACACTGAGGTCCCACCCCAGATGACCCTGCCAGGTAAGTTTGGCCTGAGGAGTCAAGCTAGACAGTGCTGTACAACTGAAGGCTTGGACAGCATTAGAGCACAGACATTCAAAGGCTTCCCCTACCTTTGGGTCATGCCTTCCCCTGGTCTCAGATCACTCTTACTGCTCACTGCCTTGGTGAAGGATGTCTTGTGGAGAGCTAGCAGGGACCTACGGATTTTCCCTGTTGACCTAAGGACTTGCATTTAAGATGGGAAAAGCATAGGAGGGTTCTAACACACCGCAGTCACGACAGTAGCATAGCATGTGTGAACCTTGTGTGGGATAAGAAAAGATTTCAGAGCCAGAAATAAACACAACTTCTATTACCCATCCGCTAAAAGTGACTTGTCCTTATGTTTTCCACTCTTAGAGCTGTGGACTTGGACAGACAACGGAGGAAACCTTCCCTTCCCAGAAATTTTAACCAAGCTGGATGAGTTTCTGGGAGAGAGCTTAAGTGGCTGACGCTGATGGGAAAGATAATCAGTACGAGGGTGAGTGCTTTGCTTCACTGACTCAGGCACTGCTCAGTTAATGTTCTGTCCAGCACTTGCAAGATCCGAGCACAACCCTTGTGGCTTTCCCCATTAGTTTACTTCACTGAATATCAGTTCCTGGTAGGGCTAAAGAGGAAGCAGGAGAAGAGAGGCACGCACCCACAGAAGCAAGCAATATGGGTCCCCACAACTGAGCCAGTGCTCTGTGATAAAATACAGCAAAGGAGTATAAAGCAGGAGTGAATAAACCCAAGCCAGAAAGCAGAAGGTGTTTAACTATTAGAGTAAAGAGATTTTGCAACACCCGATTCACACGAGTAGCAGGAGGCAAACAAACATGATTATTTTTAAGATGGAGCAACCCTGTGCTTGTGGATGGAAGTGTTGTAATAGAAGGACCTGGCTTCCATGTTCCAAGAAATCCTAGTGCTCCCTTGATCCACAGGAAAAGTGCATTTAAGAAAGCTTCTTACTCATACAGGGCAAAACACACTCATTTTTCTATATTCTGGAGATGTTTTGTAACAGACCTCTGCAACATGAGTGAGTGAGGAAACACTCGTAGCTACAAAGGCAGAGTACTCCATCAAAACAAGGAATGTAGCCTCTCTATTTTTTAATTTGACTTGTGATTAATGAAGCCCTGGGAATGTTTCCCTTGCCCAATTAAGCATCAGTTATAACCAAATGTTTGAAGATAAGTGTTACGTTTCTCAGTTCTTTTACACAAAAAAAATCAAAACCAAAACAACAAAACCTTTCAAAAACAGATGTGTTGACCTTATCTACTATTGGGTAAACAAGTCTTGGATTTGGGGGTTTAGCCTTTCATGATGTGTTTGTGCCACAACAGCTACCAGCACCTACGACACATCAGGTGGTTTCATTTTGGTTCACGCACACGTATAAAATCCACAAATGTTTAAAACGTGACTGCCGGAGCACCTACCCTCTCCTCTCTCACTGCCAGCTACTTTTAAGATGTACTGCAGCAACCTGCCTGTATTTCTGAGCATTCAAAACTCCTTTATGGCTGGCTGACCTTCCACTGAGGGTGGTATCCTGCAGCCACTGAGCTTATCCTGAGCCACTACTTACTGTCAGGGTTCAGTGTTGGGGAATTCAGTTATTTCCAACCCGAAATACCGGTCCAGACAGTCCTTCTTCAGAAGGACTAACTGGTTTCTGTTCACCACAGCTATGAGTTACCATTCTCTGCTCTTAGTTGTCTTGTCAAGTCAATTTAATTTCCTTCTGTCACAGAGTTTGTGGGCAAAGCAAAGGCAGTAGGTGTCATATATCTTAACCACGTTTCATATAACACTCATAAATAAGCTAGGGAAGCGTGGTCAAGATGAAATTAATATTTCGGGGGGGAAAGCTTCTAGAAAACCATATCATCTGTGAAGTCAGAGGGATACAGTAAGTAAGGTTTTGCAGGGGCTTTGTCTGAGTAGTCTGATTCTATGCAACATTTTCATGAGTGACCTGATGATAGAATGAAGTATTATATTAAATTTGCAAATGACACCAAGCTGGGAAGGAGGGCGAGGTTAGAACTTAAAGAAATCCTTCCAAATTGGAAATATGGAAAAAGTATATATATAGTATATATAAGACACACAGATGGAAAAACCCCAACCATTGTGTTACAGCACAGCCACAGCTGAAGCTCCATGTCTAGCTGGGGGGACTGCACGTTAAGAAGGACATAACTACTTGGAAGTTATTACTTCCAGAGAAGAGTAATGACAAAGATCAGCCTAGAAAATGCAGTCTTTGAAGAAAGGTCAAATTTTAGCCAAGCAGGGACATTACAGGTTTCTAAATCATGAAAGGATGCTGCGATGGTGGAGGGAACAATCATTTTTTGACACCCTTAGGGTAAGACAAATGCCTGTGGGATAAAAATCAGCTAGGACATTCCTAGGAGCATCGGAAGCACAGCAGAGGATAAATTATCAGGGGGAGCCAGTGAGGTCTTCAGTTTTGGAGGCTGTTAGGAGCAGACCGGTCAGGAATCATGCAGATAGAGCTGACCCAGCCGTGGGGCAGGTTAGACAGCCTGCTAAGGTACCATCCAGCCCTGTGAGCTGCAAATCACTGACCTGGTAAAACAACACTGGGAAATATGGATGAGGGCTCAAAGCTATTTTTAAAAACGAGCCTGTGTCACTTCAAAGAAACTAACTGCAGCTTCACAACTCTTTTTCATGCCTGCCTGGAAACACTGGGCAGTTGTGCTCTAGGGAGATGGGGCTGCACAATACCACTTGAAAGGACTTTCCAGAAAACAAAGGTTTAGTGCTTACCGTCCAGTGGTGGCAATAAAAAGTGCCTGTGTTAGTGTCTGGTGTAGTCTTTCTCTTCTCACCATTGCAGCATAACCAGGAAGGCATTTATCCCACATGTCTTAGGTTGCAGCATTTGACCTTCAGATCAAGAGAGAAGTAGTGAAAAGGAGTTTAGTTAGTGTTGTTTTACGTCTCAGAATACATGCAAAATAAGGTATCTATGCCCAAGGGCCCTAAACTACCTGGAAATCAGGTCCTTAGATAACTTCAGAGGCTGTCATCAAGCATTACCACCACATTGGTAATGGTTCAGCATGCTGGAGCTCCTTTCATGCTCCATTCAGGCCTCTCCTACCAACTGCATCAGTCTGGGGGTTATGGGGGGAAAAAAATGCAGGCTCAAAATCAGCCTTGTGAATCCTGTGGTAAACTGATCCATAGCCAGAGCTGGTCCTGGCACCACTTTCAGAAGCGAAGAGCTGCTGTTCCCAAAGGTTTTATTAGACAGAGCTCTCCCGTGGTGTGAAAGGACTGAGAGGGGGACATTTTCATGGGTAAGCTCCTCTAATACATCTTCTGGGCCATGTCTGTGTGATACGTGACACACAGTGAAAGGCTGTCTCTCAAAAAAGCAAATATGCCCAAGCACACAAGCAGTGCCAGTGCGTTTGGTGAAACAGCTTTTGATGATGTCTTGGGATAAAAGGCAGTGTCTAAAAACTGTGGGCAGCTGATGTGAAGAATAACATGTCTAATAGCTTTTGGTTAAAAGTACTCTGGTATTACAAATACTTGGGTTTTTTTAAATACTATCTTGATGGTGTGATACACATGAAATGTTTCACTGGAGGCTGGAATTGTGTCTTTGTTGAAAATTTGTTATGAGCATTTACTTATCAAGGTTTTACAAGAAGTAGCTCTGAAGTGTAACCTCTACAATGCCTGTGAAAAGACAGAACCCAATGTGAGTGTCCTCAAAAGTTGCACAAAGATACAGGAACAGGGAGGGGTGAAGGTTAACCACATAATTCTATTTTCACGGGGTCTTCTTCATCCATTATACCACAGCAGGCTGCTACAACATGGATGAAAGAGATTTCCTATCTGGTACTCATTTCAGTTTCAGTAAAATCAGCAAACAAAATCCTGCAAGGGAAGGTATTGCTGAAGTCGTCAAGATGCTAAAGATCTACCAGATTTATAGAGCTGCATAAGCAGGTTTTTATGTAAGATTTCTGGGCTGAGAAGGCTTGCAAAGCCCTGGAATGCTTTCATTGCAACCAGATAGTACACAAGACAGGGGAAATGTCAAGTGGGAAACCATTAAGAGAAGGAGGTCAAATATCAGCCACTGAGGTGGTAACATCTGGATGTTTAGTAAGCCCGTGTCGGAAGAAATTCAGAAGTCTCTTAGAGGGAGTGCTTCTTTTTCAAGTTAAAGAAGTGCATAGATGATGGAAACACCACTTCACTTCTTACACCAGCAAAATCAAGCAAGTTTTTGTTGTCTGAATAACAGTTCTTGTAATGATCAGCACCTTCTACATTCAAGTTAAAATTTTCCATCTGTTTGATGAATAACAGAGTGAGGTTGACAAGTCTGTCTTTCAGCTCTGTAGCACGTTGTATCTCCTAGACCTTAATGTGATGATCCCTTCTTTTCCTCCTCCTTCCTTTTAGAACAGTGAAAGCAGAACACAGCGTTCACCGTAGTGCCAGAACTGAGCTTAATGAATTTACAACTGCTAATGGAAAGAACCTTATTTCACAGGTTTCTGTGATCAGAAATAGGAGGTGATGTGAATAATTCTGGTTGTGCCCTTGCCCCAGCTTATATTGCTGCTGGCAGTGAGAACAGCTTGGCAGCCCTCACTCAATGCTTGGAATCTGAGAATGTTTTCACGTATTAGATGAGAATTGCTGTTAACTTGTTCTTGTACCATCAAGGCACAACGACAATTATTTCAGCAGCTTGAAGTTTGATGGTGATTAGTCCAGGTGTCAGACCAACAAAAACTGGGAAGGTGATGATCAGAAGTCTTCCACATACATCTGGCACACTTCTATTTCATGTAACTTTTTGAACTTGCTGCAATGCAGTTCCTCTGGGAACTCTCTAGGTATGAAAAACAACTTCTTTTATCTTGAAATGAAAAAAAAAAAAAGTCTTTGCAAAGAATACTCTCTGTTTTACAAATGGGATGCTAAACCATAGATCACTCACCTAATCTGTCATGGTAGGTTTGGGAAGCCAAGAGGAGCCTGAAACAGCCAGGTCTCTGAGGTCCCAAATTGTATTTAGTTTCCTAACTTTGTGCTGAGCTCAAGATAAAATTGGTTGCCCAGATAACTGTTCTTAATTTTTTTTGGTAAAATCTCCAGATTATTTAACAACCACATTCTAGATAATGGAAGGATAACAGAAACATTCTTTTATATTAACACATAAAACCATCTGCAGATGACCTGCTACTAATTACTTGGATAGCCGTCACTCTATCAGACAACAAATCCTTTGCTGTAATCTCAGTTAAAATAACCCCCTCTCCCAACCAGTGCAAATGGACTGTTCAAAAGAAATAAATATATCTCTGAGGAACAATCTTAATACCTCTCTTGGATATGCTACATTTCTCAATAGATATCTGGAGGTGAAGTCCTTACGTGTTATAGAAAGAAATGAATAGAAAGATGAGAACGAGACAGGATGATAGAAAGAGACAAGTTTCTCTAAGTAACTGGGATGAGAAGGGTCAAGGGAGGAAACATTTTGTTGTCTTGAAGTTGGTTTGAAGCAGTTTTTGAAATGTTTTATGCTTTAATAATATGGCTGGGGGACTGGGGAGTTTTTTGCCTAGAATAAAACTGGAAGAATGATTCACCACATGTCTGCAACTGTTCCTTCATCCCAGTTAAGTTTGACACCACTAACACCTATGAGTCAGCGGAGGCTCCTTGGGATGGGCTTTGCTTGCCCTGTTTTGAGCCTTTTACAGTAGGATCTTTACCCAAGGCTGGAAATTGGCTTCCAGCATTGCCTCTGTCAGTTTTTCCTACCCACTATCAAATACCACCAGCCTCCACTAAGAGCAGGGATCTATTACTACATCCCATGGTCTCTGCAATGCAGCTGCAACACTCTATACTTTACCGCTTATGTCCAGGACCTCAATACTGTTTATCATCTCACTGTAGCCAAGATAACACATGTTCTCATAGGGACTTTGTGACACGATGTTGAAGATGAACATCTGGAGTGGTCAACATAGCCTAAAAAAGGACGGCTGTCAGAAACAGCAACCAAGCCATGGGAAGGATTTGTGTCTCATGCTTGAGGAGTCCTTACTTTCCCTGAATTTTCATGTGCTCTCTGCGTAGGTTTAGAAAACAATTCTGCTTCTAAAAAGATAGGATGCAATTTTTGGGACTAGACAAAATAGAAAACAAGGGAGCTCTTCCATACATGATGCCATGTTTTCCACATCTTACAATACGTCTTCTTCTTGTTCGGTTCCAAGAGTGCTCAGCTTCTGAGCTGCTTCAGCTTAGACTCTTAACCTTTCAGACTTAGCCTACAACTCCCTAGACAACTGTTACAACATTTAAATTTTTGGCTAATGAACAGACTTCTATCTTCTGGAGCCATTTTCCAAAAGAAATGTGATGAGCAAATAGTAATGGGAATATTTGGAAGCACATTTGATGGATGTGCTTGCTGCATTTATTCAGAAGTAGAATATTTTACAGTAGTTCTCATGATTTTTTTTTTTTAGTTCTATACAAAAACCTAGTGATGTATTGGTTGGATTTTGTTTGGTTTTTTTGGGGGGGGCAGGGTGAGATAGTGTTGTTAATGAATGTCTTACTAAACAGTCTTCTCTATACTACAGTAGGATGTACTGCTGGTTGTTCTGCAAAACAAAATCTTTTCTGAGACCCATTTTTATCCGGATTTAAGTATCAGCCACCACCTCCCATAAAAAAATATTTCATATGTACAGCAAACGGGCTCCTTCTTAAAAGGTAAGCATTAGTGAGCAATATTAAGAAATAATTCAATAAATGTAGAAGCAAGATCAGTTTAAGCTATTTCCTAGTAGTCACAGCAAGTCAGCAACAGGTCTGGGACAGAAGACAGGGTTTTTTTTTTATGTGGATGTATCTTCCAGATTTCACTTCTAAGT
Organism: Gallinago jamesoni; assembly: GCA_025769975.1. NCBI lineage: Eukaryota > Metazoa > Chordata > Aves > Charadriiformes > Scolopacidae > Gallinago > Gallinago jamesoni. Next base: position 47,302,736 of record JAOQGH010000012.1, read on the forward strand.
GATCATAACAATGTGAACTTTTGTACAGTGTTAGTCCAGATAAGAAAAACAGGTTTTCAAATAAACCTCTGTGTCTGTAGTTCTTGCTCTGCACGTATAGATGTGACAAATTAACAGTTAAGCTAAGACCAGCTTTGGGAATACAGAGTAAGGTGTTTGGGAGGCATTTGGCAGATACTTCAACGACACTGCAAAGCTCTTCAAAGGGAAGATTATCTGCAAAATTTTTTCACTTTGCAAAAGGCAATGAGTAGTTTTCCATGTCAGTCAGTCTGAGTAAGCAACCTCCACAGTGATATCACCTGGAAAAGCAATGATTAAGGGGTTAGTTAACATCCACGTCAGTCCCATGAAGTGGTAATTGCTGTTGCTGATCACAGGTTTCTGGGCTGGAGGAATGTTTTTATTCCTCACCTGCTAGCCATGGACTGAGTTACTGCGACATACGGCGCCGTTACACCTGATGCTTTTCCCAAAGTGGGAGGCAGCACCGGGGTTCAGGTCTCAGCTTGGTACCAGAGGCTCCATCTTTCCACGGTACATCACGCCCATGTGCCGGGAACCGAAACATTCTTCTCTTGAACGCTGAGTAGAGTTTTGTCCTGTTGGGTTTTGTTCATAAATCCTTTAATGGGGTTGTAATTATTTATCTTGGTCTCTGTCTCTTCCTGTGCCATGCAGTTTACGGCCGTGGTCAGAGCTGGATTCCTTTTCACTGATAGATAATACAGTTTTCTTTGGGAGACGGGGAAAAAATCCACTGGCATTTGGCTGTCTGGCTTTCCTGAGGGTTGGGAATAATTCCGTTGTGTCTGATTTCAGGCTATGCACTAAGTTTTTAGCTGCTGTTTCTTTGATTTATTATTGACTGGACAAACACAGAGTTTCTAGATTGGATTATTTCTTTTTTAAAACAATGTCAGCAGAAACAAGCGTGGTTTTTGAAATGCTTACGTAAAAGCTTTGTATTTGTCTTTGTTGCTTTTAATTGGCTTCAGAATTTGCAGTGTCAAAGCCTGACATTGAGCACATCCTGCCTGAGCTTACCCTGCCCTTGAACTTCCATCATGTCTTCAAAATGAGGGAAAAGTGCATCAGTATCTCTTTCATTCAACAACTAAAACAAAAAACTGTTTTAAAGTGACAGCTATATTGTTACTTAAAAAAATATATATACAGGAACGATTCCCATCCTGTCTGTTCACCGCTTGTAGCTGTAACACTCTTAGCTTAAATTCTCTTTACAGGACCCCAGAATTCTAACTATAAAAGGTTATATCTTTACCAAAGCATGGACTTACAAGGAAACCTGAGGTCAAATTCTGAAAAACAGTGCCTGTTCTGCAGTCTGGGATGTTCAGATATCCTCAAGTCTGGCCACCCATCTCTCTTCTCCTCTAAAGCTTCAAGAGGAGACAATTGGAGCACAATGAGTGGGATAAGGTCTTTTAACCTTTCAGGTAATTTTGCCAGGGCTGTAATTACTGTTATTTAAGATTGCACTATGCGATAATTTATTTGCAGGAAGTTTTGGATGTGTCTATGTTAAAATATTGTTTTTGTTACAACAAAAGACCTCATATAATTGTTAAATTTGCAGGGGGAGGGGGGGGAAGATTCAATAAACTGGTTTGTTTTCACAAAGTATGTAAAAATAAAGTTAAAATATTATCAAAGGGCTATTTGGGAGGAATTTAAAAATACTTCTGCCAAGAAAAATACTTTTGGAAGCTGATGGCAAGGTCAATATTTGAAGTTTTTATTCTTTAACTTTTTTAACAAAGTCTTTTCAGTACAAACAAAGATACCCTATCATTAGCCATCCACTCGGACAGTCCTGTTGGATTTTCTTTCTCATAACTCTGAAAAACGGTCGTAAGTCTTCATGAAGGAAAGCAAAATTTTAATATGACAAAAACGATAGAAGTGAGCTGGAGGAGGTGAAACATTTATTCCATTAGAGGGTCCTGTATTTTAAAAATAAATGACCTTTTAAGTGACGCACAAGAACTTCCCTCCAGACTGGTCTGGTAAAATGTAGTGGCTTTGTCTCTGTCGTGGTTTGGGTTGGAGGCTTTTTGGTAAATAATAGGATTATTTTTTTTAAGTTCTCATTCAATTATTCCTTCAGATGCAGTCTAATATCTGTCTAGGGTTCCTCCTGGGGCAGTGATAGTATTACAGTAAGTGCTCTATCTCCAGTGCAGAAGAAAGAAGCGGATTTTGGGAGAGGCCATTCAGCTACACCTAACTTCTGCTGTCAGCTGACCTGCAAACTGGTTTTCCCTCCAGAGTGGGCCAGCAAAAGGACTCGTATTTTGTGAGTCAGTAGTAAATCTCCTTTCCGTTCTGTTGACAGGTGCAGTCCTTGAAGACATCTCCAGAGGGCTGAGGGCACAGGTGCCATTGTCAGCCCTTTGTGGCCAAAGTACAGACCAGAAGAGGAGAGGAAAAAGCAACCCTTCCCAGGGCCATTAGAAAGTGCACATCCTCAGGCCAGTTTAGCACCTCCTTTTTCTTTCGAGTGGTGCATTAATGAAATAGGAGCGGCACTGGCTGCCTGGACACTTGCCTGTCTGGGGATGGCTGAGCAACCCTGGCCTGGAAGGGCTAGAGTTTGTTGCCCTGTATTGTACAGTATGGCAATTTGTGTCTGGAAACTTCTTAGGTTGTTGGAGGAAGTGAAAGTGAAAAATAAATTTGACAAGAATGCTTGGTCTCCCCTAATTACATACCCAGGTGCTTAACTTAGTTCAGAGGTGGGTGAATGCTCCGCTTCAGCTAGAGCAAAATACTACCATATCAAATTATTGGTTATGAATTCAGAACATGAATTTACACCAGCCACTGGGGTTATGTTTGGAGAAACCGCTTAGGTTTGAAACTAAAATTTGCCTGACTTTTCCAAGTCTCTGCTCTTTATACACCTGGGATTAATACTTTGCCCCCCGCCCCTCTGTTTTTTTTTTTTTGTTTTGTTTTAAAGTTATCCATCAATCGTGAATGTTTGAATAATAAGCTTTTACAGCTTTAACTTAAACAATGCTCCCACTTGATTGAGGAAAATCTATAGAGGCACGGAGAAATAGAGCAGTTCATGGCTGGGTATCAACCTCAGTATTATTTTTTCTGTAACTGCTGTTGTCGTTAAAGAGGCATATTGCTTTCTCCTATCATTAGTCTCCACAAACATTTTTGCCTCACTGCATCAGAAATTCAAGTATTTGCCACAGAAAGTTGAAATTTTCATTCTAGAGGATGTTGCTCAGTCCAAATGGCAGTGAAAACAAGTTAAGTAAATAGAAGTTATTTTCCTCTGTGATCTGAAGGTGGTCGACTCTGATGACCACATTTGTCTTTTATGATATTTTGAAAACGTTGTTGAAATTTAGAGGACCTGGCTTTTTAGCAATGTTTCTAAAAATTGAGCTGCTGCTATTGAAAATAGTTTCCAGGATAGTATTATTAATAAAGATACTTTCATAGGAGACCATAAATTATCCTTCATTTTACAAAATGTCTGTCTGCCTATGTGTCTTACCATGCCACACTGGGGACTTCAGCTATTGAAGATGCCTCTTTAGTCTCTTATGAGTCAAAATATAGGTTCCCTTTAGTAACAGATCAGTATTTCATTTCCAAATTCACTTGAAAATTTAAAAGTTAGTTTCAAAGGGAAAATGGCAAATGGTGTAAAATACTGACAAAAATATAAACCAAGTCTTCAACCTTTCAGATTTCCTGGAATTAATTTGCCTTGTCCTCTGTTCTTCCTACTGCCTTTTAAACACACTTAGCGGAAACAGTGAAGAGGGTGCAGGATTCGATAGTCCAGACTTTGTAAACCTCTGCAAATCACACAGCAAGGGTGGCAGAGACCAACATTTTGGTAATCAAATACCCTTGGAGTCAGGAAAGACGGAGGTGCTTCCCAGGATCTTGAGCCTTGAGAGCTTTTGGTGTATACCAGAACCAGAGGGCTTCTTGGGTTGCCTGAGATGGACATTAACCTGGGGGAGGGAAATTTGTACCACAGACCCAGCAAAGTGGTGATATCATGTCTGGGCTGGGTACAGAGAACAGGGAAAAGGGGAGGATAGTTGTTGTCCTTCACCCCCTGAGGTCTGGCTAGAGAGTGGTTGGAGCCAGGTTCTCTGAGGTGTCCAGGAAAAGGCCAGGAGGCAACAGCTGAGATCTGCAGCAAGGGAAACACTGGTTAGACATAAGGGGAAAAAAGTTACACTGCGGGAGCGGTGTAGCCCTGGGAGAGGGAAAGCATCATCCTTGGAGATGCATACTTTGAAGAAGAAAGAGGGCCACCAGCAGTCATTTCTACCCTCAGATATCCCATGGGTCAATGACCCTCATGTAAGATATCCAGATAGGGGTAGAGGTATAAAGACTGAACAGAACACTCTCAAACCCTTCAGAGGGACAAGGTGAAAGAAGAAAAATGGCTCCAGAAGAAAGCTTTAGATCTTTTTCAGATTTTCAGATTATAGAAAATACTCTGTAAAGTTCTCTCATGGATGCACTTTTTTCAACATACAGTAAGAAATCAGTTGTCTTCTGAGTAGCACAAATCCTTAAGTCGGAAGCAAGCTTGACAATAGTGTTAAGCAGCTGAAAGATGTTACTATCTGGGCCATACAGATTCTGGAAGCTAACTCCTCTTCCAATTGCTAATGGTATTGTGGGTTTCATTTTCATTTAAGAGAAAGCTCTTGCTAGAAAATATTCACTGTATCCATAACGGTGATATTATAATAAGTTTAAATGAGTGCAATTTTCTAAAATCCTCAAAAATGTCCTACCGTATTTTTTCTCTGCAAACTTTTTCCCAGAAGTAGCTCTGCCTTTAATTCCATTCTGTAATGGAATTAAAAAAGTAATTGCAGTGAGACAGGAGGAAACAAAACCCTCGTAAGTCAAGTGGTAGACTTCTTAAAGCTGAAAATACTCTAGAAAGAGGACATCCCTTTCTAAACTTTCATATAAACAAAACTACCACAGTCTTTAAATCTCATTTAACATAAGGCTTTATGAACATCATTTGAAGCTTTCTAGTCCTCTGCTAGATATGCAAACAGAAGTTAGCAGGTTTTTTTAATTTGAAGTCTCACCTAAAAAGGAAGATCATGCTTGGTAAAATGGCAACTTAAATGCAAATTAAAAACCTGGTTTTATGAAGGAATCCACAAGTGATGTTTTATGCTGCTTAGTTTTAAAATTTCACAGTAAAAGTGGTTAAAATGTTTTAAGTGCTAAATTACAAGTTAGCTTCCCAAACTAATTCAAGTGGATGGTACAGCAGATTGCAAACCAAAGTTTGCATCTTTTCCTTGAGAGACTGGTTCAAAGCCAGTTGAAACTAACTGGAATCTTTCCAGTGAATTCACTTTGGACTTTGGAAGATAAACAATATTTAAGTGCTAATGTCTTTTTAATCCCCGTCTGCTCCCATGCAGAATATGCAAAGAAGGAAAACCGATGAGTGGCTACAAGTTTCTGAGTGTTGGCTCTAAGGTGCAGTAGTGACATGTGCTAAACATGCCATTTCAGTGTTGTGGCAAACAGTCATAGAACCATAGAATCATAGAATTGTCCAGGTTGGAAGAGACCTTTTAGATCATCTAGTCCAACCATCAACTCCAATCAAACCCATCACTAAACCATGTCTCTGAGCACAATATCAACCCGCCTTTTCAATCCCTCCAGGGATGGTGCCTCAACCACTGCCCTGCGCAGCCCATTCCAATGTCCAATAACCCTTTCTGCAGAAATATTTTTCCTAATATCCAATCTGAACCTCCCCTGGAGCAATCCATACAATCTGAAGGGAAACATTGACATCTACCTCTTTCAGGCTGCAGATCGTACAGGGACATCAGGCCATCCTCTGTAAGAACAAAGTCCTTCCTTGGATCTGCCTCAAGGCTCAAGGAGCGGGGAGGAGAGACAGAAGTGGGGTCTGTCGCTGTTGGGGGGTATCATCCCCAGCCACAGTCCAGGCACTACAACCCTCGTCCCCTGTTCAGTCCTTTGTATTTACACAGCATTTTCCACCTTCATGGAACAGGGTTGTGTGTGGTTTACGTGGCAGGGGCTGAACTTGGCAAAGCGAAGAATTTGCATTGTTTTCTAATGTCCTGGGTCAAGAGACACAGGACTAACTTTTCTTCTAAGCTGGGGAAAATTGCACTTTTACAAGATTCCAGGGTCTGAATTTGTGAAACTCTTTACTTTATAGCCAGCCAGGCTCTGTGGGATTCAAGGTCTTAGTGTTTTCGGGCCTTGGCAGGCGCAGGGCCAAGGAGGAGCAAGGCCTGGGCATTTGACCCAGCCTGGCCAACAGGATTATTTCACACCATGAATGTCACATTCAATATCAATTAGAAAAGTTTGCTGCATAGCTTTCTCTACCTTGATGGCGGCGGGTCCAGAGAACTCCTTGCCCCGGTGCCGGAGCCCTGAGGCCTTCCCTTCCTCCTGAAGCCGTTGCGCTGGCAGTGTCCGCCATTTGCTGTCCCTGCTGGGAGCGCACAGCGTCCTGCTGAGAGAATGGGCTCAGTGTAATTCTTGGATATCTTCTATCAGTATCAGGATTAATACTGGTTATTTAGTATTATTGTTAATTATTTAGTCTTAGTCTATTAAATCTATTTATATTTCAACCCTTGTGCTTCTTTGTGTTCCCCGGTTTCCCTTTCCAGGTGGGGAGGGGTCATGGGGTGATAGAATAATTGTCTAAATGACAATAAACTGTTACAGGTTTTCTCAAACCATAACACCTGCTCAAACTGCTGCGCCCTCTAATCATTACAGCCCCGTGGTGTTTAAGAGCACATCCCATCTTAAAATGCTTTTGCAGAGCTAGAGGCTACCAAATCTCAAGCATTTCAGAAAAAAAAAAAAAAAAAAAAAAAAGAAAAAAAAAGAAAAAAAAAGAAAGAATGTTTTGAAATGCTGGACATCTGCATCCTATAGAGGCAAAAATTCAAGTTTAAAACTTCACACCTGTCTGCTCGAGCTCCAAGTCATGATGTACAGACCTGTAGCAATGACAGCATTTCCCAGCACAGTTCTGGGGATTCAGACGGAGTTCAGTGGCCGTCTTGGCGATAGGTGCTCTGACGTAGTCAAATAATTAATGAAAACGTCTGCTGTGAAACGATTAGCTGCCCAGGCGTGCTTCTTTCATTACAGACACTTGCAGAGCCAAAGCCTAAGCCCTCCCGGCTGCCCCCCTCCCAGCTAATTGCCACTTGCCTCACCTGGCAAACTCCTCCCCTCTTTCTTATTGCCAAACTGCTGATTTGGCTCCTTTTCCCCACCTGGTTCTTAAGTTTAAACCAACGGCTGAGCGCAATCCTTTTGAGGTCCCTGGTGTGTGTGCGCTCACTGGGAGTGAGATTTTGGTGTGGTGCCATCTGATTTCTGCGCGGAATCTCTAAATATTAAACATGAGCCCTGGCTCAGTCTGAGGTCTTTTGTTTTGTTCCTGTAGTTAACATTTTATTGTAGGAAGCCTGAGCCCAGGACGTCAGCTGCAATGCAATGAATGTTTATGGCAAGTTTCCCTTCCCCAGGCCCCAATCTTCCCCACTCCCTAAAAAGCCCAGACCTTTACAGACTAATGCTGGTGGGCAAACTTGGACAAAAACCTCTCTGTGAGTGTAAAGCTCACATATACAATGAAAAATATGTAGCTTACTGGTGAAACTATAATTATGTTGTGTCAAACAACTCTTTGTCTTAGCTGCTGGAGAGGTGGAGGTGCTAGAACTAGCTATAGCCTAGTTTTGCCTAATATAAGGGGCTAACCTGCGGGACAGACATGAAGTTGATGTGACGAAGTGGGGCTGTAGCTTTACTGGGACTGGAAAGCTGGTCATAACCAAGATGCTTTCTGGGCAAACACCTCTTATGAATTTCCTGTCCCTGGATAAAACACCAAAACCGAGATAAAAAAGCTCCTCCCTGCTTCAGGAAGCCTGCTTGTTTGCCCAAAGAGGTTAGGCTGGGTGTCAGGACCTCCTCCTGGCTTCTCACCCTACGTGAGGGAGTGATGTGGCAAATGGTCTTCTGCTGCAGGGCAGGATCCACATCTCACAGTGCAGAGATGGGTCCTTGACAGCACTTCCTTGGTTCAAAATCAGCTGCCTGTCAGTCATATAGTCTACGAAGCTGTCTTTCCAGGAAGATAAAAGCATTCTATGCACCAAAAGAAAATCCACGGTCATTGACACTTGGTCAGACAGACAGAGGAATGCTCGCTGGGCAAAATACAAAAGGCAGCAATAAAACATCCTGCTGCTGCAAAGCGTTCCCATCCAGCCCCGTGGAAACCAGCCTAGAGCCGGAGAAGCCTGTCTGCGAAGGAGGTGGAAAACTTCACAAAGGGAAAAAAACCTGAGCACCGCAATAGGTGATAGCTCTGCCCACAGCCTCATCTTGTCCTGCTGGTGGGGACTATGGGGTATCTTGT
>JAOQGH010000012.1:47338930-47350877 GCA_025769975.1 Gallinago jamesoni
CTTCCCTTCCCTTCCCTTCCCTTCCCTTCCCTTCCCTTCCCTTCCCTTCCCTTCCCTTCCCTTCCCTCCCCTCCCCTTCCCTCCCCTCCCCTTCCCTTCCCTCCCTTGGGACAATGCTGCCCCAGAGCCATCACCCCCAGGAAGGCAGGAGGAGCAGGTGGGAAGCAGAATTCCCCTTCCCACTTTGCAGGGTGGGAAAGGAAGGATCCCCCAAGCAGGTTCCCATGGATGGGGTGGTGAGGAGAGGAATTCTTTTATCCTCTGACCTGCTCAGACGCAGCAAGCAGCACCCCCACCACCCCCCCCCGAAAGGCAGGTATATCCCTGTAGCCAAACGTGCAGGTCACCGGTCTGCTCACTGATGCCTGGGAAATGTGCGCTGCTGGGCTCTTTGTCCTCACTTCAAACAAAACACCGTGCCCCCGCTCCCGGACACGACATTTCACTCCCTGCACAGGCTCAGGCTCTGTGAGGAAACAGCCACGACAAAACCACACGCGTCTTCTCCACCGAGAGCACGCTAAAGCCCTAGGCGCTCAAAGAAAGGGTGAGGGATCTACCAGGGATCTTCACTCCACCATCTCACCGTGCCTGTCCTCCGCATCTGTCGCTCTTCTCTGGGGCTACCCGCTGGATCAGAAGCTTTTCTCCCTCTCCCTTTTACCGAGCAGTAAATGCTCAGGAGTCTTTTGAGAGCCTTCCAAGCTCACCTCATCTGCTGCTGTGCCCAAGCGCAGAAGTGGACACTCCATCTGCACGTGCCCAAGCCCACGCAGCCTGCTGACAAGGTAGCTGGGGGAGACCTGGGGGTCATTACAGTCAGGGAGCTCCATCTTTTTGTGGGGGTGCTCTTTGGAAACATTCATTTCTCACAGCTAGGGAGCAGGCAACCAGCTGATGAGAGGATGAGAGAGTTGGGGTTGTTCAGCCTGGAGAAGAAAAGGCTCCAGGGAGACCTTAGAGCAGCCTTTCAATATCTGAAGGGGCTACAGGAGAGATGGGGTGGGACTCTTGATCAGGGAATGTAGTGACAGGACAAGGGGTAATGGTTTTAAACTGAAAGAGGGAAGATTTAGATGAGATACCAGAAAGACATTCTTTGCTGTAAGGGTGGTGAGACACTGGAAGAGGTTGCCCAGAGAAGCTGTGGCTGCCCCATCCCTGGAGGGGTTCAAGGCCAGGCTGGATGGGGCTTGGAGCAACCTGGTTTGGTGGGAGGTGTCCCTGCCCAGGGCAGGGGGATTGGAGCTCAATGATCTTTAAGGTCCCTTCCAACCAAACCATTCTGTGATTCTGTGATATGACTTTCTGTCACGTGGGAATGTCCTGTGGCTTGTCTCTGGTGCCAGTTTGGAGCAGAGGATGCAGGAGATGCAGGATGAGATGCAGAAGCTGTGCTGAACCCTCTCCTCAGTCGGGATTTCAGGGCACTGGCAACGGTCCCAAGCCAATGCTGCTCTCACCTCTGGTCCCCTACCCGTAGTTGAGTTGTAATTTGGGGCTGAACTCCCACTGAAATAAATGCAAGTGAGGGTTGTGAATGCCAGTTTGGAAGCCAACTCCACTGACCTTAGGACGTAAAAGGTGGTGGGAAAAGAGATGCCAGGAGTGAAGTGTGAGCACTGGAACGAAACGACCTCCAAGGTGGAAAACACACTGATTTTGTTAGACTGCTCCAAAATAAGAATGTTCTATTGTTTGGAGACTTCTCGACTGAAATTCACTTTGACTGTGGATTATTGTATTTCTTCCTACATTCTTCATCAAAGTTGGCATGCCCTGGTAAATGGCAGCACTTCCACGGTGTGCAGCATGGTCTGAGGCAGCAAAATCTGGGCCTGATACTAGAGTTAAGCAAACTGTTAAAATAGGAACTGAACCAAGTGCCCAGATCTCCTCCCCAAACTCAAACTAAACCTGTTCTGAGGTTCAGGAATGTTTGGTTAACTTCAAATAAAACAATGTTGTGCTTCTACACATCCTGCTTTCAGCGAAGCCTCCAAGCAGAAATACAAAAATACGGCAGGCAGGTCCGTGTTTGCATTATTTCTGGCCCCAAGGAAGCCAAAAGGCACTGGAAATCTCACAAAACCAACTTTGTCTCTCAGGCTACCCAGCTCTGAGGTGCTGCCACTGTTACCTGGTAGAATACAATCTAACTCATGCAGATACTAATTTATCATTAATTTTTCAAACAAATTCCCCAGACCATCAGACATGGTCATGGTACATCAGTCCCATGGGAGCACACCATATGTGCTTTAAAGTCCTTTTATGTTATTCTTATCAAGTCATTGCCACTGTCACATGACGAACAAAATGTCTCTTGAGGTGCATGACCACAAACCGCGGCCAACGATAACAACGATAACAAACCAGGCACACTCAGTTTGTGCTTCGTACTTGGGTGGCAACTGATTTAAAACAATTTTTGGGGGCTGACATCTCTTTGACAACTCCCCTTATTGAATTTGCAGAGCGTAAGTATGAAGACAGCAACAGCCTTGTTTTTAGAGGCAGGCGTTTGGCCGTGTAAAATCACTTTTTTAAAGCACTTCTGTTGCACATCCACATGTAAAGGACCTTTTAACGTTATTGCTAGGAATCATATCACTGTCAGCAAAACGTCATGCAAACACCCTGGTTACTCATCTATCTGCTGGACCACAACAAAGTCACCCCAAACGATGCAGTACCACAGCTTCATGTTTGCTAGCCAGATTTATTATATTTTCCAGATTCTAACAAGACACATATTAAGAAACGCCTGTTAATCATGGCCCTAATGAGAACAATATGCAGTTAATATGCAGTTAACATTTAGGTTGTCACAAAAAATACAGAAGGTGAGTGCAGACGAAATGCACCCTCAATTCAAGGAAACCCAGTCCTCCTCCCCACTAGCGTGAAACGGTGATGTCCGAGAGAGAATTTTTAATGAAATACCTAAATTTTAGCAGGTGTATGCTTTCACTGGGCACAAGATAAAAAAGTAAAGTGCCATTCTGACCACAGCTGTGAAAGCAAAATATGCAGGACTTTCTATCGTGGTCGAATTGGATCATTCCTCTTCACTAAAAGTTGCCCTGACGAATAAATGTGTTTGTGGGGACAGAGCTCAGCAGCTGCTGAGGAAGCGAAAGAACTTGGTAACTCTGCCCCAAAAGCCACACCAGACCTCCCCGTGTTGCACTGTCTTTAGCCAGAGAACTTCTAGAGCACACCGCTACCCAACACGGCTACGAGGACGAGAATCTGGTTTTAAACACAGTTGCAAATAATAAATAAAATTCATGCCTCTGAACAGCAAATACAGCAGGGCATCAGTGGAAGGGGGGTGCAAAAGAAAGCAGGATGATTGTCCTTTCTGCTTAGATTGCAGTGCCTCATGGTCACACCAGGCAGAGGACATCTAAAACCTCTCGTGGTCCTCCTCCCACCGTCCCACACCGCTCTGGCCACGTCCCCAGGCACGACGCAAACACCGATTTAGCCTTTACCGATTCCGTATTAAGAACAACTTTTTTTTTCACTTCTACCTGGAATTATAAAGGTGTTTTGATACAATTTGAGCAAGGGAGGACTTCCGAAAAGAGCTCCCAAAAATTAAAGCCATTCAAGTGTAGAGTACCTCTTAATCTCTTTGCATAGGTTAAAGCTACTATTGCCTTGAAAAGCGGGTGCTAAAGTAAAATACGATTGAAAAACCTCTCCTCGCACCCTATTGGAACACTTCAAACTTTAGTAAATGCAATCAAATTTTGGCTTGCTTTTCGGAGGACGTCCCTCTCCCTCCTTCTCTTCCTTCCACATCATTCTCTCAAGACACGCAAAAGGATTTTTTGCATGTCAGATGATAGCACGACATGAATGCAGCTACTCCAGTTTCTTTCCAGAAGGAAAAAAAACCCCTCAAACATTCGCTTCCTGAAGGGCTGAAAGGAAAAAAAGAAAAAAAAAACAACCAAAAAAACCACAACCAAAACCACAACCAAGAGAATGAGTGTCCATACTTTGGATGTACGTTGTTTAAAATGGGGTATTTTTTGGCTAGGGATGAGGTTTTATCCAGGACATATCTCCCCTTCCCTCCAGTCCCCAGCAGTAACAACAGCAAAATCTAGCTTTTTCCTTCTCGGTGTTGCCGTTATTGCAGTCTGCTTATGCTTTGTCTTCTTGAAAAAATAAATAAATATTGAAACCTCTGCAAAAGGAAAATCAGCCACAGCTTAAATAAATAGTATCTATGAATATTATCTGGGGTAACTATATAATGCTGCAAGTGCATCACTGCACGGATTAATGGGATGAAAGAGATCTTTTCCATGTTTTACTCAGTTAAATGTTTTATGTTCCCTTTCGAGTGAAAACTTACAATTCCCGAAAGAGCAGCAATAAGCTTGAAAAATGAGGTTGGACGTCAGCAGCTGACTATTAATAACCCTAATATTTGCTTGCCCCGGGGGCAGCCAGTGTCCATACTCAGCATTCATCTTTCATCTTCTTCAGCTGGGCTGTCTGGCAGGTGCTGGGTGGGGTGAACACCGAAGGGTCTGAGATGCCCAGCTGGAGATCAAAAAAGCGAGTGGAGGTTGTCACGCTGGAGTTCTTGGTGTAGGTTTCCTGTACCGGGTAACAGTCTTTGACTGTGTAAACGCCGACCCAGGATTCCACTGCAACCAAGCAGAAATGGGGTTATTTTAGATGACCAGAATGAATGAATGAATATCTCATGGTGCTGTCAGCCATCCAGCCATTCCTCGAGCAACGCCTACAGGCTGGAAATGCCCGTAGTTCTGTCCATACGCACGGCAACACCACAAAGGGCCATAACTGGTATAATTTGGACACTGCAGTGATCTTAAACCTGAATGTGTTGGTGTCAAGCACATTTAAAATCATAATACCATCATGGCATCATGGAATTATCCAGGTTGAAAGTGATCTTTCAGATCATCTAGTCCAACCATCAACCACACTCTGATAAAATCCATCACTAAACCATGGCTCTAAGCACTAGGTCAACCCGTCCCTTAAATCCCTCCAGGGATGGGGCCTCAACCCCTGCCCTGTGCAGCCCAGTCCAATGGGCAAGAACCCTTTCTGTGGAAAAATTTTTCCTAATCTCCAATCTGAACCTCCCCTGGTGCAACTTGAGGCCATTTCCTCTTGTCCCATCAACCTGGGACTTGGGAGAAGAGACCGACCCCCCCCCGGCTACAGCCTCCTTTCAGGGAGTTGGAGAGAGACATGAGTACATCACCTTTCAAGTGTACCTCTGCTAAAGGACCATCATTTCTGCTTAGTCCCAGCTTTAGTTGCGTTCTGCACAAGCCTGATTTCTCTCATCTCTCCTGTCACTCACTCGCTTCACCAGCAAAGCAATGAAACGCCCTGTTCTCCCCGTCAGCAGCTTGGGTAGCATGAGGAACATTTCCCCTCACACTCTGTTCCTGACAGCTTCAAAGATGTGATTACTGAAAACCTGCGGTCCATTTCACAGTGTTGCTCCTCAACACGGCCTTTGACACTGGGACATCTCATTCCTTCCTGTGCACAGGAAGTTCTGCACTCACCGACCCAAAGAAGCATTTGTCTTCTGTGGTGGGGATTCCTCTGCACCAGAACTGCCAGCCATACCACCTTGCTTCCACAGCTTTCGGACCTCTACAAATCTTAACTGCCATTCTTAAAACTGATGACACGTCTTTAATCCAAATAAATATGACCTTACTTCACCTTTTCCCATCTTACTGTCTCAAGCACAGAGGGTTTGTGTTGGAAAGAGGACCATTCCCAAATACAACGCCAGTGCCTCTGTCTCTTCTTTTAATTCTTTCCTTCTGTTTACCACAGAAGGCAATGGAAAATCTGTATCATCATTATTATATGTTCATTTTCTTAATTCCTATTTCTCTCAAATATTTCTACCGGTTCATTAATTATTTCAAGGCTGCACTCAATGCTGATCTCCTCCACGTATGTGATGTAGCAAATCTGTCTCTTTTTTTTTAACTTCAGTTTAATTCCACAATGTGCTTATCTCAGGTGTTCTCTTGCTCTCTTCCCCCTGCTACCCTCTGCCATCACCTCTGCTTTCACCACTCGTCTATTTCTGCAGTCAATACCATCAAGGTGGTTTCCTTTGAACACCCTTCACTTTGAAAATCTCTTTTATTTATCCCATGCATCTCTTCTGTGATCTTTCCTTATCCCTTCCATCATGCACCACTCCATCCAGTTGGTTCATGCATTTCAGATCTCTCTCTCTCGATAATGGAAACTCATGAGGTTAAAATACAAAATTACTTGCTGTGATCATAAAACAGTTCCTCCAAGTCATGCAGTCTGATTACAGACTTCTTCTAGTCCCAAGGAGCCTTATTTTCTCCCACTTGGCAGCTATCAAACATTCTTTCTGTCCTTCCAGTATTGTGTGATACGTTGTGGTACAATCACATTATTGGAAACAGATAACCTGTGACATGAAATGCCCATACAGTATCTAAAAAAAAGGGTGTCAAGCTGGGCAATATTTGAACATTCCTCTCCAAGGCATCCCAGTACATCGAAACCATTCTGGTGTCAATGAGCTTGGGTTTGAGTATCCAGAAATGAAGGATTCTTTTCCTCAACAAGACTTTCCTCAGAATTTTGAACAGAAAAACAAGGGAAAATATAATGCTACCAAGGTAGCCTGCATCTCCACTGAAACCTTCATAATTTTAACAGAATTATAATTTCTAGAATACAAGGCAAAACTAGTTGAAAGGTGGATGGGTAGACAACTTTAAGACATTATTTGTCTGAATGGTCATACAGAAGAACATTACAGATACAAAATACTACAGGACAAAAATCACACATCATTAACTGAAGGTATCTGGATATTAAGTTCCATAAAAGTTCCAAAAACGCCGGATCTGAAAACAAAATTCTTGGAGTGAGTGATAATTTGCCTCTTGTAGAATACCAGAGGAAATATCGACCTAGTTACAGAGGTCTAACGAGCTTACCCTTCATTTTCTACTTTATTCTTTCTACTTTTTTTCAAGAAAGAAGTATTTCCCCCTGGCAAAATGCTCAGGTTCATAACCAGCCTATATATTAGGTGTCTATAACCATAAGTATTGCATTAGCTGAGCAGAGCCATAAATTTCACAGGGCTTTTAAAATTATTTTTATAGTTGTCTGGGTCATCAGTAAACCATAGATGAAATTGAAGCCACCGTGCTAACAAATGGCTCCGCATCCAAAACCTAACATACTCTACCTTGGAAAAATTCAGCCTACTTTCTTTTATGATGCAGGTGTTCCAGCTGCCAAGCGCAGAGCTAAGCCTCAGGAGCAGAGGTTTCTTACAAATGTAGGAGATAACGAAACTTAGGCAGGTGTTCACCACGTCCCTGGCTGCAGAACCAGGTGGTGGATGGATTCTACAACAACCTTCGATGGTGGTGCCTAGACACACACCGACACCTGCGTTGCTTCTTTGTATGCCTGTCAGCAGAAATATGGAACACACTGGTTTGAATATGCCCCTAATGATACGGCCAAGTCTTCTCTAGATAAATTTGGGATACAGGCTGCTGGATTCAGATGCAAAATGATGAAAAAATCTGTATGATACAGACCAAAATGCAACCGAGTCCCCTGGACATATTTGACCCTGCTGAGATATGAAACATTTTCTTAATAAAATGCATTGATAATAAAATGATATGCTGTGCATGGGGTATGTTTATTATCTCTTCCAGCAAACTTTATAGAAATATGGAAGGCTGGGGTAAAATATGAACAATTTTATTTTTCCCCGGGGTAGCAGAGACAACAATTATTATGAAGATGAAACAAAAGCATGCACGTACGTTTCCTGGCTGGTTTTCTGTCAGACCATTCCTGTACCATAATTTCATCTCCAGGTCCCCCGATGTAGTACTGGTCTTCGTAAGTAGAGTTGGCAGGAATATCGTACGGATCCCACGGCTCTGTCAGAGCAATCTTCGAGCAAAGCTTTGTAACTTGTTCGATCTGAAACATCACCGCTTCTTTATAGAGCAATATATACTCAAAGAATCTGAAACATTAAAAAAAAAAAAAAAGACCCAGTTAATATATATAGTCTTCTTCTATACTAAGCTAGGAGCACTGATGATAAGTAAGCTTGCCTTTGACTTCTCAGCGTAAGACCATTTTCACTTGCATTAAACTTTGCCAAAGGCTAACCAGTTGGGTCAAAATTTCCCATGCTGAAAGTTTGTCTCAGCTGACTCTTTCCAAAATAAATAAATCAGCCTGAACTGGTTCTGCCATTTCTGAGAACAACAGAACAACTTTTCTGAGAACAACTGAGAGAGAAAACATGTTATTAGTCCTAGTTTTGTTTTGATTTTTAATAACTGTTTCATTAAAAAGCTCTAGTGCCTCCACGTTTTGGAGAAAGGACTTGAAATCTGGCAGGGGAAAAGTTTTTATTAAAAGTTGAGATTTTTATTAAAAGTTGAGTCCACATTTGGCTAAGTTATAAGCCTTTGAAAAAACCTGCTTGCACGAGCTGCCTAGATTCAATTCCCCATGAAAGTGGTAGAGCTTTAAGCAGCTCTGTCCTGCTTAGACATTGTATCTGCCATCCTCCTCCGTGGCAGATGCTCCTCCATGGCAACCCACGTAGCTTAGTGGGACACACCGATAAGGGGCAAGTACATGGTTCCAACTGCAGAACTAACAGCAAAGTTTCTTCCTGGAAGCCACCAGACTCGAGGAAGCAGCAGAGGAGCAGAAGAGTAAGTCAGTGAGAAGGAGAGGTGTGGAGGTCAATGAGCCTGAGAGGCCAGAAGCTGAGGTCAGCAAAATGGATAGTTACTAAGGATTTATAAACAAGCTTCTACAGAGTATGAAGTGTCCAAGCTCTGCTCTGAGGAGAGATGGTGAACCTCTTCATCTAGATGGATGGTTTCACCTAGTTACTAGTAATAGTAGTTGGGTCTACCACAAACACTGTGACTTTGCTCTCATACCCATAAACAGGAGGTGGTACGGTCCCTACCTTATAACTGGGGACAGAAACAGGGAGAAACTAAAATCAAAATTATCAGAGGTATCAGCTGATTTCGAATGCACAACCAGAAACACTGGAGGCCTAACTTCTCTAGCATTATCAATTATCAGATGATGAGTTGATCTCAGCACAACTCAAAGCATCCTCGTGTGTGCTCTGCACCTTTTCCAAAGGAGAGACAGGAGTCACCCTCTAACCCCCCCAAAAACTGTCCACTCATTATTAGAGGTTTCCTGTGGATGTCTTAAGTATTTGGCTACAGTCTACTGCTACGCGGTGACTAGAGAAAAGGAAGGGATGGTATCAGTTCCCTTGAACAGCTTCATCTTGCCTGTCTGGGATAGTGTCTCCTTCCAGCTGTAACTCCTTGCTTCATCCATGATGCTGTCTCCATTACCTGCCCGAAAAAAATGGCTGGGGTGTCCTTTGGACAGTGGTGTCTTCCACTTCACAAACCTGATGCTAACCCCTAACAGTACCTAACTATCCATCCTGTGCCAGCAGCGAGGCGATAAGCTGGTGGAAAACAGAGCATAATCCATGGAACGGAAGAGAAGGTACACAACAAGCAAGAGGGGACCTTCCCTGTGGTATTTCCCTACTCCTGCATGTTTGCTCTGCAGCCATCACATTCTTTTGGGAAGGATGCAAAGTTTACATAAAGCAGGGCTGACGACAAAACAATTTAGAGTTTTAATTGTGGCACTGTACAAGCTGCATCACTTCCCCCCCCACCGACACGGAGGCATTTAAAGGCTGCGCTACGAGAAGGCTCTGTGTGTTCTTCAAAGCATCTGAGCAGCATTCCCACCACTTCTTCAGAGGGTTGTGGATCCATGGATCCAGCACGTGTGGGAACACAGGCAGGCTAAACGACATTAGCCAGACTCATTGATGAGGAAGAACGTAAGGGAGGAGAGGGAGGCGGGCAGGAGGCACGTTGGGGCATATCCCTCACTCACGACCTTGCACGGCATGGGGAGGTACCCTGTCCCACCTTCCATGAGGGAGTCAGTCACCCGAAATACCTAAATTCATTTTCTTAATCAGTGTCCCCACAGTCGTGATACGCTATGGGAGAATTCCATGTGCACAACCTGGCTCCTTACGTACACCCAAGCCTGTAACCACTTAAGGACATACGTAACTTTTATATCACATTCAGTCCAGAGAACACACACCCAAGAACACGAAAATAGACTTATTTATGTGTTTGCAACCAGATTCCGACGACACAACTACTGTTCAGGTGGCTGCCCAGCAGCTCCCATAGAAGCGGGATGGGGGAATGCCTTAGAGGTGAGCCCATAAATGTGTTTGAGATATCCCAGTGATAATAAAGTCCCTGGCTACACCCTCCTTTCAGGGAGTTGGAGAGAGCCAGAAGGTCTCCCCTCAGCCTCCTTTTCTCCACAATGAACACCCCCAGCTCCCTCAGCCTCTCCTCATGAGACTTGTTCTCCAGACCCCTCACCGGCTCTGTTGCCCTTCTCTGGACCCACTCCAGCACCTCAAGGTCTTTTTTTGGGGGAAGAGGCCCAAAACTAGACACAGCCCTTGAGATGGGGCCTCACCAGTGCCCAGGACAGGGGGTCCCTCACCTCCCGAGTCCTCCTCCCCACACTGTTCCTGATACAGGCCAGGATGCTGTTGGCCTTCTTGGCCACCTGGCTACACTGCTGACTTCAACCTGAACACTCGCAGGAGGAGGGCCGCAACCCCAAAAAAGCCTACTTTCTTGACTTTGCTGTCTTCCCCGCAGACAGCAAGATGTGCATCATGAACCAACAATGGAAAGGAGAATTCTAAAAATCCAAACCAATCAAACTCGTCACCCCACTCAGCAGACCAAGACAGGCTCCACCGCCTATTCTTTTGGTTCTGGGAGAGGCAAAGCAAACCTATTGTGGAACAGACCCCAGCGATCTGAGCTTAACTGCACATGAAAGGGTTAAGTATGCAGTTTTATGGGTTAAGCTGCTGTTTTATAAAGGGAACTATTTACCAGCCAAAATTAATAACAAAATGTGCATGAATATAGAAATGGCAATCTAGCATATTTTAAAGCAAAATATTTAAAAATCATTTCCTTTTTTTTTTTTTAACCGGCCAAGTCCTAAGTGTACTGCCTCTATTTGTTTTAGGTGCCCGAGATTTCATTGGCTGCTTAAGGGAGAATCACAGAGTCCTGAAAATAGGTCTTGGCAAAGAAACAGAAGGGCAAATGATTTTTAATTAGTTTGGGGTTTTTTTTGCAGAAGAAGTAACAGCCCGTGCCCATCTCTAATATTATTTTAATAATAATTTCATTCCTTAAACTGTAACTTCAAGAAAGCCCCAACCTGTTCACCGGGCACCTTCAAGCAGATTTGGAGAAGTTACTTGGACAAGTTACCCTATTTGCCCGACTGAGATTATTTCCCTTCCTTTCCTGCCCCCTTCCATCCTACCCTGCGCTACGCCTCATACCCTTTGTACACCGCGTCCTTAACGGGACTCTCTCATCGTCCTTAATACCCCCTCTGTCTGTGCCTGAAAATGGATAAATTCCAGCACATAAAGACACACGCATGGTTCTTGCTCTTAGGCTTTAAAAGAATTTCTTAACACTGGACCATATCCTGTGCAAATAATTCAACTGACTTTGCTGGAAGCAATCACGTCCAACAGGTGGGACACATGCTGTGCTCGGTGCTCTCTTCTCCCGACCTACGGAAAGTATTTTTCCAAGAGACCATCTGAAAGCAACGCAAGGGCAGAACATGGAATCATGGAATCACGCAATTGTCAGAGCTGGAAGGGACCTCTAGAAACCATCCAGTCCAACTCCCCTGCCAAAGCAGGGCTGCCCAGAGCACATCACTCAGGACAGCATCCAGGTGGGGCTTG
>JAOQGH010000012.1:47390803-47406561 GCA_025769975.1 Gallinago jamesoni
CGAGGGCGAATGCCTCCTCCCGTGTCCCCACCTGGGTCCAGTCACCACTTCTGCTCCCCGTGGGGTGGCAAAGAGTCCGGCTCACCTCTCCTCCTGCCCACCCGTGGCCAGGTGTAGCCATGGCCATCCTCGTGCACCCTGGCACCAGAGTCATGAAACCTCAGCTTCGCAGAGTAGGCAAATAGTCTCCTGATGGAAGAAAGTAATTACCAAACCTATTTACAGCTGAAAAAAGTAACAGGCCAAAACTTGAAGTGTCAAAAGTGTTGGTTTGGTTTTTTTTTTTTCCTCTGTGTTACAGCTGCCTTCCTACTAAGGGCTTGGCACTTTTTTTTTTTTTCATATAAAATAAAAATTGCCTGGAACGCAGATGTTTCTAGCCTGTTTCTTACTACCTCCCACAGGCATGTCCCCGGTTTAGTGAGAAGTGCCATTGAATATTTTCACTGGATGTTCTAACCTCAGTTCCAAAAGCATGAAACCTGAAAAAATATTTACTCTGATTGCGAATAATTGGCACGGGTTTAGAAGCTCACTGGAAATGCAAATCAGAACTCTTTTATGAACCACACTTAAAACCCTCATAACCCCAAATTCAACAGGCTCTGAACGACCCGGTCACTTTAATTCAGCTCGGCGTTGCAGCTTTGTTGCTTTTGTCCAGTCATTGCATAGAACTGAGAAATCCTTCCTGTGCAAATAAAAAGATTTTTCCAGTCCAAAATACTCCAACAGCTCTTAAATTATTTTATCCGGCATTGTAACCTAGATTCCAAATGAATGAAACCTGAAAAAATATTTACTCCAATTATATACGACCGACACACGCTCCTTGGTTGTGCCGAGCAGTGGAACGTCAACGCACATCTGAAAACGTTTCCTCAACCAGATTTTTCTGGTAAGCCACATCAGCTCCAATTAATTTTGTAAATAAATATAAATCCATCAATACAGGTCAACAAAGATTCAGGACTATGTTTCCATTTATGGTAAAAAAAAAAAATCCAACCCGACTTGCACGGACCTACAAATAAGTATTAAATTTCTATAGAGGTATGTTATTTCTAATTAGACATTGTCAAGTCTCTACATTTGATTTCAGCTGCTGATAGTAATTTCTTGTAACATCTCTGAAGTTGAACACCATCTTTATTGGGAGGTGAAAGAGGATTTCAAACTTAGAGAGGCAGTATATTCACGGAATTCCAGGTCATCTAGTAATATCAGACTGGCTCCCGTTGTTTCTGCCAAAAGGCTTGTGGAAGAACCAGCGTGGCAATGAGCAGAAAGGAATCATCCAGAAGGGAGGACATGCTCCTTTTCTCTAGATGAGAATACCAAGCTCAAAACCCAAAATATGTGAGGATCTATGTTACAGGTAGAAGGATAAGGGATGCATCAGAACAACCAAGAGATGCCCCAAAGAGACCAACACCCTAAGTATTCTGATTCCTTCGGTGTGCGGTATGATAAAAACTTCAGTTTGTAGGTACTCCGAGCACATGGGTACTTCTCCCCTGAGTGAGGTAATCCAAAAGCTAATCATTTGCTCACAAAAAAAAATGTGGGTAAAGCGAGCAGATATCTGCAAGGTCCGACTTTCCAGTGCAGCCCATTCAGTAGCCAGAGCAAAGGAAAAACAGTACACAACCACAAGCTGATTGACTCCATCTTCTTGGCGGGGAAAAAGGCTTTTTCATCACTTCTCTTATTTTATTATGCAGTAATTCAGCACAAATACTCACTACGATCAGACATACTAATTCTTCTTAAATGGTATTTTGAGAGTTAGAACCAACTTGTTTATCATTCTAAACTGAAACAGATCTTTAATATAGTCTTAGTGTCAGATTATCATTTCATTAAAGTTCCTAAACAAGGAAATATGTGGTCTGTTGTAAAAATAAACATGCCCTGTGGTTCCATTTTTCTGCTGCTGGGACAAAAATCAGAAGAATAATTATGTTATCTTTTGTTAGTGTTGGAAAAATTTTCATCACATCTCTGCACCACCTAATTCTATGCTGAACCACAAGATATTTTCTAAATAAACAGTCTTGAAGGTCACATTCTCTTTCGGTCTGGCATTTAGATAAGACATAAAAGGACAGAGTCAGACTTTCTTTAAGATTTGAAGGAGGAATTGTGTGAATTTAATTGCAGGAAGATTTTCATCTGTGAGACTCAATGGACTTTATGCTGGAACACACTCTTCCTGACTCTATAAATGCAAACGCTTGCTGATACCATCACAAGTGCTCAAAGTCTTAAAAAATTGCATCCATGTCTTTATCACGGTAATACAAATTTGAATAAGAATGGGTGGAGGTCTAAATTAAATGTACAATACCTAAATGCTGGGCTAAACTTTTAAAGAGACAAAGAGATGTCTTAAAATGTTGAGAAGATTTCAATTGCCATGCTTTCAAATTCATGAAATTTGGATGTTTCTAGAGAGGAGTGTATCTCAAAGATATAAAGCCTTCGCGAACCTGAATCACTTCATCAGCTGACTGAAAGTTAGTTACTTTTATTGTTTTGAAATGGATCTCTTAAATTCCTCCTTTCCAAAGCTGCTAAAAGACATTAAGATCCAAATCATATTTAGGAGAAGCAAATAAACATTAACAAATCAATTGTTCCCACATTTCAATCTGGGTTTGGATACTTGTGCGATATGATGAAAACCTGCCATAGATCTATGCATAATATGTAATCTACTGCATCATTTTAACCAAGCAGAAAACAGGGATCATAATTGACATACATGAATATGTGAATCCAAATAAATGGAATCCTTCAACATCAATCAGTAGTTAAATCAATCAGAAAAAAATGCTGTACGGCTTGAGTGATGTAATGGAGGATGAGGAACGATGGTTAAGCCAGCAAAGACTGAGTATATAAAATTATATCACACCTGAAGAGGCAGAGCTAGGATACTCCCACAGCTAGCTGAAATTTCTAAACCATCTAAAAAGATCCACAATATTCACTATCTGTGTATGATAGCTATCAAGCTATTTGGCTGTGAATTCCCATCAGAAGTTTCATGAACGCTTAATAGGGCATAAACATATTTGGCTGTTTTCAGCATTTCTGCTCCTTGTCAGGAAACAATCCCATCTAAACTTTCAACATAGCATTTGCCCCTTTGGTAGGGAAGTCGTTAACGCTAGCAAAAATATCAGGAAACGAGCTGAACTGATATACCTGAAATCATCCTGCTCGGGCCTTTTCCAAGACTACTCCTTGGTTTAAAGCACAGCGTGCCAGCACCCGAAAAACACAGAGTGGTGAAATAACACCAGGAAGAACGGTTTTAATGGCTTTTTGAAGCCAAAGAACATACAGCAATCCTGAAGTTTGCTTCTCAGAACTCACCTTGCCGAGGCGACGTATAAATTCTGCACTAATCACAGCTTCCCCCAGGCTAGCGAGCCTTGAGTTGAGGGTATGGCAGTAAACAGCTGTAGGTGAAAATGGGCCACCAGGAGAACGTTCAGGCCAATTTCTGCTGGAGGAATGTCTAGAATAACAAAAGTCCCATCGCAACAGAAATATTTGTCAGGAAGCTCTTTAAAACAGCTGGTTGTATTAAACACAATGGGAGCAGTAAAGAAGGCGTGAGAAGAGACTTCGTTCTTTCCGGACTTTGCAATTATAATCAATGCCGTAAGTAAATTGCTTTAATTGAATGCTCTTCTTTAGTATCTCAACCTTCAACAGACTCAGACAGCAAGAGAGAGTGAGCTTCAGAAGAGGATTTGTGCTCTTCGTGAAAGCCAGCCAAGTTAGACTGAGACAGGATACAAATTCACTAATTTGGCAAGGAGGTCTGCGTCAAAAATAGCCGTTACGAAAAAGCTGACTTTTTGTTTTACTTCATTGAGTAAATGGACTGGAAAGGACTTTCTAGTTTATTATCCTACCTGATACAGTAGTCATTAGAAGATGTTTAGGGAAAAGATAAATAAACGATGCAAATGTTTTTCAGGGCCCTGAGGGAACCAAAAGGCCTTAATAACCTTGAGCGGTCTCAGCCCCAGGAGCCCCTTTGAACCTTGCACTTGGGTTTAACCCTTGCCTCAGCTGCGTTGCAGGAGTATCTGTCTCTGGCTCTCTTGCTTGTTGTTCCTGACTGGACCCTTAAATGGGTCCTGGACCTGTCCCATTGCTTGATATGTTTGGGATTGATGAGGCTACCCAGTTCTGCTTGGATGCTGTGCAAGGGTTCTGGGTCATGCCTGGGCCCTGGCTCCTTCTCCCTTTTGGAGCATTCTCACTCTTGATGCTGGTTCCTACCAATGCTGTAGCAGTGCCTCCACCACTCCCTTGCACCATTTCTCCTTCATAAGCTGCCTGAACTGGAGGACTCTACCCACACCACAGTAGATATATCATTAATAGTGTTTTACTGACCTCCTTTGACCTCTTTTTTTTTTTTTTTTTAAGTTAGTTAAATACAAACCACCTTAGACTCCTGGAACTATTGGAAAGGCATAAATCTGCTAAAGTGATGAAAGGAAAACTATCATCTACTAAGCATAGATAAAGAAATAATTACCAACATCAAACTTCTGGCAGGTGCTACTAGTTACATTGAGAGGCTTTGCAAGATGGCAAAGCTGATAACAAAAACCAAAGCTGATAAAAAAATGGATGGAGTATGAACACAAATATGACTTAAATATAGGCGGTTGGGTAGACAAAGTCATCTAATGACACAAGTATCAGCTTTCAGAGGGTGCATCTGAATTGTTCAATCTATATCGATCTCTCCAAACACGCACTCAATGCTTTGCAGTGCGTGTTCTCTAGTAGATGACCCATGGACAGCATTACACAAAATATCTTGGGCAAACTGAGCACGAATTGATTCAGGAGAGGTCTCTTTTGCCACCTTGGGGTCGGTTGGACCCATGAGTTGCCTCCACTCTTCCACAGCATTTTCCTTTGTTAAGATCATCACCACCGATGGGCCCCTGTAAAATCAATATAAGGAAACTCTCACACTATTCTGAGACGCAGACCTAGTTTTGACTTCAGAGGTATCATGAAGGGTTATATTAAGCATTAAACTGTCTGAATTTTGTTAAACTGGCTCAATTTAAAATTAGTGTTTGAGTTTTTTTGTTTAAGACAATACCCTGTATTCAAAAGCCAAAAAAAATATGACGATCAGCTATTTGGATTTGGACTTTTTGTCCTAAAATGATTTCCACCCAAAATTTTCTGAAGCAAGGCAATGCATGCTGTTTTATCAACAGCTATACTAATGATATTATGAGGAAGATATTTTTCCTACAGGGAAAGAACAAGGATTCCATCAGAAATAACTTCTTTTGGTTTTTTTTTTTTTTTTGAGAAAAAATACAAAATAATTGTCACTATGCATAAGTTTGGAAATAATATTAAATCTTCCTTTTAAAGGGAGAGCAGTCCATGCTAGAAGCCACTAAACTTGCCAAAAGGAATGAAAGAATATAAAACCCTCAGCCCACTTTGAGCGTAGCGTGTTTTGCGTGCACTGCAAATTCAAAGCGTGATGTATACTTACGTACGTCAGTATTGCATAACGAGACACTTACTCAGTCATGCAATTCACCAACTCTTCAAAAAAGGGTTTTCCTGTGTGATCCTTATAAAACTGTGCAGCCATTTCACGAGTTAAAGCTTCTTCTTTAATCTTTGAGATGGTAAATCCAGCTGCTTTAACTTTTTGCATAATGTCATCTAGAAGAAGAAAAAGCAAACTCATTCTTGATTGGAACAGTGTAGATGCAAAAGAAAATTAAAAGTTCAGATGCAAAAAACCACCCAAACTTGAAAAGTTTCTGAAAATACTCGATGCTGTTTTAGAAAAAAAAAAAATAAATCACCAATGTCTATTAAAATTCTACTTACAGTATCGAGCAGTCATGGATAATATGACAAACACTTCAACAGCCCTCTAAAAATATACAGCAACCATCGTGATTGCACTAATCCATCCCCATGGAGGTGACAGACCCAGGCTGTTATAAATTACACCAGTAGCATTCACTGCTGATGAATTAACATTTAGAAAGTCTACTGAGATTTGTTAGAACAGAAAAGAAGAACGCCAAGAAGAGGCTCCGGATAGAGGGTTTAAAAAAAAAAAAAACAACAACAAACAGGTGGTAGCAAAAGTCTTTAAGGTAAGATTCCAAATTGTACAGAGTGTAATTTTTGCTTTGACCTTTCCTCCTCATTCCCTTTGTCTGACAGTGAATTTAACCTAAGATGGAAGTGCATATAACTGAGCAACGACCTCTTTTGAGTCAGTAGAGATACCTGTCTAAAATAAGTAACATGAATTTGGAAAGCCTCCCTCTCCTTTGACTTCGAAGGATGCTGGACGGCTAGTTCGCACAAGTCCCTGGCTTTTAAATTTAGCTAAAGAACTCTCTTTCTTCAATTCCCCACCATTCTTGTGAAGAGAGAGCTATAGGCAGCTTTAAACAAAGGAAATGTGACACTTAAGACCTCAAAATGAATTATGCAAGCCCTGTAAAAGCATTTCTCTGCACGGAAAAAGCACTTCAGAGAATAAAAAGAATGCATCCGACACGATTTACTGCGGTGTACATTAGTAATATTTTGCAGAAATTATAACTGTAGACGTAGCCCAAACTTTCTAGAACGTTTACCTTTATGAGTCTTAGCAGCACCGGGCTTGATCAGTGCCAGCGTGTGCTCCTGAGGGAAGAAGAACTCTAGTTCCTTCTGAGCATCATCAGGTGTAGAACTACCATGCAGCTGACTAATAGGTATGTTTTCGACTGCATACTGTGCACGTAAACTAAGAGTCATCAAAAGAAGGAGTTACTTAAAGGAACAGCCATTTTGAGCTTCAACTATGAATTAACCCAGTGAATATAAATCAATGTTGATCTGGCAACTTAAGAGCTTGATGATGTCTCTGTAGGAGTAAGAAACCTTCATTGCCTAGAGAAAGAACAACCAACTTTTCAGTTAACCACCCGAAAGATGAACATCTTCCCTCCTAATTGTCATCTTGTTACACTTCCAAGATAATAACAGTTCTTGCTTAATGAAACAACAGGTAAGATGATACCACAGCAGTTTCTTAGAACAATAGAATAGGCAGGTAAAACTAAGCTGTTCATTTATAAAATGTGCAGAACCAACTTATTCACAAATAGAATACACTACTGATAGGAAGTTTTCATTAAGCTAAGAAAATAAGCTTATGTTCTAAAAAATAATTATAGAATCACAGAATGGTTAGAGTTGGAAGGGACCTTAAAGATCATAAGTTCCAATCCCTCTGCCCTGGGCAGGGACACCTCCCACCAGACCAGGTTGCTCAAAGCCCCATCCAGCCTGGCCTTGAACCCCTCCAGGAATGGGGCAGCCACAGCTTCTCTGGGCAGCCTGTTCCAGTGTCTCACCACCTTCAGAGCAAAGAATTTCTTTCTGGTATCTAATCTAAATCTCCCCTCTTCCAATTTAAAACCATTACCCCTTCTCCTCTCACTCCACTCCCTGACAGAGTCCCTCTCTGGCTCTCCTGTAGCCCCCTCAGGTACTGGAAGGCCATTATAAAGTCTCCCCGGAGCCTTCTCTTCTCCAGGCTGAACAATCCCAACTCTCTCAGCCTGTCCTCATAGCAGAGGTGCTCCAGCCCTCTGATCATCTTCATGGCCTTCCTCTGGACCTGTTCCAACAGACCCATGTCCTTCCTGTGTTGAGGACTCCAGAGGTGGACAGTGCTCCAGGTGGGATCTCACAAGCGCAGAGTAGAGGGGCAGAATCATCTCCCGTGACCTGACTATGGTGCTATTTCAAGCAAAATATCATAAACATGAGATATTACCAATATTTTATGCACATAGAGGATTAATTGCAATACTTCTGTAGACCTCATAGCCTAAAAATTTCCATCCGAGGTCACAAAGGTTCAACTTAACGGCCAAGTATCCTGTTCTTGCAACTGCCAGAACAAGATTATAAAAAGATTCTTACAGCTAGATTCTTCCTGTGATATGTGCTTCTAGCAATCAAGGATTTTTCTCTGACTCAAGAGATCTTCTTTCACTTCAGCATGCTCTTTCACACTCAACTTTTCATTAAGTTTGGTAGCCGTTATTTCTCCAAAAAAAATTCTATAGTCACTATGTGTAATACAACATTTCTTCCAAGAAAAGCTTAACAAAGTGTAGAAATATATATATCAGCTCCCACATGATGGCACTATAGTTACACCAGCTGGAATGTAGTATTCATTGAGATGAGGAAAGTGGAAGTAAATTGGAGGTTGTGAGTGGCAGTTTGCCAGCGTAAGTATCACCTGTTTGGATTTTCCTTCTTAGCCTCTTCAACAGTCTTTGGGCCTAATAAATCTCTCCAGTGGGCTATTGCATTTTCTCGTGTCAGAGCAAGCACAAGAGTTGGACCGCTGTAAAATTGGAAAACTGGCATTAAAAACATAAAATATTAAACTCTCTGTAATTTATATAGTCCAGGCCAGGAAAACAAGGCCTAGTACTGGACGATTTACAAACTCATCTGCATTAAACAGATACAGTCTGATAAAACTTTAAGAAGCTTAAATGAAAATTTAAATTTCAGAGTTGCTGAAAGTTAACACAAGAGCAGGGATGTTGCAGAATTGGGCTCTGTCTTTATTGTTAGATGTAGAAAAGCAGATCAGCTCCCAAGCTTTTGCATTTGTCCCAGCAATGTCCCAGCTTCACACGAAAGCAATGATTTCTTTTTCCTCCCCGAGGAATCCAGCACGCAGTCTGGATGAAGATTTCAGAACTCTCCTACAGACAACCTAAACATGGCCTTCCATAGCAAAGCTCAGTTGTTTTCACCCAAATTGATGGAATTTGCCACTGACTTCAAGATCCTACGTACAGAGATATGGAATAGCTAGTAATTTTTAAATACCTGACTTATTTATCTACTGTACTTGGAAATGATCTGCAGTTGTCTGGTCCTGTTTTTGAGTTTTACTAAGAGCTCAGATACATGTGTATCTTGCAGCCGTGGATTATTCAGGATAATTATTCATTGTGAAAAGTTCAGTCTTATTTATATATCCACGTGCTCATTTTTCATTCGACATACCTGGTCATTTGCTCTAGAAGGACTGGGAAGTAGTCCTGATTTACATGCTCTCTGTAAAATTCACATATTTGTTCTTCAGACAGGATTATCTCTTTCTGCATCGCTATTTCGAAGCCATCATCCTTTATTCTCCGTATGATAGAATCTGTTTAAAATATTGAAATAATGCTAAGTAGCCATGCATTCTTTAATTTGTACACTTGGGAAGAAATTCCATGGGCTTTCCAATCAGAATGTTAAATTTTTACAAGTGATTTCTTAACCGAAGAACAGAAAACTAATTCAAAGCAACTGCTGGTGTTGGCTGGACACTCAGAAAGCTCACCTTTAAGGCTTTCTTTCACTTCAGAAACCTCAGCAGGAATTCCTGACTGAGAAATATGATATGCGTTACCATCACTAGAAGAAGGTCTGTGGATCTATGAGACCACACAATCTAGGAAAGAATTAAAATACACAGCGTAGAACATCCTGGGTCAGATCTTTTTCAGCTTGCCATTGATCTACCCCTGGCATGCCATTCGAGGATATCAGCTGCTTCATTACAGCAGCAAGAAGGATGCCCTACCCTATACTTTGAAATTGCTAGCTTCTCTGAGAGGTCTTCTAAAAAAAAATCCCATCCAAATGTACAATCTAAAGAAATTCTTGAAAAATCAGGCAAAGGAACATAATAGCATTGATGTTTACATTCTCAATATATCAAAAACATTAACCGTTTAACTTTTTTCCTAACTAAGATTCCTCTTAGTTTAATGCTAATTTTAATATGGCCTAAGAATGTTTCATTAGTAGAGTTAGAACTTTTAAACCTTAAAAAATGAGACTTGTTATATACCCTTGATGGAAAATGTAGTTATTAACACTTACTCCGTCTTTCCTTTAAGAGAGAAGGTCTAATTAAGGCCAAAGTCTTTTCAGCTTTTTGGCCTGTCTTGCTTTTATCAAAATTTGGGAAAAAGAAGGCAAGCTGTCTGCTGGCGTCTTCTACGCTGTCTTGCACATCACATATATTTAATATACTCTCAGCTTTCATGACTTCTTCCAACCTAAGGAGAGACAAAGCAATGTAGCATTGAAGCCACTGCACGCGCTGTGTTAACAGTTGACTTCTTGAAAACGTGCCTTCTCAAAGTTCAGTTAAAATTAAGAATAAAACGCCCAACTTTTATTAAATTCAAAATCACGACTGAAGTAGCATTTCTGAGAATTGTTTGTCTTCTCAAGAAGTGCCGTGTCGTGTGCTGTGAAAGGGAAATCTCAGCCATGCAGCTTCTCCAATGCTCCTCTAGCTTATTGGAAACAGCCTCCCACCAGACAGAAGTACCACTGACAAAGGTAGAGTGCATAATGAAGGATCAATAAAAGGATTGTGCTTACCTCACGTACAGCACGGTGACAAAAACGATAGCACTGCAGGGTCATCTTTAGCAGAGAGACCTCTCGTTGTGACTAGCCTGTATTTCTAAGCCTTATTTAGCTGTGTAAATACAGTCATTTTTGGCCACTTACAGAAAATGCAACATTCCCCAGTTGTACCAAGTTAATGCAGAAGGGGATACAGCCGGCATCAACAAAAACATCAATTATTATGACAAGTTCTTCTTGGAAAAAAAGTGTTCAAATTCACATTGCTTTAAGTAAATCTCATGCCTAAATATAAAACTTAATCCAATATTTGAATTTTTATGAACTCTCTCTGCTCTTTATTATCTGATGCTGTGTATACAACTGTCATCCTCTTCAAAATTCTCTGCAAATATCTGGCATAGGAGGAAAACAGAGATTTCAAGATACCATGGTTGTGAACAGCTGATCCTCACAATGTTTTTACGCAGGGAGGAATAGAAATGTCCCACTTGTTTGCTGACTTTCACAGAGTGGTCCCAAGGAGCAGAGCAAGCTTCAGGTGTCCCCTGGTCTCCCTTGGGCCACATCTACACCTTCCCAGCAGACACAGGAGTAAAGGTGGTCAAAAGCACAGCCCTCAGTGGGCAAAGCTGGCAGTCACTTTGGGGGAACTGGCGTGAAGTAGAATTGCATGGGCACCTTCCCCATCGGTCTGAAGACCCATTCAAGGCTAGTTCAGAAATGGCAAGGGATTAGTGCCCTTTGCTTGTTGTCTTTACCTAGGAATCAAGGAGTTTCTATGTTCCCACAGGAACTGTGATGGCCTCTCTAATTGATGGCTGTGGGAAAGACCAGGTGAAGAACTCTGCC
Organism: Gallinago jamesoni; assembly: GCA_025769975.1. Taxonomy (NCBI): domain Eukaryota; kingdom Metazoa; phylum Chordata; class Aves; order Charadriiformes; family Scolopacidae; genus Gallinago; species Gallinago jamesoni. Next base: position 47,402,147 of record JAOQGH010000012.1, read on the forward strand.
TGTTCCCAGGACCTTGTGCATATGGGCACACGAGCATCTGCAAGAACGTGCCTTGCTTTGTGGTGTGCTCCAAATACTGTAACTGAATCACATCTACACGTTTTCACTGTTAGTTACCTGTCTGGATTCTCAGCCTCAGGCTCATCAGGACCATTCGCACTCATTTTACGTAGTTCTTTCCAGAGAGGAATAGGATCAGTTGCTCCTTTTTTAGCAATTACCAAAACGTGGCACGGTCCGCTCATCATGAATTGAACAAAATCATCAAAATCAGGCTGAAAAACATATTTTTTCTTCTATGAATTGCAGTAACTTTGAGTTTATCATCAGAAATGAGATGACTGTCCTTCCCCAAGTAACTCATAATTCCCGTTCTAAAATGGCATTCACATACATCACTAAACCTGTCAAATTGTTTGGAAAATTTTTTGATCAATCATTTGAAACACCATCACTAAAAAATATCTAAAACACAATTAATTGAGGTAAACACAGTCATAAAATTACATTAAGCAAGTACGAATTGATTCCAGGCTAAAATGCAAATTATGAGAGTGAAGAAAATGATCTGGAAACTAAATGTGACCAAATGCTACGCTTGCAGTGGCACATATAGCGTGGCGTTAAAAAACTGCCATAAAGTTCCAGGCATAATTTTTGAAACTGAAAATCAGGCATCTGGCTGCAAATATAGAACACTGAGATATTTGCAAGACGTTAGTAGGCTTTTCCTTCATTCTCTTTGCTATGCTCTTTCCATTCCTTCGCTGCATTTCAAGCCTACAAATGTACATTTGCAACAGAAAATAACTTTTGAGGCTGTTGTGACTTTTAAATCTTTTTTTTTCTTTGTATGTCCCCTATTTCTTCAGTACTGTGAATTTCCTCAAATATCTTCTCTCCTTTTAAATATTTGACTAAATCTTTTCTTTACCAGTCACCCGCACCTGGTTGAATATGATACATTTTTTCTGTAATAATATGAGGATGAAATGTTTACATGAGTGCTTTCAATTCCTTACATCTCTCTTTCAATTATCTTCATATCTATGCATAAACTTCAGCCCTTTTCACAACATGAACAAACTCCAAAGAGACAGAATGAATGCAAACACAAAACCATTTAGTACAACGCATAAAGGGAATATCTATACTGTTGTGGCTCCAAAAGTACACTTGCTTATGTTAAAAAGAAATAGATGTGGCTATTAGATCTGGCTTTCCAAGCTCACCCAGCCTCATCATTGAAAAGAAACAATTTCTGCCTCCAGTTATATCTGAAGGTCTATTAACTTGAACCTCCATTCTGTTGCATCAGGCAGCCTCTGGACCTTCAGCAAGCTTGCCAAGTATTAAATCAGGAATAATTTTGCTCACTGAGCACAACGGAATCTATGTTCCACGTTGTAAGTTTAACAGAATTACTTTTTAGCTTAGAATTACACTTAAAGTATGGCAAACAATTGCTTCTCAATATGCATAGGGTTCTCTGAAGCCCTTCTGATAGTTCCTAGTAGTTTTGTTATTTGCTACAACTATAGGCTTTACCTGTTCCTTTTGTTTAGGTTTTTAGTCTACTTTTACCTGGTCTTTATTCCGGGCATAGAACGCTCTGATTTGCTCTTCAGTTAACATTTTTTCCTCTGCTGCTTCAATGCCAAATCCTGCCTTTCTAATCTGCAATTATTCAGTTATTACTCAGTGGCATTTGAAAATGCATATACACAAAAGCATATATTACTGTAAATCTCGAGATTAATAGCTTCCAAAATCAATCTCAAGTTTAAAATTCTCTGAAATATTCCAAATATAACTTACACTTTGCCTAAAGCTTTTCAAAGCATTTCACTAAATTCAGGATTGCAATGGCCAGTAAGTCAAAGTTTGTGAAAAATATAGTGCAGTTCATTGTATGTATTCATTCAGTACATAATCCCTTTTGTTTAACACTGAATAAACTAGTTTTAACCATTGTGAGTGATTAACACACAATCATTTCTAAAAGTGTTGTTATAAACTATATTTTAATCACAGTAGTCATATAAATGTGTACTTGTCAACAGTTGTATAAGGCTAAACTACTTGGCTTTAGAAACAGCAGATAAGTGAAAATAAAATCTATTTTATGTTTTTCTTTTTTAAATCACATTACTGCACTAAGTTCAAATATGTGCTAGAGAGGCACACTTACATGACCTATATCAAAATTCATAGTCCACTGGTATGGGGTTGATCACATATACTGGTATTTAAACAACAAAGGCACTACCAAGCCCCAATACCAATTATTTGCCAGTATTAGTCTGTTTACCAGCACTTTGCTATTTAAAAGCCCCTGTGATGCCACTGAGGGTTTCCAGACTGCCTTGACAAGGCTGAGTGTGGAAACATGATGGATACAAACCTCATAAGGCAGGACAAAGGCAGACCCAAGCAGTAGCTGCTCATTTACTGACCTTTCTTCCTTTCTGGTCAAGGCAAAGTAATTACAGAAATAACCTGTACAACCCTCTTGATTTTCTTTCCTGCCGAGGTCACTCGCACTGTCATAACACTTTTTAAAATTAGCATAATTTTATCTTAATATATAGTGTTATGAGACCTTTTTTATTTTTTTAATTTTTTTGTAATGGAAACAAAGTGAGAAATTCCTGTAATTGAAAGGAGTGTTCCTATAGTATCGTATATTTTTCTTTCGCTGCGTGATGGCTTAAACAAATGCTAATAAACCCTTGGATGCAGCTTTGTGTACTTGCTGGAATCATATTGCAGGAACAAATATTGCACTACTGAGGCATATTTGGGTACAATCTCTGATGACTAGTGCCCCTGAACTAACCTCACTATCTACACGCATGCATTGTCACATTGTCACACGCTCTTCCACAAGGAACTCGCTGGTTGATTTATGTCTGCCTACTGGTCTTAAAGATGTGTGAAGAATTAACTTCACCACCACAGTTTCCCCGTTCCTGTTTCTATTGCAATATGAGGGGAAAAAAAGACACTTTTCTGTTTGCAGTTTCATATGTTGTTGGTCGTCACAATATGAATCGAGGTCACACCTCACCTACTGACATAAAATATTAAAGCAATAGTGCCTCTCTGAATGGAATATTATTTTGGGTCAAAATTATCTTGCTTTTATCATCCTTATCAGAGAAGCATCTTGTTCTAAAGCATCACAGAAGGTCTTGTTCTAAAGCCTGGGCATAAATTAGGATCTACTTAATTGTACATCTTGCTGCTATGCCTCAGCTAAATAAGATGAATGAATCTTCAAATTTAATCTACCTTTTGTTTAATTTCTTCTACACGTCCCTCTAAGACATCATCAGGTTTTATAATTCCAACAGAATATCTGACTGCTTCTTCTGAGAAAGAGGAAAACATATTTGTGAATGAATACATGTATTAAAATAAATACACAACTAAATTTTCCGTTACTTACAGGTGGGTTTCTCTAAATACTTTTTTCCATTTTAATATTGAGATGACCAAACAGTGACTCCATAAAATAAGTGACTCCAGCACTTAGAGTGTGTCTTGGAGTCTGGGACCATCCTTGGCCATCCCTGGAATTCACATTCCTGCAGTAGGAATATTCCTTCGATAGCCACAGATAACAATAAGAATAGAATAGATGTAGGTCCCAGCTCATGCCAAACCATGAAACTCACAAATAGGATGGTGCATATTTTTCAGATTTTCTGGAACCTTGCTCTACAATTGTGAATTTATGCTCATATGTAAGTCTTTTCTTTAGCGCTTAAATTGAATCTGGTGAAAGAGTTAATTAAAAATCACCTGAAATATAAGGCATGCCATTCCTTCAGAGATTAACTCTTCCGATCTTCACATATTGCCCCCATCTTGGTGTTTCTGTCGAACACCCAAGGGCTAACAAGCACCATGTCCAAAAAAGTACATCGCTAACACAGGGACTGTGTAAAAGTGACTTTCAGGCACTAGTTTTCCACAGGAACATTCCTGTCACGTAGCGCTGCTTCTATGTGCCAGGGAATTCTGAAGCCTTCCAAAGGGGGGTGAAAACACTAAACGTGACAATCCAATATCTTGATCCCTTAAAGAAGAAAGCTTCCCCTCGGTTTGATGACTTCAGTCATAACCTCTCATAGGAAGGTGTATTGGTGCTGGACATACCCAATTCTTAGTCAAATAACTAAAGGCACTTGTTCTGTAACTTTCTGTTAACATTTCTAAAAAATAAATCAAACATATTTACCTTCATGTGCGTTCTCCTCAATGGTCTCTTCTGATGATTTCTCTTCCAGGAAAACAAGTTCATCTACCTGAGGTAATTGTAAATACAAATACATCACCAGTGTGAAGCTAAAGTCACCAAATATATCTCTCAGAACTTTACACATTTTATCTTAATGTGATAACATATT
>JAOQGH010000012.1:47428324-47449411 GCA_025769975.1 Gallinago jamesoni
CCCCCCCCCCCCCCCCCCAAACACCACATTTCTTCTCCCTTTCTGCCTTTTTTTTAATTGAGTCTGTGCGTATATTAAATTTTCTATTCGCGCTTCTTGATTCTCCTTCTCCTTTGAGTTTGGTTTACATTTTTATGATCATTTTGTATCCTTCGGGTTCTGGAAAAACATTCCACCTCACTGGATCTCAAGCTGGGTGGTTGTAGCCCATGTATGCTTACTTCTTGTCTTTTCTGAAGTTTTGTTTCAAGTCAAAGAATATATATTATATATATATATGTAAAACTAAAAGGAGCATCTGCTTTTTTTTTTTTTTTTAAAGATGATCTATAGCCTGTTTTTAACTATAAGTATCTTGTTTTCATTTAAATCTTTATTCATGACTCACAGCAATGCTTCTTTTACTAGTTAACTACTTTCTGCGTAGCCGGGCTTTCTGTCATCAATCATATTGTCTGTTCAGCCAGAAGGGAAAGATGTAAAGCATAATAATATTGGAGCAGCAACTGATGTGTCTTCTCAGAGCCCTTAACAGGCTGAGCATCAGCAGCGATGCACTTCAACACCCTCTATTGCAGCAATACTGAAAAGTGGAGGAAGAAAACGGCCGAGTAAATTGACATTTTTGTCTGTATCTTATGCATCATCCGCTTAGTATCTGCTCCCAACTGAAAGCAAAAGCATGTAAAGGGAGAGGATTATTGTCAAGCGGAGATTGCTGCTCTCCACACATCACCTGCTAATCTAAAATTACGGATGGAAGACTGACTACCCTTCTGCACGGAAGGACGGAAAGACCGATGCAGACACGAGAATTCCCCATGTGCTTTTCCAGCTGATCAGTTTATCATTCTGAAGGAGAGGAGGAGCAGGGGAGAAATAAGTTCTTGAAGCAGCTCGACGGAGCAGCTCGATTGCAGCTCAGCTCTGAGGCACGAAGCAGCTCCATGACACCTCACCACAGATTCTCCTCTCCCCGTGTTCGGTGTTTGCTTTTATTTTTAAATCTGGGGTTGTCAGTAGCAGGCTGGTTTCAAGCATGCCCCGCTGTGCAACTTGCTGTCTGTTGTGATTAGCGATTAATATTGGGAAAGCCGAGACCAAATTACGTCCCTCCACCAGCTTCACTCTTACATGATTTTAATGCCAGTTCTGAATTCTGCGTCGCTCTTTTCTAAGAGCTTGGGTCACTCGGATCTTTCCCCACAAGTTTATCAGTGTTGTGCTGCCCGGTGTGGCTCGCTTACTGTAAATATTTCCCCAGGAATATAAAAACGTCTAACGAGGCCATGAAAACTAAAGTGCAAAGCACTGGAAATTAGGTCAATGAGGAGCTTTACAATAATATGTCTAAGGGGAAGTGCTGAAAGCTTGGGTGTTTGATTTGGGAGTGCCAGGGGGTTGTCAAAGCCATCTGAATAGCAAAATATTTCCCTTTTATTGCCAGAGGCACATGCTTTTCCCTCCTACTTCCAGGGTTCCAGAAGTCAGACAAATAAAGTAGACGCCTAGACTCTCTGGGTAGTAATAAAGATAGATGGGTGAGTTCAGATGTTAATTTTCCTGTTTATCTGAAACACTTATTTTCAAAAGGGAATGACTGCCTGCCAAAAGTACCGGTCTCTTCGAGATGACTGGCTTAAACTCTACAGCTATCTTTTGGGCGGCCACAGCAGCAGCGAGAGACTTCGTGACAAATGGGAAGTTTAAACAGTGGAAGGACAAGGAGAGATAACACCAACCACAGAGTGATTCATTACAGCGAAATGGAAAAAAAAAAAAAAAGACTTTATAACCTTCTCTAATCTTTTTTTTTTTTTTTTTAGAAACGCTCTGGTTAGTGTTATGCACTGCTGCTCTTTTTCAGTGTGTGCTTTTCAAATAGTAGATTACGTGACATAATTGGTTTATGGTGAGTCCACTGGTAGGAGGGACATCCTAAATTCCAGGTGTTTTTTAGCCTGAGGAAGCGCGGAGATGCCTGTGAGGGGTAGCAAGAGGCAATCTGTTCAGAGGCCAGCTCAGCTCATGGTGAGGAACCTGACAGACCTGGATGCTCCTTAAGAGGGACTAAAATGTAAGTAGCACAGAAACTATCCAGATGATTTCAAGCCTAGGCTACTGCCAAGGAGGAAACACATATGAAAGCATCTAAGAGGGTTTCTGAGAAGGTGGCAAGTGGTCAGACACATCTGAGCATGGTGAAGAAGGAAGGAAAGACAGTGCTGCTGAGTAATCTCACTTGAATCTTCCACGGCACCAATACCAACCCAAAATATCACGATGCCACCAAGTGCCACAGTTCTGTTAAACAGATTTGAAAAGATTTATGTCAAAAAGGCTTCAAGTGGCAATACATCTTGAGTCACCAAACATAAACGATTACGGTATCAAACATGCAAAGCAGTTACTGGAAAATGTCTCTGAATGACTTAATAATTGCGTTGTTATGAAAGCTTCCTAGTGTGGTGCTCTTCGTGCTGTCACAGCTGTTGCCTGTGCACATACAACATTCTGCACAATAAAACCAGCGTGCCACTTAGAGTGATAAAGCTGAAGATTTCTTATTTTTTTTCTGGTGACATTACAGAAAAAGCTACTTGATAAAACAGAAGTCAAGTGAAAAGAAAGAAGCAGTTACGTGGTTGAGTTTCCAGTTGCTACAGTGGTTGTGGTCAACCTCGCCACCTTTTTAATGAAAGAAGAGGTGTCATCAGATGCTTGAGAGAACGACTGCTGCATGCTGGACTACAGAGAAAGCCAGAAATCTTGCACACTAACTGCTAGAGGTTTGCTGCAGGGCAGCAGATGATAGTTCTTCGCTACTGAAATTATTGTGGTGAGGGAGAATTTTTTCTGCTGGTCACTGTACGTGGAAACATGAAAAGAAACTAAAGCCAAAGACCCATAGTATTGCTGTGGGCAGGGACACTTCCCACCAGAACAGGTTGCTCCAAGCCCCATCCAGCCTGGCCTTGAACCCCTCCAGGGATGGGGCAGCCACAGCTTCTCTGGGCAACCTCTTCCAGTGTCTCACCACCCTCACAGCAAAGAATTTCTTCCTAATGTCTAATATAAATGTCCCCTCTTCCAATTTAAAACTGTTGCCTCTTGTCCTATCACTCCACTACCTGATAAAGAGTCACTCTCCATCTTTCCATCCAATTCTTTACCCACTGAGTGGTCCAACCCTCAAATCCATGTCCCTCCAATTTTGAGGCATGGACACTGTCAAATGCTTTACACAAGTTCAGGTAGGTGACATCAGCTGCTCTTCTCTTATCCATCAATGTTGTAACTCTGCCATCTAAGGCCACTACATTTGTCAGGCATGATTTGCCTTTGGTGAAGCCATATTGGCTGTCGCCAGTCACCTCCTTCTTTTCTTTGTGTCTTATTATAGTTTCCAGGAGGATCTGTTCCATGACCTTGCTGGGCCCAGAGGTGTGTGTGACTGGCTGTAGTTCCTCGAGTCTTCCTTTTTTCCCTTTTTGAATATGTTTCCTATTTTCCAGTCAGTGAGATCTTCATCAGACTTCCACAATTTCCGAAACATGATGGATAGTGGCTTAAAAGATTCATCCCCCATTTCCCTCCAAACCTTCAGACGAATCTCATTAGGTCCCACGGACTTGTGCACCTTTAGGTCCCTCAGATGGCCTCAAACCTGATCTTCTGCTGCAGGTGGTTCTTCCTTCTCCCAGTCTCTGCCTTCGCCTCCTACGACTTGGGTGATGTGGCTATAGCCCTTGTTTATGAAGACTGAGGCAAAAAAGTCATTGAATCATTTTCCATATCCTGGGTAACCAGATCTCCTGTTTCCTTCCAGAGAAGGCTCATTTTTTTTCCTAATCTTCCTTTTATCACTGATGTACCTGTAGAAGCTTTTCTTGTAGTCCTTATCATCCCTGGCCAGATTTAACTCTATCTGGGCTTTAGCTTTCCTACCCTGATCCCTGGTTGCTCAGACAATTTCTCTGTATTCCTCCCAGGGTACCAGCCTTTTCTTCCACCTTCTGTAGGCTTCCTTTTTTCAGTTTGAATTTCTCCAGGAGTTCCTTGCTCATCCATGAAGGCCTTTTGATGATCACTGCAGCTGAGGCTGCCCTTGAGCCTCACATTTCCCACCAGCTCCCTCTTTATTGGTGAGAACAAGGTCCAGCATAGCACCTCTCCTCATTGGCTCCTTTATCACTTGGAGAAGCAAGCTATCCACAAACCATTCCAGGAACCCTCTGGATTGCTTATGCCCTGCTATGTTGTCCCTTCAACAGGTATCAGGGTGGTTGAAGTTCCCCATGAGGACCAGGGCCTGCGGACATGAGGCTGCTCTGATGTGTCTATAGACACCTTTGTCTGCTCCATTATCCTGGTTGGGTGGCCTATAGCAGACTCCCCACTGTAATGTCACCTGTCCTTGCCCTCCCTTTAATCCTGACCCATAAACTCTCAATTGGCTCCTCATCCAATCCTCAGGTGGAGCTCCATGCACTCCAGCTGGTCATTGACATAAAGGGCAAACCCCCTCTCCTTATCTCCCCTGCTTGTCCTTCCAAATGAGGCTATATCCTTCCTTTCCAACACTCCAGCCATAGAAGCCATCCTACCACATCTTTGTGATGCCAATAAGATCATAGCCCTGGAGGCGTGCACACATCTCCAGCTCCTCCTGTTTATTGTCCATGCTACACGTGTTTGCATGAAGGCATTGAAGCTGCGCCCTCCATGAAGCCAACTTGCTGGCTGGAGCAGCTGGAATTCCTTTGTGCTGCTCAAGTACTAGCACAAGCCTAGAAACCTGGAAAAAAATTACATCGAACTTTCTGGTGCTCGGTGAGTTACTTTTCCCACCCACAAACACAAAACCAGCATTTAACTAAACAAAGAAAAGAGACAACGAGGAGATGAACCACACGCCATGGGCTAGTAAAAGCTACTCAAGAAGAGCTCTTTGTTCAGCTGTTGCTGAGGAGCCACCCAGTAAATTCATGGTAAGTCATGAGTTGTGGCCATCTGTTGTAATGCAAAAGGTAAATTGTACCGAGATATTTTATTCAACTTCTGATGTGCTGCCTAACATTTTGGAAAGCTGTAACTAATCCAGTAGCAACTTCTGCTGCTGTTACTGTCCTCGGGGAGAGTTAGAAGGTAAAATTTCAAGGGAAGGGGGAAATTTGAGACAAAAAAAAAAGACTGGCAGTTCTCAAGAGCCATTTGCCTGCATACGTATTTCTCCTTTGAGGAGTTTCAGCAGATAGGAGGAAAGATTATCAGTAATTAGGAAAAGTGTGTTGTTTTTTTTTACAGAGAGAAATGTTTTTAGGGCAGCTGTAGAGGGTAGCAGTAGACGGTGCCTGGTGACTTATGCTGCACAGCCTGTTCAGGGGACAAGCTCCACCAGCCTGTCCACTGGCAATCTGTGCTTCCACGACAGAGCCAGAGGACAGTGAGACAGACACCAGGAGCAGCAGCTGAGTCATCTTTGTGTTCCTCATTGCAGAAAAGCCTCTTCCTGAATTTATTTCTTCATTTGCTCCATCCACGATACAAAGGCAGTCAAAAAAACCAAAGCTTAGGTCGAGCTTTGGGAAAGGAGGCTGGTGTGACAAAATAAAGTGTGGAGCTTGTGAAGATTTCCCTATTCTTCCAGTTGCTTTTATAGTTTTGGGGAGAGAACATTTTTTCCCACTCTTTTCACATGATTTTGCTGGTTTTCATATTGCAAACTTTTAGAGGGACTTTCCACAGAGAGAGGATATGAAGATGAAAGAGGAAGAATTGCTATTGTAGTAGGTTGGGGTTTTTTTAAAATATGGTTGAAGGATTGTTTAATCACATCTTTGAGTAAACATTAGTGGCATTAGTGGCATTCTGAGAGGTGGTGTGTCACCGGATATCCTTAGCATACAGTATTTTTACCAAGCAGAGTATGAAATATGAAATGAAAATAACATATTTATTTATGCTATCGTTTAATATAATATAAAAGCTCTATCTTATTGTAGCGTTTTCTTATTTTCTTGTTCAATAGATTAATTCTATTTATTGCCATAGAGTTTAAGAACTTACACCGTGTCTTATGCCACTATAGGGTGTCTTGGGTAACACAAATGGGCTTGCCCAAGTATTCAAGAGAAATCATGAATGAAAGAGAAAGCAAATGTCTTCTAGTCTGTCTCCTGCAGCCTTCTTTCCTCTGAGACATTCACCATCTCCCTCCTTTCTTGCCAGGACCTAAAAGCAGGCAACTACTTTCTTGTTAGCACCACGGCAGAGCACTGAGAGCCACCATCACATCTTTCCTTGGCAGAGAGAAAATTACTTCATCTGGAGCCCAGCTTTGCCATCTTCTGTGGTGTCTAAGTCCAGTGCTTCACAAGCAACATTCAACGGCTTCTATGTTTCTACGAGTGGGGGGCATGCCCATCTGATGGCACCATCAATATGACCAGTCTCTCTAAGCAGGCAGAAGGAACAGATGCATCAGAAGGAAATATCTGAATATAAATATACCAATATCTGAAGGGAGCCTACAGGAGAGCTGGGGAGGGACTCTTTGTCAGGAAGTGCAGTGACAGGTCAAGGGGTAATGGTTTTAAATTGGAAGAGGGGAGATTTAGATGAGATACCAGAAAGAAATTCTTTGCTGGGAGGGTGGTGAGACACTGCCCAGAGAAGCTGTGGCTGCCCCATCCCTGGAGGGGTTCAAGGCCAGGCTGGATGGGGCTTGGAGCAACCTGCTCTGGTGGGAGGTGTCCCTGCCCAGGGCAGGGGGGTTGGAACAGGAAGATCTTTAAGGTCCCTTCCAACTCTAACCATTCTATGATTCTATGAAATAGAGACTTTTTTTTTTTTTCCATTTAAGCATTGCTGTTCTGGATGCTACCACACGTGATTAAAAAAGATACGCCTCTTGTTCAGTTTGCCTGTGAGTGGGCTCACGTCAGCCTCAGCACTCCCTGAAAGGACATGCCTGAGTTAGGTAGAAACCCTAGTTGTGACAGCAGTGAGCGCACTAGTTTTGGATGGCAAGACTCCTTATTGCCCCACCTACAGCTTTCTGTTATCAAACCAACTTAGGAAGTCAGGTGTACAAATGGGATGTTGGGTTTGTTTCGTTTGCCTGTTCTTTTTATGCAGAACTCCAAGCAGAGAACAACAGCAGGAGATACGTTCAGCAGCTTGATATTCTTTCCTTCGGAATGTCTGGGGATTTTCCCAGTGTTTATTCGATGGCATTAAAAATAAATAGGATGACTAAATGGTTTACAATTTTACATATTCAGTTAACATGAAAACAATTACTAATGTGTATAATTATCTCTAAAATTACTTGGATCATGCAAATGGCATTCAAACCAACTGCTTTTAACTGTTTTCCAAGGGATGTGTCATTACATAATTCGTAGTAAGAATAGTACCCTACAATTTGAGCTCAATATTATTGCCCTTCGGGAATTTACTTTGCAGATTATCCTCCTGGAGAGTGATAACTTTCTATTTTAACCAGTTTTTAGAGCGCTTCCAGATCTCAGCAGGAGACTGGGTATTGAATACAGCTTATTTCTATCACTTTAATGTGAGTCTTAGATGTAACAACACTGGGATCAATGCTCAATCCATTGCCCTCCGAATTAAGAGAACCATACTGAGACCACTGAGTGGTTTGACCTCACATGGCTAAGCCCTAGTCAGTGAGAAAAGGTACAGAGAAAATGGTAAACATTTAAAAAAAAAGAAAAAAAAAAAGAAAAAAGAAAAAGGAGCTTGCATTAAAATGCAGGAAAGATTTGCATTAAAATGCAGGAAAGATAAATCACTGGTGAAGGTCAAGATGCAGAGAGGAGTGTAGTTCATGGGTAGAGCTAAAGAAAGTGGCTGTTGGGTGGAAGAAGGAATGGGAATGATCTGGAAGCACTAGAATGAACTCCTACCTGAAGCCTTGGTGCAAAAACTGCTGTAATTTTTAATAACTGTGAGAAGAAGCTGAAACATAAGTTGCACTTCACTTTCCATACTTTCACTTATTGCAATGGGTTCTACGGCTGTGGCTGCAAGGAAGAAGCACCACAGATGCAAATTTCAGCTACATCCAGTTTTCTGGCAATGCAGGGGTTAGGGGTCTCACTGACAAGGGGAGTGTGGTGAGCTGACAGGTCAGCAGCTGAGCACCCACACAACTGCTCTCCCAGTGCCTCCACCCCCAGCAGGACAGGGCAGAGAATAGGAAGTCATCTCTGGAGGTATCTGAAAAACGGGTAGCTGTAGTGCTTAGGGGCATGGTTTAGTGGTAGTGTTGGCAGTGTTAGGTTGACACTTGGGCTTGATGATCTTAAAGGTGCCTTCTAACACAGACGATTCTGTGATTCTATGAAAATTCATGAGTCGAGAAAGGCAGTTTAATAGGTGAAGGAAAGAGAAAAAAGTAAACAAGAAGCAGAAAATCACAAACCTGAACATAAGAAGTTCCATCTAAATGTGAGGAGGAACTTCTTCCCTTTGAGGGTGGCAGAGCCCTGGAGCAGGCTGCCCAGGGAGGTGGTGGATTGTCCTTCTCCGAAGACATTCCAAACCCGCCTGGACACGTTCCTGTGCAACCTGCTCTGGGTGGACCTGCTTTGGCAGGGAGGTTGGACAAGATGGTCTCCAGAGGTCCCTTCCAACCACCTATCATTCTGTGATTCTGTGATTTCAGCAAGGTATGCAGCCAGGCACAGGAAAAAAATGTTGGGCACGAGCCAAGAGCAAGGCCATCAAGACACGATTTGCTACCATAGCTGAGGACACGCACGTAAGTTCCCTTTTCCCTTCCCAAACTTGCACACTATTGTGTTGGATGGTTAGATTATCAGCTGCTTCACAAGCAACACTGACTCTAATCTTTATCAGGTCATGGACACACTGGTCAGTGAGAACAGGCAGTGGCCCAGGACACTTCTTCAAGTAACAGATTTTTTAATTTAGCACAGAAGTCCAACAACCAGAAGGGAAAAAGCAATGTTCTTGTTCCCCCACCTACAGCTTTGCCAGTTTTCCTAAAGACTTTGGTAGATCCAAATTACCCCAACTCTTCCTGGTGTCAGAGGTGCAAGTGTCTTCTCTGCAGGCTCTCAGAGGGACCTCAAAACTCTTCTGAAGTACCGGAGCTTTATTTAAGCTTTTTTGGCTTGAGGGGCACTGACTCTCTTATCAGAGACATATGCTGCACCCTGCCTGGAGAAGGATTTTAAAAGCTGCTGATTTGGAAGCTATTTACCCAGTTTAGAGTATTTCATCTTTGCATTTCATCTCTGTTGTATTGTGCTGTACCTCTACCTGCCATCTCCAAAAATCATGGGCAGGGCAGACTCTATTGCATGAAGAGGAGTGGACCTGGTAACACGAGAGGAAGCATAAGGGCAGGATTTATAGAAGACTTCAGGACTTGCTGCTTGTCCCTTGGACACCTTGCACTTTTTAAGAGAGACAGAAAGGATGCGGGAACTGTCGGGAGTTTTCAACAAAGTTTTTTTAAGGAAATGTAAAGGCAAAGCATCTATTCAGGATTGAGAAAGTAGGTGTAAGCTCTTTCATTCAAAGAAATGCTGTCAATCTGAGGCACCACTGGCATCACTTTATAATTGTAACTTTTTAACCCTCCCATATCAAGCTTGAACCTGTTTGAATTCAGGGATCCCAGCACTTTTGTAGCAGAGATTGCCAGACGAAAAATTACTGCAATTTATAGGGCTGTGAAGGAGGAAGGGTACCCTTGAGTTTCTCCTGGGAGTCTGGGGTGGGAGAAATCCGACCTCAAGCTGTTGGGATACAGCAAATGACAGCGGGGCCTTAGGCAGAGGGGTTAGAGACCCTCTGCAGAATGAAATAATGAAAAGAACCTTTAACATAATGAAGATAAAACAGAGATTCCCAGAACGGATGTGGTTCCCAAGTATAATCCATCTAATAGAGAAAATGTATACTTCAGCACAAGTTTGTATACACACAGACGAGCACATGTTGAACTGACCAAACACAGTTCCGTTAGTTTATTCTAGTTTTGTTTTGCTACATGTGCAAATGGCATCTGATAATAAATCAACAGGCAACTGGAAGTGACCAGACATCAACAGCTTTCTGAAGGCTGATAAAATACATCCCTCTCCTTGAGAGTGGCTGGTCCTTCACTGAAGGACCTGACCCCTCAATTTGAATTCCAGATTCAATTATGGGACCACAGTAACTCGTATTTCTTTGGCCACGCTGGACCTAAGCCACAAATAACGTCCAAGACAGACGTTATGAAACCTGTGCCCTTTCCCTCTCTCACCCACTCTAAATGTATAATTACCACAATTCAGCGAGCTGTTTGTGGTTTTGGAATGAAGCAAGCAAAGGTGAAATTTTGAGGCTGATAAGTGTTTTCGTATCGTTTAATTTAATACACACTTTGTACAAGTGAAGACAAGAAGGATTCTGCTGAAGTATGCTACTGCAAGATTTCATTCATATCCTATTTCGTGCCTTGAATACTTTGTATTTGAATAGAGTTTATAGCCCTGCTATCTAAAATCACTCGTACAAAAATCCTATCGAGGAATTTCTTTCCTCCCTCTCTTCTCTTCAGTATCACAATTGTCAGAAGAAACTGTTAGACCTTCAGAGTGGGCAACTTATTGACCCCAGTGGCTTGTTTTCACCGAGACGCTTTGGGGACAAAAAACAGGAATGGATACTCGTGCTGTAATTGTTGGAGAGAGACAGCTGAGGGAAATCTTAATGAAGCTTCGGCGCATGACCAGGTCAAAGAGTAGAGCAAGACTCATGTGGGCCTTCAAGGGGAGAAGACTTCAGGGGAGAAGATAAAAAAACCAGTAGCTTCTGAAAAAAATGGATCTTAGTGGTCCTCAAAAGAGCAATGCCACAGACCTACACAGCCACGCCAAGAACTCATCAGTCTCCTCGGCTCGGCAAAGTCCCAGCACGGTGTTGTGGCTGCCACAAGCCAGCGTTGAGACCCTGCAGCTGGATTTCCTGGCAGTTCAGTGGGCTATTCCTGCTATGAAGCACAACATATCCAAGCAGCACATCGTTGTGAGAGCCAAAAAAATCTCGTTGTATAGGAGCAGCTTCTGGTCTTTATCCAGGTGGGAGTTTTGGATGTAGTACACTCTGAATACGTGGTGAGGCATAAAGCACACCAGCATTACCAAGATGAAGAAGAAACTCTTTGCCTGAGCCCTGAATTCCACACGGGAGCTGATGTCAGGCCAGTGTTTCACAGCCAGTCGACACATCACGGAGAGCTGGATTACGGTGAGCACAGCGCAAACTGCCAGAAAAACCCCAACCAAGCAGTAGTTTGTGACCATCATGGGCACCTCTTGGATCTCCTTGTGGAACTGAAAGCACCTGGAGGAGGGGTACATCTTAGAGGTGCCGTAGTAGGAGAGAAAAACAGGGGTGACCACCAGCGCTCCCACCAGCCAGACTGCAGCCACCCAGGTCGTAGTGTAGCACGTCCTAAACTCCAGTCGGAAGAGGCGTATCATGACGATAGCCACGTAAAACGCGAAGGTGGTGTACATGTGGAGGTAGATGATGGCGCTTGTTAGCTTGCAGGCGAAACTCCCAAACTTCCATTCCCGTAAAATGTAATAGGTGAGGCGAAAGGGAATGCTGAGGAGCATGAAGGCGTGCAGCACCAGGAGGCTGCTGATGATAATGGTCATCACGGACTGTGATCTCCTTCGAAACAACTGGTGGGACATCATGATGACGCCAAGGGTGCCGCCAGCCAGGTTGATGGTGTACAAGGCTATGAGAACGATGCGGTTCGTGCCTGAGGTGCCCAGCAGCATCTCATTGGAGGAGTGGTTCTGCTGGGTTACGCTGCTGTTAGGCATCCTCCTCAGCTCCTCTTTGGAAGATTACTAAAGTGAAAAATGGGAACTTTTAAAATACACACATTTTCTTTGTCACTTCCTTTATTGATAACTGTGGAAAGTCGCAGATTCACGAAAGGATGTTTTACTGAATTGTGTTTGAAAAGGTGTTTGGTCATATTGCATATGACAGGGAAATGGTGAAACACTCACACTGTATAAGACAGCAATAGCCTATGACTCTCAGTGTTAAAACCACATTTTATGTAATGATGAATGAGTTTTTACTTTGCTAAATTGCATTCTAGGAGTTTATTTTTTCAATTATTTGCCTCTAGATTCAGCCATTTGAAATAGACAAGATACTGTCTGTTCGTAAATTATACAAGTTTAATCTGCACTCATGTTATAAAGCTAAAATTGAAGGTAAGAAAAATACTGAAAAGTGAAGAGGTTGTATCTATAATTTGTGGATACTTTAGGAAGACACTTGAGCCGTCTTTTTAGTATCTTGCAGGAAATGCATAAGGCAGAAACAGTTTCAGTTTCTATATGCATAGAGCACAGAGAAAACAAAGATCCACAGATGAAAATTCAATATCTTCTTGCTTCAACTCCAAGTCTTTTTGCTACAAAATTTCAGCTGAGCTGCTCTGCTATGAAAAGTGAAGAAAAGCTAAAAATAAATCGTCTTCTGCAAGATCTAATCCTATTGGCACTTGCTGAACACAGCGACGTACAGATGCACTCTTATTTAGACTTAAGGCAAAATGTGGACTGTTTGGTTGTTTGGGCTTGCATACAGATTTTGGTACAAATATACAGGTTTAGCAAGCAGGCTGCACACTTCGCTGGTGAAATCTGTCCTTACCTGACAAAGAGTTTCAAAACAACAAGGTAAGAGCTGAAAAATGGTCTCTTAAAAAGCAGTGTCTTCTCTCTCTGAGTCCTTTGAAGTTTGAAATCAGCAAACTTGTTTTAAGCAGCAATCTGTTGCACTCAGGTGGAAAATGAGAGACTGCAAAAGCAAAACATTTTCAGAGAAACTTGTTATTTACAAAGCATCAGGCAAAGCATCTTTAGAAGTCCCAGAGTGTTGTGTCCAAAGCTTTCTGTTCACTCCCTTTTAAAATGCATGATCTTAAAGGCATTTAAATGGTTAACATTGTGTACCTGCCTAGTATTCCTGACACTAATATGAGAAATTTGCTTTCCCAGGGACTTTGCTATAAGAAAAGTTTTACAAGCTTTAAGAAGATGACTTTCAGCTCTTGAAACAAGTAGGTTTTCCAGTGTACATTGTTAACTATTTCAAACTGGCTTTAAGAAGGTTATAAACAGCATACTTAGAGCCTAGATGCCAACATATTATATTACTCAGAAATAAATCGTGGTTTTTTTCGCTATTTATAGAAAAAAAATTACGTAAATTTTACCTTGTAATCTCTTGTTTTTGTGACTTCCCCCTTCTTCGCCATTTCACGCATCCATACCGTGTGACATATATAACCAGGATGAAAACAAAGAGCCTTTGGTGTTA
This sequence comes from Gallinago jamesoni, assembly GCA_025769975.1. Taxonomy (NCBI): domain Eukaryota; kingdom Metazoa; phylum Chordata; class Aves; order Charadriiformes; family Scolopacidae; genus Gallinago; species Gallinago jamesoni. The sequence goes on from JAOQGH010000012.1 coordinate 47,441,729, forward strand.
CTGTTTGACCAAGAACGGTTGAGGGTTTTCTCAGCCCACACACAGGAAGGCACAAGCCTCTTCTCTTGCTTCCCCGTGATAGCAATCGCCCACGTCCAACATCTAACACCGCTTTGCTCATGCGGAGAGAACCCATCAGAGGCCATCGCTGCACTTGGACGTGTAGGACAAACCCAAGCGTCAGGACTCCTCCTGCCCCAAATTTGGTCAGCCTTAAAGCTCAGGTGGGCAGGGAATGCACTTTTCCCCTGAACTTGGTTTAGGTTTGATAATTAAGCTAAACATGCCAGAATAGCAAAGTGTTTAGCCGAGTTTTAACAAAAGATTTCACTCCAACGTGCTCTTAGATCTTCAGGAATTCAGAGATTACTCACCATTTAAGTATTACAAGTAAAATAAGCTTCAGACATGTATGAAAAGGGACTTAAAAGTTCCTGCTGCTAAAAAAAGACATGCAGAGACCAGCGGCACTTGAAGATTATGCCTTGCCTTCAGGCATGATTGCTGACCCCAAACCATAGCATTAGGATGAGGTAGCTCACTAAAAAGAGAGAAGCTTTGAATCAGGGCTCTTCTAGAGACATTAAAAAGTGATTTCTTGACTATAAATTAAACAGAAAAATGTTAGCCCAGTTCATTTTTCAATTTGAGCTTTAGACCCCAGTCAGAGTCACCGTCACTCTGGTGACACGAGGACAACACACAAGGTTTTGTGAGCAATAAAGTAAAAACAATAGTCCAACAAGTGCTGAACTAGCATTGCCCTTGCCATCAAGCAGTCATCCTCGGCTGTGGATGTGAGGAAGATTCCCTCTGAGAGGCTTCTTTCCTATTATTAAAGTGCAGTCATTAGGAAGAGCAAGATGTGGAAAAGAACTGTTAGAAGTAAATGAATACAGAGGCTCAAAAACCCAAGGGCACTAAAAGTCAGGGAGAGAAACCGAAAGGGTTGTGAAGGGTGGGCAAGATGATGGAGACAGCAGTCTGCAAGACATCCTCAGGGTAAACTCTTTGAGGGAGCAGTTACCATCTCACCTACACCAGGATTCAGAACAGGAGGGATGCCCGTTTTGGAGCCTGCATATACTCGTGGCATATACTTGAGTTAAGACAAATGTGCAACTGCTCCAGCAGACAGAGAGCTGAAGAAACACAGCTATGTTAATAATGGTACTCACCAGGTGGGCTTCCAGCATCACTTAATCCCACCTAAGGACAGGCTGCTGTGGTAGCGATGGTGTTTGGATGGCAAAGTGATCAGCTGGTTCTGCTGGTTAGGTGCAGGAAGGCAGGGAACAGCCTGGGTTAGAGGGTTTGGATGGGTTAGAGAAGCAGAGAAACGCCTGCTCCATCCGCAGGAGCTGGAGTCATCCACAAAGCTCAAACCACCAAGCAGTAACGCAGAAGAGCCACGAAGAAATTGCACTCCCGAAACGGCTGCTGATGGGACAGCCCAGCACTTCCAGACGGGGCTGAAGCAGGCGCTGAGACCAAGAGCTTTGCACACTCTATTACTTTGCCGAGTCCACTCTGAGCTCTTTGGGTGTAAAGTGATGCCAAAAAACCTGCAAAGGTGACGCGCAGAGAGCTGTCTTGTCACCTTGGGGAGAGCCCTGTTGGCTGCACCGAAACTGCTGGGGGTCAGAAACCCAGCTTCTCAGTTGTCGCTTCATACCTCTGAGTCACTTGGTCCATGAAATGCCCCTTGAAGGTTTTGTGTCGAAGCTGTTCGGTTCGTTAACCTTTCATCGTCACGGTCGTCCGTTAAAAAGGAAATAAAATCACTGCAATCGACTCTGTAACCCAGGTCCCAAGTTTTAGCTTAGCTTCTCACTTGAGTCCAGAGGAAACTGAGTCACATCAGCCTGTTCAAATGAACTTTCAGATCTTGCTTTTGCTTCTTGCTCCATCAGCCTGTAGTTTGCCTTGGCCGGTGGTGAGAGTAAAGGCTGAAAGAGAAATGCCCATAAACACATCAGAGATCCAGGTCAAGACCAGCATCCCAGTAGATTTTAAGGACATAAAGAACTGGACATGTCCGGTTCAACATTGGAGGAAAGAGAAGACAAAAAGTGAAGGTTTAAATTATTTAGAAAGTGAAACAGAAGAAGCAGCAACAGTTGAGGGAAGAGGAACATCAGTTGGATGTCCAGAGCTGGGATGAGTCTCTGAGGAAGCATCACTGACTGTGCACGGGTGCAGCAGAGTTCCTTTAACGAGGGGCTAGATCCACAATGAAACTCAAAGTTCTTGATTTAATTTCCCTTCTGCACAATTTCCTCTGCTTTCTGTGGAACTTTGTAAGCAAACGGGTTACTGGTCAGTATAATAGCTACCAGGGTTTCATATACGCGCACAATAAATTTCAATTATTTATTAACATTAAACCCTCTATGGCTAATTATTTATAAGAACTGAGCTACACATAGACCAGTCGTAAACAACAGTGAAACACAGGGAAACCTGTGTTGAGTTTTTAACGCACCACTTTTTCTGTGACTGCAGATGCAACCACAGCCCTTGCTGTCTCACTCCCACTCTGTTAGACGTGAGTCACGGGTACTGGAAAGTGAGCAAATACTACTCGATGGTTAGTGAACTTGTAGGATAAAGCCTTTAACTTGCCAATCCCACCCACCCATGCAGCATGAAGAATTCAACAACTTCAGCCAGTAAACGGTCAACAAGGTTAGCAGATTTGAGATCCTTAAACTAATCTTCTACTTATTTGGTTGCAGATTTGCTGAGGTTTCTCAGGCTTTGTTTGCCTGGTAGAAGAGGCTATCTGGCTTCTCTATTTATTAGAAATAACAATATACAGTTGCCTCAGTCGTACATATGTAATATGCCTCAAAAGTTGAAGTTATGCTTTAGAATCACAGAATCATAGAATAGCTGTTTGGGTTGGAAGGGACCTTTAAAGCTAATCTGGTCCAACCTCCCCTGCAATGAGGAGGGACACCTTCAACTAGATCAGGCTACTCAAAACCCCATCCAACCTGACCTTTAATGTTTCCAGGGATGGTGCATCTACAGCTTCTCTGGGCAACATGTTCCCATGCCTCACCACCTCCATTGTAAAAAAATTCTTCCTTGTATCTACACTTAATCTTCCCTCTCTTAGTTTAAAGCCATTACTCCTTGTCCTATCACAAAAGGCCCTGCTAAAAAGTTTGTCCCCATCTTTCCTGTAGGCCCTCTTTAGGTACTAGAGGGCCTCTGTAAGGTCTCCCCGGAGCCTTCTCTTCTCCAGGCTGAACAACCCCAGCTCTCTCAGCCTGTCCTCATAGGAGAAGTGCTCCAACCCTCTGATCATCTTCAAGGGCCTCTGCTGGACTCGCTCCAACAGGTCCATGTCCTTCTAATGTTGGGGGCCTCAGATCTGGACACAGAACTCCACGCACTGTAAGGAAAGCATCCTTAGAGAGCTGCCAGCTCTGTTCTGCTCCCTTGCCCCTCAGGGCAGTTTCCCAAGGGGTCCTATGGGCTAAGTCCTTAAAGAGCTGGAATTTTTCTGTCCTAAAATTCCAGGGTTTTGACTTTACTCCTCTCCTGATCCGTATCCCTCAGGACCATGAACTCCACCAGCGCATGATCACTGCAGCCTAGGCTGCCTCCAATCTTGACATCGCCAATTAGCTCACTTGCACTGGAAAGCAGAGATCCTTGTTGCGCTGATAGCAGAGGTACAGCGGGTGCCCAAAGCACAAAGTGCTTTCAAGGTCGGGTGGGAAGGTTGGCTTTGGCGTTATTTTTCGGGGTTGAGTTGTTTTTCCAAATTCCCATCGATCTTAAACTCCCAAAGATTGTGCAACTATGTGTTTGTGACCATCTACCACCACAAAAATGTGCCTTACCTTTAGCGAGGAGAGTTTATCATTTTTTCTGGAAGAAAGGCGAGAGCTCATGTTCTGGCTGGAGTTGCAGAACGAGCACTAGAAGACAGAGACTAGGACTCTCAAAATAACAAAAAATGTTAATGTTTGTCAGGAAATTAGTTTATAATTTGGTGACTGTGGTGTCTAGAGGCCTGTCACCCAGTTTTGTCAAAACACACATACCAAAAAGCATGTCTACTAGCAAAACAATGACAAGAGGATTTTGAATTATTGAGAACTAGAAATATCACATATCAGCTGCCTAGAATCCAAATCCATGAGCAAATCAGAAAAAAATGGGTTAGCATTTATCCTTACAGGGGGGAGGGAATCAATATCAATAGTGTGAACTTTGAGATATAAAAGAAATTAAATATCAGTATGAAACAGAAGACTGATAGCATCTCCAACAGAAAGTGGTAATATTTCATGCTGTTCTCAGTGGTGGAAATTGGGTTGGTTGTGAAACTAGATTTTTTTTTAGTTCCTATAGAGATTTGAATACAAAATCTATGCTCCAGGCTACCAGCCTTTTCTGATCTAATTTCCCATGGGATTTCCAAGGGTGCCTAGAGAAGCAAGAGAGAATTTGAAATTTGAATACTTTGGCTAGTGGATCCCACCACAGAAGCTGCTTCCTTCAAGTCCCTGAAAGAAAAGACAGGGCCAAGGTTTGGAAAACCTGCAGTGGATAAATCCACAAGCAGAGAAAACTCCAAAGCTGAGGCCATTTGTGCAGAGGACTAGGTCACGTATTTACAAAAAGTGACTCTCTCATCCTCAGAATGCATTGTCCATCTGCTATTTGCAGAAGAAAACACAACGGAGAAAAAAGCAGTTCTGCAACACTCAATGACAGAAGTGGTTTAGGAAGCAAAGCATTGCGTGGACAAGGAGGGATTTAAAAAGAGATGCTCGTCATGTATTTAAGGTATACCTTTTCTCTGCCTCGCCTTGGAAAAGACTGAAAAGGTTCTGTTGACTCCTTCAGAAGATGCCAGTAGCAACCAGGAATGAACCTATGTGCTGCCCAGCCCATCACCCGTGGTAAGACCAGCAGCTCCAACAGACCCGTACATTTCTCAGGGCAGAGCTGTCATTTCCTATTCTAGTCACAAATGTCACTGGCATCATCAGATCTGGAAACTCAATGGTTTAACAGAAGAATGACGAATTTCGCCAGAAAAGAAAAGCACTTCTACTGTGGTCTCTGTGATTACACTTTCCCTCGGGTTTCTTTTGGGTTGAAAGCACCCAGTTCTTCATCTTCTCAGGAGGAGTTTGCAGACCTCTTAAATGACAACAGTGATTACCCTAGCTGTTCTGAGTTATTTCCAGACCAGCACTTCTGCTCTTCTAGTTCTCTGATAATGATAAGTAGTGATCTCAGATTTCTGACAGAAGGGTATTTCTCTACAGGAAAAAAAAAAAAAACGACCTTTAAGAGGAAAGACATTTAAATCGATAAAGAGGAAAGACATCTAAATTGATAAAGCAGACTCTGTGCTTATTTAGGTCTTCCCCGGTTCGTTATTTGCGGAAATGTGCGGAACCGTTACTTGACGGCACTTCCAAACCTACTCAAAAAAGGTTTTTGCTCACTATACTGGGTAATTTCTTTAAAATTACATATATTGTACATATTACTAAATAATTCAACCACACTCAGCATTCGGAAGATGAAATAACAATGTGATTTCTGTTGCCTTTTTGCTAATTGGGAAATAGCTGTGTTTCCATTATACATGCTGTTTGCAGGAATGAAATAAAATGAATGAGTGCCGTGCCATATATCTGTTTATACCCCACACTCTCAACGCGTGGCAAAGAGAATATGTGCAACCAATCAAAGTGCCCTCCTACTAAAATGATCACGGTCGTAAGTACCATCAAACTGTCTACAACAATTCATTCAATGGCTTTCACTGTTTCTTTGTTTTCTCAGTTCAAGGATCTGAGCAATTACTGTCAGTGCAAGAAGATTTCTACCCTAAAGCATAGATGGGCCATGCAGCTAATTAACAAACTTTAAGCTAACTCTATGAAAATGAAATATGTGATAGGCTCCAAATGAACCGTTTAGCAGAGTCCTGTCGGACTTATCTTTCCATTGTAACAAAAATAGATTATAGAACAAGAGACCGGGATGGAGGGGAACATTTAAAATGAAGTGATTAACTTAATTGCTTTTCTTTCAACCACCAGCCGTTCTTAGAACTGAAGGATGTGAGAAGCCTTTGTTAAGGCAGAAGACACAGGGAGAAAATTATTTCTGTACGTGCAACCCAAGGTTACTTTATAAAATCTTGTAGTCAACTACCGACCATTTTTGAATCACTGAAGGTCAAATAAGTACAAAATGTCACAATCTTGAAGTTTGAATACAGAATCATAGAATTGTCCAGGTTGGAAGAGACCTTTTAGATCATCTAGTCCAACCCTCAACCTAATTCTGATCAAAACCATCACTCAATCGTGTCTCTAAGCACTAGGTCAACCCAGTTTTTCAATCCCTCCAGGGATGGGGCCTCAACCACTGCCCTGGGCAGCCCAGTCCAATGGGCAAGAACATTTTTCCTAATCTCCAATCTGAACTTCCTCTGGCTTCCTCCAAATGATGCCAGACACCACCCGGCAACGCAGACCTCACAATAGCCCGGGGCAGGAGAAAAGGGGCATCCTCCCACCTACCACTGCCAGAGCTGGCCTGGGGGCAGCCTGAAGACAGCTCAGAGCAAGGCCTTGAGGAGACACTGGAATTCCTTGCAGAGCCCGAGGGTGGAAGCGCACAGGCGGGACCAGGCAATGGAGTTTCTCTGCTCCAAGGCCAGCTCCTGGCAGGGCTATCTTCAAAGACCATCCCTTCCATGGAAATCCTGCTTTAGCCTTTGGGAAGGCCCTCAGGATGGAGAGGAAAAAAAACACCAACCCCTGGAGGTGCCTGAAGCTATCAAGTGTTTCAGCTGGGCAGCAATGCCTTCTCGAGGAGACCTGCAGGGCTCACCAGCTTCATCCCCTGCAGACCATGGGGTAGGAGCCTTCACAAGTGGCAGGTAGAGAAGTTGAGAAGCTCCCAGTGCTTCAGAGCACCCACTGGTGCCCTGCCAGGCACAGGAACCATTCCTACCCCAAAGGATAATCCAAGCCAGGGGTGTGTGGCTACCCCCAGCCACCTCTGAGATGCCTCCAGGTGCAGGAAGAAGAGGGCTGGGGCATCTCCTGGAAGGCAGGAGCAGTCTGGGGGATGAGGAGGCAGCTCTTGCTCACATGCTCAGGGAACAGCCCATCACCAGCTCTGGGGTCAGGAAGGAATTTTCCCCCATGGCACATTGTCACTGCTCCCCAGGGGTTTTTTGCCTTCCTCTGCAGCATCCAGCATGGCCCTTTCCATCCATTTGGGCCACCAGCTGCCTGCTGCTCCTGCTCCACCAAGGTGCCCCGCATCCGGGAGGAGGAAGCTTTCTAGAGTCCCAGCCAGGGCACCAAGGCTGGGTGGCCCCTGGGCTTGCTTCTTGTCCTCCCCAGCATTGAGCACAGTCCCTTGTCACGGCTCCTCATGGCCCTTTGCTCTCCCAGGTCCTTCCCTGCTGCTCTGGCACCTCCAAGGCTCCCCTCCTGCTCTGCCTCCCTCCAGCTCTCTTCTCCAGAGCAAGCTGGGAGGGGGAGCAGATGACACCAAACTAGGTGGGAGTGTTGATCTGCTTGAGGGTCGGAAGGCTCTACAGAGAGATCTGGACAGACTGGATCAATGGGCCAAGGCCAATGGGATGAGGTTTAATAAGGCCAAGTGCCGGGTCCTGCATTT
>JAOQGH010000012.1:47449511-47462948 GCA_025769975.1 Gallinago jamesoni
AACTCTAGAGCTGCAGGTGTGCAGGAAAGAAGTGGAAGTCACCAGCTCCCCTCCTCAGTGAGCTGAAATACTGGGAGCGCTAAGGAGACTCTTTCCTCAGGATAAGGGGCAATGGGCACAAGTGATGTGCTCCAAGCAATCCTGCTTTGGCAGGAGAGTTGGAATAGATGATCTCTGAAAGGTGTCCCTTCCAACTCTGACAATTCTCTGATTCCTGGGAAGCAAAAGCATCATGATCCAAACAATGCTGTTTGACCATCTTTGTCACTTGGCTTTCTCTTGGGGAATCAATATACAGCTCCTGAGCAAACCTTGTCCAGCGATGAAGCTGTGGCTGAGTGCCCTGATGTACACCAAAGGGCTGCACTCCACTCGCGGCCTTTAAAACCAGGGTCTTGGACTACCTTCTCTCCCTGCCCTTCATCCACCAGGGAGGCAAAAGGACAGAATGTATAAGCTCACAGAAACCTCAAAACCCGTACGATGGAAATAAAGAAGTCTGAGATAAGAATCCACATCAGTGTCTCTGTATATACCTTCTCCTCACCCCTCCTGACCTCAAGAGAAGTAAGATTTCATCTTCTTTTCATGGCCTTTATTACTGCCTACATTCATTTTCACTCAACTCCCACCGCTAAAATCTCTAGCTGAGTAAGTTTTCTGTACAGACACATTACCAGTCATAGACAAAGGGGGTTTCCCCCCCAAAAGAAGCAAAGTTTGTATCTATTTAAGTGAATGTAATGATTTGCAGGATACATTTCCAATTAACATCACTATTTTCACTCGTACTCACAGAAGCAGAAGGCACACGTGGGACAGGTCAGTTTTACAGATATTTCAGAGAATGGTACTTCTCTTTTCCAGCGTTATACTATCCCTATTCTTCCACTCTATTGGCCTGGTTTAAAATTATTATATTTTAATACATTGGTTGCCAATTGAAGAGAGGTGTGGAGAGAGGGAGTCGAGATCAGTGACCAAATCTCCCTGTTCAAAATATTGTCCCACTCTTAAGTAATCAGTCTTGGCTTCAGAGAGATAGGAGAGGGCTACCTTTAAAAGCAGAAGGGATTCTTTAGATTCAGCAGTTACCTTCCTTTGAGGGTGGAGGCAGCTCAGCTTCTTTTGCTTTTTCTCCACTTTCCATGACAGTGTGCAGGGAAAACTGGGTGGCCAGTGTTCCTGAGCTCCAACAAGCCTCTCCTGTCTCTGCTTCTGGTTTGAAGGTCTCTGAGCAATCACGGCAGAGAAGACATTAAGAACCTACTGCTCTTCATCCAAGAACTCCATAGGGAAGTATCCCCTGATCCAAAAAGAACCTTAAATCCATGCAATCCAGCACAAATATAACACTTGCTAGTGATGAACTCAGGAAAGCCTGTGGATGGAAAGGACAAACTTCCAGAAACACCACGGATCTTGGGCCCAACCGGAAGAATCAAGCGGCCAAGATGCTTAGAGGTCAATCAAAACAAAGTTTACTAGAATGACTAGGAAAAGTGAGGTTTCTGTTGTTCAGTGGAGCAAGAGAAAGAAAGGAGAACTTTGCCTCTTTCATACCTTCGTACAGCAGGAGGCAGGGTTTGACAGCGCCCACGATGGACTGCTGCAAACCTGGAAAGGCCTCTGTGGTAGTACTCGTGTGGAGCTTCATCCACGGGGCACATCAAACACATTCTGGCAAGAACTAAAAGGAGAAGCTGATGTTACTTTAATCCTAGCTGGTGGGCTACTACCGTCCTCGCGAAGCTGCCCAACTTATCTCCTATTGTGCAGTGACAGGGTTGTCAGACCTCCAGGACCTCAGAGAGTACAAACCTTTCTGCGAGGAACAGCAGTCATCTGGACCGTGAAATAGTGGAAAGGCCCTGAAGTCCTTGCTCAGCTCCCATTTTAAATACTTGTGAGAAAAAAATGGGATTGCACTTCACAGAGGATGATAGCACTGGCTCAAGCCAACCCAGGCTTTATAAATCCTGACCTCTTTGGGGATTTATTTTATTTAAATCTGAGAGAGAATAAGCTGCCTTAAATATGATTAATAATTTGATCCAAAGTGCAAATGAAAATCAGGGAGGGAGTCTAACCTACATGTTTCAAAGGTACATAGAATTATGTGTTTTGATTGTACATTTTCTCATTGTACAAAATGGTTGAAATAAGCTTAATAGAAACAAAGACCTTTAAAAACATTCTATTTAGCTCAAGGCCCAATTCATCTAAAAATTTGAAGTTCCTTTGCATCAGAAGATGTAAACTCTCAAAAATAAATCCAGTGATTATGTCTTCAGTTCAAAGGAGGACAGAGAAAGTGGCAATTAATTATTTTGCTTCTTTTTCTTTTTCACTAAGCATGTTTTTAGGCGTGACTTTCAAACCATTGTTAGCCAGTATCAATCAGCTGTTATCTTTGAGAAGCTGAAAATGAATTGATTTAAAAGTTGCTTATTAGGTCCTCCTGATACTTGAAAATCCTCATGATTTAAAAATGAATAAATTTTATAGGTTTTTCCTGTTCCCTAAATACAGGTTTTTCCTGTTTGAGCCTTGGAGATTTTTTCTTTGCATGTTCAAATTTAACAATTTGAATAAAAAAAAGTTTGTACCAAAATCCAGTTTTATTTTCTAAACTAAATCTCCTTGGTGTAACACAAACCAACAATTTAAAGATTTTTACAGTCTTTTAACTTCTCCTTTAAAAAAGTGTGGTGGGTTGACCTTGGTCCCACCCAACTGCCCCCACTCAATCCCCCCAGACGGATGGAGAAGAGAATTGGAAGGGCACAAGAGAGAAGAAAACTTGTTGGTCAAGATAAAGACAGTTTAATAAGGGCGGGGAAAAAAGGAAAAAAAAAAATAATTAAGTGATGCAAAAGCAATCACTCACCATCAGCAGGCTGAAGCCCAATCAGTCTTCGAGCAATGACCACCATACAGGCTGCTAGGAAGAAAACTAACTCCATCCCAGCCAGACCCAATAGAGAAAACAGAAATGCAGTTTTGAAGCAAACAGTTGAAATACCTGAAAACATAATAACATATGAATCTTTTCAAACCAAGACATTTTGTTTGTGGAAAAATTTTAAAAAAAAAGTCATTTCAGAAAACTTTTCTGGAATATGGATTACTCCAGGAGCACAGAGAAGGTGTTTGGATTCTCCATCCTTAAAGATTTTAAAACCACAACTAGCCACAGACCTGGGCAACCTCATCTGACTTTGAGTTCAGCCACGCTTTGAGCAGGGGATAGGAGTAGGTGACCTCAGGAGGTCTCTTACAATCTGGTTTTTTCCTATGATTCTGTGTTTTTAACTTGTCTCAACACCTTAGAGGTGAACCTTCCTTCCACATCTTCACTTTGTGAAAGTTCAAGTTGCTAAATCTGGTTACTAAATATAGTAGCTAACCTGCAGCAATTACTAAAGTGGAACACTTAGTAACACAAATCTAAATTACCGTTTGCGTTGATAGGCATTCTGACCTCCAGATCCTGATAAGATCTTGTCCTTGCTAATATTTTAACAGCCATGGGGTTTTCTGCTACAGCAAAAATACTCCTTGACATTAAAAGACATGAAACCACCTTGGTCCAACATAATTTTTATTTTTTTTTCATTTTCATTTCACCAGTAACTGCAGTGGTTTCATACTCCTACACACTTTTGTAAAATGTGTTGTTATGGTGATGTATTTCATATGCTGTATTTTTTCATATGCCTCTGTTACCACTTTTTTGGTGTCCCTTGTGTAGTTAAATATGCCCACAAATGACTAGTTTGGGGTATTTAACCGCAGAACAGCTGAGATTTTTCTTGCGGGTTCATTTTTGTCTCACAGTTTGGCTTTACTTATTTCTCTGTGAACTAGCTGCTTACAGTCCAATTTCCCTTCGTCATGTTTCTTGTCTGTTCTTTCTTCATTGTTGCTTCCTGTTCTTCACAATCTTTGGGGTGAAAAGTTTGCCGGGGGTGTTTGCCGACCTTGTTTATCCTCTGCACCCCACTGCTGCTTTCCTAAAGCACGTGAGAAATTCAAATTGCTGAATCAATTGAACATCAATACTGGTCAGTGAAACAGGCATCAGCTTGGGTTTGCAGTCTGCTGTTAGTGGGGGAGAGAAAGAGAACTCCACTTGTGATTATTTTTTGTTGGTTTATTTTTGCTGTTTTATTTGTGGTTGAGTTCAGTGATGGTCTTTTATCAGAGTTAAGCTGACGGTTGGACTAGATGATCTTGAAGGTCCCTTCCAACCTGGACAATTCTATGCCTCTGTGATTCCAGGTCAATTACTATTGAGACAAATGCATGAAATTGTGCAATATCCACTCAGCAGCCCCAAAAGGAGCATATTCTTGAAAACCAGAGTAACATTACAGTAAATTGCCTCTTTATTTATTAGAAGATTGCATACAGAGGAGATACCAGCAAAGCTAACGAGACTCTGTGTATATATGGGTTACATTAGTAATGAAAAACATCTACGCCAATTAACTCTGCTCCCTAATGAAATTAATTCATGCAGTAAAAGATGCATAATAAAGTCAATACAAAACCAAACTCAATCAGTTTCAAATTCCTTCACCATGTGAGGGTGACATAAAGAATACCATGATTACGTATTATCATGAAACAGTAATCATTGACAGGGAGAGAGGGGGATTTAGTGTTTGTAGGCTGAGGTTGCTCCAGTTTCTGCCAAAGAAAACAATAACTTCCTTCCCTCACCCCTTCCTCTCCTCCAGACATACAGGCTGGTAAATGAGTGAAACTATTATTTCTCACTTAAGGTTATTTTTGGAAAAAAATAACTCGATACATTAATTTGCACATGTAAATTCCTTAAAAGCGACGTCAGATCAAAATGTAAGGCTGAGTAGAAGACATATAGTAGCATTTTCACAATTATTTTCATGATAGGGACAATGGTGACAAGGGCTGTTGACACTTCCATTTTGCCCTGTAACATTTCAGTCAACTTTCTTGCTGTCTTGGGGACAGTCACATCATCTCCATTGTTGCCAACTGGATGTTGACTTGGCCATGCCTTCTCATCTCAGATGTCAACCCACTTCATTCTCCCTTGTCAGCCTTGTCTATGCTCCATGGTCCTGCTGGTGAAAACCGACATCGGTTTTGAAGTCTGGGGTAACTCGTGGCTGTCCACTGTCTGTGGACTCTGGTGGCAAAAAGCTGTGTGTCTCTACAGTCCATGTGGGTGAAGGCTCCTGAGGTTGTGGGTGAATTTTGTCTGATGGAGACCCAGGTGGAGGCTCTGTTGCAGCCTCAGCTCTGCCAGCACTGCCAGTGGGGCTCTCCAGAGCTGCATGGGCTGTGGGGACAGGTGGTGCAGCAGGGGGGTCAGCAAAGACACCAGGTCCTCCTCAGTCATTAGGCAGTTGATGATATCCAATAGAAGAAAGGTTGAGGTAACCACCACCTGTGATCTGCTCCAAACAGCTGAGTACGGAGCACAGTTTATTCCCACTGAATTCTTAGCCTACTGCACAAAGCATATTCCCACAGACCAGTCCCACAAATTATTGTCTGCCATCCACTCCATGAGTATCTCCTTAATATTGCTGTTTGGATGCTCTGCTAGTTCTTAGCTCTGAGGGCGTCCTGGTTTTCCATGTACCCAGCTGAGCAAAGGCCACTAATACTTTATTTCTTGCATGACTTGAGTAATGAATTCTGTTCCATCATGACCCTGCAATATAACAGAGGCTCCAAAAGCATGAAAGATGTCAAGAAGCTGTAGAGCCACCTCAGCTGCTTGTTTTTTGACCTAAGTGGACGGGGAACACAACATTTGATGATGCAGTCCTGGTAAACTCTTATCCAATCCAAGTTCCTAGACATATGGACTGCATATTGGTCAAGTCAACCCATTGGTACATTGATTGAACTGTGCGAAGTGCTCCCTGTTCAGAACCCAGCAGCAAGAAAACAGTTCCAAGTGGTGCCTTCTTTTTTCTTGGCACACTACACAGAAGGACTCGCAGTGCTCAACAGCATCTTGGACAACAAGTGTTTCATGACACAGTCGTGGCCACCATGGCCAGAAGCTATATGTGCATTTTTGATGATGTCATACATACCCTTATGCTCACAGAATATGTGAGAGATTCCTCTTCCGTCTGCCTCCTCTTAATCAGATTCTTGGTGTCTTCACGGTGTAAAATTTTCTATCTGAAATGAGGGAAAAAGCAAGCAGTTTGTTAGCAATAATGCTGTGTATCTAACTGGGGAAAGCAGCGATGTATATGCTTAGAGTTAAAAAAACCCAGAAAGAGTAGATTCTCCATACTTACTTTGTAAGCAAATAATATTCATGTCTTGACTCTGACTTGGGATTCTGTTTTGTCTTCTTTATTTCAGCAATAGTTGCACAATACTCTGCCTTCAGGATCATGTACTTGGAGCATATCTTATACCTTTTGTGTATTTCTTTTCTAAATTTAACTTCAAAGTCCTGGGGCATCTTCAGGAATGACTACTTAGTAAGTAGAAAAATCTGATTCAGCTCCCTCTTATGTACAACTGCTCTTGCACCAATTTCTGACATATGCTACAGTCATATTGTGAAACCAGTCATTTTGTAAAATGACTAATATCTTCAGCCATTTCTCAAAATGACTTCCAGTTAGTTTGCAAAAATGACAGAAAACTGTAGGCAGGTATTATGCCAAATATCTCATCTCTGCCTCTGACCCAGCAGATGATAGCAATTGGAAATTTCCACCTTCCTCTGTAGACCATCTCCTGCGTGTCAGCAGTTCCCCATCACAGCAGCGGGATTATTTTTTTTCCAAACAAAAATTGATGCTAATGTTAACCAAGACTTCATTCCCTCAGGGTGAAGGCAGACTCCTCTGCCAGGCTCTAACTTTCACAGAGCAAGGCAAGCTGTGGCAGAGGTAAAGTTCCTGTAGACAGACCCATACAAAGCATGACTCGGTGCTGAGGAGCATCACCAACTTAAAGCATGGAACCACAACCCCCTAATTCTTTTCATTATCATCCTGAGTTGGCATTAACATCATTGGCGTCAATTTTTGTTCGGAAAAAAGAATCCCACTGCCCAGCCTTTTTTGGGGATGCTACAGTAAAGGGTATTGCGAATGTGTGCAACTTGTGATTTTAACACATACCTGAACAAGATTGGTGAAGCTGTATGGTCAGGAGGTACTGTTTGTATACCTACGTTTTATTTTTTGAAAGTCTTCTCAAATTCAGACACAAAATGCTTTTCGTTTATACCCACATTTGCGGGAAGGACTTGCTTAACTTTTTCAGCACGTTTTGTTAACTTTATTACGGCAGAAAGGCTATAATATAGTGTTACAAAGGTGCTTACAGAACACACACAAAGTATTTTGTTCCACCAATAACGCCGCTGTGTGAGGAAATGAAAGCGTTATGCCATTTTCCATCTTCTCTCCCACCACAAGGAGTAACTGATTTATTCGTGTATTTTTAAAGCATTTTATTGCTTTCTTAATGACACTTAATTAACCAGTGGTGAACTACACATTTCAAGTGGACTCCTTCCACGTTGTGAAAGTCTCTGTCTGAAAAGTTTACTGGTGAATCTGGCTGGTAGTCATCTTTCTCTTTACTTTGATCCTTTTGGGGCAAACACCTCCTCAGACAGTTTTGTCTCAGATCCACACACGCTGCAAGCTCTCACATTCCTGTCTTAACAGCTGTTGGGTTTTGAAATATTTCCCAAGGGTAGGCCATGAGAACAGCCCCATATCTCACCTGTGTTATGAACTTCAGTGATTTCCAACTTATAGCATTACTTAGACTCCGACCTGAAAATACTTTCTCAAGATCAGACCTCCCAAGAGATACAGAGGAACTTGAAGCAAGAAGGAGGTCAAGGAGGAAAAACTATAGAAGATAAAAGTAACCACCTGTGAAGTAACCTATAAAGTAGCCATCTTTGGTGGGAACCAAAGCAACCAGGGTAGCAGTAAGATTGTACAGGTACAGCAAAATTGACCAATCATTAATTGGTTGGTGTCCGATGAGCAAGGGATATTGAACGCATGGTACAAAGGACTTGAAAGAATCTGAAGTATGAAAAGGTGGACTTCAATGGCATCATGAGGGGAGACTGTTGCTGTTAACCAATCAGCTGAAAAAGTTTGCTTATGTTAAATGGTTAAAACTTGCTTCAGATGAAAAAACGTGACCTTATGCAGATAGCAAGAAGAAAGAAGCCATTGCTGCTGGGTTACAGTAGTCAGAGATTTATACTCTCTTGAGCAGGGTAGGTGGAAATCAGCTGAGCTATGAAGGCCTGAATGTCTTTCACGTAATTATTTTGCTGACTTTTTTCTCTTTTTAAGAGGAATTCAATTCTGTCTTCAGAAATCACAATTTACGATGCCGCACTAAGAAATAACATGCTTTTTACCTACACCAGGCTTATTAGCTTTTTTCATCCCTCCAATCCAAGCAGTAACATTTTAACTTCTGCTACTAGTACAGGGTACAAAATGTATAGAATTGATTTGAAGATAAAGATATTGTGAATAATTAGTTATAAACTTCAGAATTTCACAAAATCGACATAGGAGAAAAAAGTCACAGTTACCTTGGAGACCTAAAATATTCAACTTTTTAAGAGAAAAGAACTGCTGTCTGAATGATCTAAATAAAATTATTATCATTATTAAATATTTTTTTTAATTGAATAATTCTGTCAATAAAAATACATGCTTTTGTTTGAACTTACGATGTTCATTTCGGTAACAATGTGTAAGTTTTGTTGTTAGAGACATTTTCATAATGTGGGAAAGAGAACAAAACTCTTTTCTGCTGCAATGATATTATATCCCAAAGGTGATTTTGAGAAAATCTCTTAAGAAATAAATAATTATTGTCGGCTTGGTGTTAAAGAGTTGATTTAATTGTTCAATTCACTTAGAAAGTTACACTTGTCTTTACAGTCAAGGAACAGACCTACTCAGGAGGAACAGTAACTTCCCTGATTTTTATGAGACCTTGTGGGAAATAAATAAAAATATATGTGGAAAATCATATAGATCTTTATGTTTCAAAAATCTGTACTTTATTCCGTAAAAAAAACCCCTGCTATTCTATTTGTGTTTCTCCATACTTTTCAGATTCTCTTGAGTCTCCTCCTAGTGCCTTTGACTTCACAAACCTTGATGTAAAAACAGAACGACAGAAGAGCCCATGCCCTTTCCTCCCTCTCTTCCAGATGCATCCACAACTCACGAGGTAGCACAGAGAGGAGATCCCAGAGGTCACCCTCCAGTTTACCACCTGCAACACTGGAAGAGGTTTGCCCCATCACTTCGGGAATCAGCTGTGCAGAGCTCCGTGCGAGTTTGCCCTACTGCTTCCAGGGACCACCCTGACTTGCTGAGGAGGGGACTTGCCATGCTTGTCCAGCGCCGTGGTCTGCCAGACCCAGGTCCCACCTTGAGGCTAGCAGCAAGGCAACCTGCTGCGGAGCGTGCCCACCATCTGCTTGAAGAGGCGGCTTCCGCTCAGCACGAACGACAGCAGGTCCAGGCAGCTGAGGGAAGTCAAGCTCAAAAAAACTTCATTGTAGCTTTCTAACTGGTCCAGAGCATTCACATGCTGTATGTAGTAGGCCCTAAAGAGGTGATAGGGAAGGAAGCAAATTATGATGACGCAGATGAAAATCAAGTTTTTCACCTGGGCCCAGAACTCTTGGTGTGACAAGAAGGAGGTGGAAAGTTTTCTCGATACTTTTACCAGGATGAAAATTTGCACGCCCAGGAGGACACAGGTAATGAGAGCGACGGCTACAATTATGGTGTAGTTCAGGGCTTTGACGCTCCGCTGCTCCAGTTCTTTGTGGAACATAAAGCACGTTGTATTATCATACGAGCCTGAGCGTCCGTACTCGAAGTACAAGACTGGCACCACGAAGACCATGACGAAGACCCACACGGCAGCGCTTGCTGCAATGGCGTGCAGCTTCCTGTAGAACTCCACCTTGATCTTCCATTGAAAGAAGATGAGCCACCGGATGACCAGTGTGATCACATAGAATAGGAAGGTCAGGTACATGTGGATGTGCACCATGGCACTCACCATTTTGCAAAAGGGCATCCTGAATACCCACTTCTTGCTGACGTAGTAGTGCAGGCGGAAGGGCACAGTGAAGAGGAGGAGGCTGTGCACAACGACGAGGTTAATGATGGCTGTAGTGGTGATGGACAGAGTGTTCATCTTGACCAGCACAAACGACATTGTGATGGACCCGATCCCACCTCCCGCAAAGGCAACTGAATAGGCAGTAATAAGTATGGCATTCATGGTGGTGTTGTGAGCAAAGGCAGAGGAGGAGTCACTGCTGTTCCTGTTCTCTTCGATCATGTTCCTGAAATCTTCCTTGTACATATCCTAGAAATAACAGAACACACAAAGACTGAGGTAAGGTAGGAATGAGAGGGCCCACCTGAAAAGCCAGCAAAGCTTTCCACCTAGGCCTTGCTCAAGGGATAATCCTGGAATCTCACATCTGGCACAAGCTGTAACCTGTTGTTTTATCCAAACACCCTCCAGCCTAGAGAAAAATGGCTGAGAAGGTCAGGCAGGGAGGCTGCTCTAGCCCTTAAGAAGTTGCTAGCCATACCATTAAAAACAAGGACGAGTTAGTAATATGTGGGAAGAGGAGATCCTTGGAGAAATGTGGTGGTTTTCAGCGCTCTGTGTTACGATGGTTCTGTTCCAATTCTGCTACTCACTCATCGGTTTGTTTATTTGAGACACAAATCTGCCCTTCCCAGAGCCAGAGAGCAACCACATGTTGCTCGATCATTTTGTTTGTGACCGAGAGCCGAGTTTTGGGTGTATGACAGTCAACTCTTTCTTCACCGCGGACAGTTCCTCTGAGTCAGGGATTAAACACCATGGATACCCAGGATTCATGGAGATCTTGCTCAGGTCCTGCCAGCCCCGTGGGCAGTGATGTCCCAGTGCCCAGGACCATTTCAGATCTAATGTGCAGTAAACAGCTGTTAGAAAATGTTAGAAAAGGACATCTGGGTTAGTGCAAATAAGCCTGTTTGGCCTGAGCTCAGGCTACTTGGGAGTTAATAGCAAGTTTAATAACTATACTATACATTTTGAATGTATTACTGTTTCACAGAGAGCTTAGACATAACTCTTGTAATTCTACATGTAACTTGTGGTAGGATTTTTAAGTTCTACAAGGCCATGTGGAAGAGGAAGAGTTGAAGTATGTCAAGAATTCGAGTTATCCTGAAGCATCCATGAAAGTATCAAGAGGATGTCCACGCTGCAGTACAGGAAAGAAGCAGGGGAAAGTGAATAGCATTGGGCTCTGTCCTGTCCTGGTTATACTGCTACTGCTACCTCAACTATCACTTAAAACTGCCATTTCTTAGCAATATGTCTAAGCATTCATCCCTACAGTAGTCAAGGTCTCCTTATACACTGAAAAGTCAGTTATTCTCTAGCCATCCCAATGTATCTAAAACTCCAGATATTTTATTGTGATCAACCTAAATATACCTGCTGTAGATCAAATCAATGTGCTGGTTTCTGTTTGAAATCGCATTTCAAGAGTTATATGGACAACTCGTTCCAGCTCATTACGAGAAGTAAAATGGGTTGCAATGAAAAAGCTTTTTCTCAGAAGTGCTGCTGATTGGCAGCTCTTGCATCAGAAACCATGCAAGTTCCTTCCAGTTTTCTTTGTGTTTCTGAGATGTTGCATTTCAACCCCACAGCTGCGCAAGCCAGAAAGGATCAGCAATAGCTATTTGTTAAGTTAAAGTTGTTAAGCTTTAATTCCAAAAGATGTCTCCAAAAAGTGGCATTATCACACTGTTTTAATTTAATTTCGTTTTAAAAGTGCCACAACCCTGAAGGCAACAGTCTAGAAACACGAGTTGGTGTGAACAGCCCCAGCAGCAAGGCTGCATGTGGAGAGGTAGGACTCCTCATCATCACCCTTGACGATGTGAATCGAAGGCAGCAAGGAACAGATAAGCACAAGTCAGATAACTGATGTTTTCCTCAGACATTCCCATTAAGGGAACAGCAAGAGACCCATTTCTGTCTGCAGACACGCAACTGAGAGACTGAAATGCCGGTTTCTGCAGAATTTTGCAGTCACCGATAAATCCCTTCATTGTAAGATTCTGCAGGAAATATCACTTCCATTAATCTTCAAAGGAAAAGCTACCAGCAGCTGATAGGAGATTATCAGCTCCCCGATATTAGAGGTGGTCCCACTGAAATACCATTGCGTGATGAACCCGGAGTATAACATGGCGTGGGGTATGTTTCTCAGAGGAACCGCTGCTTTCTGGAGAAATGGGGTTTCCTATTGTACTGACATTCACAGAGCCATAACCTACTGGCCTGAAATACAGCTAGAAAGAATTTAACAGGAGGCAAATGGAATGGGGATGAATATGGGTCTTACAAGAGATTAATTATATGACATAAGGCTATATACCAAGCCTTGCTGGAAAGAGGAGCCACAGATGTCTCCAAGAGTCAGAAAATGTCTCGCAGCGAAGGAGGAACAGAAGAGAGCACTGCGAGTGGTATCAGGCTATCTAAGAAATGATCTTCCCCCACACTTCCCCCTTGCCAATGTCAGCTTGTGCAAGAAGAAATGACAACAGAGGGCTTCCTCTATTCCTTTACGCCTCCAGAGGCAGAGAGTTTCTCCTCAACAAGGCATTCTTGTTTCTGTGCCTTCCTACCTCCTCTAGATACTGCCAGTTCAGTGATATTCCTCAAGTTTTGGAGCAAAGTTTGTTCTTACTTCTCTATTAAACCTCTTGTTACTTGGCTAAACTTCTGCTGGGACGCGTGCTTTGAAGAGTCATGAGGCAATGAGGGGCAACCACTTCATTTGAATACCATAGCAGTTAAAGAGATATCTGCTGGTTCTGAGGGCTTGGGGACAATTGCCCAAAATAGCTGTGTTTTAGTTTGACAAAGGAGGTAGATGGGCCGGAGGTCAGATGCTGGCTTCTTTCAGAAATATGATCAGCAAAGAGATTCTCGTGCATTCAGGACTCATCAGTTATCAGTGTGGCTAAGGCCATCACATCCCTCTCCCGTGACTTTCTGTGCAGCACAGTCCGCAGGACTTCCCCAGACTGCTCTCTGCAGGACACAGCTTGGCATTTACAGAAACTGTTTGGTGTCTCTCAAAATTTTCCCAGTCAAAGTATATTCATTCCAACCTTCAGGAACTTGTTTCTCTTTTATCCTATTGTTAATCATTCATAGAATCATAGAATAGAATCATAGAATCATCTGGGCCAGAAGGGACCTCCAAAGGCCATGTAGTCTGACCCCACCGCAGTCAGCAGGGACACCCCCAACTAGACCAGGTTGCCCAGGGCCTCCTCAAGCCTCCCCTTGAATGTCTCCAGG
>JAOQGH010000012.1:47463048-47474848 GCA_025769975.1 Gallinago jamesoni
CTCTTCCAGTGCTCCACCACCCTCAGTGGAAAGAACTTATTCCTAATCTCCAATCTAAATCTGCTTTTCTTCAGTTTCAACCCATTGCCCCTCGTCCTGTCCCTGCAGACCTTTGTAAACAGGCTCTCCCCATCTCTCCTGTAGCCCCCTCAGGGACTGGAAGGCCATTATGGGGTCTCCCCAGAGCCTCCTCTTCTCCAGGCTGTGATTATTATTTTACTTTTTAAAAAGCCAAAAAGCTTGAACCACATTTCTAGACATGATTTGTTCATCCTCAGCTTCCAGGCAGAGGATGTACTTCCGGTTTTGCCTTCAGATTTAAAAATCCTTTGTAAAATTTTGGCTTTCCCTATAGATACCCGGAGATAAGTAGAGGTAAGAGACGGAAGATGTTTATTTTCTCTTCATCCCAGTCATACCTGCGGCTCCTCACTGAAACCCATCCATCAGAGGAACAGCTTTGCCTTTGGCAGGGGTAAAATGCATGGTGCTAGCTTAGCCATCCAGATCAGCCTGTCACGGGCTTGTTCCCTTCATTTCTTACTATTTTCCAGGTTGATCAGTAACCATTACATAACATCAACACGAGAGAATCATAGAATGTTTAGAGTTGGAGGGGTCCTTAAAGATTGCTGTTATATCAACTTACTTAAAAAACCCCAAAAATCTCATTTGTCGAAACGGATGAACCCAACCTAGAAGTCTCACCTGAATTCGGAGGGGAAAAAGGTTCAAGCCCAGTGAGAGATTTCTGAATTTGACAGACTTATTAAAATGGAAAAATGGTATTTTTGCATTGAATTAGTCTAGGCTGGCAGCAGTGCAAAATACAAGTATTATTTAGTAAAAGTGTATTTAAAATGTGCGTTTGTTTCACAAACATCCACACGTAGTCTCAGAGATGCTTTCTGTTGACAGCACTGTAATTGTTTTTCGATTCGCTCTAATTCCATGCTGTGTTACAGTTAATGTAGGCTGTGCCACTAGAATAATTGCAGAATTCTCTTCATTTCAAAATAACCACACTCACCTGAAGTTTGAAGTATAAGCGTTTGTTTAAAGGAAAACTTTAAAAATTAAAACCATGAAATATCAAGTGTGTCTTTACATTTAGACACTGACTTTTTTCAAACAACTTTTAGTGATTCCTCTAACTCATTCACTAGCTCATTGACTCATGTCTTGCAGGCTGTGTCATGATTATACTGATAATTTTTAGTTTAAATCTAGCCTATCGAAGAACAAATGGGATGGAAAACCACCTTGAGTTAGTTCTCTTTTATTTGAGTTGTTTGCTGTTTTTACACAAAAATGGAAACCTTCCTAAAAATAATTATTTAGCATCCATCCTAGCTGTATGTTATATAAGAAAACAAACTTATCCTTCTGGTCTTTACAGAGATCGGATGGTATCAAACACACACAAAAAACCCAGATGGATGAAAACAAAATTAATTGCCTCCCAATTTCAGGAGGCAGTATAGAACTAGAGGACCACAATATGAAAAAGGATGAAGCAATGCCTTCCTGTACTAGGAAATTACAAATACCGATGATGAAAACAATTGTGCAGAAAAGCTTTAAAATGTGTTCAAAATAAATCAACCAGACAATTCGATTTTTTTTCTAAAGTTTCAAACGTTGTTTTAAACAATATTGCAAACCAAGGCTTTTGTTTGTTGTGTATACTTACAGATTAGAGTTTATCTCCACTCTTCAAGTGTTGTTTACTTCATTTGAGTATTGCTTACTTCATTCTTCATTTAAAGTAAGCGCTAAGAAAAAAAAAAAAAAAAGGGCAAAACACCTGATGTTTTAAAGAGCCATTGCCTTGCTTCCTTCTTTGAGCCTATGATGAAGCAACAACTGTGAGTCTCAGCTAGGTGAGGGTAGGACTGTCCATAAGCACACAGCCTCAGGAAGATCTGTAGTTGCATCACAGGATGCCCTAATTTGCAGCTAATTAGCCAGAGGAGGTCTTCAAAGCCTCCCATTTCTGAATGGCTACATCCTTCTACTGCCTAAAATGATCAAATCTCCACAGGTGGAAGCCCCACGGATCACAGAGAGACTCCTTTGGAAAGGTTATTCCCCAGAGAGAAGGGGATCGTTTGAAAGAGTATTTTGAGAAACCAAGGTAGGAGAGGAGCAAAACATGATCTATGTTGTAACTGCCTAAGTGTGGGTTTACATATGGTTAAAGTATAGACATCAAAGTGTAAGGGATGAAATGAAGCTCACCCTAAAGCCCAGCACCATGTCTCAGCCCTGCCTTCTGCCAAGATTGTAGCTCAGCAGCTGGATCTTGGCACTTGGTGCCATTGCTGTGTCCAGATCTGGGCTCCCCAGTTCAAGAAGGACAGGGAACTGCTGGAGGGGGGACAGCAGAGGGCTACAAAGATGATGAAGGGCCTGGAGCCCCCCTGGGCCTCTCTTATAAGGAAAGGCTGAGGGACTTGAGTCTTTTTAGTCTGGAGAAGAGAAGGCTGAGGAGGGTTCTGATCAACACCTGTAAATACTTCAAGGGTGGGTGTCAGGAGGATGGGGACAGTTTTTTTTCAGTGGTGCCCAGGGACAGGACAAGAGGGAATGGGCACAAACTGCAACATAAGCAGTTCCACCTAAACACAAGGAGGAACTTCTTTCCTGTGAGGGTGGCAGAGCCCTGGCAGAGGCTGCCCAGAGAGGTGGTGGAGTCTCCTTCTCTGGAGACATTCAAAACCTGCCAGGAGACGTTGCTGTGCAACCTGCTCTGGGTGGCCCTGCTCTGGCAGGGGGTTGGAGGAGATGATCTCCAGAGGTCCCTTCCAACCCTGTATCATTCTGTGGTTCTGTGATTCGGTATGTATGGTGCTAGCAAAATGAAATGAGGATATTTCATTAATAAAACTTTAGTCGTGTCAGTATCGAAGACCCACTGGTAGGGATGATTGCTGTGTGGAGCACATGGTAAAAGATGTCTTACTGCAGGACTGAGTCTCTGTGAGGAGCCTGTGCCAGGCCAGGTTTTGCCCTCCTGCAGGCTTAACTCATTTCTGTCAGAACACACAGTTGTGTTTGAGTCTAACAGTTTTGAAAGCAACGGCATTTACATTCAACTTTTACATACAATCTTACATAAGAGCATCTTAACTGACTACATCCTGTTGCTTCACATTTGGTTAAAAAAACACAAGGGATGCTCTGTTCCGTGGTACCTCACAACAGACTGGTGTGTGATGGAGACTGTGTTCTTGCGTTTTGCAATTTTGGCAGCGGCTAACAGCTAAAGAGGTGTGCAGATAATAGAAAAAAATTGACCATAATAATAATGCTTAGCTTTTTGCAGTTGATCTCAAAGCTCTGTTAAAAGGTATACATATCACTCTCCCCATGCCAAAGCTAAAAAACTGAAACCTCTGTGGCAAAGCCAGGTATAAAGCTAAGATATCCTTAAATCAAGTCCTGTACCTTCTCTAGTCAATCATGGTGTCTTGGCTTCTTGTAGGTCTTGTTCTAGAATACATACATCCCAATTAATAATGAGAAGAAAGCCAAGACATCTTAAAGAGCTACAGGCAGCATCTGAACATGTGGAGTTTTTTTAAGCTAAATAATATTGTTGATACATATAATAAGTTACTACACATGCCAATATATATAATATTCTTGATACATAATATTGATACAGATAATAATTACATTATATTGCTGATAAATAAAAATGTTGTTTTCCCAAGCCGTCATCACAAATGGGGCTTTCCAGGTTGACTTCTTTCCATACATTTGCTTTCCGCAAATCTTCTGTCCTTACACTGACCCAGGATTAAAATCAATATTGAAATATCAGAGTATGGTCCGGGACAGACATTCTCATTACCTTTGTTCATCTCCAAGCTGGAGTCAGTGTCAAGCTCTAGGTAGGTACAGTAAGCTTAATACACACGATTGCCATTCGTTGCCTGCTAAATTGATGCAATTTGGCCCAAGATTTAGCAACAGCATGTATAGTCTCTGGAGTACATTTCTCTCACTGCGGTTCAAAGTATAGACTCCAGATGCATGTTTAGATTTTCACTAACAATGTACTGAGCTGGTGGCAGAACACGATTATTTTAGAACATCACACAACAGCAGAATTTAAACGCAGGTGCTAGAAATGCACATATTTCCTAGGTTTTGAGTGATTGCTTATGATCTTAGCAATACCCCAAAATCTAGCAGTAGTGCGACAGTGGGTTTGCACAGTGCCATTGTATCACCTGGATCAGTCCTTCACCTAGTTTGAATTTGCATTATAGCCACGGGCCATGGCTGTTTAATAATATTTGAGAGCCTGGCCCAGATTTCAAGGACTCCTTGTCCTGAGATCTGGGTTGCACCAGCACTCCTTTTCTCTGGGGCAAGTGAAGTTCTCTTTTCCTTGAGGAAAGAGAACCATGTCCTTTATGCTCAGGCATAATACATGCTGTTAGTGATTTTTTTTCAGCTGTTCCAAAGTCAGAGATGTACACAGAATAACCATGGCAACCCAGGTGTTTTGGTTTTCTATATTTATTATGCCAGGACTCAAGGATTTGGAGTGCTTGAAGGAGGTGTGCAGGTGTGGTGGTCAGGTCTTCTGGAAAACCACTCCTCTCCTTCACTTATGTAGGTGGCAGAAAGCGAAAAAAACAAGATCCACCTGAACCGCCTGACTCTTCTAGCTAATTGAGGGTAAATCAGCTTTGTTGGACAGTTGATCAGAATTCAGCCAGTCAGAAAACTCTACTGGAAGTAGCAAAGTATTTCTTAATTGTATAATCTCCTTACACTGGAAGAGCTAGACCCTGCTCCCCATCACATTCATGAAAGAATCAGGACTTAAATTATCGAAAAACTTCTTCAATGTTGGTTTCTAGCCTTCTTCGTTCCTCATATATATTCATATCCATCATGTAAATATCATTTATATTAACAAGTATAAACCTGTTTATACCCAAGGCATTGTCCCATAGTTGTGTATCAGTCTTGCAGTGAGCCATGAGCCTGATTCTCATCTCTAGTGCACAATTTTAACACTGTGCAGTTCCAGTTTCACCAACACCACCTCTGATTGAGCCTGGTGGGACAGCAGATCAAGGCCCAGGGCATCATCCACCACATCTGACAGGACAAGAGGAAATAGGCACAAACTTGTACATAGGAAGCTTCATCTAAGTGTGAGGAGGAACTTCTTTCCTGTGAGGGTGGCAGAGCCCTGGAACAGGTTGCCCAGAGAGGTGGTGCAGTCTCCTTCTCTGGAGACATTCCAAACCCACCTGGACACATTCCTGTGCAACCTGCACCTGTGGACCTGCTTTGGCAGGGTTTTGGACTAGATGATCTCCAGAGGTCCCTTCCAACCCCATAGCGTTCTGTGGTTCTGTGATCTTGTGCTCCTTACGCAAAGCCCAGATGTGCTCAGAGTCCCTCCCAGTGCCAGATATGGGCTTGGTGTGTAAGACTGGCTGGATCAGTTATTAAGCTCTAATTGTGACAGGTTAATTGCAATTTATCATTAAGTAAAAGATCAGCTGCTAATATGAATAGCTGAAAGGCATTATGTAGTTACAGTGAGTAACTCTAGCTGCTACCAACAAAATTATATATTTGACTCACATTTTTAATGTGCCTTACTATTTCAAGCACCTGAATAAAAAGGTATTAATCATCTATGAAATGAAAAACGTTCAGTATCAATAACAGCCAAAACCATTTTGTAGATAATAGGTTTCTTAAAATGTCTCTATCTAGGTTCTGAAGCAGTTGTGATTTGTGGCCGTCACCTGGGTGGTACAAGGCATCCTATGGCTGAGAAATACTGCCTGTGACAGTATTTTGGAAAAAAAAAAAGAACATTTTGGAAAATATAGGGAGAAAAATGTGACTTGCAATTCCTTGTACTGCAAACAAAACAAAACCTAAATCCCCATGAAAATCCACTGTAGTTCTTCTTTAATAGTGTGTGTGGGAGGGATCAGAAATCCAGAAAACAACTGTTCTAACACTAATATTTTCCCTAACTTTCCTCACACCAGCTTCTGTTTTCTTCTGGCACTCTGCTTTGGCCTCGGTGTTGGTCACTGGGGACGGGAGGAACAACCAGAACCGCATACAAAAATATCTGTGCAGACTCCAGTCTAAATGGAACCTTTCGAGAAGGTGTCTTACTTATTTTTAACAGCTGCACATTTCCAGCAGTCTACCACCAACTTTAATATTGTCTTGTTCTCCATGATTTTACTAGCTCACATCTGTCGCACGCCAGTAGGTTTTTCAGGAGGTATGCCTTTCGTCGGGAACCCGGCACAGCAATTCACTCGTTATCAGAGCTTGCTCCCATCAGGATAAAAAAAAATAATAATATAAAATTCAATCACCTGATTGACAAGGAAAGGCATTACTCTTGCTGGAAGGATGACTTTAGAAGGCAGGGAATGAAATCATACATGTGGTACCCTGCCGATCCTACATGCATATATGCCTTTCTGAGAAAAAAAAGCCCTTCCCTTCACCTAAAAATACAGTGCTCATCCTAAAATTTGTTTGAACTCCGTACTAGCTTCTCACTGATTGCCTGTGGTGGCAGGCAGCATGCTGTAAGGAAGGATATCTTTTTTAAAAAGATTACAGCACAAATCTATTGCTTCTTGCCCTCCAAATGCTTACTGCAATTGCTAACACTGTTTTATTCTCAGGCTGACTGCAGAGGTGACACGAACTCTATCACCAGATGCATGGAAAAAATCATTTCACTCATGAACACCTTCGTGCTGAATATAGATATGCAATTATTTATGAAATTTAGTGTGCTAAAATATGTTGTCTCTACTGGCAGAGGAACAAACCTCCCTGCGCTGGTCTAAGAGTGTCTGCCTAGGAACAGCAGAGAAAGCAAAGCTAGATTGGTAATGAAGATGCTTTCCTACCTCAGCGTAAGCACACAATGAAGTACGTGACCTCACTACTACAGTTGGGTTAGACAGGAATTCAGGGTAAATCCCAACTCTTTCAGAAATGAGGAATTCACTGCAAGGGAAAATTGTTCCACGCTGCATTCGTAAAGTACATTGATTTGCAAGAGCCTTTCCCGATCAGCGCAGCTGAGGACTGCAGAAGGGAAGGAGGTGCCCTGTGAATGCTCTCTTACATCAAACTCTTGGAGCTGAAACAGTTCCTTTTGCTGTTAAATCTGGAGGTTTCTGTTTTGAGCCAACAACAAGCGTTTGTGTTAAATTAAGATCTTCAGTGCTGTTGCCAAAGCGTGAAGCTAATTGTGTCAGGAACAAGCTCATTATCAATGCTTTTTTTTTTTTTTTTGAAGACTTTTGCCTCTTTGAAGTTCAGATGCAATGTTTAATGATGCAGCTAGAGGGTCCCACCAGGAGCAGCTGTGGAAACACCTATGGTAAGTGCTGCTGCTCTGGGCTGTGGGAAGAGTACCCACACCTGCCCTTTATCCCACCATCACTCCAACTTGCTTTCTTTTAGCCTCTCCCCCCATTTTGTGGATGCAGGACTCCCCAGAAAATTTGGGGCCATAATGCTGGTTTGCCAGTCCAAATCTGCTTTCGGACAAGAAACCATGCCACTGGGCACTATTTCTGATTGGTCTTTAGACCTCTCTATAAAAACTAGAATTGAAAACAATAAACTATCAATTCGCTTCCCTGTCTAACTTCCTTATTTTAATTTCATCCAGGTTATTTGATGTTCTGTACATCTTTCCGATCACTGGAGAGCACATGGACCAAGTATTTTACATCGTTATCCACTATAGCTCCTATGAGCTCTTCTAAGCTGAAGGCAGACTGACAGGACATTGCTAAATGATAATATAAGCCCTACATGTTAGGTGTACACGGGGAAAACCAACACCAAACAATTAGTAAAATCTACCTGGAGCCAGTGGAGCATGGTGGGGAGAAGCCCAAAATAGCACCAACATCAAAAGTTGCTACAACAGTGCGTGGTGTAGGAGGTACCCTGTGCAGATATCACCTCTGCTCCTAAAGCAAAATAGCCACAACAGGGCACTGACATGCCCTTTAGCTTCTCAGCAGGGTTTGTTGGACTGGCCATAGCAACATGCCTCTTTAGTCCTACTGCTTCTGGTTCTCAGGTTAGCACATTAAGCACTAATTCAAAATGTATCCTCACAGAAGACACATCCCCAAAATAGGTTTCCAGTTGAAATCAGTGATGTTAAGATGTAGGGGAGATTAAGAAAATAAAACACATTGTTAATGTCTTTCATTGTGCTACTGAAGTGGAAATCATAGAAGCATAGAATGGTTTAACTTGGAAGGGACCTTTACGATCATCTAGTTCCAAACCCCCCACCATGGGCAGGGACACCTCCCACCAGACCAGGTTGCTCAAAGCCCCATCCAGCCTGGCCTTGAACACTCACCGAGAAGAGATCCCCATTGCCAGCTTTCTTTCATCTCTGCACCATCAAGCCAGGATCATCGCCCAAAGTGATTCAACAATTTCTACGGCCCTCACGGTGAGAGATCTCACCACTCGCTGCTCAGTGCCGTTAGCACAGTGAAAGTAAAAGATGAAAAGCACAGATAAAGCAATACCTATTGAGTGTCCACTCCAGATTTTCCTTATGCCTCCTACTTCGGCTAAAACTCTCTTTTCCCCTTCATTTCACTCTGTTCAGTGAGCTGACAATAAAATAATGGATTCTGTATCAAAAGTTATCTCCACTTAATTTTCAGATCCAGTTTCCCCTAGTCAAGTTACCGGGCATTTGAGCTCATTCCCTTCCCACACCTGGTATTATCCTCAGCTGAACTTCATTTTGGCTGTGTAGGAGAGATCTTTTCTAGGTTAGGAAGAAATTGATTAACCTGGTGAGAGGCTCCAGCACTGTATTTTGTTTTGGCTATTTTTTTTAAAGTATTTTTTCCCTGAACCCTTTTTTTGGTTTCAGATTCAGAAGCAGCCTGCACATGTTGTTTTAGGTGTAAAAGGGTAGAATTCACGCCGTCTTTCTGCACAGCGTTGGCAAGAGAAGAAATGCGTGTTACCGTGCGCGTCTGAGGTATGAGTGCAATTCAGAACGCAACGCTACACAGAAATACCTAAGCTGGCTTTAAATCCATAGTTGGTGATAAATCTGTGTTGATGTGATGCTTCTTCTAGTCAAATTTATCCTGTATTTCCAGGCTTGGAGGCTGCAGTATCTCAGCGCTTCAGTCAGCTCCTCCAGGGCTAGTTCTGCATGACACTGCGG
The DNA here is from genome assembly GCA_025769975.1 of Gallinago jamesoni. Taxonomy (NCBI): domain Eukaryota; kingdom Metazoa; phylum Chordata; class Aves; order Charadriiformes; family Scolopacidae; genus Gallinago; species Gallinago jamesoni. Next base: position 47,472,296 of record JAOQGH010000012.1, read on the forward strand.
GTATCTACATCCTCATCCCAGTGTCTGTCTGTTGTGGCTGTCGAATCATAGAAACATCCAGGTCGGCAGGGACCTCTGGGGTGAAGTCCCAAACCTCCTGTCGAAAGCAGGGCCTTAGACTGGGTTATCCACGGTCCCATCAAACCGAGCCTCGAATATTTCCAGCAAGAGAGATTCTGCCGCTCCCAATTTTTTCAGTCTCTGTCTTGGACCAAGAAGACCAAACAGGGGCACAACATCCCAGTTGTGGCCTGATGGGTGCTTAAATGGGGTGGAATAATCACACCCTCAACCTGCTGACTGTAATCCTGCAGATATGGCCCATGACAAGGTTTCCTTTCATCACTGGAAGGGCACGTTGCTGGCACACATTGAGTCTGCACCCCAGGCAGCCAGAGCTCACACACACACACTCCCACCACCGCTGCATGGGATTACTCTGTCCCGGGTGCAGGATTTAACAATTACCTTTACTAAACCTCATGCAGTTCTCATCACCTCAATCTTCCCACCAGTTGCAATCTCCCTGGCAGCTCTTCCTTTCAGCATCTCCCTCCTCCCAATTTGTTGTCATCTGCAAACTTGATGAGGGCGCGCTCAATTGAATACTATCATGCCCAGTATTGACCCCCAAATAACTCCATCTCTGACTAGCTTCTCCTTCAACTTTGAGCCATTAGCCAGCACATTAGCTCAGCATTTTAGCCGGTTCTCCAACTATCTTGTGGTCCATCTGCCCAGTTTGTATCTTGCCAGCTTGTCAACAGGTTATAAAGATGACCATGCCAAATGCCTTACTAAAATCAAGATAGATGATGTCCATGATTCTCTCCTCATCCACTGAGGATGGTAAAAATCAAGGTAGATGATGTCCATGACTCTCTCCTCATCCACTGAGCAAATTGTTTCATCGTGGAAGGCATCACAGGATGGCAAAAAAAGTCATTGCATTTCTCTTTGTAGGATGACAAGTGCTTTTCTCCTAAATAAATCACCTTTACATCAACCTCTTCATCATTTGTTGGCCACAAAATTTCCTTTGAAAAATACCAACTATACCACTAACACCTTCTTATATGCTCAAAATAACCCTGATTGTGAATACAAATACCTGGAAGGAATTTTCTCTCCAAAACTGCTTCACCTGTTTATCCTCAGGAGGATCCTCCTATCCTTCAGGAGGTCAGTAAATGAAAAGAGGCAAGCTCTGAGAAACACACAGCTTGAGCTGGAGGCCTCATCCCACCTTCTGCAGCAGAAACAACACACCTGCAATCACTCACTTCTGCCAGGGTGCAGCAGGAAGGTGAGTGATCCCACCACCAAGCCAAGGGCTGCTTGGTGCCTCAGCTTCTGCCATACAAGGCTGGGAGACATCAAACCGGGCAGACCCGTGTAAATTCACCCCTACTTATCCACACCAATATATTGGTCACTTTGTGATGTAAATTGAGGTGTAAAACCTCCCATCAGCTGTGACTGCCTAAGGAAGGCAGACCCACTGATGGGCTGATCTCTGTCCCTGGCTCCTGTGTCCCACCAAGGCTGAACAGCAGCTGCACATTTTTCTGGTACATAAAGTTTAGGAAGGTCCAGCTGATATGGACAGCTGCAGCGTGCAAGTGTACCAGCCCACGCTGCAAGAGGGTCCCCTACCTCAACCAACTCCCTGTAGAAGATCAGGACCCCGTTTCTTCTCTTCAAGATCCTCCACAGCCCTAGTCTTGTTTTTCAAAGCAGCTACTCCTAGTTCCAGAATGAAGATTATGATGAGCAACTACCTTTCCCAGAGACTCTTTAAGACAAGGATAAAGTGATTGAGGTGGTCCCTCTCTGGGATGGCTCTGGGGCTAAGAACCATGAACCAAGAACCACCACAAAGCTGCAAATTCAGTGCAATCTCTCTACCCAGCTATTGCCTCTCTTACCTTTTACTGAAATTCACCACAGCACATTCATTAAAGCAAACCACAACAACTTATCAAAATAAAATATTGTGCTGCAGAAGTTTCTGTGTTTGAGCAAGGAGAAGATGTGGTAAGCGACAATCTTGGGCAGCTCCTTAATATAGCCACTTAATTCAATCTAGCTTTGAAAGGTATTTGGGGACTTTGTGAAGATCAGCTAGATGTCATGACAGTGTCACCATTATATGAATCAACACAAAACAGTAACAGGACTCCAACTGCTTTATCCAGTTATTGGCATTGCTAGCATTTTTACTCATAAAATGGTGAGAAGAATCTTCTCGCTCTCTGGTTGCTTCTGACAATGTACTTGAAAGGCCAGTTCCTTTACATATCAAAATGAAGCGAAACTCTATCGCGTGTAAGCATGGAACGAAGCAAGGCAAACCAGCCATCTCACTTCCTACTGTCCTCAGCATGGCTTTTGAATAACGTGTGATTTTTACAGCAGTTCCCAGGTTCTGCACCTGGGCCGGAACAATCCTCGGTATCAGTACAGACTGGGCAATGAGGGATTAGAAAGCAGCCCTGAGGAAAGGGACTTGGGGGTGCTGATGGACGAGAAGCTGGCCATGAGCAGGCAGTG
>JAOQGH010000012.1:47488760-47508416 GCA_025769975.1 Gallinago jamesoni
GCTTCAGCAGGGGAGTTGGACTAGATGATCTCTATGGTCCCTTCCAACTCTAAAAATTCAGTGAAATTCAGTGAAAATTGATAAAGTCATCAGTTTAGGTAGGTTAGGATGTCTCCGTAGTTACTCTAAGGATGGTTGTACAGCATAAGACAACATTTGCTGGTCAGCAAGAGCTCTGAGGTGATCTGTTTCAGGAACCAGTTTGTAGCCTATGCTGGCCCATGCCCTTGTGAGAATATATCTGGCTGCTCAACTGTGGAGCACTTCTCATTGCTGTCTTCAGCTCCATCTGCATAACCTTGCAGATAGCATCCTGCCTCCCCTGCGCCGTTAATCCTTCTGTCACTCAGATGTGCTTTTTGGTGGGCCTACTGCGATGCGTACTAGAAATCTCAGAACTCATGTGATGTCAAAAATACTCGGTTTTCATATTCCCCTGAGACTGCCTGAAGGGAGGAGGAAAATTCCCTGTTTGGTTTTTAGTCCATTTGTTCATTAAAGCATGAGACTGATTGTCATTGAAGTGCTGGCACGCTGAATTTTCTGGTTGGTAAGAGTTAGCAAGGAGCAAGACAACCCAGTTTTAGTCTTTGCTACGTTACTACTGGATGTAGACAGCTTTTTCAAGGTCCTATCTGCATCTGCCTTCCCTTTTGAGGGAAGAACGTCCAGGGCATGTATTTGTTAGCTGCAGCTTGTAAATGAGTAGATTAATGATTTGATTGGCATGGTGCTAGGCCCAATTTTAAAAGCACACAATTAACGTTAAGCACTAATATTGCCATTCAAGTCAGTCATTATTCCTTTGCTTAAGTGCTTTGTTGCAGTGGGTCTCGAATGTGCAGAGCAGCCCTTGTGTTACAAAATTAATTGCCTCTCTGCCCCAGGAGCTAAGCTGCTTTGCTGACAGAACCACCGCGGGGAAATCATATAAACCCCGTTAGCAATGAGAATTAGTAGTGCCGCTCACGTGACTGGTACTTGAGAGAACGACCACCAGGAGAAAGAAGTTTCAAAGCAAACCCAAAAAATAACAAGCCAAAATCAAGGAGCCTTACATCATAGAATCACAGAATCATAGAATGGTTTGGGTTGGAAGGGACCTTAAAGATCATCCAGTTCCAAGCCCCTGCCCTGGGCAGGGACACCTCCCACCAGAGCAGGTTGCTCCAAGCCCCATCCAGCCTGGCCTTGAACCCCTCCAGGGATGGGGCAGCCACAGCTTCTCTGGGCAACCTCTTCCAGTGTCTCACCACTCTCACAGCAAAGAATTTCTTTCTGGTATCTCATCTAAATCTCCCCTCTTACAATTTAAACCCGTTACCCCTTGTCCCATCACTCCACTCCTTGATAAAGAGTCCCTCCCCTTCTCTCCTGTAGCCCCTTCAGGTACCAGAAGGCTGCTATAAGGTCTCCCCAGAGCCTTCTCTTCTCCAGCTGAACAACCCCAGCTCTCTCAGCCTGTCTTCATAAGAGAGGTGCTCCAGCCCTCTGAGCATTTTTGAGGTACTCCGCTGGACCCATTCCAACAGGTCCATGTCCTTCCTGTGCTGAGAACTCCAAAGTTGGACACAGTTCTCCAGGTGCAGAGATCTTGCTGGGGATCTTGCTGGGTTCAGGTCCCTGAGAGCATGATCCTGCAGCCAAGAGAGCAAGGACAGGAGCCATCAGCCGGTGGTGGGGTCAAGAGGCCAGCACGAGGAGTGGTCTCACTGCCCCCCTTCAGCTCCTTGGGGAAAAAGTCCACCTGAGCATCTCGTTCCAGCTCTGTAGGAGATGGGACACGACACAGTGTTTAGTGCAAAAACAATGGTGCTTTCTGTGCAGTATTTCTGTAGGAAGACACCATTTTCAGAGGTGGCTTTATCTACAGAACATGAAGACAGATCTCAGCAAGGTGGTTTCCAAACCTGATGAAAACCAGCAGCCCCTCAGTGAAAACAGACATTTCAAGGAGTGCAGTCTGAGCAGATTCCCTCCATATTGTGTCTTCTAGAACAACCAGAAAGCAAAGAACTTATAGAGTATTTAGCATAACACGGTTAGGAGGTGGACATTTTCTGGCATCACGTTGGCCAGGGCAGAAGTACAGGCACTTCCCAACCCACTCAGAACTCACCCAGAAAACACAATTTCTTGACAAGATTCTGTCAACTTCCTCTTTCTTGTTAGGCTGAAATAAATGTGAGATAAGGCTGTTCACTATATGTTTCAGAGCGCCTACTTCTTGGCCAATTCAGACCATTAAATAGTGCAGCCAAAGACGAATAAAATATTTTGGGGAGTGCAAAAGGAGTAAGGTGAAGTTTGTATTTAGGTTTTAATGCTGTTGATTGTGCCTTGCCAGTTTTCATGTAACAGGAACAGTGGCCCAGGCTGTGATCCTTCACCTGACATAGAAATTCTGTACTTTTCAGACATCGCTGGTGCCTCCAAGGAGTGAGATGGGACAGAAAGATGTTGCGGGCTTCACGGTCAAGGAAGAGCTGGAGTGGAAGATGGTGGAGGTAGGACAGGGGCTGCTAATGGTCAAGGACCCGCAACCATCTTGTAGTGCCTCCAGCTGATTCATGGTGAGACCATGGGGAAGTCACTTCTAATCCTTGGTCTCACTGCAGTTGGCAGAATTATTCTTGGTGATTCAAAATGGCTTTCACCCTCTGTTTCATCTGCTTTCGGGCAGAGATGAGGAGGGATCATGAATGCAATCACACATTAAAGTATTTACTGATATCATCATGGTAAAAGAAAACTTGTGAGGTCAGGCGATACTCCACTTTAATGAATTGCTGCCTCTGGGTGCAGGGGTGGCCTGAGAGCAGGCTTTTGGATGAGCCAGACAAACTGTGAGCTTGTGGCTCACTGAGCCTTTGTGGTCTCTTCTGACCCACTGCCCAAAGTGGATCACAAATTATTTGCTCCTAAGGCGTGCAGTTATGTGATGTACCTGCTCCACCTTTCTTCTGCAAGTATCAGCTGGTTACTGATCAGCATCAACTGTACATTTTCCTAATCTCCAGTTTTCTGGGAATAATAACCTCGTGCCAATGGGCTTTCTTCTCCTGCTTTGCCACAGGAGCAAATACAAGCATGTGGGTAGCTGAAGCTTTGGTTTGCCCTTCCAGAAGAAGGGGCCTCAGGTTTCTGAACGCACAGCTGGGATTTGAATAAGTCTTTTGGAAATAGAATCTTCCGTACTCCATCAATCATCGTAAGACTTTGAAAAAACATGGTGCTAAACAAAATAGACTGTTTTGACTTACAAATTCCTTTTCCTGCCTCCCCCCCTTGACTGGCTGATCATTTCTTTTTGTTCAGTACAAATAAAGGAGACTATTTTTTCCCAGCAGAACAATTAAATGCAAGCACTTGTCATAACAAAGTCTCCAGCAAAGTTTTGAAATGCTGCATATGTCTGATTTCACCCTAAGCTGCAGAAAGCTAAGCCAGTTTCCATTATATTTGAAAAATCGTGGCAGCCAATGTCACCTCCATGCAGACAAGATCATGGAGCAGATCCACAGAATCAGCTGGGTGCCCACACTCAAAGGGCTGCAGTCAACGGCTCAATATCCAAGGGGCGACCAGTGATGAGTGGAGTTCCCCAGTAGTTGGTACTGGGACCAGGGCTGTTTAACGTCTTTGTTGGCAACATGGACAGTGGAATTAAGTGCACTCTCAGCAAGTTTGCTGAAGACACCAAGCTGTGTGGTGCAGTCGACACGCTGGAGGGAAGGAATGCCACCCAGAGGGACCTGGACAGGCTTGAGAGGTGGGGTTGTGTGAATTGCATGAAGTTCAACCAGGCCAAGTGCAAGGTCTTGCACCTGGGTCATGACAGTCCAAAGCACAAATACAGGCTGGGCAGAGAATGGCTGGAGAGCAGCCCTGAGGAAAACGACTTGGGACCAAGTCTAACCATGGCCCAACATGTCCCAGCATTATGTGCTTGCAGCCCAGAAAGCCAACTGCATCCTGGGCTGCATCAAAGGAAGCGTGGCCAGGAGGTCAAGGGAAGGATTCTGCCCCTCTACTCTGCTCTGCTCTGGTGAGACCCCACCTGGAGCACTGTGTCCAGCTCTGGAGTCCTCAGCACAGGAAGGACATGGACGTGTTGGAACAGGTCCAGAGGAGGGCATTAAAAATGATCAGAGGGCTGGAGCCTCTCCTATGAAGACAGGCTGAGAGAGCTGGGGTTGTTCAGCCTGATGAAGAAGAGGGTATGGGGAGACCTTATAGCAGCCCTCCAGTACCTGAAGCGGGCTACAGGAGTGATGTGGAGGGACTCTTTATCAGGGAATGGAGTGTCCCTTCCAACCCAAAGCATTCTATGATTCTGTGAATACTTAACCTCTCGTGTTTACTGAACTTAGAGAATTTCTGCATTGCAGAGTGGATGAGAAAGGGAAAACCAAGAGTGAGAAGCCCAGTGCTTAGACCCACATGGGCTGAGCTCTATACTTAGATGTGGTGTTCTGAAATTCAGAGATTTCTCTGTAGGGAGTTACCGTCCAGTGGTGAGGGGGAGCATGGTTTTAATGGGACTTGAACTCTGGCCAAGAGAAGAGAGCACTTGCTTTTTGGTGGGCCTACTGCCACATATCTTTGCCCTATTCTTACTTCCCCCTGGGTGTCTGGTTATGAACACCATTCCTATACATCCTGCCTTTTAGATGTATTTATCACTCCACTCCTAATTCCTAATTTATCACTCCATTCCTAAATACATTTCTTCAACCCCCCAAAAAAATTCAGGTGCCAGAGAAAAAAATAACAGGGGTTGAGGGAACAATAGTAAAAATGGAGAGAGGTGAAATTCCAGTAGTAAAAAAATGAAGTGGGTTTGGCCAGCCTAGCCCTACTGGCCTGAGAGGACAGAATAGGGTCTGACTATGGCTTTGTGTAAGGAGCACAGTCACGAGGGACGGAGTGCCCAACAGGAGTGTATGAGCCACCACCTGGAAGGGAAAATAGGTTGGTAGATGCCCCATCCCTGGAAACATTCCATGTCAGGTTGGATGGGGCTCTGAGCAACCTGATCTTATTGAAGCTGTCCCTGATCATTTTGGGGGGGAGGTTGGACCAGATGGCCTTTTAACGTCCGTTCCAACCAAAACTATTCAATGATTCTATGATTCTATAAATCCATAGAGCCAACAAAAAGGGAGAAAAAGGCCAGGGCATGACCTGCAGCATGTGCATTGCTGCAGCAGTAGGACCTCAGCACCCTGACCCCACTGGGAGGTGCTGTGCATCAGCCCCAGGGGTGCTTTGAGAAGCTTTTTCCCCACCTCTGGGGGTGGTGACCACATGCTGCCAAGGGCACACGTGTAAGCAGTGGTATTCTTGCTGCAGCTCCTTTTGCTAAATCTTGGAGCATTAGTGATGATCAACAAGACGAGGTGGCCCTCAGGACAGCACATTAGTCAGCAAATGAGCCTGCTGACAGGTAATCCAACCGTAATGCAGCATTTTCGTGTCTTCTGGTATGTCTAAGCAGATATGCTGATGGCCTCCAGTTTAGATATTCATGGGCATTGTCTGTAACGGTACCTGCACCCCAGCCCTCCCCGGGAGAATGAGCAGCAGTCATTTATTAGGTTTTGTACAAACGCAGCCCCTGTGTCAGCAGGCAGAGGTACTCGGCTATTGCCAGAGAGAAGACAGAAAAGACGAGTCCAAAGAGGGACAGGAAGCATGTTCATCCTTGATTTCAATGGGCTACAGGTCCGGGCATTTGCATACATTATCTGAATTACTGGGGAGAGGCTTAAGGCTACAGGAGTTACCGCCAATGATTTTCATATCAAAGGGCTTTCTGAATAAGTACCAGAAGAGATATTTCCCTCTCTGAGTGTTTTGAGTTCTTCTTTTTTTTTTTTTCCGTCCAGAGATCAGAGAGAGTAACAGCTTAATCTTCTTAAAGAAGTCTTGATAATTTGTACAGCAAAAATCTGGCTCTGGGATGAGTTTCATAATTTATATCCACAGATAGCCAACCTTGAGCAAGCAAGAAACATCTAGGTTTGGAAAAAGGAGAAGATTAAACAATTTCTATTATTTTTAGGGGAAAATTGCCTAATGCCTTCTAAAATGTATTATACAGCCAGCATGCATTCATGTAATTGATTAAAACTCGGAGAACTATACTTTAAAGTCTGAGCCACACCATCTGGTTCTCTCCCTGCGCAGTGCCCTAAGCATATGGCCAGAGAGAGCATTTTTCTTTTTCCCTTCTCTTCTGTCTCCTTTTTCATTCTGCCTGGCCTCATTACCTTAGATATCCCTACACTGAATTTATGTGCATAAGCCATTTGTTTGGCCTCTCTCTTAATCTAGCTTTGTGATTCTGAACATCGTTTAGGCAGGACCGACAATTCCACATTTCGCCTTGTCAGAAAAAATTATTCACCTTAATGCATATTCGTTCTCTAAATCGTGATATATAGGGAATTGAATTGGTCCTAAGGATATGCTTTGTGTCACTTTACTGCCTGTTTCCTCTCGCCAAGGACCATTTTCATGTCAATTCACTCCTGTTTCCAAACTGTCATGTGGAGAAAAGTTGTGGTGATAAGGTAAAGCTGATAAAAATGCTTTGAGCAGCCCTTGTATGCAGTATGTGGTGGGTTTTTTTAACTACATGGTTATCACTTGAGTACAACTCCTGGAATACGAACTTTTTCATGCTGAGTAACTTGAAAAGCACTCCGAAGAGCAATTATTTTTGCTAAGACACCATTGGTTGTGTTGGCCTACAGATGTGGATCCCTGGTGGGTGTACCCCTCTCTCTTAGCATATATATTAACTTTAGCAAGAGGAAGATATTGCTTCACCCATTCTTGCCTCTGGGCAGTCTGATTGCAGCATTGTTTTTCTGACTGTGGAAAACTTCTCAAGCTACAAAAAAAACCCCAAAACTTAATGAAGGTCTGATTTTTGCAGTGGTTGTGGTGATGGAAAAACTGCCAGCACTCTGCAACTTGTACTTCCACTAAATCTCTTCCCTGAGCTTGTTCCTTTCTACAAAGAACCTCATTGGAGTAATGGATTTGGTGAATACTTCCCCTTCCCTTGAGTCATGCAGAGCATCTACCTGGATTTGTGCCCAAAGCATGAGGCACCACTGCCACAAGATATTTTTCCAGGGCAGGTCTGCTGGGCATTGCTCATGGCTCTTTATACAGAAACTGCAGAATTAGTGCCCACAGAGGCATATCGGAGCAGGGGTACTTGCAGGTTATCATGTTTCTGTGGAAAGCAGTTGAGATGCAAGAAGACAGGCAGGTCCTGCCCAACCAGGAGAAATGGAATATCCACAGTTCTCTTTCCAAAAAAAAAAAAAAACCAAAAAAAAAAAAAGGTTTCCATAGCCTATTACAGCTTTTATTACCATGACACATCCAAAACACAGAATGACATTTAGATCATTGGTTTTGCTTCAAGGGAGTTACTGTGATGGTATTTCAGTTTTACTGCTAGCCAGTACAGCACAGCGTGTGGAGAAGATAAATGTGCTGATGTCCTGAATGGGACTTTCTTGATAAAGGGATCTTTAACCTTAATTGACTTGTCCAGGTGCAACAAGGCTTCATAACATAAAAAATGTATCAAGGCCATGAACAGATTTGATGTTTTCATTTGAGTTTCATTGGTGATACAATCCTACAGTGAAGATTTAGAAGGGAAACAAACCACTCCAGTTTGGAAAGAAAATACAACTTCTCAGTAGGAAAACTGCAGAGACAGGTGTCTGTTTTCAGGGATAAGAAAAATTTTGCCATCTTTCCCCAGCAAAGCAGGGAAAGCTGAATGCTGCTGGGAAACCATTGTTACTGCCTAATATCTGTGGAGCATTTTGCACACAATAGAGAACAATATGACCAAAGCTGATGTCCACCATAACAGCCAGGAGTATTTTATCTCCCCGGTATGGGAAATGCTGTGTTAAACGCAACTGTTACAAATGCTTATTTGAAGGAAAGATGATTTGAAGGAAAGATTTGAAGGAAAGGAAAGGTTAGGGTTTTGGCTTGACCCTTGGGATATGTCAAGTGTCTTTCCTAGCTCTGCCCAGTGCCATGAGCACATCATTTAGTATCCGTGTCACAGTCTGGGCCAGACTGGCCACTGAGATGAAAGACAGATTCTCTCCCCCACCTTCATCTCCAAGGAAAGGAGAGAGAGAGAGAAAGAGATTTATGAGTTTAGAAGAAAACTAACCTACTTTAATGAAAATATTAATAAAATAATAAAATCATGAAATATATAAAATACATACAAAACTGGATTGATCTCCTGGGATGAAGATCACTTTGCCGACAGGAACTGGGAAAGTCCCAGGCTGGACCCAGCAATGGATGGGAGCTGGATTCCAAATCTGGATTCAGGAGGGCATGGATCAGGATCAAAGACAGACAAACAGACAGGGTCCTCCTCAGACACTGACCATTGAAGGAGGCTGACCCTTTGATCCCTCAGCTTTTATTCTGATCATGATGCAGGTGGGATGGAATACCCTGTTGGTCAGGTTTGGGTCACCTCTCCTGTCTGCTCCTCCTCACAGGTGGGACCCCTTTACCTCTTTCACTTCTGACCCTCCAACGGGGCAAATAACAAAGTTAGCTGACCTTGGTTGTCCTAGCAATAAGCATAAGCAGGAGCCTCTCCGCACACCATAATCAGGTTTTATCACTCTGAAAACGAACAGTTTCTCTACACCATGCCGTTAATTTCAGGGAGTTTCAGAGGGTTACAACAGGCTTAGCTAAACAGTAAAATTACCGAACAGAAAATTCATTCTGTTTTACCTCAAACCAGGACCATCCACCAGCCTGAGTTTCATATCTATAAAATTCAAACCCTGATTGTTTCTTCTGCCCTCTCTTTTGAAGTGGGCAGGACTTTCAAAGTCTGACACACGGAGAGGGAAGTAACTGAACCCCTGTGTGTTTGAGGAGCGCTCAACGCAGCTGCACCCCAGCAGTGGGTTGTCTGTTCCTAGGGAACAGAAGGGGAGAACACACATCCAAAACGAGGGATGGGTACCCTCCTGAAAGAGTTGTGTCTCTGTCCTGTCGTGCTTCACACAGGGGCTTTCACCCCCTGAAGGCAGAGCAGTGCATGCCATCACACCAGCCATGGTCTACCCGGGGCTGACTGGACCTCCCTTCTGGTGCAGGGAAGGGGATAGAGAAGACCCAGAGGTCGAAACACGGGCAATAGGTCACTTCACCCACTACCCAGAGATGGCAAAATGCTTGCCAGGGGCTATCCTTGCTCCCTGAGCATCCCAGTGCACAGGCGAGGCTCAAACCAAAGACCAAGGCCGTGAAAAACACAGCAGATGTGAAATGCCTTCCCTTCAGTCACTTCTGTAAATTGCTTCTGTTTCGGTGGCCCTGAAAAAAAAAATATCTTTCTCGTTACGTTGAAAAAAATGATTAACTGAGTTGCTGAGTTGCCACGGATGCAGCATTCGGTTTATGGCAGACCTTGTCCCTTACTGTGTAGGACTTCGTTCTCAGCGCTCTCCTGGCCTTATAAATATTGAAAAAAAACCTGGCCTGCTTTTTCTCAGAAGTCAGAGGCAAAATTGCCACTAATTTAAAGGTGTGGACTTAGGCCTATTATATCATGTTATATATTTCAAAGCATCAATCACCTCTGTTTTGGAAGTCTCCTGATTCTGCCTGGAAACAAGTCAGGTTTCCACTCAGGTATAAATAAATCTTCAAAACACTAAAGGAAGGAGAAAAAAAAAATATTTAAAAAAATCCCTTTCCTTCTATAAGCCGATAGGAGAGACTGTTTGTCCCTGGGAATGGTTTTGGCTGGGACTCCATGGCAGGCGTCCTCATGAGTGCACAGAAAACCGTAGAGAAATTGCCTCTGCATTGCAGCAAGGTATTCGAAGGGATCGATGCTCTGCATACGGCGGGTGGTTTGGCTGCAGCGGTTCTCCAGCCGGCCACGGTGTCAGGGGCTGAGTGGATGGTGCTGACAGCCAAACATCTGAGAATTGCTTGGACTGACTGTAGTTGCAATTACCGTAATGAGACAAAATTCATCTCCGGCCCTCTCAGAAGATATTTGCAAAGAAACGGGGAGGGACGGGATCTAAATCTTCAAGGCCAGTTGGCAATATTGCTAAAAAAGAAAAAAAAAAATTATGGAAATTGCTTTATATTGAATTGTTCATTCTTCTTCCACCCTAAACCATTATCTTTCTTTTCAGAGGAAGGAGCTCTGCAGATGCACAGATGTCTGTGCAGTTAAATCTTAACTATTTCTTCAGTGATTACACAGAAAAAAAAAGAAAAAAGACTCTCAGCATTTCAGGGCCGCTCTTGAATTTGAAGCTGAATTTCCTGAGCTCTAATGCAAACCATCAGGCTTTAAATCTTCCAATTTATCTACCTGTGCAATTCAAGGACAGCTTGGGCTGCCACGGAGCACTGGGGTCTCATCAGAGCGGGACCTACTCGTTGAGATGCTCTACACTCACAGAGCCTGGGGCAGTTTTCATGCAGGTTTGCTTCTCTGCATTTAATAAGACATCTTGTGATACTTGGGGTGGTAAAAGCCTCCCAACAGACTTCCTCATTTTCTCAAAAACCTTTGAAGCTGTCTACAGTCAGTGACCCCCCTTCCTGCTCAAGTGACCTTTGCATGCAAAATGGGATGCCTAAAGTAGAAAACAAGGAAAATGTAATGACTTGGCCAAAGTTGCTTTAAATAGGGGTATCCATCATTATTATTATTTATTCAATGCTGACAGCTTACTTCACTTATTTTAAACAAGCAAAGAAAGGAAAACATGGAACTTCAATTTTCCTCCCTTAGGACTTGTTACATCCACCTCACTCACCCCACAGGGAACGTAGTGATAGGATGAGGGACAATGGTTTAAAACTGGAAGAGGGGAGATTTAGATTAGAAACTAGAAAGAAATTCTTTACTCTGAGAGTGGTGAGACACTGGAGGAGGTTGTCCAGGATGTTGTGGATGTCCATTCCCTGGATGGGTTCAAGGCCAGGCTGGATGGGGCTTTGAGTAATGTGGTCTAGTGGGAGATGTCCCTGACCATTGTGGGGGGGGTTGGAACTGGATGATCTTGAAGGTCCCTCCAACTCTAACCATTCTATGACTCTGTGATTCTAACTGGGCTGGTCAGAAGGAGAGACGTTTTAGTTTGCCAGGTCAATTAAACTGGTTCCCCTTTCCTCCCTGCACCCATTTTACACTCCCAGCTCTACAGCTCTGGGAAGGATTGATATAGCATCAGGCATGTTTTTTTCATGACAACTTACGAAGGATAACAGCCTGATAAGCGCTGTAGGGACACACAGAGGAAAAGGTCAGCATATGATTCACGGGTGACCTATAGAGGGTGAGGTATGGGTTTGCCCTTCCTCTGCAGCCACCCAGGTTGTGGCCTTTCATCTTAATTTTTCTCCATTAAAATCATCTCCATCATGACACTGGGATCTCTACGTTTCATCTAAGTAAGCGCAAGTCCCCAGAAGTACCTGGCGCTAGGATGGACTCCCAGCTTCATGTGATTAGGATTTTCACCCGAGAAACTGGACATGAGCAGGCAGTGGGCACTTGCAGCCTAGAAGGCCAACCCCATCCTGGGCTGCATCAAAAGAAGTGTTGCCAGCAGGTCCAGAGAAGGGATTCGGCCACTTTGCTCTGCTCTGGTGAGACCCCACCTGGAGCCCTGTGTGCAGGTCTGGAGCTCTCAAGAGAGGAAGGACATTGGATCTTAGGAATAAGTTCTTTCCAACGAGGGTGGTGGAGCACTGGAAGAGGTTGCCCAGGGAGGCGGTTGAGGCCCCTTCCCTGGAGACATTAAAGAGGAGGCTCAACGAGGCCCTGGGCAACCTGGTCTAGTTGGGGGTGTCCCTGTGACTGCAGGGGGGTCGGACTAGATGGCCTTTGGAGGTCCCTTCTGGCCCAGATGATTCTATGATTCCATGATTGTATTAAACATACTATTATTTTCAGACATGATGTCCTTGCAAAAGCATGTTTTTCAACTGGAAACCAGTTCTCTGAGACAGTGAGGAAGAGACAGAGGGCAGTGCTCTGGGCTGCTCCTTGCTTTTTGGCCTGTTCAAGCCCCACAAAAATCATCTTTGCAAACTGAGAACTTTATGTCCTGGCCTGGCTAAAGGTTTTCAATAATTATGAAAAACCAGTGAAGGGGAAAAAGTAAATTCTGGAAGGGAACTGCAACTACACCCAGGGGACATCTTGAGAATTCCTGACCCATACTGGGCTCAGGGAGGTTGGAAACACTGTAGGTGAAGGGCAAATGTCACTTGACAAAAAAATGGTGGGGTTTGACTTTAAATAAAATTCCATAAATCCAGGCTTTGAGAAGTGAGAGAGGACTGGCAGAATGAATCATCTCAAGCAATTTCAGGGTAGTTTACATAGTCTGACACTTTATGTCAAGCCACCCAGATCTTCTGTTTTTAGCACAACTAGAGATGGGTCCAGAGTGGGAGGATTAGAGCTAATACTTCCCAGCATTTGCAGATCTTCGAATAGAGATTTTTGGCTTGACTGTCAGCAAAGATTAGGTGCATCTGCAGAGTTTGGAAGCAGAAGTATATACTTTTTTTTTTCCCCCAAGGTTCAGGTTGCATTGTGTTTCATGGCTTTGCATGAGGAATGTTTTGACAAATCAAAACCAGACATATTTGAATTGTGAGAACAGTGCAGGAAACAAAGATTTCAACCTGATGGTGGGTTTTCTGTTATGGATGATAATATGTAAAACATATAATTGAAGCCATCATATGAAGTCCAGGGTAAAGAAGCTATTAGCAGTACGCTGTTCTTATTTCCTAATTAGTCTTTACAATAGCTACGCATAATTACACTGAAATTTTTGAAGTACAGGAGAACTTCAATAAGTAATACTAGCTTGTTAAAATGCAATGTGATTTTATCTCTGTAAGGGTTCAATAGCTCGAATCCTCATCCCTTTTTCTTACATTGGATTTGGAGGGAGATTTTGAATACCCCAAGCAATACTGATTCTTCCACCGCTAAGACCTTGGTTTGCCAAGTATGGTTGATAGCTATAACTGTTTTCTTTTTCATGCCTCTGAAGTGAAAATATCTTACCTGTATGAATGAGATATCCATGTGCAAAGACTGGTTCAGGGAGAAACATGTTTTGTTTGCTTTCCCTCAAAAACTATGCATATTTTTCCCATGGTTTGTTTGGGTTTTGTCATTGCTGTGATGGGTTATATTTTTTTTTGACAGGATAAAATAAGGGCTGGTATCCCTGACACTGAGGGCATTCATGTCAGCCAAGGCTTTTGCCTGGAGCCATTTTCTGTTCCACTTGCTGCGCTGAGGTGGGCACAGCACAAACACATCATCCCCACCAAGGTGGTCACGCTTCCCAGCTTTTTCCCACATTTATGTTAGTCGTGGAAAGCCGGGCTGCTATTGCCACCATGGTGGGAAATAATAACAGCACAAGACCAAGGCAGCAGCTACTTCTGGAGCCCCCCAACCTGAATGACTGGCTTCCCTCCATGTGCTACACTAGAAAAGATGGCATTATGGAGTAAGATGATCTTACGGCATTTATTCGATAGACCAGTCACAAAAAAGTGACTGTTTCCTGTGAGGCTTTCATTCAGATGATTTTCAAGTAAGACCAAAGCTACTCGAACCTTGACTCAATTAAATGATTTCACTTCACTGAAACTATACTCTTACAAAGCACATGTGTCAGAGTCATGCTCATGGCCACAAAGTGAAGATTAAGTTCTAATTTATGGAAATTCAAGAATTTCCAGTTAAACACAAAGGGAGAGGGAAATAAGAGAGAAAATAAAAAGGGAGGGAAAACTGCTTTAAAATCCAGTTCTTGGTTTTGCCTGGGGGTAGTAGGATCTTGTATGTTCAGATGCCTGAAACAGCAGAGACTGAGTTTCCATAGTATTTTGGCTTTTGTTTATGGTTACTGGGGGGAAAGAGATTGTTTTGTTTGAGGAGGGGAATCTATTTTTTGGCATACTGTGAGGCACGGGAGGCTTCAGCGAGAATTTGCCAGTTAACAGCTGGTGGACAAGAGTATCTTTTCAGCACACAGAGGAAAGATAGATGTAAAAGACATCTTCTTCAGTGCATCATTCATCCCTTGTTAGATAGTTGAGTTGCCCACAGAAGAGCCAGTATTAGATTCATGCTGGGTGCTGTACAGCATGCAAAAGCTTAAATTGTTTTTTAAAAAAATACTTATTTTAACAAATAAGCTACTTCCAGGTCAGCTCTTCAGCAGAGCAAACTCCAGTTTCTCTGGAGGTTGTCACAAGAAGCCTGGAGAGTTGCCACATATGATTTCTGTGCATGTGAAGGGACAGAGGGAGGTGCCTCTTGCACTCTCCCTGTGGCTGTTATCATTTCCCCTCCATCAGCAACAGCATGAAGCCTTCAGATGGTATACACCATACCTGTCTCCCCAGCAA
This sequence comes from Gallinago jamesoni, assembly GCA_025769975.1. NCBI lineage: Eukaryota > Metazoa > Chordata > Aves > Charadriiformes > Scolopacidae > Gallinago > Gallinago jamesoni. The sequence goes on from JAOQGH010000012.1 coordinate 47,503,266, forward strand.
AAGATTTCCCAAGGGCATTTAACTGTAGCTGTAGGAGGCCCTTGAGGGTCATACAATGGCATGATGCTTTCCTTTCTCCTGACACAAATGCTGTGGTCATCTTTGGCTTATCTCCCAGCACTATACAGAAATACCAGGATCACAAAATCACGGAGTGGTTGAGGTTGGAAGGGACTTCTGGGGTCATCTGTTCCAACACAGAATCACAGAATTATATGGGGTTGGAAGGAACCTCTGGAGATCATCTAGTCGAACCCCCTGCCAAAGCAGGTCCTCCTACAGCAGGTTGCACAGGAACACATCCAGGAGGGTTTGGAATGTCTCCAGAGAAGGAGACTCCACCACCTCTCTGGGCAGCCTGTTCCAGGGCTCTGCCACCCTCAAAGTAAAGAAGTTCCTCCTCATGTTTAGGTGGAACTTCTTATGTAGAAGTTTGTGCCCATTTCTTCTTGTCCTGTCACTGGGCCACCTCAAGCAGGGCCACCTAGAGCCAGTTGCCCAGGACCATGTCCAGATGGCTTTTGGATACCCTCAAGCATGGAGACACCATAACCTCTCTGGGCAACCTGTGCCAGTGCTTGGTCACTTCCTGATATTCGGATGGACCCTCCTGTATGTCAGTGTGTCCCCTTTGCCTCTGGCCCTGTCACTGCACATCACTGAAAAGAACCTGGCTCCGTCTTCTTTGCACCTAGTGTTCTTCAGGTATTTATATAAATGGATAAGATCCCCTCTCAGCCTTTTCTTCTCCAGAGTAAACAGTCCCAGCCCCCTCAGCCTTTTCTCATACATCAGGTGCTCCAGTCCCTTAATCATCTTCATGGCCCTTCATTGGATTCTCTTTAGTAAGTCCATGTCTCCCTTGCACTGTGGAGCCCAGAACTGGACACAACACTCCAGCTGTGGCCTCACCAGTGCTAAATAGAGGGGAAGGATCATCTCCCTTGACCTGCAAGCAATGCTTTGTCTAGTGAATGCCAGGATGCTGTTCTCCTTCCTTGCTGCAAGGGCTATCACTGGCTCGTGTTCAACCTGGTGTCCACTGGGACCCTCACGTCCTTTTCTGTCAAGCTGCTTCCCACGTGAGTGGCCCCCAGGACTCATGAGGAGAAGCCATAAGAAGAAGGACCCTTCTCTGACCCCAAACACCTCTCTTGCCCTAGGCAACACTATCCAGAACCTCTTCTACCCACCTCTGTCCAACTGCTAACCCACCTCCAGTGTCTCACTCGGAGTGAACTGATTAGCCCCGCTCAAAATTGAACGAGCTGTTCTGGGGATACATCTCCCCAGGGACACATCTCCTACAAGGCAGCACGGAAGAATCTGTGCTAGATCCGGCTCTCTTCATTTCACGCTCCCCCGAGGCTACTCCAGCAAAGCTGTCACAGACCAGCAACATCTAACCTGCATTTGTGCTATAAAAATCTCCCTTTTTTGTAAGTAACGGTGCAGTCCTCGTGTCCTTTCGGACATTTCAACAAAACCCTAGAGCCAAAAGAATAATTGTGCCTCGGAGGCTGTCATCGTCTGGGGCCCAGAGGAGTTGCCTGGCCGGTGTTGTCCATGTGGACGGGGCTGCCAGCTCTTGAAGGACCCATTTGCTCCTTTTGGCCTGGAGGACAGGGACGATGCGCCGAAGCAATTGCAGTTAGCAAGGTAGCTTACACAGCAGGAGTCCACACAGCCTTTTATTATAATAACAGTTATTACTGTAAATATTACTAGCTATTCTCCAACCAAGCAAAGATAATTGAACTGATTTTTATTATTTTTTTCCTTCAGCATCAATTATGAGAGGTTTGGCACATTTGACAGCAAGGATCTATTCTCTCGCTGTTATTTCCCAGCCAAAACATATTGAGGAGGCTGATATTTAAAACCAAGCATGTAAAACAACCCTCATATGCCTAAATTTAAAGTATATGTATATTATGTAGTAAATATTTGCAGTCAGTAGATCTGAATTCTTGAAACCGAATCTGCTGTCTTCTTTTGCTGCCCCACAAGGTGACTCTAGTACAAGTATACACCTTGGCCAATAAAAGGTAGCAGGACATATTGTCACTAAATACAGGAAAGCTAAGGCACTAGCAATCCTGTGGCTGGGGTCTGACATGCTGAAATAAGTCAGAATAATTCAAGGTTATGGCTCCCTCAGCACCTGTATTTCAGCCACAGCGCATGTATATAGTAAGACATAAAAGTTAGCATCACGTACTGTGGTACAAAATGTTACACGTGCCCGAGGGGCTTTGAGTTATGATTTTTGCAGGAGTTAATTTGGTGCTGTTAGTGGAGTTGTTCCTTTAAAGATGCAGTGGAGGTAACATTTTACATTTCATTTCCTCATTGCCTTTTTTTTTTTTCCTTTGGCCCTGTCAGCTATGAGAAAAAAATTGATGGTGCATAAATCTCTGATCATGTAACTAGGTAGTAACAGGGGAAGATGCACAGCAGAGAGGGCACAGACAGGACTGTATCCACTTCAAACTTCTCTGAGCTTGATGATGTGCTGTCTTAAGGATCTCTGTTTCCTTTCTAGATGCTTAACCTCAACTCATGGAAAGGTACCGATAGAGATTTATGGCTCAAATTAGATGTAAGACAGTTATTTTCCAAGTCTAATCATCGAGGGTTTTTTTTTTGTTGTTGTCCAACCATATCAAGGTTCACCTTCAAACAGTTTTTCTCTGGAATTATTCACTCTCCAGCATGATATTGTCCATACTCTCACACAGAAATACTCTTCAGGTACCATAATTCACGATATGGCTTAACAAAGTGTTCCCTCTAGAGGTTCCTCCTGGAAAAAATACACAACAATAAAGCCAGGGGGAAGTGTTTCCCTAACACTGACATAGCAAGCGCTATTGTCCCACGTTATCATGGATCCCACATTTGGGATGCCATAGACCAGTTTCTCACCACGTGGTAGAATGCTTCTTGCTCCTTCTCTGCTTCTCTATTGAATGTAACATCAAGTGGAATCGGGGAAAATCAAGGGCTGTTTGTAAGAATAGCCTGAAAAATCCTATTTAATTTAGCCCTTCCGATGGGTTATTTTATACATGACAGATGTATCCAGAGTAGTGACCCAGACATGAGCCCATTTCCCCCCCAAAAAAGCAACCAGACCCACGCTGCTTCATTAGCAGAGACTCAACAGATGTGCCGTGAAACTCAGATGCTGCAAAGCAACTGGGAATTGTTGGCAATGCTCACGTTTCTAACTGGTGGAGGTTCAAAATATCATGCCCTAGTCATATATCTATATAAAGTACATCTATATAGAGCTCTGCAGCTATATTTTCAATGCGATTGTAAAGATGCCTAGTTTTGTTGGGGTATTTTTTTTGTTTCCAAAAAGGAGCGAGTTCACACAGACCTACTGGGAGCTGCGAGCACTTGATGTCTTTGGAAAGTAGGTCACTACTATGTTTGTGCCTAATTTGAGGTGGCCAAAGCTTCAGCGCTGCCCCGATTGCCACATAAAATAATACACAGCAGAAAAGTGAGATATTTGAGCATACAGACTGGGTATCCAACCTCCCAGTCCTGATCCCATCGTGCTCTCTGCTGGATAGCGATGGAGACAAAGCCTGAACTGCCTCTGTTCTATTTTTCTGTGAATTAATTTATGTATTCTCCATACAGACGTGCCTAAGCATTGCTGCATCCATACGCGGAGATAATCTTTATTGTATTTCTCCTCCGGACACTACCGCAGCCACAGAAAAAAAGGAACATTCTTCTTTGTAATGAAGGTTTTATGACTTCTTTGTCATAAAAGTGTGCTACATTAAAAGTGTGCTGCATTACCCACTTGCCCATCCATCCATCACTCTATCTCCATGATCCTTCCATGACATATTGCTATTTTGGAACTGGCCTGCAATTCTGAGCTTCACCCCGTAACCAGCCACTGGTGGCGGTGGCTTAAATGGTGACCAGGAGGGACAGAGAGGTGTATCTCAGGAGCAGCTGTCTTTGCAGGAGCAAAGAAAACTGGTGGGTTCACCTTGCAATTCAGAAGCATTTTGAAAAGATAGGATGAAATGGGGTTAGAAATGCTTTGGGGATCTTCATGTCATTGCAGGCAGTCCTGAAGCCAGCAGGTGAAGAGCAGTTGAGTCATCTCTGCTCCACGGAGTGGCTGGTGGAGCTGTGGATGTAAACCTTGAAGTCGGAGATGCTGTTTCTGGCAGCTTTTCTACAACACGTAAGAGGAAAGGAGTTCAAGGGCGTAAGGGTCACCACCATTGGAAGTAACAGAATGCTTGAGAGCTCGCTGCAGCTGGAAGAAAACAGAGCGAGCTGTTTGCTGTCATTCTTCATTAAAATGCAAAGCAGCATCTTTGTGCTCTCTGGAAACATTACTATTTCTTCTCTTCTGCCTGTGAACTTCAAACAGATGCAAAACTTAGGTACATCAGGTTCCAGAGGAGATACAGTCTAAAAAGTATTTTTCCAAGAAACATCAAAACCCAGCTTCACTATGTGTCTTTCACGATGCCCCTTTTTTACATCCCAGCTCCCACTACAGGAAAGGGAGGGTGGGTGTGGAATTTAGCAGCCATTTTTGGCAAATACCATCGCTTAAAAATTGCCTGAGTATTCTGCAAAAGAGTTCTTTTGGCGTTCCCCACCATATTTATTCCCCACCTAAACCACCAGTCAGCAGAGTCTGCAGTGACTAGTTCTCTTTGGTGGAAAGGGTGTTCTGCTCTTCTCTTGAGACGCTCCAGCAGAAATTGTTCCTCCAGGTGTATGGCTCACTCTTGCTGCTCTGCCTTCAGTGAGTCTAACCTGCAGTTTCCAGTGTCCTGTGTGAAACTGTGACTGACAAAAAGTGCTGTTCTGGAGCCAGCATCCCCGGGAGACCCTTTGGAGTCACTGGCCATCTCCTACTCTGGCTGCACAAGACCACAAGGGAGGGCACCAAACCCCCTGTGCCAAGGTTAAGCCTGGAGTGCACCAGACCTGGAAAGCACTACCAAGGAGAAGGATCTGGGAGTCCTGGTGGATGGTAAACTCTCCATGAGCCAGCAGTGTGCCCTTGTGGCCAAGAGGCCAATGGGATCCTGGGCTGTGTAGGGAAGAGTGTGGCCAGTAGGTGGAGGGAGGTCATTCTCCCCCTCTGCTCTGCAC
>JAOQGH010000012.1:47512332-47524583 GCA_025769975.1 Gallinago jamesoni
CAGGTTGCTCCAAGCCCCATCCAGCCTGGCCTTGAACCCCTCCAGGGATGGGGCAGCCACGACTTCCCCAGGCAAAAGGCTAAAGGCTAGAAAGGCTAAAATTCATTATTACGTAGGAAAGGATCCAGGAGTTTGGGAGCTGTCAGTTTTTTTTTTTTTTAGCCCCTTTTTTCTCTTTTCTTTTGGAAAAAGTAAAGTTTGCAAACAGAAAGGGAAGTACTGAGACCAATTCAGTATTCAAAATATTAAATTTGTGGGGTTTTTATCCGGAATTTGAAATATTCAGTGCATTTACAAGTGGAAGGACTCAAATCCAAAGAGAGATGTAAATGTACCTCCCTTGGGTACCGTTCTGCGATTTGCTGTCCGTCGTGTATTCCACCTGCACCGTTCATATTTGCTCATGGACTTCCTTAGCTATCAGAAATGATGATTCCTGAAAATTGTTAGGAATCCCAGACTCTCTCTTCCTGTCAAACATCTGCGTGGAGCTTTGTTCAGCTTCAAAGCTTAAGTCAACTGCGTTTAATCTCCGAGTTCGTCTCTGAAGCAGCAGCAGCAGCAGCAGCAACTGACAGTAATAAAACCTTACAGGAAATAAACTCGGGGTAGAGCATGTGCGAGCCAGGTCTTGGCTGGATTTATCTTAAAAGCCAGGATAAAAGGCAAAACCAAGAGGACTCTGCATCAGCGGGTTAAAGCATGGTCGCCAATTGCCCGTTGGAATTAAAGGATCTTATGGAGCTCTTCCTTCCATCCCTCCACCTCACACAAAGACCGCTGGGCATTATGTCAGCCAAGGGTTCTGATATTCCTAGCTATTTTGGTGCATTCTGAAATTGTTTCTATTCTTAAGACTCTGCGGTCATTAAATTACAGGCAGCTGTGTCCTGTCGCTGACAATTTTTTTTTTTTAATTTTTTTTTTTTTTTTTTTTTTGGCAAACTGTTTTGCTTGCAGTCCATAGGTGATTGGTTATCCCCGAGCTGGCTGACAAAACAGCGTATCACTGCGCAGCCCCTGGGCTTGTCCTGGGGAGTTTCACACTTGGCATGGGAGGCCGTCAGCACGTCGAAGGGTCCGGACGCTGAGGAAAAACCGATCCCGACAAGGGGTTTGAGGCATCAAGGAAATTAAAAGCACAAACTGACTTTGCTTAAATGAACGGGAGTGATATTTTGACATGTCGTTTAACGTTTCCCATATGGCTTCAACTCCAGTTGACATGAAACCTTTCAAGACATTCTCCTTGTGTGCAGCATGACCCTTTACAACAAAGGAGGGGGGAAAAAAACCAAAAACCCATAAACCATTTGGCTGATAAAGCCATTTTAATTAACCAATTGCACTGGCCTGTGTCTCCCAGGTGGGGCAATCTGGGATGCTGCTTTTAAACAGCTGCTGCTGGTAGAGGTGCATTTGCTGCAGGGAAAGAAGAAGAAGAAGTGAGGTGAGATTCCTCCTCACACCTCTCCCTGGGTTGCAGGAGGTTGCTCTACTCGGTTCTGGCCACGTGAATCTCCTTCCTGGTGTGTGTGGTTGACCGTATGAAGGTAAAGATTTGTTTTTAAAAAAATATCTGATACTGAGGCTGTTGAAGTGCTTGTGCGTTGAGCTAGAGCTGCTATGGGGGGGAACGTGATTTTCTAGCAGTTGGGAGCTCTGTGCTTTTTGAAGGTGTGACTCAGAAAGGGTATGACAGGTTTGGCCATCAAAAGCAGCTGGCTGTCTTTGGAAATCAGGGGCCCGAATACCTGAAGGTATATTTCCTATATCTACTATACTATATGCTCTTTCCTTTCTTCTTCTAGACCAAGCTGCCTCTTGAAGCTCAGGTTGTGGAGGAGTGTTATTTGCTCTGTGTCACCACAGGGTTCCTTTGGGAGGCAGAAGCTGTGACAGGAGCTGTGCACAACCCAGACAATGGCTGGCACTTCTCAGAAATAGCTACTGAGAAGAATGTTAAAAAAAGAAAAAAAGGGGGGGGGGGAGGAATTAAACAAAAAAAAGCAACATGAGAAGTCGAAGTACTTCTGCAAATCAGTAGTTAAAGAAAGTGGAAAATTCCTCAAGTTATTGGCAACAGGTAGCCTGACCTTCTTGCCAGGTGACCTTCATCTGCCTTCTAGGGGAACCACAAGCCCCAGTTAGCTCTTGAAAAGCACTTTGGTGAGGAAAGGTGGTCCCGGAGGGCAGGGGACTAGGAAGGGGGGTGTCGGGCTGTAGGCTCCTGCCCTGCTCCATCCCTGATGCCCAAAGGAGCTGGAACTTCAAAGGTGCCTCTTTCCACTGCTGTGGGCTTGAAGTCAGGGCTTTCTATTCAAGGAACAAAGGCAGACCTAAATCTGCCAAGGCCAGAAATCCTATAGGGGAAGGGGGAGATTGAGCATTTTACACTGCACATTCAAGAAATCAGAGGACTGGGGCTACTTTGCCATAAAAACACCTCTCCCGAGTGATGTTCTCACCTGCTGGCACAGTCCTTGTGAGCAGCTGAGCCCCTTTAGACTCATGGAGGTTCAACCAGAGGGAAAGGGCTGAAAACAAAGGCAGAGAGCTCCATCCTACACGTGGCAGGGTCAGGTCCATCTGCTCAGGGCTCTCCCATGGCATTCATTTCTGCAGCTCTCCTCCAGCTCCGAGGACGAGCGATTCAGTTGCCCAGCACTGCAAAATAACACCTGGCAAGCAACGCTTTCATTTCTTCTTATTTATTTATTTCTTTGGAGCTACCTGATGCTAAAGAGTTACCTGAGGAACCCTAGAAGAGCAGGGAATGCTCTGAATCCCAGGGGGAGGGCAAAGCAGCACAGCTAATCTCTTCTTGTGCAAATTGTCTCATTTTCAAGCAACTCGTGCTGCCAAGTGCTTTGGCAAATAGTCTGAGGCAGTTCAGGCTGGAAAAAAAAGACAGACAGTGACTAAGATCCCCTGTATCCCTTATTTTCAGCGGAAAACACAAATGAGCATGATCCTCTGGAAAACAGAAGCTAGGAGAGGCAAAGTGGTCTGCTTCTTTTTCTTTTTAAAGATTTTTACGTGTGGGTGGGATTGCGGTCAAGGTCATGACAGTGTCTTGAAGAAGAGTAATAGCCCATGGTATAAGCACATACTTCTAGCAGGAAAAAAAAAAAAACACAAGCAAAATCTTCCAGCACACTGAATTGTGAGGCAGGAAAAATAAATAAATAAACCCGTACACTTTTAACCACGAAGCATTGGGTCACGTAAATTCTAACGAGAGGGTGAAAGGGCAGCTATAAAGCAACCGTAGCGGGTGATAAATCAGCTTTGCCATGACCAGTGTCTCCTCGGGTGTCAGAGGCTTCCCTAATGTTGATATTCGCCCCGTTTTGTTCTTGGGTGAGTCATGCCTTGGCACGCTCTCCTCCTCCCTCCTCCACATGCGCAGCAGCAGGAGGAGCACGTCCCTGGCCCCAGCGCAGGGTGGGCTTGGTGCTAGCAGCAAGCACGGCTCCCCCATCGGGCTGTGGCCAGAGGACTTCTGTTGGAAGGTCTTCTACCAAGAGGTGGGTCTCAATTGACCAGCCCCAAAAGGGATAAGGTCCTACACCCTCCGTTACAGGTGTAGCCCAAGCTCGCTTGCTTAGGATGGGGTACTGAGCCCGCTACACCAGTGTGGGACTGGTCCCAGAGACTCCTTAATGGGACTTCAGGGAGCCTTGGTCTATATCACTTCACTGATGGAGCTGCTGCCACTTACCTGGAGGTGTTGTGAGCCCCATTACCTCTTGGAAGTTCATGTTTCTGAACAGCAACCTCTCTGAGACCGCTTTCCTCTGCACTCATGCATTTGGGGTTGTGGAGAACCTGGGCTGCTTCTGTAATTATTTTTTTTTACAAATGGGCCGCAGGATTTGTTCTGTGCATTGTATCGACCTGTGTTTGGGTATGGAAGGATTAGTTTCTGCTTAGGAACAGGGGAATAAGGGAACAAGGGTCTGAAACCTCATCAGCCTGTGAGCGTGTCACCGGGCATCACGCATCCAGGTTGAGTACTGCCTGTTTAGTTAGGAATGGTGGCTTGGGAGTTAGGAGAGGAGAACTTTCTTTGGGAGCAAAATAGGGAAAGTCCAGTCATTGTATGGAGGTCAGGCTTGTTTGCTGACCAAGAACCCCGTGTCCTGACGATGTGCCCAGGGTTGTGGTGGCCTGGGAGGGTTACAGACTCATGGAATGCTATGGGGTTGGAAGGGACCTCTGGAGATCAGCCATGGCCACTTCTGTTGATGTTGCTCACCTGTTGGCACAGTCCTTGTGAGCAGCTGAGCTCATTTAGACTTGGGGACAGATGACAACAAGAAGGAAAGGGTTGGAAGAAAATGGAGCAAAGGCAGAGCTCCATCCTTTGAAGGCTCTTCAGCCGCCACGGCTTTCTGGGGTTATTTAGAGGAACTACAACTAGAGCTGAGATCTCGAGTGACAACTAAGTCGTGACCAGAGCAACATCAAAAGAAATAAGTGTTCCTCCCAGGGATGCTTCTTACAAATCCAGGATAATCCAGCATTGGAGGCAGGATACAGGACAGTGCATGAATGAATGGGTCTGAGCCAATTATGGCAGTTCCTGTGTCCCTGCAAGAAAAAAATAATGTAACTGAGAGCCAGAGGAGGCTGAGCAGTGGGGACAGTCAGCAAAGGCCTCTGGAATTTATTACTGCCTGGTTTATTGCAAAAAAAAAAAAAAAATAATTGCAGTCTTGCACAAATGCAAATAGAAGGCAGGCAGCTCAGCGTAAGCTATGGAAAGAATGGGAAGCAGGCAGGGTATTAAATAAGAGATGAGAAATGTTGATAATTTATTATTATGGCTTTAAGGGAAATATATGACTTCTCTGAAGTGATTTTAATGAGCAAGTTAGGAGAGAAGTAATTCTGGAAACGCTGCTCGGAGATTTGTGCTGGGAATCACTGAAGTGCACCCACCAAACCAGCCTGAGGCTGCCAAGGAAGTTTGAGTGGGTATCAATAAAATACTTGGGGGGGCGGGGGGGAAGAGCTAGCCTGAAAGTGCTGACCCACTGCCAGCATCCCTTGGGATCAAGCAGTTGGACAGATCTCCATTGTGTCCAGAGTACCTGTGTACCCCAGGTAGAACAAGATGTGAGATCCACCATGGCATGGAGAGAGCGGGTCAAATCGCTGGATGCTCAGCAGGGTTTACTTGCAGCCTGCTCACCCTTACTGGCACAGAGAGAGAGAGCCAAAGCCCTGTGCCATCTGCCCATGTCACCACAACAGAGAACCTAAAGCAGCTATAGGAACTTCTGAGCGTGTCTTTCCAAATGGGGTGGATGTCAAGCACTGGAGAAGTTCAGAACAGAAGAGTAAACTGCTTTTCTGATGGCTCCCCACAGCCCGTGCAAAGCCAGAGGCATCTGCAGAGTTGCATTTTTGCTGCACCTTTCTTCTCAGTCCTCCCAACTGTGGCCCCTTCACTGGGCAGAAGATCTGAGTATCCCGGGAAACAGCCTGCCTGATCATTCATTTGTGGATCCTCATCATACGTGGAGCAGGGAGGGCTGCCCCCTTTCTCCAAGGAGCACTTCAGGACAAGGCACAGAGTGTTGTTGTTGCTTCTCAGGATATGTTGACCTTTTTAAAGGACAGGAATTCAGAACGCAGCTGGGTTGTAAGAATTGCTCTGCTGCTCTTCACCACTTCTGTTTGCTAACAATGGGTTGCCTGTTTTTAGATTAAACAATGTTTTTAAAAAAAAAATATTAGGAAACAAGGATATGTGGGATCTGCTGCAATGCACGGGTGTACAAATGGGATGCTGATGCCTCTGGAACCAGGGGCAGATACTAGATGAATAGCATATGGAGCTACTAAGAGCTGGAGTGTGAACCTAGACCCGTTCCCCTACAAACAGGCAAATTATAAGGTCTGTGATAACCAATAACCTGGTGATTTGTGAGTAAAAGAGCAGGATTGACAGGTCAAGGGTGTCCAGCAAGTTCTTTGCTGTGTGGTGAGACACTAGAAGAGGTTGCCCAGAGAAGCTGTGGCTGCCCCATCCCTGGAGGGGTTCAAGGCCAGGCTGGACGGGGCTTTTGAGCAACCTGCTGTGGTGGGAGGTGTCCCTGCCCAGGGCAGGGGATTGGAACTGGGTGATCTTTAAGGTCCCTTCCAACTCTAACACTTCTATGATTTGAAGTTGTTGTTGTTTAGTTGGTTCTTTAGGGTTTTTTTTGGCTGCAAGAAAGGGCAGAGTTGGCACATGGTGATCCCAGTGGGCTGAGGGTTCCTGGAGAAGGATATCCTGTTCTCCAAAACCTGTCTTTCTCTGGAGGAAACTGTGTGCTAGGCAGAAGGTGCCTTTCTATGTGCTATGAAGGTTTTATTGAAGATAATAGTCTTTTTCCAGGTGAACAGCAAATCCTTTTGATGCCTTTCCCCTCACTTAAAAAGTCATGCTGATACATGGGCTGTTCTGGGACAGGCTCCACCAGCTGTGTTTGGGGTCTCATGTGAGACCTGGAGCTCCAGTCTGCCTTTCAGCTGCAGCGTGGAGTTGAGCAACCAAAGCTGTTCAGTTCGGGGACTGCTTCCTTCCAGACTGAGCCCGTGGGGACCAAAGTATCTCCTTTGAGGGCAGCCCCTGAGGAGCACAGCCCAGCACAGCAGCCTGTCTCAACCACTTGCAGCAAGATAAACACATGGGCTGATTTTATCTTCAGTGTGGGCAGTAGGTGGAGGGAGGTCATTCTCCTCCTCTGCTCTGCACTGGGGAGGCCACAACTGGAATCCTGTGTCCAGTTCTGGGCTTCCCAGTTCAAGAGAGACAGGGAACTGCTGGAGAGAGTCCAGTGTAGGGCAACCAAGATGCTGGAGGGATTGGAGCATCTCCCTGCTGAGGAAAGGCTGAGAGAGCTGGGACTCTTTAGCCTGGAGAAGAGAAGGCTGAGGGGAGACCACCTGAATGCTTCCAAGGATCTAAAGGGTGGGTTGAAGGAGGATGGAGTCGGACTCTTTTCAGGGGTTCCCAGGGACAGGACGAGGGGCAACGGGCACAAGCTGGACCACGGGAAGTTCTACTCAAACCTGAGGAAGAACTTCTTTGTGGTGAGGGTGGCAGAGCCCTGGCAGAGGCTGCCCAGGGAAGGTGTGGAGTCCCCTTCTCTGGAGATCTTCAAGCCCCACCTGGATGCTGTCCTGAGTGATGTGCTCTGGGCAACCCTGCTTTGACAGGGGAGTTGGGTGGTCTCCAGAAGGTCCCTTCCAACTCCAACAATTCCATGATTCTGTGTGCTTTGTAGGTATCTGCAGGGCAGGCGCTGACAGCCTGACACTCAATCTGCAAAGAGGCCATCCCCAAAGGTCACCCAGTCGGCTATAGGAAGTGAACCAGAACAAACAGCCTCTTTATCAGGCTTTGTTTTCTCTCAGAAGGCTCTGGCTTTGCTCTGGGAGGGAAGCTGCCTGCCGTGAGACGCCTGGGGATCCACCTGGTTGTGGCTCGGCCAACTCACACGCTCCATCTCCTCTCCCACATCTGCTTCCTCTTCTACCTCACGCTTGGCACCTTCTCCTTCTCGTGGGTGGAGAGGCTCTGCGAGAGCCACCTCACCGCTCTCTGAGTTGGGGTAAAGTTGGAGTTATCCTAGATGTTATCCTAGATGGAGCTTTCCCAGCATCATCTTCCTGGGAAATTCACCTGTTAAGGTGGCTGGCACTTCCCAGGACCCCCCTGCCTGGGTGGCTGTGCACAGTGTGTCTCTGATTTCAGTTTGGGGGTGGTTTGGCCACAGCTGGGTGTGCTGTAGCCCCGGGGGTGGCAGAGGGGAGGAGGCTGTTACCTCCATCCTCGCTGCGTGGCCAAGGCGAGCGTGGTGCTGCTAGCCACCAGCCATGAGAGCACGGGCGACTCACCCCATGCTGGGCCACCCCAGCAGGAAAGGAAACGGGGGCCCTTTTCTCACTTCCCACTCACTCAAACAAAGGCTTGTTCACAAGGTCTCGTGCTTTTTTTTTTTTTCCCTCAAACTCTGTTTCTCCGTGGCTGACTGCCACAGACCATCACGTACTGATAGCATCAAAGTTTTCCTTGGAAGCCCTCCAAGGGATTCAGCTCGGTGGACCACACAGTTGTTATTCACACATGGTTTGGGAACTACTGATCTGACTGAATCCAACTAGATTTTTTTATTTTTTTTTCTTTCTGTGCCATTGAGCTCATACTTTTCTCAAAACTATTGGAAGGCAGTTAGCATTTCTGGACAAACCTGGACAGGCTGGAGAGCTGGGCAGAGAAGAACCTCATGAGGTTGAACAAGGGCAAGTGTAGGGTCCTGCACCTGGGGAGGAAGAACACCAGGCACCAATAGAGGTTAGGGATGGACTTGCTGGAAAGCAATTCTGAGGAGAGGGATCTGGGGGTCCTGGTGGATGGTAAACTATCCATGAGCCAGCAGTGTGCCCTTGTGGCCAAGAGGGCCAGTGGAATCCTGGGCTGCGGAGGGAAGAGTGTGGGCAGTAGGTGGAGGGAGGTCATTCTCCTCCTCTGCTCTGCACTGGGGAGGCCACAACTGGAATCCTGTGTCCAGTTCTGGGCCCCCCAGTTCAAGAGGGACAGGGAACTGCTGGAGAGAGTCCAGCGTAGGGCAAACAAGATGCTGGAGGGATTGGAGCATCTCCCTGCTGAGGAAAGGCTGAGAGAGCTGGGACTCTTTAGCCTGGAGAAGAGAAGGCTGAGGGGAGACCTTCTGAATGCTTCCAAGGATCTAAAGGGTGGGCGGAAGGAGGATGAAGCCAGACTCTTTTTCAGGGGTTCCCAGTGACAGGACGAGGGGCAACGGGCACAAGCTGGAACATGGGAAGTTCCACTCAAATCTGAGGAAGAACGTCTTTGTGGTGAGGGTGGCAGAGCCCTGGCAGAGGCTGCCCAGGGAGGGTGTGGAGTCCCCTTCTCTGGACATCTTCAAGAGCCACCCAGTCCTGCTTTGGTAGGGGAGTTGAACTAGATGATCTCTATAAGGTCCCTTCTAACTCCAACAATTCTGTGATTTCTTATTTCTTTGGCAGCTAAACTTTATTCTTTGGGCTGTGTCTGTGCATTACTTGGGACACCTGCACCCACCCACCCACAACGCGCCCCTTGGAGCAACGGCAGCCCCGTCCTCCAAGATAAAAACAAGAGAATGAGTTTTAAAATCTACTGAACGGTTGCATGTGCCTAGGGAAGAAAGGAACACTTACAGAGGTGAGAGACCAATATGCATCTTCAAGGCTCCCTGGAGCTGTCACTGTTCAGACACAGAAAGATGGGACAGAAACACTCAATGGTTAAACACAGTCCTTGAAAAATAGACTTTGAGATGTCCTTGCTATCAAATTGCAGCAAGCCTCTTCCTGGTGGTTCCTGACCTACAGCTTTCTCCCAGCTTTTCATGGGTCTTAAAATTTCTGGAGTGTGGGATGACCTGCTGGGTAAGCATCCACATGCTTTTCTGCTGGGGTTGTTTGAAACACCCCTGAAGAACCAACCATGATGTTGTGGGGCCTGTAATGAGGATTTAGTGCTTTCAGTGTCCCATGGTAGAGTATTTTCTTGGCTGTCTCACCAAGCTACTTGTCTGTGATTTCACCCCTCCCTGCCTGTATTTCACAGGGCAGCATTTGCTGAAAAGCAAGGGGAAAGCTTTCCTAACTGGCCTCAGGGGGTGAAGCAGGAGGCTTCATTGTCCAGCACAGATGTAGCTTGAGCATGAGGAAGCACAGGTTATAACACAAATCACTGCATGATTTCTACACCTGCATGATTTTTTTTTTCTAAATGGCTTGCTGTCAGGACAATCTACTTGTCTTGCAAGGTCTTTATTTATAGAATCATAGAATCTTCTAGGTTGGAAGGGACCTTCAAGATCATCTTGTCCAACCATTAACCTAACTCTGATCAAAACTAAACACCCACACAACAAACAAAATGCAACACCATCACTAAACTGTGTCTCCCAGCACCATGTCAACCTGTCTTTTGAACACCTCCAGGGATGGTGCCTCAACCACCACCCTGGGGAGATCCTTTGGGGATAAGCACAAAGTCTGAGGAATGGTTTGGTAGACCTGGATTTGGCTAAGAGGTACCAAAACTTCAGGTTGGGACTTTTGCCTGCTTACAGCCTGCCTACCAAGGGCCAAGCAGCAGTGGCTGCTGGAGGGGACAGTCAGTGGGGGCAGCATAGCACTGGGGCTATTGTGTTGGAGTTTAGAAACTGCTAAAATCCCTTTTCTGTACACGGGGAGGGAGAACAGCTGTTCATTAGGTAAGAGTTAGTCTGTTATGGGAACCATGTATAGCAAGGTGTCTCTTGGAATAGAATTGTCCAGGTTGGAAGGGACCTTTCAGATCATCTAGTCCAACCATCAACCTCACTCTGATCAAAACCATCACTAACCCATGGCTCTAAGCACTAGGTCAACCCACCTTTTAAATCCTTCCAGGGATGGGGCCTCAACCACTGCCCTGGGCAGCCCAGGCCAATGGGCAAGAACCCTTTCAGTGAAGAAATTATTCCTAATCTCCAATCTGAACCTCCCCTGGTGCAACTTGAGGCCACTTCCTCTTGTCCCATCGCCTGTGACTGGGGAGAAGAGACCGACCCCCCCCTGGCTACACCCTCCTTTCAGGGAGTTGGAGAGAGCCAGAAGGTCTCCCCTCAGCCTCCTTTTCTCCAGGATGAACACCCCCAGCTTCCTTAGCCTCTCCTCATGAGACTTGCTCTACTGACCACTCACCAGCTCCGTTGCCCTTTTCTGGACCCGCTCCAGCCCCTCAAGGTCTTTTTTTGTGGCAAGGGACCCAAAACTGGACACAGCCCTTTAGGTGGGGCCTCACCAGTGCCCAGCACAGGGGACCATCATCTCCCAAGTCCTTACCACACTGTTCCTGACACAGGCCAGGATGCTGGTGACCTTCTTGGCCACCTGGGCACACTGCTGGCTCCTGTTCAGCCCACAGTCTACCAACACCCCCAGCTCCTTTTCTGCCAGGCAGCTCCAGCCACTCTGCCCCCAGCCTGTAACGCTGCAGGGGGTTGGTGGGACCCAAGGGCAGGACCTCTTCTTCATGGAGGGAACTTCTTGAAGAAGTACCTTTGTCAGGAGAAACTCAAAAGCAGTATCCTGTGGGGAATAGGTGTCCATCAGTGCTGTTCTGGTCTGAAGCTTACAGAAGAACATGTTAACATTCATAGAGCCTGAATAAGTCACCGTTAAATAATCTGCCCTTGGATGTGAGCGTTGCTACTGTTGTTCCCGTTTCCACAAGTATTTGCTGGCACAACGGAGCGTGAGCCTGTGAGCTCAGCTGTGGGAGCTGCCATCTCCCCCTCACCACTGCCTCATTGTGTGGCCTTGGGCAAGTCCTGGAATTACACTGGGACCTTGTTTCCCAGCCCTGAAACCCGTACAGTAAATATCTCCCCCGCTCACACTGGGTTGTCTGTGATGCTTCAAGCCAGCCCCTGACTCTGCTGTTCTCCTTCCTCAGCGAGGAGCCACATTAATTTCGGTGAAGCTGCTCATTGTAATCAGGGCTTTTGCAGATAAGGGCAGCAGTGAGGTCCACAGTGACCAGCCAGGACTGGGAGACATGTGGTGGGGGGGGGAAAGGCACTGTGTCGTTACAAACAAGTAATTGCATTAAGTTCATTAGTGTTTCCTGCTGAAAGGGTCGGTGTTCAGAGCCTGACGATGCCTTCTCACAAGCAATCGATGGGATGCAGGGTTTGTAGTCCTTTCTCTGAGAGCTCGGTAGGTCCTTAGCACAGACAGTGAACGGCAGAAAATGATATTTAA
This sequence comes from Gallinago jamesoni, assembly GCA_025769975.1. Lineage (NCBI taxonomy): Eukaryota > Metazoa > Chordata > Aves > Charadriiformes > Scolopacidae > Gallinago > Gallinago jamesoni. Next base: position 47,524,156 of record JAOQGH010000012.1, read on the forward strand.
AACGTAGTTATTTGTGCCTGTATAGGAACACATGTGAAAAATGGGGGGAATGTATCTTTTTTTAAACTGCAATGGTTTATTTCTCTTAAGCGATAAAAACTCGCAGTTGTGGCTTTTCCCAACAGGTAATTTTAGAATGGCTTCAATATATTTGTACCTTACCTCCGTGGGAACTACTCCTTGTTGCTTCTTCAGGCTGCAGCCAGCATCTTTCCCAAATATATTGTCACTCTCTCTCCCTCTCCTTTCCCTCCCTCCTTGGACTCCTGAAATAATCCATTCTAGAGGATGGTGTGGATGGAAATGGTCTGAAGCTGCGGCAGGGGAGGTTTAGATTAGATATTTGGAAGGATTACTTTACTGAAAGAGTGGTCAGGCACTGGAACAGCCTGCCCAGGGAGGTGGTGGAGTCACCACCCCTGGAGGTA
>JAOQGH010000012.1:47536858-47552718 GCA_025769975.1 Gallinago jamesoni
GGAGGTGGTTGAGGCCCCTTCCCTGGAGACATTCAAGGTGAGGCTTGAGGAGGCCCTGGGCAACCTGGTCTAGTTGGAGGTGTCCCTGCTGACTGCAAGGGTTTGGACTAGATGGCCTTTGGAGGTCCTTTCCGGCCCAGATGATTCTAGGATTCTATGAAAGTGAATGTTCCTCATGTTTAGGTGGAACTTCTTATGTTCCGGTTTGTGCCCATTACCTCTGAAGTTACCTGTTCAGAGTAATCAAGTTCTCTCATCATCTCTGCTGAACTCTCTTCACAGTGATGGTTGATAAACTACAGGCATTACGCAGAGCGAGGGGGGCACACCCCACCAGCAATCTCACAGCTGGCAGATGGCTGGGGCTGGGACCCTGCCCTCTTTCATGTCAATGCTGGCCACCTCCTCTTGTCAAGGAGAAGTCCACGTGTCCATGAAGTTCGCACTTGGACATCACGGTCTGCCCTAAGACCATTGATAATCAACTCCCCCTTCCCTAGGTCAAGCACCAACCACTTTTCTTCCATCATTTGAGGGTGATCCAATGCTGTTTCTACCAAAAGAGCCGTTTTTGTGCATTTCCATGAGGGGTGAATTAAGCCCTGGGAATGGAGGCTGCAACCCGTTCTTACTATTGGGGGCAATCCTGTGGTAAGCTTTCATCTCTGGTAAATTCTAAAAATCTCTGCCACAGATTCAAGGGTGAGAACTGGTCAGGTTCCTTGTTATTTAAACAGATGTGCAGAACATCAAAATCAGTGAGACTTACCAGGGCTTACAAGAAGGGTGGGAAATAGCTAAATTTTCACTATTTCACTAAATATTGCAGATCGTAGGATTCCCTTGAATTCTTCCTTGAAGTTATGGAAGTGAGATTTAGCTTGTACCGATGTCTCAGCAAAACACCTGATTTGATTTAAGCTTTTCTTGCCAGGACCAATTTAAAACCACTGTTGGGCAGCTCCAGCGATTAATTGTTTTCACCACAAGAGGAGAGAAGCTCCTCTCAAGTTAAGAGCTAGCTGAACTTCAACATTAAATGGTTTTTTTCCCTCAAACAGCAGGCGGCTGTGATGCAATCGCTTCTAGACCTTATTGTTCGTGAACCCCTGAAGAGGTCTTTCATAAGCAAGCTAAAATGTAGAAGAACAAGTAATGGCAGTAAAAACAGTTTGTAGAACTGTGTTTTTCTTTGTAGAAGCACAACAAGTTGATGGCACGAAAACTCTGAGAGCCATTCCTGACCTCTGCATTTTCCTGCTTGGATTTCATAACTGGCGAGATCATCCTAAGTATTATAATTTCATAACCTTAACTTTTAATAATTTATTTTACGGTAAATCTATGTCCAGATAAGATGGAAATCAGTCCATAAAGAGACCTAAACCACTTTGTAGAATGGGGTTGTTTGTAGGTTAATTCAAACATGCCTTACAGGAGATGGATTTATTCCTTCATGAAGCTGGCTGTTCTGCAAAGGTCATCATCTTCTCCACGTACATTATATACAAATGTATATACAGCAGGAGATTTACAGTCTGAATAGGTATACTAAAACTGAGTCATAATCAGCCTTGCACGATATTAACCTTGTTTAATCATCTCTCAACAAATGTTCATGTATATGTGAATATAAAATGCATATATAAGTCTATAAAAGCAAACTGACAACTATAATTTAGGGACCGGAGTAGGAAGATCCAGAAGCTTAGAAAAATGAGCTTGAATTTTCTGATACAGTCCATTTTTATTGATCTCATTGTCTGCGAATTTAGGTCAGATTTCCAGGACCTATTTAAAAATCTCTAATAGACTGTACATGCACACGCAGGGATGTATATACACAGACAAAATGCTTTCATTCAAATACAGTATATAGCAAGCATTGTCAAATAAAGAGAAATTTATCCGTGACTTCTAAAAAGTCCAAATACAATCATAATCTTCTTGTATTTTGTTTCAATACCACAGCCCACATCCTGTTATGTTTTAATGGTTACAAACCAGATTCTGTAGGTAATTACAATTAAAATAGTGATATTATTAAATATTAAATTATAAAGCCTATACGTACAGTGAAATCCAGCCGCCTTTGCTGGTGGGGGTGTAACAAAGGCTATCTTTGATAATCCATGCCCCAGGAAAGTTTTGGCCAGATAAACTATGACAAAACTCAACTTCTTCAACAATTGTCAGGAGATCTTTCATCTGAGGATCTAAGGTTTTCACTGTCAAGAGCGATGAATAGCCTTGATGCTCTCTAGAGGTCGGGGACAGTCAAGTTGAGATTTCTTCCAGGCCAGGTTTCAACAGGTGATTAGCACCTACTGGACTATTCTGAAACATCCTTGTCAGCAGAGTCAAGCCTGGAAATTCCTTGGAAATTCCTCCTTTATATATTTAAGGTTGTAGCTGAAATAGCCACACAAATTAAAATGCTCAATTCTTGGTGTTTTCTGTTCCTGCGCTCCCTCTTCTGGCTTTCTAGAATTATTTAGCAAACATTTTATGCCCACAACATAAGAAGGACTCCACTATCAGTTGTAAAAGCATCAGGTTGTAACGATAACACGTGCTTTGGTACCACAAAAGGGACTGCTATGGCCATAAAACTTGTGTACATATATATTGCAAGTAAAAGTTCCCTGGGCTTTTGGAAAACAAAAATAATCCTGCTATTGGTGCAATAGTTGCAACACTATGGATATGGATAAAAAGAAGGCTTCAGTGGAATATGCTCTCCAGATTTCTAGTTTGGTCTCTTTCCTGAACATTCTGATAGGATGGTGTGCTTAAATTTGTCCCCATAAACTAGTAGAAATTTTTTTTTCACTAATTTTCTTCTAAATTGAGCAACAATAGCATTGTTAAATTAACATTCTCGCGCACAGCTTAAAATCCAGCTATTGTGGGAATGTACAGCTGAAATCAATTTCAATGAATTTCATTGCTGAGCCCGAGAGGAAAAATAAAAACATGGTGAGTGGAATTTTGCCTTTAAAATATTGTTTGTTCTTAATATCCTTCCAAACATCTTTTCTACTGCCATATAGATGCTTATATGAAGCATACATGAACACAAATGAAGCCAGCCCCCCATGTAAGCTTACTGGGAAACTGGTCCTGAGCTAACAGTAGGAAAGGAGGTGAACAAAACTTTCTTGCCCATCTTATGTTACATTTGCAATGCCCTTTTCTAAGTTGTAAACACTTTTTGCTTTCATCTCAAGCACCAAAATCCAGGTGACTCATCCAGAAAAAAATAAATCTCAGTATTACAGAAAGAGTTCAAAAGCAAATTGAACTCAGGGTCGATATTGTCTCTCTTTCAATAAACTCTGCGTAGCCTTAGAAAACTCTTAAGATTGTTGGGTAAATGTTTTCAGTGTATATAATAAGAATTATATTATATATGCATCTCAGTTTTGGAGTTCTACCTCTATAAAGCTGTATTAAAAGGTGCTTTAAAATGTATATTAAACCCAGGAACCAACACGTTTCAGTTCAAGGTGCAGAGTCCAGCTTCTCCGTGGATTTTGGCATTCAAGGAGCTCCTAAAACTCAACAGCTTGAAAGAAATGTTCCCTGATTACAGGGAATTCCTGCCATGAGTGCTTCAGAATGCAGAACCCTGATGTTTCTCGGTTGTCATTGCCAACCTGCAAAGTGCTGGAGGTGAGTTGGCGGGGAATAATTTCTGCACGTGTGAAAAAAAAGGAGCTTCCATGCTTTTTGGGTGCGCTTTCAGCCCCTGTCCTTTGGTAGGGTCTGTGCTCTCGTCCTAGAAATACAGTAAGGTGTGACTCGGGTGAGGCACGCCGTTTATTGCCTCCCACCGGAGTATTTGCTCAGATCTAGCGTGAAGTGTTTGCTCAGATCTAGCATAGCACTGACACGGGGCATCACAGCCCAAGGGGAGAAAGAATCAAGTCCCGCTTCCTCTTGTGGAAACCCCCCAGAAATTCTGTCGGGTATAAAATCCCAGCAAGCAGCTGTGGTACTTTCAGGGCAAGGAGCCTCATAAACGCCAGCTGATGCACGACAGCATCGCTGTGGGCTGAGGACCTGGGTGGGCGTTGCAGGAGAGTGGTTTCATGGGAAATCGCTGGGAATTACTAACCTGCATAAAGGTAGTCTCCTATATAATTATTTGCGAGATCGGAGGCAGTATTTTTGCAAGTGTTGGTCTTCAGATCTCATGAAGATACTCTTCAGAACGAGTAAATTTTGTTTTAGCAGCCGATAAAAGTCGCTGTGCCACAGCGGGGCTTCACGGCTGCGCTATCAGTTCTTATCAGAGTCAAAGGGACATGTACAGGGCTTTGAAAAAAAAAAACATGAAAAAGAAAGAACGACCTCACTCTCTGTAGTTGGAGAAGATATGATCTGAAGGCTTGTAGTGTCACATATCGGGTGTGGTCTGTACAGTAGCTGTGGGGAAAAAAAAAAAAAGCCAAAAAACAACTTACTGACTGCTTTTCTTGTAGGGAGACCAACAACAAAAATCAGAGACTTTTTGGGTCTTCCCTGCCCCTTCTTTCAATGTTTATTGATATAAAAAGGCTTCCAATGAAAGGTTTGAAGGGTTGAAAGGGGCAAAAATTCTGAATGGAAGTTGATATTCAAGTCAAGTCCAAGTACAACTGCATGATGCTTCATGGACTCAAACTTCATAGTAACACTTCCCCACCATATTATCTCGAGTCTGTAATTGCTGCTTTGCTCCTCCAAAGTTATTCCTGCTACAGAGTTGGGTTTGGTTTTTTTGGTTTTGTTTTTTAAGTGGTGCTGAGTCAATGGGTTCACGTTATTCGGAGAGCCTTTATTAGTAGTTTGGCTGGTATTGAACACAACTGGCTGCTAATAACTGATCAAAACCATCACTAACCCATGGCTCTAAGCACTAGGTCAACCCGGCTTTTCAATCCCTCCAGGGATGGGGCCTCAACCACTGCCCTGGGCAGCCCAGGCCAGTGGGCAAGAACCCTTTCCATGGAAACATTTTCCCTAATCTCCAATCTGAACCTCCCCTGGTGCAACTTGAGGCCATTTCCTCTTGTCCCATCGCCTGTGACTTGGGAGAAGAGACCGACCCCCCCTGGCTACACCCTCCTTTCAGGGAGTTGGAGAGAGCCAGGAGGTCTCCCCTCAGCCTCCTTTTCTCCAGGATGAACACCCCCAGCTCCCTCAGCTTCTCCTCATGAGACTTGTTCTCCAGACCCCTCACCAGCTCCATTGCCCTTCTCTGGACCCACTCCAGCCCCTCAAGGTCTTTTTTTTTGTGGTGAGGGACCCAAAACTGGACACAGCCCTTTAGGTGGGGCCTCCCCAGTGCCCAGAACAGGAGGACCATCACCTCCTGAGTCCTGCTGGCCACACTATTTTTGACACAGGCCAGGATGGTGGTGGCCTTCTTGGCCACCTGGGCACACTGCTGGCTCATCTCCAGCCCACAGTCCACCAACACCCCCAGCTCCTTTTCTGCCAGGCAGCTCCAGACACTCTGCCCCCGGCCTGTAGCGCTGCAGGGGGTTGGTGGGACCCGCGGGCAGGAGCCGGTACAGCTCCCCCATCACGAACCGCAGGTGGGAGAGCGATCCCGGCCGCGGGGGCGAAGGCGCAGGGGGCGGCCAGGCCTTGTCCCTCCCCGCCCCACAGGTGCTGCCCAGCCGCCGGACACCCCCCCCCCCCTCAGCGGCGGCTGGCCCGGGGCTGCACCTCGCGGCCCGGCCAGCAGGAGGAAGGAAGAGGAAGTGAGAGCGGCGGCGGGGAGCCGCCGAGTGCCGCTGCCAGCCCCGGGATGGGATAGCGCCGGGGGCAGCGCAGCGAGGCGGCAACGGCGGTGCGGAGCCCGGCTCCCGCGGCGGTGGGCGACCGAGCGGCTCCGCCCGCCCCCAGGAGGTAGGTGGCCGGTGGCGGGGCGGGCGGGCGGTGAAAAGGGGGAGCGCGGGGAGACGCGGGGACGGGACGGGGCGGGGCGGGCGGTGAGCCCCGCACCTGCCAGCGGGGGTGGCGGGGAGGTGCCGGGTCCCCTCACGACGGGGAGGTGACGGGGTTGGGTTGGGGGGGGGGGCTGCCATTGCTGTGAGGAAGAGGAAGCGCGAGCCTGTCAGCGCGGCGGGGCCTCGGCCGGCGGCTGCAGCCGGTGTGGTGAGGGGGGGGGGCGGCCCAACTCGGCTCAGTTCGGCTGGGCTCGGCTCGGTTCGGCCCGGTTCGGCTAGGCTCGGCTCAGTTCGGCTCGGTTCGGGTAGGTTCGGCTCAGTTCGGCTCGCCTCACACAGCGGCTCCTCCCGCCGCCCTGCCCTCTCCGCCCGCCCGCCCGCCCGCCGCTGCCTCCACAGCCGCCCGCCGCCACTTTCGGGCTGCCCTGAACTCCGCCACCGCCTCTTTCCTCCCCGTCCTCTCCGTCCCGTCCCGTGCCCTGGGCGGCCCTTGCTGGTGGGAGGCCGCTGGTGAGGGGCGGCCGGGCGGGGGCCGCGCTACCCCCGAGGGAGGAGGGAGGGAGGGAGGGAGGGAGGGGGGTGAGGGGTGGCGGGGCTTCGCTTCACCCGGTGGGACCGGCGCGTCGCTTTGGGGGTGGCCGGGAAAGGCGGGCGGTTCTCTGGGCTGGGTAAGGGGGGGGGACGGACACACACACTGTCCCCAGCCGGGTTTAACGCCGGGGAGGAGGCTGGGAGCAAGTGCCGGCAGCGAGGAGGAACCTCAACTTCCAAGCAAGTGCGTCCCCGCAAGGGATGGTACCCAGGCGGCCACCCCCCCCCCCCCCCCCCCCCGCCCCGGGCCACCTGGATCAGGGAGCTGCTGGTGGGATGGGGATGGAGTGTGTGTGTGTGTGTGTTTCCTTGTGTCTGTGCCTTTTCCCAAGTTTGGGGAAATACCGCTGACCCCGCGGCTGCTGAATCTGGGTTTTTTTCAGCCGAGCTTCCCTCTGAGACGTGGCTGGTGGTTATGCAAAGCCCCGGCGTGCAGCCTTGCGAAGTGGGGTGGGGATGGGGTCCGAAAAGTTAACTCTTTTTTTAAAAAAGTTTCTTGGCTGGAAGCCTTTACAGAGTTTATTTTGAGTATACATATATATATTATTTTCTTTTTCCTTGCAGGACTAATACAACTGTCCAGTTTCCCCCCCCCCGAGAATGGTGTGAAGTACATAGAGGAGTTCCTGAGAAAATAACAGTGAGTACATTTAAAATCAGCAGCGTTTTTGTTGTTAACTTTATAAGGATACCTCCTAACCTGCCAAGGCTCAAAATGTGCAACAAACGTATTGAGAGCGCCAATGATAATAATAGTGCAGGAAATGTACCGTGTGTTAATTGCTGTAGTGTAAACATGGTTGCCTGTGAGCTCTTATTTCATGATACAGCAGTTACAGCACAATTTTGGTAAGGGCTGTTTTGAAGTGTATCCTTAAGCAAATGGGTTTTCTCCGTTTGCTTTTGCCCCTCAGCTGCCCGGTTGCCCCCGGGTAAAATATTTATCTTTTGGGCAGAGAGGGGGAATTGAGTAAAAACCCTGCAGAGTGCTGTATCTGTGACTGGGGACGTGGTTTCCTCCTCTTCCCCTTAGCTTTTTTTCCTCCGTTCCCCCAAATGCACACACACACACCCACCCACCCACCACGCACGCCTGCCAGTTCATCCTTCAGTTGCATAATCTTGGATCATTCATTGTTCTCATTAGTCCCATTATTTCCATGTCATTCCTGCATGATTGAGTGGCTTAGGCAGAATATTACACAGTAAAGAATAATGTATTTGAATTTTCATGAAGTTCTAACGGTTCGAGCTGCAAGTTTGCTTTCCTTGAGGGTTCTCTTTACCTGACCGCCCCCCCCCCCCCCCTTTTCTTTTTGGGAGCTGTATAAGTAGATGGTAGGGATCTAATCTGATAACCAGTGACTAGATAAGGAGGAGGAAGAACAGTGCTGACGGTTTGCTGGTAAAAGTCCCTCTTGCGTACTGTTAGGAAAACATTCATTACCACACGTGACATAAAGCTGTTAAAAGTACTGCTTTTAAAAACTCACTGTGCAAAGAAAATAAAGGCTAATGTGGCCAGAACGTCGTCGTGATGCGAAACGGGCTGTGTTGAAAGATTCAGTCTGTGCAGTCAGTGGATCTGGGTGTGTGGTGTGACCAGTCTGGAGGTCAAACCCGATTCCCAGTTTATTCGTGCCAGGGAGGTTACATGGGGGTGGTTGACTTTTATTTCGTCTCTTTGAGTAATCTGTTTGAAACTTGCTGGGCAAAAATTTTGGTCTGCTTTGTGGCTTGCAACTTTGCTTGGAGTGTCATCTGAGGACTTGCTTTTTTAATGAGAAAGGCGGAGAGGGGGTAAAGAGAACTGGTTTCTATACTTACTGTTTTGGTATTTTTCCTTATATTCTCCATATACCAGGAAAAACTTAATAGGTGTACCATTCAGGTGGAATTTGGTGAGGAGATAGGAAAAATTCTTACCTACTTATTCTGTAGCAGTCTCACATGCTCACTGAAAGTATCTGCAGTTCAGTGGTTGTCATTATACAACCTGACCATGTGTGTTCTGAAAAACAAGTATTCCTGTTTCCTCACTGTTCGGGTACAGCCGATTGCAGAAGATGTCCTAAGAAGTGATTTTTAATTTTTTTTTTTTAATTTATTTTATTTTTTTTAATCCCCCGTTATGCTAGGTGAAGGTGTAACTGTTGCTGAAACACTTCTGTGTGCCTTGTACTTCCTGACAGCAATGCTGTTCTGCAGCGAATGGCAGATCAAGAGTAACACAGTGCTCCACCCTTCCTTCCGCTCTTTTGTTTTTTTCTACCTAGTAGAAGTCTCTTTGATTTTTATTTATTTTATTTTTTTTTTAAGGTTTGGGCTCATCAACGACGTGCTTTCTCGCAGTGTCCAGCCTACCAAGTAGTGCTGGACTATGATCTCCTGCTTGATGCGTGTGAGCAGAGCTCCTGTGCTCATGCATAAGATGTGTGGCTTTCTTCTTTTGATGTTCTGGATGGGTTCAGTATGTGATGGAGTGAGAGGCTGATGTCTGTAGATTTAACTGTTAACTGGGAAAAGGTTTCCACAAGTCTCTGCCACTGCACCTGCACGCCAACACGCAGTGCCCTCCTATTCCAATGACATGCTTCTCTTTTTGGATATATTGCCGACTACAACATGGCTACTTCTGTGATTCTTAGATAAGGATTTGTTTAGGACTTAGATGAGGCCATCAAGTACAATTTTCCTCTTGAATTGTGACTCTGCTATTGCTTGATTTTCCAGTTTCCTTGAAGTAAAGGATTTTTTTTTAAAGTTTAGGGGCTCTCTTTGTTGTGCTGGGGTACAAATGTGCAATATGTCCTTGTATTAAAAAAACGTTTGTAGAAGGTGATGACATTTTGGGAGCCCTGGAGACCAGAAGGCATCATACACCCTTGGAGCAAGGAGAAGTACTGTTGTCTTTTCTGGTTTATTTCTCTGCAGAGTTATGCCTGAGTTGAGTAGACTCTCTCCTCTGCTGTATCTCTGTGCTGGCCTGAAAGTACAACTTGGAGGGGGAATGAGTTGGTTGGGTTTGCCTCCCTGTTCAGTCATTATCCTATTAAAGAGGAGATTTCAAAAAGAGGGTTTATGGTTATGAAGGCTTTGTGGTTTGAACACTTGTGACTAGGAATGGCTTTATAACAGCCGTCAAACCACCCTTCAGGGAGGTCTGTACTGTATCTTTAAAAAGATTTTTCTGCTTTGAATGAGTTTTGTGTTGTGTTGTTTTTGTTTTTTTTTTTAAAAGGTTCTTGTATTCGTGGCAAGATGAACGTGCCAAGTACACGTTGTTAAACTTGTGTCAGTTTAACAGAGCAACTGTTTAAAGGATTTAGGATAATTTTCCTTCTCCTTGAGTCAGTCGCCTTTTTTTTTTTTTCCCCTTTTCTTTTTTCTCTCCAAATATAACACTGGAAAAGGAGAGAAAGAGAAACTAAAAGCAACTGGCAGGCATTTGATAGTAGGGATCGTAAGAGGTGATAATATATGTGTGACACTTCAGCTAAACTGCATACATATGGTGTTACAGAGATGAATGGGAGAATAATCACAAAATTGTGAAGCTGTCTCTCAGTCAGCATTTTTGCATCCAGCTCTTTGCAAGGATTCGGTTTTGTGGTGCGATCTGTCGTTATTGCCAGTGTTGCCAGACACAAAAGAGAGACTGAGAGATAATGTCACAACCTGTCTGCTAGTTTCCTCCGTGTTCTGATCGTTGTTAACGTTTAAGAGGAATATTAATGGGAAGTCTGTGCCACGGGGGGATAGCTAACGCGTTTCCTCTTCTCTTCCTTTCAGATAAGACAGAGGTGAACGTCTGTGCTATGGGCAGACACTAAGTGGCTGGTGCTACCTGGTGGTACCCATCAGTGAGCTAATTTCTCAAGCTCCTGAGCAGGGTTGGTTTGTAAAGCACACGCTTGGGCTTGAGACCGAGGTGAACAGGGATTGCAAAGGCTTGAAAATGCTTTCTTGCATTTCTCTTAACGGCGGGTTTCACTGTGAGTATTTGATTTGACTGTAGCAGGGTTGTTCTCAGTGGCTGCTGGGGGGGAAGTTCGTTGTGAGAGAGTGGAAGTGATGGACAAGCCATTTTTCTGTTCAGCAGTAAATCACACTGTGAAGAAGACCCAATCAATGCCTATAAATACTTCAAGGGTGGGTGTCAGGAGGATGGGGCCAGTCTTTTTTCAGTGGTGCCCAGGGACAGGACGAGAGGGAACAGGCACAAACTTGAATATAAGAAGCTCCATCTAAACAGGAGGAGGAACTTCTTCACTTTGCGGGTGGCAGAGCCTTGGCAGAGGCTGCCCAGAGAGGTGGTGGAGGCTCCTCCTCTGGAGACATTCAAACCCCACCTGGACATGTTCCTGCGCAACCTGCTCTGGGTGGCCCTGCTTTGGCAGGGGGTTGGAGGAGATGATCTCCAGAGGTCCCTTCCAACCCCGTAGCATTCTGTGATTCTGTGACTGGAAGCCACGGCTGGTAGAGGTCTCCTTAGAAAGGTGTTTTATTTAGTTTATGTACAAATTAACTCGGTACATTTTTAGTGAGCAGCCTTTGGACTTCTTTAGAAAGCTGAATATCCTACCTGGAGATCTTATGCAAATGTTATAAGTGACCTATTATTACTGCTTTTTAGGACATAAGTCTATTTACTGATGCTTCTGCTGTGTGCCATTTACAGTCAAATACTGCTGCAGACCTCCCCAAGAGCTGGCACTAGAGCAAGGGAGGGAGTGGGAACTACCAGTCAGTGCTGAGAGAAAAGATTTCCCCTTTTAGATTGAATTTCGTTGATTTAAAGTGTTTGCGACATGGAGGAGGATAAGAAAACAAATTGTTCCCAAACAGATCTGTTACAGAGTAATAGCTGTGAGTGTTTTCTTGTCTTTTGCTTTGGCTTTCCTTCTGGTTTTTCTTTCTCATAATTTCTCCTTTCATGTTTGCCACCTCTACCTTGGTACTTTATTCTTCTGTCTTTGTATTTATTTATCTCAACATTCATGGTTTCACTGACTTTTCCAGTCCTTAAATTCTTTCCTGGGCATCCCTTAGATTCTGACTCAATAAAATAATTTTATTTATTTATGATTTGCAAGAAAAGCTGTGGACTGAAGTGTGTATCACCTCCTATGTTCTTTTAAAGTGTAGGTCAAAGTGTTTATTGTACAGCCCTAATTTATGGGGGGCATATGAAGTGTAAAAATGTCTCTGAAATATTGCATCATCAGGGACTGAGTAATTTTTTTTATCAGCTACATGAATACATATATGACAATCTAGCCTTTTTTTTTTTTTGTTGTTGAGCTTGCTTCAGCTAGAAGGGAGAATGGGTCACTGCTTCTAAAAGAGCTTTAGATTCTGGAGCTGCAATGGTGTTAAACTCCCGTCCTTTAATACAGCAGAGGATGCTTGCTTGATGATCTGATTTCCCAGAGTGTTTTGCAAATCGGAGAGCGTACGTGAACATGGACAAAATGCTCCAGGTGGACCTTGTTTTCCTTAATGTATGAAGCTGGACAACCTGTAGATCAAATCCATCCAATGTTTTGAAGTTAGACAAAAGGAGGGTTATACAGGGTATGACAATGGGCTCAAATAATGCTGTCAGCATGTCAGCCTTCCTTCTTCAGTTGAAATTTTCTGTACGGTCCCTGGGTCTAGGTGGCTGGTGCTATTCAGAGGTGGTGTTCTTCTACCTCCTCCTCAGCTTGATAGTAAGAATGGGAAGAGTCAGGGTTCCTAATTTAGTCTGGCTTGCAGCCCACATCTGTTGCTTCTGATACATAAATGTTGTGAAGATAGGAGAATGATTTTTTTTTTTTTTATTATTATTATTATTATATTTTTTTTTAAATGTAGTTAAAACAATTCTTGCTCTGTTTTGGAGTGATCGAAAGAGTTTAGCAAAGCCAGTATTTCAATAAACTTTTACAAAATGCAGCTGTTTTTAACACTTTCTTCCATAGATACACAACTGTCTTAGCTAACTATTTGTATATTCTTAGTACATGCAGGAATTCTGATGCTTGAATTTGTAGCCAAAGTGAAAATATTACTTGCCTTTTTTTTTCTTCAGCCAATATACACATATTGTATGGTCTAGCAGAACCGTAAGGGATATGTGGATTCAGGATTTCATCCAGCTAGACTGGCAATCCACTGGAGTGACCATAGTGAGGGTTACTCTTTAAAGTGATGCTTCATATTTTAAGAGAGATGGTAATCTGTTGAGGTAGGGCGATGAGGAATTTCTGAGTATTCCCAGAATACCCTCTGGCCAGACAATAAAGTCCATTTGCACATTTCTTCTCGAATAGTAAGAGGAGAAAAATGTCTATGACACAGGTTGGTATAATATAATTTTTACTCTTAGTGCCAATGCATGTATATGTTATACGCAGTCTTTTCCTTTGCTTTGCTTTCTGGAATACAATTGCACATTAGTTTTCATAGCAACGGTCGTGGCTTCGGCTGGAAATTGAAACCTGATAAGTATTGGCTCCGTGCGTGAACTTTTGGACAAACTTATTTCAGTAACACTGAGCCAAACCAACGCGAAAAAAATTTTCCCCAAACCTAAGTACTGATCCTTGCTTTCTGGGAAAGGTATCCAGTATACCCTTTGGTCACCAGGCTTTTAAAATGCTGGAGTATTGGTGTTTGTATTTTTTCTTTTTTTTTTTCCTCCCGAGTTTTCTTTTATTTTTCCCCTCCCTTCAGACACCAGGGCACTCATCTGTTGAAACTCTACCCCCTGTGGTTCAAGTACATTCCTCCTTATCAACCTTTTCACCCCACCTCCCACTGTCCCTCTTCACATATAACTCTGACATCTCTTCTGCTTACCAAACTCACAAAATCCGGGTCTAGATGTGGGGTCTAATTCTGAGCTAGAGTTGATGTAGGTCTATAATCTCTTCTCCTATAGATATGCTTACAAGTTTCTTGTTGTGCTTAGTCTTCTTTTCCTGGGGGAAAAAAAAAAAAAAGGCAGAAAATTGGAACAAAGGAGAACTTTTATTGGAGAGTAAAAGACAGAACATTTCGGGGGGTGGTGGTGGTGAACTACTCGGGAGAAGATTGTAAAGGAGACCGGGGGGCAGAAGATCCAACCGACCAAAAAGCCTTCAAAGCCAAAAGAAAATGTAAGGTTTTTTTCCACTTTGGACCAGTTAATGTAATTTTAACCATATCTGTGGCAAGTAATTAAAGATGTGAGAGCTAGTGCCAGGTCCAGAAAAGCATGAAAAATGGCCCACATCTTGAACAAAAATACCAGGTAGGTTTTGGGTGTTTTTTAAGTTGTAACTAATGCTAGAAGTAGGTCAGTTTATGCGGTCTTTTTTGAAAAGACTAATTTTCATATTTCATAGCCAAAAGTGAAATTTTTACAAAAGTGCAATTATGGAAAGCAATGTATAAAATCTGGAAAGGCAAAAATCACCTCTTCTGCCCTGTGCTGCTCTGAGCCTTTCTCAGTCCTGGCTTTTTTCTGTGATATATTTGCATTTGACCTATGGAAACTTCTGCATCTATTCTTCCCTCCATATAAAATGCTGGTGATTTCGGTCTGTGTTTCTTGGGTTAGCCTTAGGACGTACAGCACCTTTCATAAACTCTTCTAATATGCAACGACTGAGACCTTTATTTCTTGACCCACCAAAAAGAATTCATTTTTTTTTTCCTTCAACTACCTTAGGAACTGAACTTGTTGGAAGAGTGTGTGTGTGTGTAATAACAAGAATTGGTGGCATTGTGCTGTGTTGGGATGGTTTTCTGGAAGGCAGAAGTTTCAAAGACTTCATTCCCTGCAGCTGCAAATGAGTCAAAAAACACATTTTGGTAAAGGAGAGATGAGCGTGGAGGGAGAAGGGAAGAAAATAATCTGCATAATTTAAAATCCAAGTTGGAATTTGAATTCTATTTTAAAACAAACACATAAATGAAATGGTCTTGGGCTACTTGCACTGGAATTTTAAATTGATTTCCTGGCTTGTATGCCAGAGAGATCAAAACATTTATAATTTGGTGGTGGTGTGTGAATTCAAATTAAAACAGTAGGTTTTAAGATATTTTTTTTTTTTTTATGTTCCAAATTGCTTAAATTCTGTAAAGTCATTTACCTCGCTCTAGAGATGGCAAGGCTTTTAGCTTGGGATTAATTTTATATGATTAATATATGAAGGTTGAAAAAGCAACTGTGCCTGGCCCATGGGCTACTTTGCTGTAATTAGCAGAGTGATGGCGTAAGGGAAAAGCAGCCAGACCTCCCTCCCCTAAATCCGTAAATAGAGAACCACCAAACTAGACTAGAAAATCGAACCTAAGTCAACCAGCAGGTCCTTTGTTTCCAACTAATTGTTCTTGCTGTGTTCACTGGTCCCCATAAGCTTGACTAAGGGGATAAGCCTTGCTTTCCTGTCTTGAGACTTTTCTCTCTTGATCTATTGAAATTCAGAGCTGAGGGCCCCCTTTAGAGAATGTCCTGTGGGTAGCTGTCTCCTCTGTAACAAAGACCCTCCAGCTGTGATTATGGATTGAAGAGAGAGGTAGTCCCTCAGCCAGGCAATTTGGAGTCGTTCAGGAAACTAGTAGTTTTAATTCAATTTGGAAGTGATAAGCCCGAGTCAGTGCAGTTTTTGGACTGCAGGTGTCCTGTGCTTCAGTTCAAACAGTACCTGTGCAGACCCAGTGTCTTCTACTACAGGTTCTGTTTCTGAGATAATGTAATTCCATTACAATTCCCTATGTAGCCATGCAGTTTTAATCTAATGAAAGAGATGTGGTAAGTCACTGGTTTGACATGGAAAGATGTAGTTTCAGTCTTTGCATCAGGTGAAGACTGGAGCCATGAGTGAGTGCATCCTCGGGACATCTGCTCGCCGTTATTTCAACACCAGCAATGCTCCTGCGGGAAGGAGAGGAGAATTCAGGTGTGCCACATAAGTGCAAATTGTGGTAAGAAGTAGTAGGCATAACCCCAGTTAGAGATACCCAGCTATTAGTTATGCATGTATAATTACAGCTATGCATGTAATTAACATGTAATTAATGGAGAGGGACTGTTTACAAGGAGGTGTAGCGACAGGACAAGGAGCAAGGGTTTTAACCTGAAAGAGGGGAGATTTAGATTCACAGCAAAGAATTTCTTTTTGGTGTCTAGGGTGGTGAGACACTGGAAGAGGTTGCCCCGAGAAGCTGTGGCTGCCCCATCCCTGGAGGGGTTCAAGGCCAGGTTGGAGGAGGCTTTGAGCAACCTGGTGTGGTGGGAGGTGTCCCTGCCCAGGGCAGGGGGGTTGGAACTCAGTGATCTTTAAGGTCCCTTCC
>JAOQGH010000012.1:47554403-47566576 GCA_025769975.1 Gallinago jamesoni
GTGTTGAACGAAAAAATGAATTCCAAGAGAGGAAGGCGCCTTCCTCAAATTGTATGAGAAATTGACACAGACTGTTACAATATTCAGTTACTTTCTTCCTTCTAAGGTCTGACGCTGATCACCGGTTACTGCTGGTCCCATTGAGGAGTTCAGGTAATCAGTGAAAGCTGAGGACGATACGTGTGATAATTGCAAAGGCTTTTGATATTTGCAGAAAAATTTGCATACTATAAGGGATTGATGGTTGGACTACATGATCTTAAAGGTCCCTTCCAACCTAGAAAATTCTCTGATTCTGTAAGTTGTCTGCTTCTTTCACACTGGTATGCTACTCTAATTCTTCAATAACCTAAGAAGAGAGCTTGTGAAGGTTTTATGACTCACAGGAGTCTGCTCCAGAGTTTGGAGAATGGCAGGTGTGAAAAGGAGCCCATCTGGAGCATTGGGTCCAGTTCTGGGCTCCCCAGTTCTGGAAGGACAGGAAACTGCTGGAGAGGGTCCAGCAGAGGGCTACAAAGATGATGAGGGGCCTGGAGCATCTCTCTTATGAGGAAAGGCTGAAGGACTTGGGTCTTTTTAGTCTGGAGAAGAGAAGGCTGAGGGGGGATCTGACCAACATCTATAAATACTTCAAGGATGGGTGTCAGGAGGATGGGACTGGTCTTCTTTCAGTGGTGGCCAGTGACAGGAGGAAGACAGGCACAAACACACAGGAAGTTCCACCATATATGAGGAGGAACCTCTTTCCTGTGAGGGTGGCAGAGCCCTGGAAGAGACTGCCCAGAGTTGGAGTCTCTGTCTCTGGAGACATTCAAACCCACCTGGACATGTTCCTGTGCAACCTCCTGGGTTGGACTAGATGATCTCCAGAGGTCCCCTCCAACCCAATATCATTCTGTGATTCTCTAAAGCAGAATAATTAGATTTAGGAAGAGAAGGACCTTCTCAGATGCTCTGTTAAGACAAAATCGATGTCTTGGAAGCAGCAGTTTCCCCATCATTATGTTTGTACACAATAAGGCTGGGTTGCTGAAATTTTTGCGTAAAAATAACGCGTCTTTCTGCAGTAATTCTTTTAAACTATTTCCAACAACAAATTAACATATTTCTGCGGTTGTCAGTGTCTTGCCTTGGAGACTTGTCAAAGGAAGAGCAAGACTGTATGGGGAAAAAACAGCAGAAACTTGTAGCATTTGGCCTCAGTGTTTCCTTCTGCAGAACCAGGGTAGACTGAGTGGAGTGTTATCTGTGTGTGGGTAAATGAGACCCGCAATTTAATGTCTTTCCTTTCTTTTCTGCTGAGCATTTTTGGGTAGGTCGGAGCAGCAGGTGCTCATTGCTGCTGAAAGCCATTGTACGCTACCTGCCCCTTCGGAAGGGAAAAATCTGTGTGTTTTTATTTAAAAACTGCCAACGCCAGAGGCATTTTTTTTATTTTATTATTCTTTTAAAACCCATGTCTTGGACTTCCTTATCTCCTCTCACACGAAAAAAAAAAAAAAAAGAGAGATTGTTCAGTTCCAGGCTCTTTGTTGGAGCTGCGCTGCCAGGAGCCTTCCTGTCCTCTGGCACTTTCAACAGAAAATGCAGCTCTTGAAAGAATGGAGTATAGTTTTTTGGGGGGGAGGGAATACCAAGGCTGGTAGCAAAAGGCAGAACTTGGCATTGCAAAGAAATGGCTAAAGAAAAAAAAAAAAAGGCTAAAAAAACCTGTTCATGTTCCTTGAAACTTTTGAGTTAGAGGGCCCAAAAAGGGGGAGGGCATCGCTAAGTTTATTTAAGGTATAGTCTTTTTTTTTTTTTTTTCTTTTTTTGCAAGATAAGCCTGGAACAGGGAATTTTTGATCCCTAGTGTTTTAGTTTAGTAATTTAAATCTGTGTGATACATAATTATGTATTTTGGGGTTTTCCTCCTGACTCAGCCACACAAGCTTAGTCCGACAAGGGTATGGAAACTGGGTTTGAATATAGCTTCTATAACTGAGCCTGAAGAACAGCAGAGTGATATCTAATGGTACGTTCATTGGGTAAGCATTCCTCAGTAACACCCCACTTCACAGCTTTAATGGATGTTTATTTTATATAATATATTGTTCCTTGGGTGCAAAAATCTCTAGCTGGTGGCAGGGCATGGCCAGACTACTTTCATAAACAACCTTTGGGGTGAATGATAAAGTCCTGTTGTAGCTTGGGTTGTCCTGCGGGTCGGTTGCCATACAAACGGGCTGCTTGCTGAGAACCATCACTCTGGGCTTTCTCCTTCTTTTTTTTCCTCCCCGTCCTTTCTGTCTGCTGTTGCAGAGCCTGTTTGAGTCCTCAGTAGACAGTATTATGGGTTGTCTACCATAAGGCTGTAGTGGGAGTAAGGAAGCTCTTGAGCTAGGAAGCCCTTGAGCTCTTAAGGCCAATCCTAGATTATTCTGGGTCGTTTAAGGTGGATGAGTGTGGGTGAACACAGGAAGGATTCTTATTCCCATTAAATCAGAATTAAGTATGTGCTACAGTTTGGGGTTTTGGAACTAATCCTGTTGATTCTGCACAAACCAAGACAGATATGGGTCATATTCTTTTTTGCTGTACTGGCATGAATAATGAGGGAGAAAATAATTGCACGGGTCAAATGACCTGAGTGGGAAGCACTCATCTTATGCAGCTATGCTGCTGACAATAGGTACTTTCTAAACAGCTTGGAAAGTCCTCCTATGAAGATTTTTACTATTCAGGAGACAAGAGACTGGGGTTTGCATTTTGGAGGCATTTTTTTTAAATAAAAATATTTGGCTTTTATGTCCATGGACATGTGTGCAAACACACAGTATGACAGCACAGTAGAGCAGTTAGATCTTTGCTTATATTCTTAATGGTTGTGAATGTTAAGAGATTAGCCACTAAACTGTAGATGGAAACTGAGTTCCTACAAATTTAATGAGAACTGTGGTTGGATAAAGGACACAGGCGTATGGCTAGTGTTCTTTATCAAAAGAGTATGAACCCTGCTGGATTAATGGTTTTCATCTCATTTTACTGAGACCCTGAGAATTTTGTATAGCCAATAAATTAAGCCGCCAGTGGATTATTTGCTCTTTGTTGCAGAAGTGCACTGTGCCACGAAAGCAGTGATGCCTGTCTGGGTTGTGAGGATGAGCATCAGGCAGCAGCAGTTGGGTGTCTCGGGTGTGCAGTGAGGCAGGCAGCCAAAGCCAGGCTGCTCCTCATCACTGGAAGCAGGCTGTTGGCTTGCAGTTGTTGGGGCACGATTGCCCGGATTGTGTGGTTGCCCTTGGAGAATGTTGGGTTTCGTCTCCTAAGTATCCATTAGAAGGGTCCCCTTTTAAGGACTGAAGCTCATTGGCAATTAAGGGATCCTAGAGTATTGTCTTGAAAGCTGAAAGTGCATGAAATTGAACAAGTCCTTCGTGCTGTTCTGACTTCTGTGTGAGAAAAGGATGCTGGGGATCACGGTGATAAGCAGCACATTTGAAAACTTTTCTCAAAATGGTGTGCAAAGCCTGTGGGAACGAGTGGGTCTCCAGGGTGTTAAAAGAGAATCAAGTTTTATTGCTTGTGGTAAAGCTACTGGTGGAGGGGAGTAGTTACACTAAAGCAAGATGAAGTTTAAATTTAAACCAGCCTCCCTGTGCTGGTCCGTGTAGATATACTCCTTCTGAAATAACCACCTATTTAGAAGGTTTTGGAGAGGAAAGGCTGTGAGTTACCGCTTAGATTAGTTTAGGGGCTTTTGGGTTAACACAGTTTCCTCACACTCGCTCCTAAAGAATCACAGGATGATATGGCGTTGGAAGGGACCTCTGGAGATCATCTAGTCCAACCCCCTGCCAAAGCAGGTCCACCCAGAGCAGGTTGCACAGAAACGTGTCCAGGTGGGGTTTGGAATGTCTCCAGAGAAGGAGACTCCACCACCTCTCTGGGCAGCCTCTGCCAGGGCTCTGCCACCCTCACAGGAAGGGAAGGAAGGGACCTTCAAGATCATCCAGCTCCAACCCCCCTGCCCTGGGCAGGGACATCTCCCACCAGAACAGGGTGCTCGAAGCCCCATCCAGCCTGGCCTTGAACCCCTCCAGGGATGGGGCAGCCACAGCTTCTCTTCCAATGTCTCACCACCCTCATTGTAAAGAATTTCTTTCTGGTATCTCATCTAAATCTCCCCTCTTCCAATTTAAACCCGTTACCCCTTGTCCTGTCACTCCACTCCCTGACAAACAGTCCCTCCCAATTTCTCCTGTAGCCCCTTCAGATATTGATAGGCTGCTATAAGGTCTCCCCGGAGCCTTCTCTTCTCCAGGCTGAACAACCCCAGCTCTCTCAGCGTGTCCTTATAGGAGAGGTGTTCCATCCTACTGGTTGTCTTTGTGGCCCTCTGCTGGACCCGTTCCAACAGGTCCATGTCCTTCCTGTGCTGAGGACTCCAGAGGTGGACACAGTGCTCCAGGTGGGTTCTCACCAGAGCAGAGGGGTGGCATCACTTCCCTCGACCTGCTGGCCACACTTCTTTTGTTGCGGCTGGCTCTCTGGGCTGCCAGCACACATTACCAGCTCATGTTGAGCTTCTCATCCACTGACACCCCCAAGTCCTTCTCCTCGGGGCTGCTCTCCAGCCATTCTCTGCCCAACCTGTATTTGTGCCTGGCATTCCCACATCCAGGTGCAGGACCCTGCACTTGGCTTGGTTGAACTTTGGAGATGTAATTTGTTGTCCTGACTATTCTGGCAGTTTCTAAAATCAGCAATGTTGTGGGGAGTTGCTGGCAGACCCTTTCCATAGGGTACTTCTTGAGCAGCCTGGCTGCCGCTGAAGCCAGCAGCTTACTAATAACTGACTAATCATTTCTCTCACACCTGCACAAGCCTTTCTATCTCCCTGAAACACATTAGCATTCATGAGAAGTTATTGAACCACGATGAATCACAAACACATTTTGGGTAATTCTTTTGTCATTATTCTCGGGCCAAGTACACCTTTCCTAAACAATATCTTTTTTTTTCTACCCCATAAAACCTTTTATTTTTTAAGTCAGCGAACTGAAGATCAGAGAAATTAAACCCTCTTTCTGTATTCAAGCTTACCTTTCAATGGGGACTTTGTACCTCTGCTTCTCACTTTTTACCTCCGAGCTCCATCGTGTGATTAGATTAAAAAGGGTTAGATCGCATAACGTGACCCGTTATGTGTTGTGAAACTTTGGATATCAATTCTGTCACCTCCTTGGGTGTTCCCCAGTTAACGGCTGGTTTCCACAGCCAGGTTTTTTGTGAAAAGTCCGTCTCCGTCTCAGCCTGCACGGGAACTCCACGAGCATTTTCCATATGAGAGAGCCTGTGCTATTCCAGGATCTTGCTGTGATCTCACCAACGCGTTGCTGCCAAGTGCTTATTTTGATTTACTGTTCTCATTTTTCTGTGTCGACTTATGCAATCGTGAAAGCGAAGATTAAATTAGAGTGGGAATGACTGTGCAAATAACTGATGGAAATGTAAGAATGAACAGCAACAGCTGGAGAGGTTTTTTTTAACCTCAGGTATGGATTTGGAAATTTGGGCGATGATAAGTTTAATCAAAAATGCCCTTTTTCGCTGGGACTGGAAAGAAATCTCATCCAACGAAATGGAAGTATCCTCTGAAATCTCCCATAAAAGGGAACCTCAGGTGTAATTGTTTTTGTTACTTGATCTTTCCAGCTTTCGTAAACCAAAGCTTTAGGATGGATTTCTGCTGTCGAAAGGTTGTATTAGGTATGGAGAGCAATTTCATGGCTCCTGTTTCAGAAGCTGGGTCGTTTCCCCACCCCTTTCAATTTTTAGCTTGGTACCCTTAGAAACAGCAACAGATTCTGTTGCTTCTGCGTATGGGATTTGTGCCTCTTCTCCCCCTTCCCCTGCACAGTAACTTTTAAATTATCGGCTGATTCAAGCCAAGTCAGCAGAGCAATAGAATTCCCAAAGAGGCAAAGTTCAGACAGGTTTTGTGAAAGAAGGAAACGGGATGGAGCAGAAATTGTAAGGGAGGGACTCCGGTGTGAGCCTTATTAAACAGCTGGAAACCAAGGATTCAGGTGGCTTTGCCTTCGCCCTGCTGCTCGCACGGAAGCTGTTTGCTTTGAGAGAAGGAATCTCTCCATTTTCTAAGGAAAAAACAACATGAAAGGCCTGGAAGCAAAACTTGTGCTAAAACCAGATTGCCATCTCCTAACTTACCTGACTTTTACTCTGAAACATGTGGGGTGTGATTTTACTGTACACAAAGCCTCACTGTCCAGAATAGTTATAAAGATAAGTGACATTCAAGCTGCTCAAACATTTCCATCAAAGCATTTATATAAAAATATTAGGGAGCACTTACTTTAAACACTAAAAACTTCAAAACTTCAATGAAGCACTGTATTTTATTCTCTTTTAGGCAGTCCTGTGCCGATCGTACAATGAAAGAGCAGAACTGGGGGCGTAATACTGCTAACGAGGGAGACTTCACAAAAATATAAAAAAAATATGCTGTGTGTCCATATGGGATAGTGCTGTGCAGATGGTAGACAAATACAGATGAAGAACTATAAAATCTTTTTTTACTGGGGAGCTCAACTAAAACTTTTTACTGCCCAGTAAGGATGGATTACAAATTACCTGTGTAAGTTTGATATGGAGTCTTTTGGAGCTTACAACATCCTAAAGCACAAACCCACGCTGGTTAGTTTTGCTGTAAAGCCCAGAGATTATTTTTTGTCTCATTATAAATATTTGAAGTTCTGCAGGGATGCAGAAGGCAAGTAAGAACTTCCCTGAACATGATGGTTAAGGAAAATAGGATGTTAATTGTTTCCCAATGCTGGCTTGCTCATTAGGTAGAATTTATTACGTGTGTCCAATTGGAAGAGCCATCTAAATTCAGATGGACAGTGGCTAACGAGGAACCAGGTCTGGTGAAGTCTTCTTAGAGCCGGTCTGATAGTAGCTTCTACTCTGGCTTTCCTCAGACCTCAATTCATGGCTCTGTTCTTCCTTTTGACCTGCTGCTCTCCAAGGGCCTGACTAGGCTGTTTTTTCCAGCTGAAGCTGGGAGAAAGAACTTGACAGTTGTGTTATTCCTCCCAACCACTCTAAGTTCATAGCTGAAATGAATAGATGCTGTAATTCACCCTCTTTTAAATATTTTAAAATAATTAATTCCTCTCCCCATGCTTAGTGTAAATTCCCTCTTCAGTTTGAGGAGAGTGCGCTTCCTTGAGTCTGTCGTGCGTCTCTCCTTTCTAACAGATTTATTAAATACCTATTTTGGTGATATTTGCCTTTCTAAGCCCTCGTGGCATCAAGGCTCGTGGACTGTTGTAAGGTCCCTCCACCCAGTGAATGATGGCTGTCACTGCGGTGCTGTGTTTTCATCCACTCCAGTCCTGGCTGCCTTTTTTGCTCTATTCTCTGCGGTTTTGGTCTTTTCTGCCCAAAGTGTTTAAATTCTCACAGGTCTATTTCATTTACAGTTCTTAAAAGTAGATTTATTTTCAAAGTCCGTTTTGAGGAGGAATGTGTGGGAATGTGTATATAAAGCATAAAAAAAGTTAGTCCTTTGGGAACCACATCACTTTTACAGTTTGTGTTCCTACCTATTGGTACCTTTAACTAGGCCATGCTTTCCTTTCTTACCTCCCCTCCTTGGGGAACACCGTTTGAGGTGAACTTTCTTCCTTTAGGATTTTGAATCCCAGTCAGAGCAGGATTATTCATCTCTTGCAGACGTTAATTCCGAGTTACCGCTTATGTAGCAGTCCTCAATATTGTATGCCTCTTCTGGGCTTGTGGGTTAATGTTAATTTAATGCAATTATTTTCAGCTGCTGTCTTTTCCCCCCTTCAAATCCTATGCTCTGCTGTGCTGAGCTAATGAAACACAGCTATTGTGGTGTTCTCGCTGCTGCTCTTACGGAAGGCACTCGTTATGTGGAACGCAGTAACTGAAAGAGATTTTCCCGTCTGCGGCACATGACAGTTCATAAGGGGCTGCAAGACTTTTTTTTTTTTTTTTTTTTTTTTTTCCCCTTCTAAATACTTTTTTGGCTGAGCCTTTTGCCGCTTCCTTCCATTTGGAATTTGCTGCTTTCTTAGGTGTCTTGGTTTTGTGTTTTTTGTTTTTTTAAAAAAAAACAGAAAAATCTTAAAGTCAATTGGTGATGCTATGGAAGGAGGGAGGGTAAAAGCCTCTGATTTCCTGATTCCTTTCACACCAATGCAGATGCGTCCTCTCTTTTATGTATTTTAAGCACTCCATGCCCAGGATGGTGGAAGTTTTGCTGGTTCTTTAACATCTGGCACCTGGACGGTGCGTTTCAGGGTATTTGTGGAAAAGCTCCTGGTAGTTTATTGCAATAAGAATCCCTGTCCAGCTTTTGGGGCTGGACTGCTTTCCGGACGAACTAAAAATGCCCACCTACTGGAGAGGGTGCGGGATTGGGCTTGAAGTCAGCAAGATGACTTCACTGCAGTATCATGTAGGAGGAGAGGATTCACTGCAAGGGAGGCAGCATATGTTTAAACTTAAATATCGTATAATTAGCCAAACTGGCAAAGGAAACTGTGAACAACATAAGGAATATGTATTAAGTCCATTTTATGATGTTTTAAAGAGTTCCCCAGTGCGAGAACCCCTGCTCCAATATTAGTCTTTTAAAAACATTCTTATCCTGCTAAGGGATACGTTTGTCTCTGCAGCTTGGTTTGCTCTCCTTCATCCTCAGGTGTGTTGATACCCCTCCTGTGGTGGGGAATAAGCTCGGTTGGGGAACCCATCATGGTTAAAAAGAAATAGTTTGCTATTCTTCAGGTTATTTTTCTGCTCACTTGAGGCTTGGCTCAGTTCCCCTTGCCACACTGCAAATAGTTTGCCTAGTGTGACTGAGGGGCTCTGCTGGAGGAGGGGGACAAAGCAGGAGAGAAGAGGGAAGAAAGGACACGAAGGGGGAACAAGGGACACCAAGGGAAAACTTGGACCCTGGGAGAAAAGCCTCTGTAAATAGACCTTGAAGGGGAGATTGTAGGCGTCAGTAAGGATGAGGCAACTTGTGAATGAGAGCAACATGCCACTCTTCCAGCTGTACGTATTTTTAAAGTATATTAACAGGTTTTAACTGTGTGGGTATTCATTATTTAAGTGAAAAGATGGTTTTATTTTTGGCATGGCAGATCCTAGTAAGATCCTTTTTTTTACCAAGGTATCATTCAAGCCAACAGGCTGTTTCTCACCAAAGCTAGTGAGAGGCGGTCACTGCCTTGAAGATACTGGCCTAATTGTGGAAGATGGTAGTGAGCCTGGGAGAGCAGCAGTGGCACACCGAGAAGCACTTTGGCCAAGTTCATGGAGTGGGTGAGAAGCTGAGTCAGTGGCTAAGGCAGGTCTGCCCCGTCTCTTAGACTTCCTATTCCTAACCCCGTCACGCTGCCGATCTCATCGGCTTTTGGCAGTAATCCCCTTCATCCCCAATGGCTGGAGCTGCTGACGGGGGGGGGGGGGGAGAGAAGGGGAAGAAGAAACACAGGGTTTTATTGACAAACTTTTCTCCGTGTTGGGGTATGGTGTCTCGCAACTCGCTCACCCTGGATGTGACATCCCTTGCGGGATCACAAGTGGGTGTTTGTTCTGGCCGATGGCGCTGGCAGCAGGCGCTCGCTTCGAGTGCGCGGGTGTGAGGTCTGAGGCTGAACATCCTGTAGCGGGGCGATCCTTGACAGGCACCGACGGAGAGCACTTCTGTTGCCTGGCTTAACCCCCTCGCCGTGCTCGTGTAGGAACCAGGCCAGCCCTCAAATCCTTCTGACCTGTGCCACGTGTGTGCCCGGTGCCACCCTGCTGTGCCACCCTGCTGTACCGTAGCCAGGCTTAGGAGGAAGCAGTGATTTGTACCTCCTGCAGCGAAAGCGTTGCTGCCATAATAGATTTTTACACTTGCTTGCATCTTCCTTTTCCTTTCTTTTTCTTTTTTATTTTTTAATGGAAAAAAAAAGCCAATCAATTACCTGAAACTTCTCAAGCTCTTCCTGCTTTCACGTGGTTTGGGTGAAACCATCTGATAACTGCTGTGAGGAGACAGTTCTGTTCGACAAGCTTCGTGCTGTACCTTCATGCTTCATTGCAAGAGGGATTCTTCTGTTGCTAGAAGAGTTTTGCACAGCAACTGTGAAGCGCTGAAAAACTGGAAAAAGAGCTTTGTTAAAGTCTGTGAAAGTATTTTAATTTCAAATCTTAAGTATAAGGGTGGTCTCTTTGCTAGTCAGGTACCACCTTCTTCTTTGGAATAATGACATTGTGTATCAGTCACATTCTGTGTGGGTCTAATTTGTGTATTAACTACACTCTGCTGTCATCTGTCAGAAAAAGTATATTATTTCTGAGGTTACTCAGAAAAGCTGGCAGAGTGAAGTGTTTTATGGAAAAAAAAAAAACAAAACCCTCCACCCTGTACAGTTGCCAGGAGTGTATCTGCTGTCCTTTTCACTTGGAGTACCACCAAGCTGGAGAAAAACTAGTCTCCTATCAAGTAAAGAAAACAAACAAACGATGTCTTACTCTTCGTTATGTTTGTAAATGATGAGAAAGGAAAAAAAGAAGTTTGAAGACTGTTACAGGTTGAGGATTTTGGATGGCGGTGGTGGTGGGGAGAAGACGCTGATAAAACACATCCCCATTTGTATGAAGCCCACCTGTGACAGCATTGTTTTTACACTGCAAAGGGAGCCTTGGCTAGTTCAGTCACAAACTTTATACAGAAATGTGACATGTTGGACCTCTAGTAGTGAATGTGCTCTTAAGGCTGAGAGGTTGGCCATAAAAATTACTCATCCTTTTTTTTTTTCCTAACTGTTTGTGCCACACTGAACAGCTGATACTGGATTCCTTCATCACCTGCCTTCATCAGATAGATCTCCTGAATAGCTGTGTTGGATTTTCTAACAGTTCTTTCTGTAAAGCAGGGCTGCTCTGCTCTATTTTTCTACCACTGCATCAGCTTCAGATGCTGTTCCTGTCTTGAGTCCATATTCTAAGTATCAGGTTCCTGCAGTTTTCTTGCCTCATCTTAAGCTCTTTTCAGATTACTTAAGGCCATCCTTCCTTCTTCTCCTCCCTGTGCGAATAGTGATTCCAAACTTGTCTTTTTTTTGTTTTATTATGTTTCATCTTTGGCTCTCTCTGTCTTCTGCTGTGTCTGAGATGCCAATGCTCTGCTCTGCCACGCTGGCCCACGTGCCGGCAAACCTGCAGCGAGAACTGCTGCTCCGAGGTGCTGACAGGAAGCAATCAAATTCAAAACACAATCAAAATATTCCTCATTCATCACTGGCTTCTCACAGCACCTTGTCTATTCCCTTTTGTCATTTAGATTGTCAGTTTCTTAAAGCAGAAGACAATTTTCTTTGTAACTTGGATAACACTGAGCACTTTACAGGTGCTTAATAAATAGCAAATCAAATAATTTATATCCATGTAATAGCCTATTTTCACAAAACAATGTACACTTGTCTTTTGTATTGCCTATCCCTATTTTTTTTACACACCTTACAAAGCAGCATGTACACAGTGCAGTCTAGCAGTAGAAAACTATGCTTTGAATCAGATTTACAAGTAGATGTTCTTATAGACTATGTGGGGGATTTTTTTGTCATGCTTGCTTTTTTTTTTTTGTACTAGCTATTCCATTGAGGTTAAAGACCTGTTATCATTCTAGTTCTGCTTGGATGGCAGTGTACCTTACGCTACGTAGCTCAATAAAACCGTGAAGGCATCTGGTCAGAGTGGATAAACTTGGTCTCTTCAGGATAGCTGCTGCTGGGGAGCTGACTCACCTCCCTACCTTTGTCTTCTGTGCAGCTCTGAATCCAGGCAGCGCTGCTGCTTTCTCATTGATTTGCTATTGGTATCTGCTCTCTTCCTCTGCTGGAGACTGCGTCAGCGGCATTTCTTGTAAAATTTGCAGATGATACCCAGTTGAGTGGGAGCATCGACCTGCTGGAGGGTAGAAAGGCTTTGCAGAGGGATCTGGAGAGGCTGGATGGATGGGCCAAGTCAATGGGATGAGGTTTAATAAGGCCAAGTGCCGGGTCCTGCCCTTGGGTCCCACCAACCCCCTGCAGCGCTACAGGCTGGGGGCAGAGTGGCTGGAGCTGCCTGGCAGAAAA
>JAOQGH010000012.1:47639332-47651055 GCA_025769975.1 Gallinago jamesoni
TGGCAGAGGCTGCCCAGAGAGGTGGTGGAGTCTCCTTCTCTGGAGACATTCCAACCCCACCTGGACATGTTCCTGTGTGACCTGCTCTGGGTGGACCTTTTTTGGCAGGGGGTTGGACTAAATGATCTCCAGAGGTCCCTTCCAACCCCACAGCATCCTCTGTTTCTGTGATATTGTTTCTTTTCAATGCTGTTTTAACTGAAGATGGTATCTGCAGTCATTACCAACTAGAAGATATTTCCCCACTGCACGCGCTCCTCACCACTGCTGGTCAAAAGCTGATTGGAGACAATGCATTAATTTTTCTTTATAAAAATGGGAAGTAACAATCCTTGCCGATCTTGGAAGATACTGGGACATTTAATTTATTAATGTTATGAAGCAATCAAAGTTATGTAAATAGGAAGCTCTATCTATAACAACACAGTGGTGGTTTTTGCTGTGTTCCCTGTTGAAATGTTGACTTATGCTAAAAATGTCTTCTGTCTCAGAATCTTGCTCTGCAGAGATGACCATCTCCGTGAAGAGTATATTCATTACTTGAAATGAAAAGGAATTGTCTATCGGCACAGCCTTTTCATCTATTTTTCTTCTCCAACTGAGAAAGAATAAGCATAATCTCAGAGAAAATGACTCTCAGCAGAATTTACCATTAATTTGATTTCCTAGTGACACACAGCTTCTCATTCACCCCTCATTCGGTGCTTGTCAGAAGCAAGTTTTAGGAAATTGAATTTTGCAAGTGTCTGTATATAGCTAGGAGGATTATTTTTTCGGAGCAAAGTGTTGGCTAACCAGCTATTAGCTGAACCTTTTGGGTATTGTGTTCAGGTAAGTGAAGGCATCAAAGTGAAAACGTGAGATGTATTTTAAATGTGTTTGTATGGCTAAAGAGAGAGAGAGAGAGGATTCAGTCTGCATTATTTAAATAGCCCTTTAGCTTTTTCTCATCAGCGTTCATTGCGGATTTCACTGTCTCATCCTGTATTTGGGGCATTAACGGGCAGAATAACGGAATACGTGTGGATATTGAACTGGCATAAAGATGTACGAGTGATAACATCATTGTATTACGTGGGAAGTAATTATTCCTGTGCTCCATGTAAAGAAAGGATGTGAGTTTTTGAATTGATTACGAGCAAAAGGAAGAGGAGGAGGAAGGAGCAGGGAGCCTGAGGCTGGTCTGTGCTGATACAAGCTGATTAGGCCAATATATGGTCTTCCTTGTTAAAGGGCACGAGAAGTGCGTGAACGGAGTCAGCTTTGACAGGGGAAAAAAAGTGCCTACATCATTATACTGAGACGGTCTGATTCCATTTGTTTTCTCTTCTTTTCTACTTTTATTGATCTGACACACAAGCTCTTAAAGCCAAAGGCCGTCTTTCGTAATGCTTGCGTGTTGCTTAAGACGACAGGATATCCATCCATCTTATGATTCTGCAACAATCCAAATAATGATAAGTCATAATGGATTCATTATGCATAATATATGCATAATATACTTTTACTAAAGTAATATACATGTGAGCTACTTAAAATTTCTGAGCATGCAAGCGTCAAGTATCGTTAATGTTAAACTTGGCCATTGTTCCTGCTTGCTCTAATGTTTTATTCATTATTGCCACTGTAACGAAAGCTTTTCTGTTGTTTTGGTTTTCTTTCTCTCTCAGGCCCAAAATGCACAGCAGCTCCATGAGAGGATCCAGTCTTCTAGCATGGATGCGAAGTTAGAAGCACTGAAAGACTTAGCCAACTACTCACGAGATATTACCTTTGCCCAAGAATTTATAAACCTAGATGGCATTTCCCTCCTAACACAGATGGTCGAAAGCGGCACGGAGTAAGTATTCTGCTTAAACTCTGATGTTCCTCCCATATAATGTGTTTTCACCCTCATTCCCTGAGTGCCTGAAGTATTTCTTTGTACAGCTTCTAAGATTATATAAAATAGAACATCTGAAGAGTTCCAGGCTGCTAGGGTAGCGTTATACGTTATTGATGAGAATAGGGTTTTTTTTTTTAATTTCCCCTAGCAACGGGCTGGTGGGGACTGGGGGTGAGCAAAGTAGGAAGTCAACAAGTAACCCCTCTGTGCCACAAACTTTTGGGGAGACTGTGGTCCTAGTTTCTTCTCTACCCATTGGAATTCAGATAAATCATTGATAATCTATTTAAAGGCTGATATTGAAGTGATATAATCTGAAAACTGCTTTAAATTTTTTGTTGCTGAGAATACGCAGAGCAAAACCCAGGACTTACTTGATTTCCTTTTTTATTGTTCTAATTCTGGCTGGGATTTTTCAAAGGATAATGGCTTTTTGACTCGAAAACTGGCCTCTGAGAATAGTTTATTCTTTACTAGAACACCATACTAGTTTTCACCAGTGGTGAAATTCAGGACCATGGTTCTGAATGAGTGTGTATTGGCATAAATAGAGGGTACTAAAGGAAAGCATCGAGTGGTTTGTTGTATTATTAAATTATGTTCTAACAGTTACTACTTCAAAATTTTGCTTTTAAGTAAGAGCTACAGTGCTTAGCAGTTGGCGTCAACCTCTACTACACGTGAAAGCACAAGTATCCACACTATTTCCTGAGAGACAGAAAATGCTCTGGAAGTAGCTTTCTTAGTCACTGGGGGTGTTCAGTCTCGTGGACCAGACTTCAAAAATCAATGGCTGAAACCAGTCCAAATCCTGTGTCAAAAGTGCTCCTGTTCCCTTGGATTCAAGAAAGTAAATTAGTGTTAGAGGGTAAAGCAAAAGTAGTAAGTGGGCTTTGAAATGGAACACAAATTGTCTCTGATGGTCCTATGCAAGATATACGGGGGATTTTCCACGGCAAAATGAAGTACATTTTAGGATCCGGTAGGTCCTAGAATGGGAAATGTAAAAGCACACTCTCGCTGATCCCTGTCTGTTACGTGCTCAATGGTTTATTGGACTTTGAATCCCTATTGCCTAACTCTAGCTATACACTGGATTTCCAATCACTCGTGGTTTCATCTTCAGTATTTCAGGGTTATGGCCTTTATTTTTTTGCAGTGATGTGGTCTGTGGCACGTATTATGCCACTTAAAAAAAAAAAAAATAATGCTTCTAGTTAGCAAATTTGACACATTGTCTTTTATTCATATAATGCTTGTTGCTCAGGGACCAGATTTAAATTTAATTAATTTAATAAACCAAAGGCAGGATTAAGTTGATGCAAACATATGCACACAGTTACTGTACTAATTAAAGAAATATACTGAATGGGCAGGCTAACGCATGCCTAGGAAGATCAGGACATAAGCAAACTAAAAGTCACTGCCTCTGGAGTTTATTTGGTCATGAATTTAAGTGAAATAGTTTAATTTATTCTTTTGCAGAAGATATTTAAACTAAAGCACTTTATTTTCTATTGAAACAGACGGGGGGCATTCACATTTTTTTACAAGCGTCTCTTTTAGCTGCATCAAGACTAAAGCAATTGCCCTCCTCACCCTTCTGACGGGTCCCTGCTACTGTTCTGGAGCTGTGGGACGGGCCAGGCTGTAGCAGGCTGGGCTGAATTAAAAAATAACTATTTGGGAGGGAAACTCCATAAGCCAGCGGCGCTGTTAAAAGAACTGCTTGGAAAATTACACCCTCGTAGCAACTCCGGGCTGAGGGTATAAGTTTTCAAACCACACAGCGGGCTTGCAGACTAGACATGTGAGCAGAGTTTATTGCCTTTCTCTTTTTTTTTTTTTTTTTTTTTAAGTGGCTCGGATTTGGAGGGATTTCAGAGATTTTCTTTTTAGGACGCGTTGATGGATCTACCTGTCTAATCTATTTATCGGTGGTTTCTACCCGTGGGGAGAAAGAAACTCTGGCACTGAGCAGAGACTGGAGACTGTAAGAGTTTCCAGCAGCTTCACGCGTTGATGAACTCCCAGCACTCGCTTCAGTCTTTTTTGTGTTGAGCAGCCTAGACGTTCCGCAGCTTTTGAGGGGGTCTGCAGGTCAGGTTTTTCCAGGTCTGGCTTTGCCAAGGCACTTGTAGAGCAAGGACATCTGTGCCGTGCTACACATTCCCTTCTGCTTTTGTGCTGTGCACCACTGGCCGGTGAGCGCATCTTTAACAGAACTTGAGATTTACTGGAAAGAGCAAATCTCCATACATCCAGACTCAGCAGCCTAAGCCTGCTGTGGTGCTGCTGCTTTTCTTTCTCATCCGACTTCAGGGTGTGTGAAGGAGGGTAACGTATGGAGGAAGGAGTGGGACAAGGACAACCGGCCATTTGAGTGCCCTGAGCTGTCAAGGAAAAGCAACTGGAGCCAGTCAATTTTATTGTTAGGTTCTCTATTGCTTGGACCCTGTGCAAAACCATTAATAGATCCCACAAGATGCTCACTGAACAGGCAAAAGCCAGCTGAAGGCCTCCTTGGCAGCAGGTCCCACCCTGGGCTGTGTGCCCTCAGCATGGTGACTTTGTGGGCTGTGCTGCTGGCCACGTCACTCAGGTGCTTCAAACCAAAAAGCCCCTTTCCCTGCTCCAGTACCTGCTGCTTTTTTTTTCCCCAATGGTATTTCTAACTGATCATCTCAGTGCCCGTAGGTGGACCTATTCAGATGATTGCATTAACGTTATACAGTGGGGTGGTAGGAGAGGAGGAATGAGCAGCCAGAAATTTCAGGGAGGGGCAGAAGCTTCTTTGATGCCCCACTTTTAGAAGGCAATATATTTCATGAAGATACCTCTAAGGTATATTTTCACTGTGGAGTTACCTTACCCACCTTTGAGTTACTACTGTTGAGCCAGCCTTGCTTGAATGTAGTTGTGACTGTCATAGAGCTGAGAGGTCCCTCTTGGCTTGGTGCTGCTGAGAGACGCTCCAGCTCCCT
Source organism: Gallinago jamesoni (assembly GCA_025769975.1). Lineage (NCBI taxonomy): Eukaryota > Metazoa > Chordata > Aves > Charadriiformes > Scolopacidae > Gallinago > Gallinago jamesoni. Next base: position 47,644,202 of record JAOQGH010000012.1, read on the forward strand.
ACCCTCTTCTCTCATTCCTTGTGTACTAACCCCTGCTCTCCAGCCCAGTCCCACCTCCTTCCCGGAGCTGGTTCTGGTGTCTGGATGCTTCACGAAGCCACCCCAGCTTGGTGGGGTGGCAAAGTACCCAATTCTGTTTCCCAGAGTTAGCTTTCTGCTCAGTTTGGGACTTGAAGAAGCGAGAGAGGAAGCGGGCCTGAGTGGAAAAAGCAGAAAAAGCAGAAAAAGCCCTTTTATTGGGGCAACATCCCATTGGCCGTGGGGCATCACGGAGCCACGACCTGAGAGGACAGTGATGTTGTGAAATAAGGTGAGAAGGGCTGCAGCCTGGAGACTGGCACTAAGACTCGGAGGGGATGTGACATACCCATGGGGTGGCTTCTGCTGCTCTGCGAGGAGCCCTTCCATGTTCTCTCCCAGCTGGCTGTGGGTTAACGCGGCCGGGGACAGCCCTGCATCAGTGAGCCCAGGCTGAGTGGTGCCTCTGTCCACGCTGTGCTGCAGCTGCGCTAGAAATTGATGAATTTTGTTAATCCAAGCTTTATTCTCTTGTTTTCCCCAAAGGGGCAGGCAGTGCTCATTAGAAGTACCGTCAGTGCTCGGCCTAAGGATGCTCTGAGGTTTTCTTTGTATGTGGAACTCGCGTTAGGGGCAGCTCTTCTGTTATAATTTGAGTGTGTAATTAAGTTTTAGTGCACAGCCCCTGGAAGGCCAGGCTCCGGCTTCTTATGTAACTGTCACAGAGGAAGAGGCCTACGCTTTATTTATAGTTGGCTTTATTAATTGGGCTACTTACTCTTTATTTCAGTGAAGCCGATGACTATAAAAGTACAATGATGAAAGTAAGAGAATGTAAATCCCTGGTTAGGGCTACAAAGACGGTGAGGGGCCTGGAGCATCTCTCCTCCAAAGAAAGGCTGAGGGACTTGGGTCTTCTTAGTCTGGAGAAGAGAAGGCTGAGGGGGGATCTGATCAACGCCTATAAATACTTCAAGGGTGGGTGTCAGGAGGATGGGGCCAGTCTTCTTTCAGTGGTGCCCAGGGACAGGACAAGAGGGAATGGGCACAAACTGGAACATAAGAAGTTCCATCTCAACATGAGGAGGAACTTCTTTCCTGTGAGGGTGGCAGAGCCCTGGCAGAGGCTGCCCAGAGAGGCGTTGGAGTCTCCTTCTCTGGAGACATTCCAAACCCTCCTGGACACGTTCCTGTGCAACCTGCTCTGGGTGACCCTGCTCTGGCAGGGGGTTGGACTAGATGATCTCCAGCGGTCCCTTCCAACCCCACAGCGTTCTGTGGGTTTCTAGTTACCTCTGCTTTGTTTTGTTAGTGGTGAAAAGAAGTAGTAATATAAGAAGTTGACAAGAACTAAGAGAGTTTCCTAGTTAATTTTTCATATGTTATATTCCTGAATATTGAAAAAGACTAGAATGCATTAGAGAATAGCCTTCCCAGTTTCTTGCTGTCAATATAGTTTAAAAAATAGAAAATTGGGGAGGTTTTTTGTTGTTGTTTTGGGTATGTTTTCAAAAGTGGTTTTAATACTGTGGGTAGTTACCATAATTTGGGCCAGATCTCCTTAAGTGCCTGCTGCTTACAGACGATGAACTGTAGACGTGGTGGGACAAAGCCATAGGGGCTAGTGTTAGACAGATATTAGGGTGCAGGGGCCCTAGTGAACCCGAGAGTGCATCTTGTCCCTGTGAATATATTCATCTCAGCAGTGGTGCAACATGCCTTAGAAACTGTCCACACGCGTCTCAGTCCTGTTGATTGAGATGGCTCATCTTTGTTTTCTCCTTCAGGCTCATTTTTCCTTTGAGAACATGCTATGAGTCTCTTATTAACTGAAGGGAGAAAAAAATAAAGGAAAAAAAGAAAAGAAGCTGTTCTTATGTTTATTTTTATAGTTCGGGTGACCTACAAATTATTAGAGACTGCAAGACAAGTTAGGTCCTGAAGAACAAGTAAATGCTGATTCTGTTTTATAATTACCCATGATGTCTGATCATTTCTCAGACTCTGTGCATCTGTATCTCCAAAGAGGGGTGTGGACCAACACGACCAACACACACAGTTATTTTCCTGTTCAGAGACTTTTCAGAACGAGATTTCCATAGCACTTCTAATGCTAATTTTTTGTCTCCAGTTTATGCCTCATTAAGGGGAGTGGAATACGCAATCTGTGTGGCTGGATGTACAGACAGTGTCAAAGGGGTGTGCAAGGGGGCACTGCTTCAGCTCTGTCCCCCGGTGCAATGTCCTAAAATGATGCAGAAGGAGAGCAATGCTAGGAGGTCCTAGTTACCATAGTGACGGATGAAAAATGTGTTCAGGAACCAAAGTGGAGGGCCTGGTTCTCTTTAACATCTTTATCAGTGCTCTGGATGAGGGGTTCCAGTGCACCCTCAGTAAGTGTGCAGACAACACCAAGTCAGGTGGGAATGTTGATCTGCTTGATGGTAAAAAGGCTTTGCAGAGGGATCTGGAGAGGCTGGATGGATGGGCCGAGGCCAATGGGATGAGGTTCACCAAGGCCAAGTGCCAGGTCCTGCCCTTGGGTCACACTCTACAGGCTGGGGGCAGAGTTGCTGGAGCTGCCTGGCAGAAAAGGACCTGGGGGTGTTGGTGGACTGTGGGCTGGAGATGAGGCAGCAGTGTGCCCAGGTGGCCAAGAAGGCCACCAGCATCCTGGCCTGTGTCAGGAACAGTGTGGGGAGGAGGATTCGGGAGGTGATGGTCCCCCTGTGCTGGGCACTGCTGAGGCGCCACCTCGAGGTTTGTGTCCAGTTTTGGGCCCCTTCCCACAAAAAAAGCCATTGAGGGGCTGGAGCGGGTCCAGAGAAGGGCAATGGAGCTGGTGAGGGGTCTGGAGAACAAGTTTCATGAGGAGAGGCTGAGGGAGCTAGGGGTGTTCATCGTGGAGAAAAGGAGGCTGAGGGGAGACCTGGCTCTCTCCAACTCCCTGAAAGGAGGGTGTAGCCAGGGGGGGTTGGTCTCTTCTCCCAAGGAACAGGCCATGGGACAAGGGGAAACGGCCTCAAATTGGGCCAGGGGAGGTTCAGATTGGAGATTAGGGAAAATGTTTCCATGGAAAGGGTTCTTGCCCATTGGCCTGGGCTGCCCAGGGCAGTGGTTGAGGCCCCATCCCTGGAGGGATTTCAAAGCCGGGTTGACCTAGTGCTTAGAGCCATGGTTTAGTGATGGTTTTGATCAGAGTGTGGTTGATGGTTGGACTCAATGATCTTGAAGGTCCCTTCCAACCTGGACAGTTCTGTGATTCTGTGAAATGATCACATCTCCTTGCAACCTCACCTGAGATAATAGTTTGCTCATTCAGAATTGTATTCCATCTTCTAGCCCAGAATTAGTATTTCATGTTATAATCATGGCTATATAGATAAATATAGATTAATAGCCTTCCTGATGTAGCAGAAGACTGGTAAAGATGTGGTGCTTTTTTTCCCTTGATGTATCAGCAGAGTCGTGTGACTGGGACAGACTTTTAGACTTCCTTAAAAGGGAAAAAATCCCCCTCAAAGTCCCTTATAAAGTAAGAAAAGGAAAATGTGAGTTACAAGCCATAAATATTGAAAGACCAAAGAGTTAATAAAAGGAATCTAAATTTATTTTTGTCATTACCAGTAATAATAATAATAATCTCATGACTGGGAGGGAAAAGGAGGAAGGCATATTCAGAATTTTCGGTATTCTTTTTGTTGGCATTAGTATGGTCTCTGTCACTTGTCTTGTGGCTGAAATAACGTGCAGTTTTTGCCAAAAAAACTTGAGTCTACGCTGAGCCTAACTGTCTTGATGGTCACCAGGGTTGTTTCTGCTGCTGTTGAGAAGCTTGTTCTTCAGAGCTTGGCTTCCTCGAGGTGGCTGTGCTGGGCAGCTGTATGTTATGCTACAGCCTACGGCACGGGAACCTGATGCTTGGACATGGTTGTAGGTTTGGGTTATAATTTTAAGGGAGCTGTAATTATTTAGTGCACAGATTTGAGACAAAACCTTCCTTTAAATTGGGGCGGTTGTTAAATTTTGCCATCTTCCTATCCGTCCCTTAGGAAAGAGACTGCCCGTCCTTCCTCATTCCTGTTGATTAGGAATATTGCCATATTCCTAATAAACGCAGCTAGATTTCGGTTTCTCACGTCAGGTTCATATAAGCTTTTAAATAAATGTGTATTTGGATGTTTTTAACTCGACTAAGAGGACACGTGCAGTCGCCGAGTTTGGCTGCTGTACAGCTGGAAGCCTCTGAGGCAGCAATTGTGCGCGTTTTAATGACAAATTGTATCATTCAGTGAAATTCTAGCCCTTGGCTTGTCTTACAGAGATAATGCTGCATACCAGCCCAGTGGAAAACTGAAGATAGATTGGTTTGGAGTTACTTTGATTTTAACACACTTTTTGGGACAGTTGCTCACATACCTGCTAATGGGTTTTTCCATCCGAGCCTGATGAGTATTTCAGTAGCGCTGTCAAAACGCTTAAGCAGCCCTTGCTCACAGCTACTTTTCAAATCAGAGAATCTTCATGGTTGGAAAAGACCTCTGAGATCACCAAGTCCAACCACACACACACACACAAACCCCTCCCCACAATCGCGGGCACTGGAGCATGCCCTGAAGAGCCACGTCTACACGTTTCTTAGATACCTCCAGGGGTGGTGACTCCACCACCTCCCTGGGCAGCCTGTTCCAGGGCCTGACCACCCTCTCAGGAAAGTCATTCTTCCCAATATCTAATCTAACCCTCCCCTGCCACAACTTCAGACCATTTTGAACCATTCAGAACCACTTCTTCCTGTTCTGCTTCATTTGATGATTTATGTCAGTACTGTGCATAGCAAGCTGGACTGGAAAACTGGTGTAGAATATTAAAAGTAGCCTTTATTGTCACTTTTAATAAGATATTCCTTAACCCAGTTCAGTTCCCTGATTGAGCTTGCAGTCCTGCCTTAGAAAACAGTTGTGCAAGCACATCTTATTGGGTAAGTGGAAAGTGAATTTCCAGAAGATATGAACAATGCTAAGTAGGTCTTTGCCACTAAATAAAGTAGTCCTTTTCCACTCACCCTGGCTACTGGCTATGTGCTACCCGCTCCCTCTCTTGCTCAGTTCCAGTGCTCCATCTGACTCCTCAGTGATCCAATTCCATTTGCTAATCTGGCAGAAAACAGGCCAGCTGATGGAGGGAGGAAAATAAGTTGTATTTTTGACAGCACTGGGCTGTTAGGCTCAGCCGTTCCTGTGAAGCTTCACCTGGAAGCATAGATTACTTCATCTGACACTGCTGCCAAAATCAATTATTGTCCAACGGGGGCTTTACGCAGTCTTCATTTCTTAGTGCTTCCCTAATGTCGGGAGAAGGTGCTATTGTCTACAAGGCAAAAATCCAAAAGAATCTGTAAAATGAGGTTATCTGGTTATACCACTGTGGGGATGGTAATGGCAGGAGAATGAGAAAGGGCTGCAGCCCAGTCTTGCAGTGCAGTACCTGTAAAAGAAGAAAGTGGGATAGATTTCCTTTGTGGGTGGTTTCTTGGGTTCATTTTTCTCCTGCTTGCTCACTTTTGGGTTTGTTTCCCCATCAGTCTTCAGGTTTGGATTCCACCCTCCCTCTCAACACACACACGAGTTCATTTTCTTGTAGACCCTTCTGATGGGTGTCATATACATAGTGCACACTGTATGTTTTACCTAAAAATCTCATCTGAAGATTGAACCATCAGAAATCACAGCTGTAGAGAGAAGGAGAGAGTTGCTGCTCTCCCACCATCCTAAATGGCTTTTCTCTAGGGTTGTTTTATCTTACTTTACATGTGCTTAAGAATATTAGCATTTAAATGACCCTGCCAAGTGGTGATACCAACACCTTGTTGACACAAAGAGGGGAGAGGAGACAGTTTTACTGGGTTTTATTTGGCAACCACTTTTGCAAAATGTGGTAAAAAGAGTAATTCCAACACCGAGCTGGACAAAACTAATATTTTTTTTATTTTTAATTTTTTTTCTTTTAGCTCCAGACTGAAGCGTAGTGTTTGAGGAAGTAGCAAAAATACAGAGAAGAGCTTAAAATCTCCACTTTTGCAACTTCTCAGGGTGTTTTTGTCTCTTGATCCGTGGTGGCCTTGAGGAGTTGGGAGTGCTGTAATAGTCATTTTGCAGATTTCATCCAAATAATTTATTTCAGCCTCCTGGTCAGGCTTGGTTTATATGTCATAGCCACAGTCAGTACTCCCGTGGATTTGTCTTTTTCATACTTCTGAACTCTGCCTGTTCTTCAGAATGTGGGCTATCCTTGTGTTTGCCTGAAAAGCAGTAGCCAAATCCTGATATAATGTGGCTAGCAGGTCTTTTGTCCATCATCCCCTCAGTTTCTCCATAGAGGAGGATGTTTTTTGTGAACAACTTCCACCTTTGCTAATAATGGCCCTCTCCTGGCCCATACTGCATGAAAAGCTTTTATCCTAGGTGGTATTTTTATCCTACTATGCACATCTGTAGACAGTGTGGGCTCAGAAATGTTGGTTGCAGAGATGTGGCACGGTTGCTTTGGTTCTTGGCATCACAAACTCCAGTGGGTCCACATTGGCTTCCGTGGTGGGACGACGTGGTAACACTTCTCCCCACTGCTGACAAGCCCTTGGGGTGCATGGTGTGTTACCCCAGCTGGAGTTCAGATTTGGGTCATCGCAGAATCAGGGAATTGTCAAGAGTTGGAAGGGACCTCTAGAGACCATCCAGTCCAACTCTCCTGCCAAAGCAGGGTTGCCCAGAGCACATCACTTAGGAGCATCCAGGTGGGGCTTGAAGATCTCCAGAGAAGGGGACTCCACACCCTCC
>JAOQGH010000012.1:47668322-47679154 GCA_025769975.1 Gallinago jamesoni
AGGCCCCATCCCTGGAGGGATTTCAAAGCCGGGTTGACCTAGTGCTTAGAGCCATGGTTTAGTGATGGTTTTGATCAAGAGTGAAGTTGATGGTTGAGCTCGATGATCTGAAAGGTCCTTCCAACCTGGACAGTTCTGTGACATCTGGCAGCTCTGGTTGCAGTGCATCAGAGAACCCCTGGATCCCCATTAGCAGAGGAAGGGTAGGGTAGTACAGTGTTCTGAGATACAGCTTGTTACTTTAAACAGCACAACGTGCATCATATACGAATGTAAATATTACATGGTCTCAGGACCTGCAGGCAGCAGATATTGAAAGTCCAGAGTAGAAAAAGGCTAATGGAGTTGCTTCTCTCATCCTGTTCTCTGTGCATCCATGGACTGGTTCTTTATTTTCTGTCAAATCAATATGCATTTCCTGAATTGAGTTATATTCAGCATAGCTGAATTGGGGTTAACGCAAACCAAGCAGCACAGCAAACAGCAGTTCTGCGATAGATTAAAAGAAAAATCTGTCCCTCTTCCCTTGTCATCTCCAGAGTTGCAAGAAGAGTGTTCTGCTCCGTCAGTACCACTCAAAATGTCACAATTGCAAAACAGTGTCATTGGCCACGTGTCAGTATCTAACTGTGCATTTTACAGGCATCTGGGCAGCTTTTCCAAACGCAAGGAATGCCTCTCTTCCTCCAAAAAGGAAAACGATGCCAAGGTCTGAGCAAGCATCCAGGATCAGAAGCAGCGTAGTCACATTAGTGGCTTGTAGCACGAGCACCGAAGAAGCATGTGGACTTGAAGTTTTCTGGAAAGAATGCATCAGGCTTGAGACAGGGCCACTGGAGTCTGTTCCTTGGCTGTAAAGAGCAAATAGCTGTGGTCCCACGACATTTCTTCCATCTGACTGGGCTTCCTCGGGTACCTTTCGGCTTGGCTGTGCTGGTATCGGTGTGTTCAAGGAAAACCCAGGCAGATTTCGCTTCCTACATCAGCAGAAGGCAAGCTTCTTCCAAGGAAGAAGGGCTTCCAAGGGCTGGGTAGCACGTGGAAGAACACGCGTGTCCTGGTCACACTGCAAAAGAAGCAGGGGTCAGGTCTGGTTTTGATTAACCTGCCATTTACTTGTGGCAGCTTGCAGTGAAAGTGAAGCTTATTAATGCATGAATACTTAAGCAAGACAGAGCTAGGGGACCAGTTGTGCTGAGACATGATCATCCACAAGAGTTTTAATTAGTAACCTGGAAAGAGCTTTCAGTGATGTTGGTAACAGCAAGGGGGGGCATAAAAATATGCATATTTTGCTAGAGTGTATTTTACCAGAGAGCTAGATGGAAATGTCTCTTTTCCAACAGTTGAATGTAAATATTTGTTTAGATAACACTGGCTGCACAGATGTCTACTGGAGAGAATAAGGAGTATTCTCTTTGTCCTCTCTGAGGTTTTTTGCACCAAAAAAAAAAAAAGTAACTGTTCTAGTTCTTTAACGTTGATTTATCGTGTTCATAATGTAACGTTGAAGCATGCATTTTGGTGGTACTGTGATTTGTTCCAGCTGAAGAATCTGTGTCACACTGTCCTTTGAAGGTATCTGCAGTGCCTTGTTGATTGCTTTCAGGCACTTACTGATACCTGGCACGTGGACAGGACTACTTTTATTCTAATGCCTTTCTAAGCCACATCCACGTTTTTCTTTCTTCCCTTTCCTTGTTTTCGTAACAAGATGTAAATTCTCTATGTTTTTCCATTTGTAGATAGCGAGCTATGTCAACAAATTTGCATCGGACATCTCCATCTTGCAACGGTCGCTAGCAATCCTGGAATCGATGGTGCTCAATAGCCATGACCTGTACCAGAAGGTGGCACAGGAGATCACAATTGGGCAGCTAATCCCACATCTGCAGGGGTGAGTGTCTTCAACTGCCACCTGATAACAGTGGATTTTATTCTTCCCCCTCCCAAAATGAGCACGGCATTTGGAAAGAGTGGTATAAAGACTGGCAACTTCCTATGGCTCTTCCGTCAGCTATAAGTGGCTGGATGGCTGATAACCAGCTTTCTGGTTCATTGATTTTTATTTTTTTTTTTAAATTTTTATCTATTTTTCTTTGCACACTAAGCTACCTGTGTAGTTGGAAGTGGGAAATAAGAGGAGCACCCTGTAGTGGTGAAATGTGTTAGCGTACAGATGGGAGGGGGAGGTGATTTTTGCTTGCCAGCCTCTGGGAAGTGTGTTAAGACAAAAATTGTTCAACTTTTGCTGAAGGTATATTTGAAAATGGAGAGGCTTTTGCTTAAACAGTGAACCATGGTGGTTATATGGATGGAAACTGCCTCTTGTAGCATACCTACAGCTAGCCCACCAGCTGGGGTGTCTTCCACTCATCTGAGAAGCAGATTCATAGAATCATAGAATCATTTGGTTGGAAAGGGACCTTAAAGATCATCGAGTTCCAACCCCCCTGCCCTGGGCAGGGACACCTCCCACTACACCAGGTTGCTCAAAGCCCCATCTAGCCTGGCCTTGAACACCTCCAGGGATGGGGCAGCCATGACTTCCCTCATCTCCAGAACATTTTAGGAAAGAAGACTCTTCTTCCTACCTGTAGCTGTTGGGCATCTGGCAGAAGCAGCTGATTGTCTGGTCTCCTGCTATGATCAGTGGCACTTCAAGGGTGTGATTCATTCCACCTTTCTTGAATGCTGAATCTCCCTCTGGAACATCTCATCTCTTAAAAATAGAGACAAACCTGGTCATGACCGACTTTGACTTCTACGTGGTTAATATTAAATGCAAATGGTCCCTCCACTTCCACCTGCAGTAATGCAACTGGAAGATCGTTTTCTACAGCTTGAGCGTATTCATGTTCTTCTCTTTAATTTTATAATTTTATTCCAAACAGGACAGACCAAGAAATCCAGACATATACCATTGCGGTAATAAATGCACTTTTCCTTAAAGCACCGGATGACAAGCGGCAGGTACGTTGTTGGGTCCCTACATAGTTGGGTTTCTGCGTTGTATCTACATACCTGTAGGAAAAGCGTGTCATGTTCATACCTGCAGTTGACCCAGTCACACTTTTCCTGCAGTCAATTCAAACTTGTTCTGTTGTTTCATGCTGTTATGTTATTAATTTTAATGGAGCTACCTCCGTCTCATCCCAATATTGGTGGGATTAAGCATTCTTCCGTGCTTTTGCAGTTCCCTGTAACCTCACATGAACCATATTGACTGTGGCTGGCTGGAGTATTTATTGTACTGAACTCCTTGCCAGCACAGCTTGTAAAACCAGGCTATTTTTTGGTAAACTCTTCCTCCCCCTGCCCTGTCCCGATTTTTTTTTTTTTTTTTTTTTTAATAAAAATCGCTTTGATTTTGAAAACGGAAATATCTTGCCAGGTAAGCATTTCATGACTTTTATAGTGTATTATTTTAAGTTAACTTTAATGCCAGAGATCAGAAGTCCCCAAAAGGAAATACTTCAAGTTTCTGAGCTGCTGTTATAAATGAGGATGGAATGTGATATGTTACGACATAGAGAAATTTTATCCTTGTTTATGGAGTCATTAGCCTGTGTTAAAACAGATTAAGTCATTCATTTATTTAACATTTCTGTCACCGAGGAACAGTGATGATAATTCTCGTGGTGACACACTGGTAGTGTCCAGAACTAACAGTTCACTGGGAGCTGCTGATCAGCTCTGACAAAGACTTTTTAAATACTGGAGATTGTTTAAACAAACGTCAAAGCCATTATGGGTAATTGTTCTTTTTTTGAACAACTTTTTTGAAGTTGTTCTTCAAAAATATTTTAAAAATTGCAAACAGGGGAAAGTTAAACCATGGTTTAATTTTTTTTTTTTTAAAAAGCCTTTTTTTCCCATTCCATTTTTCCTTCTCCCTCCAATACACTCTTCAGTTATTAAGGGAAGAGGGCATCTAATAAAAAAAAAAAAAGAACTTTCAGTTTTGGCCTAAATCTATGATAGGTCCTTTTAAAAAAAAAAACAAAACACACAAAACAAAACAAAGATTTCATTTTTTACACTTTTAAATAGTTGCTGCTGCTTGTGTTTCTGCGAAAAGTATGCTTTGGTGATATTAGAAGTTGAGAGACAGTGTCAGATGTAGGTAATATTTTAACAATAGTCAGTGGGTACGTGTTCCTGAATACGACAGTACCCCAGGGTATTCCCAGCAAGTAAAACTGTATTTAACCAGCAGCAGACCATGGAGACTTCACTTCACCTTCAGTACCTGCTGCTGTGACACAGAATTGTTAGTCGTGAAGATTATGATCATCAGAGTGTAATGATCTGCTTTGTCTTGAAGGCTAAGAGCTCTGACGCAGAAAACTTCTTTCAGCCTTGTATAACACAATAAGTAGGCAGAATATGTTAGGTTTCTCTTTGTTTTGTGGTTAATTAGTGAAGCATACACTGAAGAAGGTAGGTGTCCATTAGCTTCATAGTGCCAAAGGATGAGGAGAAGGCTGAGGTACTTAATGCCTTCTTTGCCTCAGTCTTTAGTAGCAAAGTGGGATGTTCCCTGAGTACCCAGACCCCTGAGCCAGCAGATAGGGGCAGGGAGCAGAATGAAGCTCCCATAATCCAAAGGGAGGTGGTGAGGGACCTGTTCCAACACCTGGATGTGTACAAGTCTATGGGCCCAGATCACCTGAGGGTACTGAGAGAGCTGGTGGAAGTGCTTGCGGAGCTACTCTCCATCATTTACCAGCAGCCCCAGCAAACTGGGGAGGTCCCAGCCAACTGGTGTCTAGCAAACATGACGCCCATCAACAAGAAGTGTTGGAAGGATGATCCTGAGGACTCCAGGCCTGTCAGTCTGAGTTCGGTGCCTGGGAAGGTGGTGGGAACAGATCATCCCCAGTCCCATCATGCAGCATGTGAAGGACACCCAGGTGATCAGCCCCAGCCAGCACGGGTTCACGAGGGGCAGGTCCTGCTTGACAAACCTGATCTCCTTCTGTGATGCAGTGACCCGCTTGCTGGATGAGGGAAAGGCCGTGGATGTCATTTACCTGAACTTTAGTAAGGCCTTTGTCATGGTTTCCCACAGCATCCTCCTGGAGAAACTGGCTGCCCATGGCTTGGGTGGGGGGACTCTCCACTGGGTTAAAAACTGTCTGGAGGGCCGGGCCCAGAGAGTGGTGGTGAACGGAGTGAAATCCAGTTGGTGGCCGGTCACGAGTGGTGTCCCACAGGGCTCGGTGTTGGGGCTGGTTCTCTTTCACATCTTTATCAATGATCTGGACGAGGGGATGGAGTGCACCCTCAGTCTGTTCACAGATGACACCAAGTTGGGTGGGAGCATCAACCTGCTGGAGGGCAGAAAGGCTTTGCAGAGGGATCTGGAGAGGCTGGATGGATGGGCCAAGTCAATGGGATGAGGTTCACCAAGGCCAAGTGCAGGGTCCTGCTGTTTTAGGAGGACCGGCATGATGTGGATGCCTGCACTACAGTTAAGGAAAGGATTCAAATTGGTGCTGGTTTCTGAATTCAATTTAAATAATTTCCTTAAGTCTGGTACCTCTCCTATTTTCCTTTCTTTTTTTTCCTATTTCTGTATTGCATAATGTCCAAAGGTTCAAGGTTTTTCTTTTTAATGAGGACTCCCTGGTTGCTTTGCTTCCTCTGCTGCTGTCAAGGACCAAATCATCTAGAGAAACCTAGGTTATTTAAAAAAAAAAAAAAAGAAAAAGTCTTTATCAGAAGAGAGCTGAGAGTTTGGGCTTTTAAAAGATACTTTGCGTGTTTTAAACACCTTTTTTGGCAATCGTCTACGTTTTTGCAGGCAAGTTGCTATGGGAAATGAAATGGCAAATTTTGTCAAATAATTCTTATTCTCATCTGTTACAACAATAATTGCTTTAGAAGAGGCAGCTCATGTATAGTATAATATTATAGAGTTATATGATGTCTATATCTATAATATAAACAGATAAAATAATATTATAGAGATAATACTCTACAAAAAATGAAGGAATTCCCCCTGTTTTGCCTTGACTGCAGAAAGGAATACCTGGTGTTCTTTACCTGTCCATCTTTAGGCAGTGAGTGTACTGTGACCAAAGCAGCAGGTCTGTTCCCTGTGCCATGAAGTCTATCCTGTGCCTGGCACTCCCCCTGCAGCTCAGTTGTGCCTTTCCAAAAGAGATGGAAGCCTCTCTGTCATTTGTTCCTTTGCTGTTCCGTGCAACTGAAACCCGCTCAGACAGAAAAAGCCCACAAACTAAAGTGGAATTTCTCTTTTCTTTGCTCTGTTCTTCCTTCCTTATCAGCCCTGTGTTCCCTTGCAGCACCCGGTATCTGGCATAAAGAAAACTGTCAATATCCATGGCTGCCTCCTGTCTCACAATTAGAATTGTTTTATTTCTGCAAGCAAGTTCTCACCCTTAGCACTTGCTTTATTGACATTGTTTCTACAGCCACGTTTCAGCAATCCATTTCTTCCGATGTTTTATGTAATGGCCTTTGCTGTATTCTGGTTTCTTGTTTGTTACATCACAGAATCACAGAATGCTATGGGGTTGGAAGGGACCTCTGGAGATCATCTAGTCCAACCCCCAGCCAAAGCAGGTCCACCCAGAGCAGGTCCCACAGGAACATGTCCAGGTGGGGTTTGGAATGTCTCCAGAGAAGGAGACTCCACCACCTCTCTGGGCAGCCTCTGCCAGGACTCTGCCACCCTCACAGGAAAGAGGTTCCTCCTCATGATTAGATGGAACTTCTTATGTTCAAGTTTGTGCCTGTTTCCTCTTGTCCTGTGCCTGGGCACCACTGAAAAAAGACTGGCCCCATCCTCCTGACACCCTCCCTTGAAGTATTTATAGGTGTTGATCAGATCCCCCCTCAGCCTTCTTTCTCCTGGCTAAAAAGACCCAAGTCCCTCAGCCTTTCATCCTAAAAGAGATGCTCCAGGCCCCTTATCATACAAAAGTAACCAGTACATACTCTATATATTACTCTCCAACTCTCACAAACATCAGCAAGAGTTTTTAAAAATGGATTTCTCCTGAAGGTGAACGATGTTTTTGATGTGGTGCCAACTGCACGGAATCACATTGCATGCTAAGGATGTCCTGAAGCATGTGTCAGTGTTGATGTGATTTGTTGGGCTGTGTTATGTGAGGCTGTGATACACGAGCTCTGTTTCCAATCAATGATCTCCTAATTCCAGACATTACCCCTTTGTGTGCATCTAAACAGTGTGTAAATAGCAGTGTACAATCATAGAATGGTTAGAGCTGGAAGGGACCTTAAAGATCCAACCCCCTGCCCTGGGCAGGGACACCTCCCACCAGAACAGGTTGCTTAAAGCCCCATCCAGCCTGGCCTTGAACCCCTCCAGGGATGGGGCAGCCACGACTTCCCTGGGCAACCTGGGCCATGCTCTCACCACCCTCATAGGAAAGAATTTCTTTGTAGTTATCTCACCTAAATCTTCCCTCTTTCAGTTCAAAACCACTACCCCTTGTTCCTATCACTCCACTCCCTGATAAGAGTCCCTCCCTCTCCTGTAGCCCCATCAGGTACTGGAAGGAGCTATAAGATCTCCCGGGAGCTTTCTCTTCTCCAGGCTGAACAACCCCAGCTCTCTCACCCTGTCCTCATAGGAGAGGTGCTCCAGCCTTCTGAGCATCTTCATGGCCCTCTTCTGGACCCATTCCAACAGGTCCGTGTTCTTCCTGTGTTTAGGACGCCAGAGCTGGACACAGTACAATATGTTATTCCATCCTTAAAAAGTGCGTTTTGAAAACAAAAATTTAAAAATAGTTACATGGTGATAATTGCTATACGTTGTATGCGTTGCATATGCCAGCATGTGTACACATACACTCATGTTGCTTTACTGATGGCAAAGATCATGGAACTTAAATGAGGTATGGACCTGTAGGTATGATTAAGATTTGACTCTCATGCTTAGTAAGTATAAAATATTCCCTCCTATGCATTTTAGGACAGCATTGGCCTGGGCTGCCCAGGGCAGGGGTTGAGGCCCCATCCCTGGAGGGATTGAAAAGCCGGGTTGACCTAGTGCTTAGAGACATGGTTTAGTGATGGCTTTGATCAGAGTGAGGTTGATGGTTGGACTAGATGATCTGAATGGTCTTTTTCAGCCTGGACAAATCTGTGATTTTGTAGTTTGCAGCATGGACAGCTGGGATTAGCTGCTTAGGAATGACAGTATTTTCCGTGATAGTGACTTCATTCAGGTCTTGAAAGAGAAGTTAATTTTAGAGCAATGTCAACTTTGCTATGGAAATATAGGGGAGAAGATATTATTTGCTGCTATGGAACTGTACCGAGTTGTAGGCTGCTATATTGAATGAAAGATAAAACAGCCAAAAATATTAATGTAAATAAGCATGTTGTCTCTTGTCTTTTTTTTTTAAGTCCTGGTTGGCTTCCATTCCATGCTTCCCCCTGCGTTGTTTGTCGGGGGGTGGAAGGTTATGCTTGAACAAGAGTGTGTAAATACTCTGTTTAACCCACAGAGGTCTCTCCGGAGGTCTTTCATTGCTGGTTGTGGATCACCAAAGTTCTCAGCTCGGGACCTGCTTTTCACTTCTTTGCCCTTTTTTCTTTTAGTAGAGTGATCTGAATTTGTGACCCCCAAAATAGTGCATGCAGTCATATAGCTGAGATGCTGCTTCATTTCCTTTAGAAGTAACATTGCATAAACTTAAGACTACAACCTTTTAAGTCAGTGTTCTAGGTATGGCTCTAAAATATCTGCTTCTGGCTAATTTTTAATTTATTTTTTTTAAAAAAAAACTAAATCAGGAAATGGCAAACATTTTGGCGCAAAAGCAGCTTCGCTCCATCATCTTAACTGTAAGTATATAATTTATTATTATATATATTTATATAAATACATATTTATAATAGCAGATAGGAAAAAGTGACTCCAGTTTTGGTGTTCATAAGTTTTAATATATTTTAATTGTATGTGAATTTTGCTATTTTGTGAAGCCTGCAGGATACAAAATAAAGGTTTGGTTGTTGAATGGGTTCAAAGCTGATGATCAGAAAGGCTATTTTCCCAGTCAAATAAATGGTGGTTTCTTCATGAAAATATAATGCTGAATAAAAGAATAGTATTTCAAGGATTTTCTTCCCAGGGAGAATGTGAACTTTATCCTGCAGATGAGGGATTGTCTGAGGAATTTATAGCAAGTCCTCTGTGTTAAAGTTGGGAGCTGATGAGAGCTGAGCAAGCCACACAAGGCTTTCCATCTTGCAAAATGAACCTCTCTGTTTTTTGGTTCTACAGCTTATTCTGTCTTGGTATAAAGTTTGTCACCACTTGCATGAAAAAAAGTAGTGAAATAATGTGAGATTTAGCTCAGAATGAAGTCAATGAATGCTATCACAGAAAAGCAGAGTGATTGCCTTTTACCTTAGAGTAAATTCCATCTTCAGGGAACAAGGGGAAGTGCTCTTTTCCTGTTAGGAGATACTAGGCAGCGTAAAGCAAACCAGCCAACAACCAGCCAACACCTTGCTCTTTCTTATTCATTGTCATATTTTCAATGATGCATACAAAAACCCAGACCTTATTTCAGAAGGCATGTTTTTACACGGCTTGTGTTCATAAGAAACGTGATACAAGCATATGGACAGGATTCTTAGGTGTTCAGTTACAATCGTAAAGTGCTCCAGTGTCTTTTGACAGACAGATTTTTTTTTTAAATTCTCTGGAATTGTGCAATATCAATTCCTGTATCCATCTCCTACTCGATGGCTTCCCTCACGTACGTTCAGTGGCCTGGGTCTGTTTCCCGTACAGAACCCCTCTGTGTTTTCTGGCGCATTTAGGGGTGTTGAAGTGTGGTCCATCAGTTCGGTACCCCCTTTCTGGATGGGATGGGTGTGTGGGGCATCGTGTGCTAATGGATTTCTAAGCAGCCTTACTCATAAAGGACAGCCTTGTCTGGTAGAGGTAGGGTTGAGGTGTGACGTTGACTCTGGCAGCAGTAGCCCTGTTATATCACATTGTTTGCTGCTTATGTTTGCAGCCTGAATGCTTTTCTGCTTAGAAAGCTGCTCTCTTAATGTTTATGAATATGCTCTCTTTTTTTTTTTTAATATATACAAAGCTCTAATGAGTTAATTTTTCTTTGAAATCACTTCTCTGTACCGATTTTAAAATTATGTTTTTTAATGCCGCTTATCATATACATAGGCTCCATCTAGTGGCTTTAAGAAGAAAGCTTTGATCTATTATTGCATCCTGTCCAATAAAGTTACTTCTATAGTATCTAAATCAGTGACATTAGTCCCAATTTGATTTTCTTCTTTCTGGAGTGTACGTATAGCCTACTGCGTAGCAAACGCTATGCACCCAAGTGCACCTGATGTCACTTTTTTTCATAAGATAATTCTATGATTCTGTGGCATTCACTGGAGTCTCTTTCTTTGCAGCATGTTATCAGGGCACAGAGGGCCATCAATAACGAAATGGCACACCAGCTTTATGTGCTGCAAGTACTTACCTTTAACCTTCTGGAAGACAGAATGATGACAAAAATGGACCCACAGGATCAGGTAAGCACCTGGCATTATCTGGGCAGAACAAGAAGAGGACAACTGCTCATTGCTGTGCCTAAAGCTCGTTATGGAGGAAAAGACACTGCTAGGAGAGCTGACACAATTCATTCCTCCTCTCTCTCTTTCTCTGCCTGTGAAGTTGGGTTATGTTTCATGGTTGATAGAAATTATAGAATCAGAGAATGCTCTGGGGTTGGAAGGGACCTCTGGAGATCATCTAGTCCAACCCCCTGCCAGAGCAGGTCCACCCAGAGCAGGTTGCA
>JAOQGH010000012.1:47895111-47905627 GCA_025769975.1 Gallinago jamesoni
CTGCCCAGGGCAGGGGTTGAGGCCCCATCCCTGGAGGGATTTCAAAGCCGGGTTGACCTAGTGCTTAGAGACATAGTTAGTGATGGTTTTGATCAGAGTGAGGTTGATGGTTGGACTAGATGATCTTAGAGGTCCCTTCCAGCCCAGACAATTCTATGATTCTACTTAAATGGTGCTGAGACCATTTTGTCTTTCTAATCGCGTATCAGGGCACCCAAGATGCTGTAGGAGTGCTATTTTATACTGTGTATTGGAAAAGAAAAATATTGCAGTATTGGGAATGAGAATTCATAGGTGCCCCCCTTTTGTTAATGGACTCGTAATTCTCTTGCTGACGCATTAGCACATTAAAAAGGCATTTTCTAGGCTGTTGAAAGTGTCAGTGAAAGCCCATTTCCATCAGCCTTCTTTATAGTTTCACAGCTTCTGAAGCCTGCTGACACAGGCTCCTGTGGGCAACCGTCCGCATCTCCCAACCAGCTCTGTAACGTACCGTGTCTTCCAGCACACCCTGAATGGTAAATGCAAAGGTAACCCATAACCTTATGGTCACATCATCGACCGTGAGCCAGGAGTGCAGCACCAGGTATTGTTTGGTCCAGATTTGGATTTATCTGGATGCACGCACCCCCCAGCTGAAGACATTAAATGCTGTGTCCTTGCTGCTTTGGTGAGGATTTGAGCCAGGCTGTAATGTACTTAATTAATGTAAGTTATTCTTTTTGGGAGATGGGTATTGCTTATCTTCAAGCAAGGAACTGCATTAGTAAAGTAACAGAGGATTTGATTCTACTGCTGCAATGAAGCTAATAAATATTTGTCTCTGAAAGACGGAGGTGGATGTGAGGATGATAAAAGGGGTGTGCAAAACCAGAGTGACGTGCTGAATAAATCATGAGGAGGATCTTGGGATTTCATGATGGCATCAGGAAATTTAATGTCTTGCACGAGCCGTTACCTGCAAACAGAGAATAAGGTCTGTTCTGTCCCGGCGATTCCCCCTGGTATGAGCATGAAGAATAGCTCCCAGCAGCCCGTCACACTTGGGACACACGCAGGATTAATAGTGTGTCATGTTGGCCTGTACCTTACCTGCCTCATTGTGGTCTGAACCTCCAGGGGATGGGAAGGTCTTATTAATTAATTCTTGTGATTCAAGCACCTGTAACTGATTTATAGGCAGTCCAGGGCCTGATCCTGCAGGTTGTAAGCTGACTTTTGCAAGGTGCACAGCTTTCCAAATCGCCAGCAGAGAGGAATTACTGGATCTTATGCTCCAACATAAGCAGCAAGGGTATTTGGGAAACTAGATTTTCTCCAGTGTAGCTAATGCAGGGCATTTGCTGTTCATCTGTGCTGCAGATTCAGCTCAGCCACAATTCACCTTCTAAGGACAGCTGCATGCTTGGATTCCTCCATGGGCAGCAGTATGGTTTGGAAGAAGATGGGAGAAAATGATGTCAGTAGAAGCAGGGGATTTCACTGCTCAGGGATGCAAAGGATGAATTGTCCTTCTTGCCAGGGGAGGCAGGGATGTGGCCTTTTGGCAAGGGCTTGAGCTGATCCTCTCCACCTCGTCTTTGAGCTAGGTGTGCTCTGTCCCCAGTCCTGCCAGCCTACTTTTAAAGCAGGAAGCAACTCATCCCAGGGTGTACACCTACTGCACGGACAGCTGCTGACATTGTGGTCCCATTCCTGTCTTTGAGGCAGAATCATGGTGCTGGGTTGCGCCTGGGAAGCTGAGGGCCCAAGTAGTGGAAATACAAGTGGGGCCAGCAGCTGAGGTTCAGCTGTCCCTGGACATCAAGATCAGTAGGCATGATGGATAGACCATTCAATGGGTCATGGCACCTTTCCCTTTCAGTCTGAATCACCCAAGAAATAAAGTACCCAAACAATCAGGCGATATTTTAGAATGAATGGTAACAATAGGCCCTTGTCCTGCTCAGACGGCAGCTCCTGAGCTTGTTCTGCTGCTTAACCTCTCTGTTTCCAGTGGGGATGAGCTTGTGTCCAGGCAGGGTCCTTCAACGCCTGCACACACAGCTTCCCTGCTTTTTCCACATTGGGCCATGATCTTGCCCAGGCAGCTCATGAGCAAGTCCAGCAAACCTTGGCAAAGACGTTTGCTGGAGGAGCTGGTCTCACACTGCCCAGTGCCCTGATCCAGAGCCACACACCTGCCATGACCACTGTGCCCTGGGATGGGCAGCAGTGTCCCTTGCATTCCTCAGGGTAGTGCCTGGAGGAAATACACACATATGTATTTGTCTATCTAGTGTGTGAGGTAGAAGTACAAACAGCCATAAAAATGACATTTACTTATTAGCACCAAAATTAACTTCTGGAATTAAGCAAGATCAAGCCTGTCAAACCCCTCAAATGGCAGGCTTGCTTCTTGAGACGCACAATAAGGCATTTCAAGTTTAGCTGTCCTTTAGAATACTTGTTTGTAGAATCATAGAATGGTTAGAGTTTAAGGGACCTTAAAGATCATCCAGTTCCAACCACCTCCCTCCATCTCCCACCAGACCAGGTTACTGAAAGTCCCATCCAGCCTGGCCTTGAACACCTCCGGTGATGGGGCAGCCATAACTTCTCCTGGCAAGCTGTTCCAGTGTCTCACCACCCTCACAGTAAAGAATTTTTTTCTAGTATCTAATCTAAATCTTCCCTTTTTCAGTTTAAAACCATTATCCCTCATCCTATGGAGGATCAAGAGTCCCTCTGCATCCATCCTGTAGCCCCCTTTAGGTACTGGAGGGGCTATAAGGTCTCCCCAGAGTCTTCTCCAGACCGAACAACCCCAGCTCTCTCAGCCTGTCTTCAGAGGAGAGGGGAATATTGAATCTTTCCTTATCCTTGTATTGAGGAGATGTCAGAAAAAAAGCCCTAGAATTAACTATTGCACATAGATAAACTAACAAATAACATCTTTTTTGTCTTTAGTCAAGAGGATAAAGGATTTGCTTCCATTTTTTCCTTTGCCTGTAAATGTGACAGAAGAAATTTCTTTCCAGATATGAGTCTTTTCTCCCAGGCTGTATCCAGTGTGCACACATGCCTACTTGTAGTCTTCCGCTGGCAAAAACAGACAGTAATTCTACCTGTCGTGCTGCCCATCTCTAAAAATGCTGAAAGCCCCTATTTCTGTTCCAGCAGTATTGCTCTGTAGGATGTCCCCAGTGCCCCAAACAGAAGCGAGCAGCTTTAAGAAATAATGAAAGGCTTAGCTACCTGTCTATTGGGAAAATGAACCATTAGGGCAAAAGATATGGCTTCTGTTGCAGGGGTTATCTTCTCTCAGAAACACCTTAGGAGAGAGCTATGATACGAGGCGAGGCTCTGAACACGGGTGCCCCCAGACGGTTGCCATGGACAGGCACCACCAAAAATGTTGAGGACCCACCAGTTGTGTCCTGAAGGCCAAGGGTTACCACCCAAGTGACCACACTACACCAAGGGGAGTAAAGTCCAAAGTAAAGGTGAGGATGGAAAGAATCCCTAACATATTTACTTTATAAGCAGTGGCAATTAGCAGGTCAAATTTTAGTGACTGAGGTCTTGGGTCAGGGTATCCCAGCAATCAATATTTTAATTTTTGTTGTTATTTATTTTGCAGGGGGGTGTGTGTGCAGAAATACCGCTGGAGATCTTGCTGGCTATCCTTCTTATTGCAAATCCAAAACATCACTTCAGAGAGCCCATATTCACAGTGTGTTCTGCTTTATCTGGCTGAGAGGAAGGGAATAAGTCATTGTCACCTGGGTGCCACGATCTCCCACCATCAGGTAAGCTTTCCTTGTGTATCAACGCGCTTTCCTGTGGCCTGCTTGTTCACCAGCTGCACTGGGGAGAGTGAAAACTCTGTTCAGAGACCCTGAATGGTGGCCCAAAAGCAGTGTGTAGGAGACACACCAGATAGCCTGCATCTCTAGGGCTAGGGAAATGCACCTCTGACTTCATCTCCTGATGCTCTCCTGAGAGCTACAGCTAAAAGTGCAGGAGAAGCTGTGGTCCAGAGCATCCTCTCTCCTGCATCCCAGGTGGAAATGTTTAGCATCCTTTGCAGGAAACAAGCCCACTATGCTAGGGGAGCCCTTTAGTGAGGTGGATCTTCCTCAGGGATACAGGGGAGCACCAAGGATGCCACCCCAAGCGCTGTGCACAGGCAAAGTAGGGGCTTTGGGAGCCCATGGAGCCTCTGTTGTGCTTGGCAGGAGTGGGACTGGGTTACCTCTCCAAAAACATAAGCAATCACCTGATAAATATAGCCAGAGAGTTTTAGATAAAAGTTACAGTTTACCTTCATCTGTGGTGACTGTGGTTATTTTTACTAGTCATCAAAAGAAACTGCTGGATGTAGGATTAAAGCAAAGGGATGATGTAGACACATGAATTATGAATTTTGCATTGCAAATTATTGCATAAATAGCATGATGCACCAAATACATCTAGGGCAAGTGTTCTCTAGTTTTGAAGGGCTGGAAATGACACCAGCTTCAGAGAAAAGAAAGCTTCTTTGTATATCCTAAAAAAAAAAAATTGGGCAACTTTACCTATTCAGCATCCAATAGTTCCTAATCTTTGTTCCTAAACTTTTGCCACAGCAATGCTTCTGGGTTTTGGCTGCTCATCTTGGAAGGCTTAATTAGGATTTGATTTTTCAGAAGGTCTGTGCTAAGCATTTCCCAAAAACCAGCTGTCAGGAGGGGAGCAGAGATACCCAAACCATAATGGTCACTTTTAGGCAGGAACATGACCTTCCTACCTCTTCTCACTTCCTCATCGCTAAACGTGCCGGAACTTGCAACATGGGATCATTAAAATTTCTTAACCGACTTTCATGGTTTCCACATCAGAGCTTTGGGGTGGGAGACTTCCTTTCTGAAGGACTCCTGAGGCAGGAATTTGGCTACAGAGGACTACACAGGGTGAAAAGGGGAAAGGCCTGGGTAGAAGGAAGACACTGAGGAGACCTAGATTCTCAGATCACTGGATAGCTGCATAAATAACTTTGTTTGTTGTGGCTGGGGTGTCCGGGCTCATCCCTTTTGGTGTTAACCCCAGCCATGCTGCTGGGACATCTGCCTCTACCCTGTGCTCCACTTCTGGAAACTTAGATCTACTGCCTGCCCAGCTACTGCTAAGAAATGAAATTCCCAATCTTGCATGTTTATCTTTTATCTGGACTTTCCCCAACACCACCATCGCTGTATCACTCAGAGGCAAGATTATTCAGGCTTCCTGTTGGGCATCTGCAGTATCACCGCAGCACAGGAAGAAGCGCAGCCATAGACTGCAAGTAGAGACGTTCCCTCTATGCATGGAATAGATTTGGGCATACCCAGCTGTATAATTATGATTTCTGCTTCCTGGAAAAACATTTCTTGGGGTCTGATCACTGCTAGAAGCCGCTGCTGGTTTGTGTTCAGTTCAGGGCCTGGACATCTCTAGAACGTGCCTGTTTTCTTTTTTGGCTTTATGTGATGGGGATTTAGTGAAGAGTGACAGCTTTTCTACTGGGGTGTCTGTCTGCCACCTTCTTGTGAGACAGAGGGAGCTGCTTTGTTGTGTCCCCAAAATCCATTTCCACTTATCCTTCCAGAAGCAATGGAGAGGCTCTCTTTTCCTTCAGTGGTGAAGTTTGGAGGGTAGAAGTTGCTCAGTCCCCACTTCGTTGATATTCCAGGCATAGTGTCAGACCAAGAGGTTTACTTGGGTGTTTTCATGTTAGGAAATTACTCCAGTGAGGGGAAGGAGTTTTACTGGAGGTTATTTAACACCCTCAAGGCTTGTGGTTAATTTATATCGGTTGCTTTAAATATACATAAACACTGAGTCTAAATGATGAATGGTGGTGAATAAGTAACCAGGAGACAAAATCCATAAATACTCCGGTGTTAATTTGTTTTCTAAGCCAGGAAGACAGAGGAGATACTACTTCTGTGTAACGCTTCAGTAAAACCCTGGGTGACATTCCTGAGTCACCCTCTCTCTCTGCTTACTGTCTGGTTGTACAGCATTCACCCTACATTATTTAGGCAAAGAAAAGATGATCCCAGCTGTGGTGTCCAGCAGCTTTATTTAAAAAACAAAATGTCAGGAAAGCCTGAACCATTTTGGTGGCTATAGACATGTCTTTGCAGAAAAAAGGAGGTGAGTCCAGCATCATCAACCTTGGAGCACTTTATCATGTCAGACAGCTTGATTTGCAAGGCAGAATTTTGCTTGCTCATTTTGTCTGAACAATTTACTTGGCTCGACTTTACCAATGCAGATGCCTATACACCTCATATTTAATAAACCTTGTAAGAACTTATATCAGGGTTCTAAAAGGATTCAGTAACTCATTGAAAGATATTAGGGCTCTTTTTTATACAACCGGAGCGAGAGCAGAAAGAAGTTGGAAAGGTATTATAGGAGAGTGAACGTTTATCTGAAATGCTATTTATATTTCATTGAATTGGCTGAAAAGGACCGCAGAAGGCCAGTAACGAGCGAGGGAGGCAGGCAGGCAGCTATCCCACCATGCACAAAGGATGGTGTCTTGATGGATGGTTTAATGACTCCAACGTTGGTGCAGAGGGGCCGGAGACCAGGTGGAAATATTCTGCGTTCAGGGCACAGCGTGAGCGGGGGGAAAAAAAATGTGATGCAGTGCCTGTCTTCTCCCTCGCTTACAGTTTGATGTTCCTTGTGCTGCTGGTCTTGATTCCCGCAGGGCTGTTCCTCATTGTGAAGGCAGGAGTCATGCCTGCCTTCTCCAGGTTCAAGTCTCTTTTGGGATGAATTAACTCATTAGGTTTGCATTGAGCGCCAGCCACTCACCCCATCCCTCAGAAGGAGCCTGAGCCAGCGCTGTTGTGTTTTACTGAGTATTTTCCCCTCAATACCCAAATTTCTGGAATCGGTCAGAAAAAAAAATAAAAGAAAATACAGCTCTGAGTCTGAAGCCAGGAAGAGATAAATCCGTGGGATGCCCAGCCAGAGTGAGGAAGAAGAAAGATTTTCTGAATGCAGAGCCGTTTGGGAGAGGCACGTTTCTGCTTTGTGATGAGATGGCTATGAATGGTGGTAATTAAAACCAGCTGCCCGTGTCGTCTTCTCATATATATGCAAGACTAAACCAGTGATGTCAGGCATCAGCATAAAATCTGCTGCAGGTGAAAAGGCAGATGAGTGCAAATAAGGCCTCCATGAATTTTCAGTGACAGACCTGAAAGGTGAAGGGTTCAGGGCTGACCTCGTGCCTGAGTTTGACTTGTCTGTGTGAGGCCAGATTATCAGAGAGGTGGGTGCAATCTTTACTGTCTGTAACCTCAACTTGTTTGAGTTAAGGGATATATAGTCCTTCAAGTGCTTTGAATAGATTCATACAGTCTGACTTCCCATGGAGAAAGAAAACTCTATGTGCTTGGCTGACCAGTGACTTGCTTAATTAATATTTGAAAAATCAGCTTGCGCTGCCTTTGCATATTCATCTATGGATGATGGATGCTATCCCTGCAGGGCCATTTTGCTGATGGAAACTCTCCAGGTCACCTGCAGACCTTTTATTGTTGAAGCAAATCAGTGAAATATCTCTTTGAAAAGAGGAAAAAAAAAAATAAAAATCCCCCAGTATAATTATACTACAGTATTATTGAACTGTGAAGTGCCACCAACAGTACATATGTTGAAAAGGTCTCATTTCCAAGCACAGAAGTCTCAGTACAAGCCTTAAATGATATGTTTAAATAATCTCGTGAACTTTGGTGCATGCTAAAAATGCCTCCGATGACATTTAGCACTGTTCCCTAACCCAAACACTGGGAATAATTATCTTTTATTGGCACATGTTCTGTGCTGAGATCAAGAGGCTGTCACGCTGCATTTCTTTTATTTGCGTTACTGAAGGGAAAGATCAAATGGAACAAACGTCATCAAACATTTATTTTTCTCCTCCTTCCATGTCTCGGTGCTCTCCTTGTAAACACTTTCAACCCGACAGCGTCTGGGGCAAACTTTTCCCCCTTTTCCACAGCTTCCATCAGCGCTAAACCGGGAACCTAATAGGGGGTTACATTTCTAACAAAACCCCGATGCAATAGCGATGGCTCTGCAGGGATTGATGCAGTGGAGAGGATTTTTGGCTTGCCTAGCAGGCTACTAGCTATTTATGGCAAGGCAATAACGGGAGAAAAACGCCATCGTGCTGACTTGGTAATGCTTGGCTCTTACTTCTTTGGGATTTAAATGATTACCCAAACTGCAGGACGGCCCAGAGTCCCTCCCAGGCTTCCTGACTTGTATTTACAGCTGGCTCTGAGTGACTCTAAGTGCTCTAAGCCCTTTCTAATTAATCCTTTCTCAGCAATATTGCCACACCCTCCTGCTCCTTAATCACCAGAGTTGTTTCTTTTGTCTAGAAATAGCAAGAATTAGTTCTTCTTTAGATCTGAAAAGGCTCTCAGTTGAGCCCGCACAGCTCTAGCTGCAAAATCCGTGTTGGTGGGGTTACTTCTGAATTTACAGTGTCATCTGTAGGTAGTGAGAACACAACAGCCAGGTTTGTTTTACCACACTAAAACTGACCAACGAAGGAAATGTACTGTGTCACCAATAATGCAGCTGAATTTATGACAGCTTCCCTGTTTGAAAGCCCTAAGAATCTTATTCCCACATTTTGTTATAACCAAAACTGAAGTAAGTCGTGTCAGTGATTTACATTTCCAAGAGTGCAGATACCAACAGCTTTTGCAAGCTGGGACATTTCATTTTATTAAAGGTTGCAGAAGAAAGGATAATCATCTCAGCTACAGCTTGGCAATAGCTTGGAAAAAAATTTCAGATATGAGTGTAGGAAAATATTGGTTTAAATGCTT
This sequence comes from Gallinago jamesoni, assembly GCA_025769975.1. Lineage (NCBI taxonomy): Eukaryota > Metazoa > Chordata > Aves > Charadriiformes > Scolopacidae > Gallinago > Gallinago jamesoni. The sequence continues at coordinate 47,903,979 of JAOQGH010000012.1, forward strand.
TCCCTGCAGCTTTGAATAACAATGAGATGGAGAGAGAATCCGAAATAGATGCATAACTTGAACTGAAAGTGATAAGGAAACTGGGGCAGAGGGAATGACTCAGTTGGCTGCGGTGCAGTAGCAAATCCACATGGGGCTTTGGAAATGTTCATCCATGCCAGTGATAATGCACCAACCGCAGAGATGATTATGACAGTCGGAGAAATTCGGAGAGCAGTAATGAAAAATAACCGATGCAACGAACCAGTGGGGACTTCAGAGTCAAAGGGCACAAAGGACGACGTTTTGAAAATAAAAGGAAGAAAAAGGACTGAGAGGATCTTTGGTCTAAAGGCTTCTTCCTGCGGGTTTTATCTCTCCAGACACAAAAATACAAGGCTTATGTCTGTTCCCTTAAGAACTGAACAACATGTCAAAGAGGAGAGAGGGGGAGAGAAAGCCTTCCAAGATAACATTTAATCATCATAAAAATGCGTGCGTGAATGTGACAAAGAAGGAAAAAAAGGCATACATCTTAAAAATAAATATGTAACAGAAATCTAACTGAATAGTAAAAAAAAGGGAAGAAAAAGGCTGTAATGTGTGCGGTGACATGGACAGGATAGGACAGGTACGCTGCCAGCTGAGGGCCTTTCATAAGATGACTGTTCCATATTTCAAGGGATTGTCTCCCTTTTTCAACCAAGTGGTCCCTGATCCTGACAGATGACATGTCGATCCTTACATGTCCTGTTTTGGGGCTTCATGCAAGTATTTGCTTTTTTTTTTCTTTTTGAAGGCTTTTTTTCCAGTGTGTTTGCTATATATATAAACAGGTCTTTAGGGACTCATTATAGAAAGCAGTGTTGAGAAGAACTCCATCCTCGCATCTAATTTCATGTTTCCAGTGGCAATCACATGAAAGTCTCTCTTTTGGGGAAAGGATGAGTCTTAAATTGTGTTTAAGCTCTTATTCAGAAAATCAGAAACCCCAAGCGGTTCCATAGCATTTTTACCAGGGACGGCAACACAGGAACCTGAAACCTTTTCTGTCCCCCAGCTTAATTGTCACCACTGCCCAAGCCAGTGTACATTCAGTGTCAGGAACTAAACATGAGCCTGCAGTGCATATTGGTAGCCCAGAAAGCCAACCCCATCCTGGGCTGCATCAAGAGAAGTATGACCAGCAGGTCCAGGGAGGAGATTCTGCCCCTCTGCTCTGCCCTGGTGAGACCCCACCAGGAGCACTGTGTCTAGCTTTGGAGTCTTCAACAGGAGGATATGGGCCTGTTGGATGACATCTAGTGGAGGGCCACAAGGGTGGTCAGAAGGCTGGAGCACCTCTCCTATGAAGATACGCTGAGAGAGTTGGAGTTCTGGAGAAGAGGAGGCTCTGGGGAGACCTTATAGCAGCTTTCCAGTACTTGAAGGGAGCTGTAGGAGAGATGGGGAGGGACTCTTGATCAGGGAGTGGAACGACAGGATGAGGGGTAACGGTTTTAAATTGAAAGAAGGGAGATTTAGATTAGATTCTAGAAAGAAATTCTTTGCTGTGAGGGTGTTGAGACCCTGGAACAGGTTGCCCAGAGAAGCTGTGGCTGCCCCATCCCTGGAGGGGATCAAGGCCAGGCTGGATGGGGCTTTGAGCAACCTGGTCTGGTGGGAGGTGT
>JAOQGH010000012.1:47905727-47947569 GCA_025769975.1 Gallinago jamesoni
TGTGGCTGCCCCATCCCTGGAGGGGATCAAGGCCAGGCTGGATGGGGCTTTGAGCAACCTGGTCTGGTGGGAGGTGTGGAACTGGATGATCTTTAAGGTCCCTTCCAACTCTAACCATCCTATGATTCCATGAAACGAAGGAGTGTTACTGGTCCTTCACACCCCAGCAACCACACTCCTCTGGAAGTCAGCTGTGGGGACTGGATTTTTTCACTAGCTATGCACGTGCTCTGCCACCATCTGCTCTGCTTTCATGGAAATTCGGGTTTGGTTCTGCTCGGCTTTGTCTGCTTTGCCTCAAGTTTTTGGCAGCCATGGATGTGTGCAGGTTTCTCTAAGCTCTGCCTAAACTGACAGAGGGTGCAGGGTACAGCTGGAGAGCTTGAGCTGGGAGTTACCGAGTGGGGCACATCACGGTCCATTAGTCCCTGCAGCCCTCTCTGATGACCCCCAGCCAAATCCCTCTCTTGTGTGCTGTGTCCCCCGTGCATCACACTTACTACTGGCCTCTCTGTGGGAATAAGGTACCTGGCATTTAGCTCTGCAGACCCTCGTGTGTGTAAACCTCCCCCAGAAACCACTCTGTGACATAATGGTCTTGACCATCAAGCAGGGTAAGTGGAGCAAGCTCCTCGGGGTGTTCAGGCATCCTGAGAGCGAATTGCAGAGAGCTGCAGGACTTTCCTTCAGGACAGTGTTTTACTGAAACGCTACAGAGAAGGCAACGTATGTCCCTCCTTGTCTGTGTACTGAATGGGGGGAGCTGCAAGTCCCCCTCTCCCCATTTCCTTGGGAGGAAGCAGCAGTTTGTGTGTGGAGGTGTATATGATGTGTACAGACACATTTTTTTATTCCTGTATTTATTATGACTAGTCCAAATTCAGCTTTGAGAAAAAATCAGTTGACCCTACATCTTCAGTCTAACCTGGGTGTCTGTGGGGCTGGGTCATTGCCAGAGCACTGAGAGGTTCCTATCTGCAAGAGGTGGTGTACTCACCACGCCTCTGGCTCTACACAGTCTTGCTCCTTCTCCAGAAGTGATGTATGGACACTTGTAGGGAGAAAAAAAATGTCGGTGGCATTTTCAACTCTATTTAGGTGAGTAAAATTGAAAAAAACCAAGGGAGCTGAGGAGACAAAGCTTGCAAGCTATAGTGTGACCCTACCAGATTTTTTTGGGGCGAGGGACATCCCAGGCATCACCCCTGTGTTCTGTTGCTTCGCAGAGGGCAGAACTCTGGTCTTCTGCTGCCACAGTCTTTATTTTGAGGTAGGCACCATCTCCTGAATCACCCTCGTCCCAGGTCCGCTTCTCTGACTTAGATGTTGTACACAAACCTAATGGAAGCAGATATGATCCAATCCCTTCCTTTGGGACAGATCTAATATGGTTTTTACACCATTAACATCATTTATGCACTAATTAAGAGACAACATCATGCGCTCCTTTGCTGCTGTACCAAGATGGCTTTAGGTCTTAAAGTCTTAGGGACTTGGAAGTAATATAAAAACCTACTTGGCGAGAGGCAGGGCTTCCTGTCTGATTTGAGTGGGAAGGAGAAAGATTTAACACCAAGGGAGATGGGGAGGGGTGTGTGTCACCTTCCCAGCTGTCCTCTAAATCTACACATGCAAATCCCTCGTTTGCCTGACCAGACTGCATATTTTAAAAGCTTTGGGGTTTCCTTTAATTGGTTTAAGAGCTTGGCAAACGCATAAAGTATAGCAAAACCCAGCTCTGTGTTACACACGATTCTGGGTTATCTCACCCCTCCTTCCTCAGCCTGAAAGGAAAGAAAATAAGACAGCCGATTATGGGGCTCGAGCTGTGTGCTTTGCAGGTTTACATGCCTGGGAGCAGCTTGGGATCTATCTATATACTTTATAAGTGCCGTTGTTTAGATTTGTATTTTGCTATAGATATAAAGTGGAAACCATTCCAAAGACCTCTCTGCTAGGAAGATTTTTCTTGCCTATTATTAGCACTCTGCTTTTGCAGCAAGCGCTCATGAGCCAATATGCAGAGTTTTTAAAGGACTTCAAAGTGTCACTGGGAAGCAAGTGATATGTGTGTTAAAAAGGGTTTAATGGAGCTGCAGTCACAGTAGCACAGTGTCTTTTTATAGCAGGTTTTTACAGCGTTAAGAAAAACATCCTGCACATTTCAGTAGGATTGGCATATGGATAAGGTACTTTGCACTATGATTTTTGTTTATCTGCTATTAGAAAAAAAAAAACCAACAACTAGCATTGCTAGCTATAAGGAAAATGATAAGCAGGAAGGGGTCTGCAAAACTCAGGCAACAGTTATTTCCTCTATTTTCTGTTTAGTTTTTGTTTTCTTTTTTAGAAGAAAAATTCAGAAGCCAATAGCTTGGCTTAGCGAATGGAGATATGCAGTGATATGTATTCACATTGAAGCTTTTAACAGTCTTTTCTTTCTTCTTTTTTTTTTTTATTTCTTTTTATTTTTTTCCCCCAGAGCCACTGGATTATATTGTCATTATCACAAGCCACATCCTGCTTATCAACGTTGAGGCAAACTTTCTGGGGCTGACTTTAAAAATGACATAGGTCAGGCTCTCACAGAAAAAAAAAAAAAGTGGTTTGCAAAAAAACCCCACATTAAATACTAAGGCTGACCTGATCCCTGTACAGTCCTCTGGATCTGCAGGAATGTCTGAGGATTTGACAGGCAATCAATGATTTTATTATATTCTCTATTTTTCCTCTTACAACACCATTAACGAGTCTCCTTTAATTATGCCCAGGAAGCATGTAGGAATGCCAAATGAGACAGGCTCCTCACTGCCCTTTAGCAACCCGTGACGACACCGTGCCCACTTCTGAAAAACCCAGGCAAGGAGAAGAAAGGAAAGAGAAGTCCTCGTGGCCCACTGGAGGGGTAAGAGACTTGCCCGGGATTATACAAAAAAGCAGAGGTGGGATGTAGCTTTGGCCCTCCGGTGCTTACGTCGTGTCTTTATAGCCATCCTTGCATCCACAGCGTTTGGGATTTAGCTGTTTGGGCTTGTTCCACCTCTGAAGCAATGTCATTTAAATAGATTTTACTCTCTGCTTTTGCTTCAGGCTGGGGAATGATGGGTTTCTGCCTTATCCGAGCTGGAAAAAAAAGAGGCAGGGAAACCTTTAGTCGTCATGACTGCCAAAGCAGTAAAAGCTCAGGAGTTTTCAAGCCTTACAGGCAGCTGGAGGCTGCAAACTAACACTCTCAGAGCTGATGAAAAGAGGGGTTCAGCTCCCGCTCCTGCCTTCACGCCAGCAACTGCTTCCCATCCCCCTGGCTCCACTCTGGCAAAATCCCGGCGTGGGAACCCTGTCCCTCCCACCCCCCACAGCTCCGGCCAGAGCAGCCTCTTTCTTTTATTTTTCACGCCCCGTCCTCCTGAACGGAAACCCTGGTTGAAAATCTTACAGAAGAAGCCGGAGATAGAATTGTTGTTGGTTTGTTTTTTTTTTTTTTCTTGTCTGCAGAGGAGGGCAGTGGAGCAGACGGGGCGGGGAGGAAGGGTTTGTAGGGTTGGGTTGGGGTTTGGTTTTTTTTTTGTTGTTGTTTTTGTAAGACTAGTTGTTCAGGGGAGTGTCTTACGTTATTAATGCTGAGTGGCTCCAGCAACTACTGTGGTTTAAGGTCGTTAGTCATCCGCTGCTACAGCAGGAGACAGGGGAACGCTGAGCCAGAGCTGTTCATGCAACCCTCGTGGTCCTCCCAGGCCAGCAGGTTGGGAAGAGCTGCAAATGGGGTAGCGGGGGCGCGTGGGGGTGCAGAGAGCAACCCGGGGCCGTGAGGATGTCCTCCCAGCCCGGTCATGGGGTACCCACGTATACGGGACTCGCTGGGTTGTGGTGGGTGGCTGCAGAGTCCTCCTGAATGGAGTTATGGGGTGCAAAAAGGGCAGGGGCTGGGAGACCTCCTGCGATGCGCAAGTGTGAGATCCTCCGTGCGCCCTTTGAGAGGGCAGATGTGTGTCCCCACCTGGGGAGCAGCCCCTGCATCACGTACAGCTACACAGGCACAGCGGCCTCCTTTCTCCTCAGGCTGCTACTGAGACAAGGATGCAGGATGCTCCCTGAGCATAAAGGGGATACGGGTCCACATGCGTCCTTCCCACCTGATTTCTTGCTTTCTTTCCTTCCTTAGGATGAGGAGGTCTAGGCAAACGTTCCTTAATTTATTCTGCATCCTCTGGCTCCCGCTCCTACTGAAGGCTGCCTCTTCCTCCCCTCTCCCTCCTGGAAATGACCCACCGTCCCCTGAGCTCCCCTCTGGGCTGTACAAAGGACACACCTGCGTTGGTATGTATTCAGGTTTTGTTTGCCTGCTCGTTTGCTACTCCACCGGTGAGCTGAGAATTGCTGTGCCCATCATAAATCACTCCTTTATCTATTTCAACAGCTGGACTGCAAAATACTCGTAGTCTTCGGCGAAATAATCGCAGAAGCTATTGCAAGGCCAGCAATGGGGTCTGGAGTTATTTTATGATTTTGTTTTTGAGAGGCTGCTTCCCAAAGTTCATGTTTTTGCTCTGCGGGGAATGGTGTCTAGAAAGATGGCTTTAACACCTGCAGGTCTGGGACCTGGAAACAGGGTGTTACGGGATCCTAGTATTTGTTAGGGTTTGCGGTGGACTTTGCTTAACTGCAGGAAAAACACTGTTTCCTTCCGATTCCCCCGGGGCCTGCTCATTGATTTCATTGTCTGGCAAAATATTTAGAATAGTGCTCTGTGGGTGGGATGGTCATCTCTGGATAGCCAAGTCATGAGGGCTGTTCCGTCACGTTTTCTCCCCTTTCCGTGAGCACGTGTGTGTGCGTGTCCCCTACTGAAGTCGGGCAAGCGGGCTTTGGGAAAGCCCCTCTCCTGTGAGTTTGGTGATCACGGTGATCTCCGCAGTAGGTAAAGCTGGGGCATCTCCTGTAGCCTCAGCTGACTCAGTGATTCACAAAGCAAGACCAAAGTCAGCATGAGCTGAGGGTGTCTCAGCACCAGAAATGCCCTTGGCATGGGACTCTCTATACCTAGAGGGATACGGTAGCTTGTATTTTTTTATGTGAGCAAATATTAAATGAGGGATATCTTGTACGTTATCATCAAGCATTTTATTTTGTCTTCGTTTAGCTTTTCAGGGCACTTTTGTGCTGTAAATATAAACTCTGTCATGGCTCTCCCTCTCAGACAGAAATATGTCCTTTCAGCCCAAAATGATTTTCATTGTGGCTCAAAGAACGCAATCAAAAATAATACTCCTAAGCTTGATAAGAACAGGGTGTTTTGCCTCATTTCTGAGCTGCCCCTGCAGATTTCGACACGGGGGAGGCAGGGTGAAGCGAAAGCGAAGTGGGGGCAGCGAGGCTTGTGCAGCCCTTGCCAGGGCTCAGCCACCGGCCGGAAAATGAGAGCGAAGGAGCTGTGGTGAAAAGCAGAAATGGTTGCCAGGGACTGGCCTTGGTCGGGCCGGCAGCCACGCACGCAGTGACCGAGCGGCTGCCGGAGCAAGACGGAAGTCGCTGGTGGTTTTTTAAATGGTGAGATCTTTAGGCAGCTACGGTTTTGACGGCACAGGAAAGGTGGTGGGTGTGCTCGCCTTTTTACACCACTAAAAAGGTGTGAGCGTTGTCTGCCCTTTTCATCCTATTGACACAGCAATGCTCTAAATACCTACAGTGACTGCACATTGAGTTGAAGTTGTCTTGCACAAGGTTGTTTTTTTTTTTCCTCCAAAGGGGAGGAAAGCTGCACCAGCCCCGGTTTTGGGACCACCGAGCATCTCCCCAGCGTCTTTGTTCAGTGGGAGGACACCAAAAAACCTGCCTCCCGCACCACTTACTGTCTCTGAGCTTCAGCTCCAAGCGCTCACGTGAGCTTGACTCAGGACCAAAGCAGAGAGTCCACACCTCGGCAAACCAGAAGCTAAAAAGGAAGGGTACAGAGTGTTAAAACTGCACGGGGAGGGCTGGTGACGACACGCAGGCAGGCTGCTGCCTGCTAGCCCAGATGGCCGCCTCTGGGGTTTCACTGATTAGCCTCTCTTGCAACTAACTCTTGAAAACACTGACAAGCCATCTGTGCCTCTTCCTTTTCCCCAAGTGGGAGAGGGAGAAGATGGAGGAGCTGGTGGTTCTGCTTGCAGTGGCGTGGAGCAGGGGTAACTAGTTCTTGCAGCTGACCCGGTGACCCAGCCCTCTTAGGAGCAGAAATTATGCTGTGATCAGCTTCATCCGTAGGAGGAAGAGTGTGATTTCCGTTCAACAGCTTGAGCCCAGACCCTGCTAGCTCAGTTTGCTCTCCGGGAAGGCACTGGGAGAGAGCCTTGGGAACTTCATGTCTTCTTGGCCTTACAGATCAAGGCAGCATTCTTAATGTGAAAAAGGCCTGCTGCCAAATGGATAGGAGATTTTCTTGAATAAGTGGGCTTTTCCGTGCAAGATAAATGTGTGGTCAGGTGTCTAATCTTTCCAAGTTATTTGCCTCTCTTTTCTGAGGGAAATGAAGTGGCTGCACATTGAATGGTCATTTCTGATCATCCCTGTGCATGTACCGCCTGCGTGATTGAGATTGTGAAGTTAGTAGCCGATGGCAGTCAGAAAATGGATGTTCTTTCAGTAACAAAACCAAGAAAATAGTTTCCGTTGAGCTTTTCCACTGAAAGTATTGCACCTCTTGAAGAAATATGTATAAAATGATATGACAGGAGAGCAAAAAGCAGCTCTGGTACCTCTGCTGAATGCAATACAACTTGGTTGTTTCCTTCTGTTCTTCTGCGTTTCCTGGGTAGGTACCACCTCCCCTGGTATGTTCTGGTTGTACTGGGAAAGCCACTGGATGCTTCAAGGGTCTGCCCTGCCCTTAGCATATCCTGGGTTGGCATCTATATGTAGATATGGAATGGGGCTGGAGGACCATTTCTGATCTCGGGTCGTTACTTGTCTGAAAAAAGAAGATGAGTGTTTAATGGCAAACTTAATTGTGCTAGAAAACATTTAGAAGTTTTAATCAGCCTTGGTAACTATAGAAAAAGTCATGTCCTTTTTTCTGCATTTTCTTGAAAAATTGGGCTGCTGCATTCAGAGAAAGTCTTTTCATAATTGACTTGTGTAAAAATAAAGCATCTGGAAAGTGTTCCCACCTAAAAAGGGATGAAATACTATTGTCTTTTATAATTGGGGGAAAAGAGGCTGGAAAAACTCTCCTTTTTCTGCATACCATGAAATTGGTTCAGGCCCTTCCTCTGGGCCTCTTGCATATATTCTTCTCCTTTTTCCTTATGGTAGACAAAGGGCTTTAGGATGTTTTCCTGCATGCAAAGACCCGTGAAACTGTTTCTCCTCGTGTAAAGGCGGTGAGTTTTTGCTCAATGCACTGGTTTGGGAGCTGGATGCTGGGTCTGGGTTTCGTTTCTGGGTTTGTTGCTGACTGGCAGTATATGGCTTAAGGGATTTATTCAGGGTGACACCTAGAAACCTGTTCTTTAGCAAAGGTGACTTCATCCAGAATTACTTGAAGCAACCTCAGGAAAGGCAGAAGCTGCCCTGGAGGATGCGGAAAGGAGGAGAGGCACTGAAAGCCAGGAGGAAACTGCTGTATTCATCTCTCTTCAACATGGTGAAGAAAGGAAATTTGGGGAATTGACTGCAGATCAGTCAGTTACACATCATTTTGTAGAAAAACCCTGCAATAGTTAATGGAACTTTATGAGAGCACCTTTCAAAAGTATATATGAGTAAGAGCCTCACTGGATTTATCAAGGAGAAACAGTGTCAGATCAATCTAGTTTTCTTTGCTGATGGGATAATGGCATGCAGAAGAAGCAGTAGATGTTACAGCTTGACTTTAATAAGGCTTTTGGCACCACCTCAGCACTAATGTAATGGCTGAGAGATATGTGACATTGATTAAGCTTCTACAGGGCAGGGCCAAACTGGTGGGTGGCCTTGATCAGAGAATAATTACGAGTGGCTCACTCCCTAAGCAGAAGGATGTACAAAATGAGGTCTTTCTTGGACCTCTGTTTTGAACATAATATCATTTCATATATTTATTAGCCAGGATAATGAAATAGTGGGCTATTAGATTAGCAGCTCATATCATAGAATCATATAATAGTTGGAAGGGACCTTAAAGATCACCCAGTTCCAACTCCCCTGCCCTGGGCAGGGACACCTCCCACTACAGCAGGTTACTCAAAACCCCATCCAGCCTGGTCTTGAACCCCTCCAGGGATGGGGCAGCCACAGCTTCTCTCGTATAAAGCTGAAAAGGTTTGCAAGAACAGTGGAGAGTAGGATTAAATTCAAAACCATCTTGAAAATTCAGAATACTTGCCCCCAGAAAAGATAATTTCAATATGGGTATGTTGAAGGCACGTTAGCAGAAATAGTCAATGACACATGGAGCAGATGAGGAACGACCAGCTGGGTAGCATCCCTGGGGAAGATCATCTGGGCTTGTAGTGGCACAATGATGGCACAATGATGGCCTGCTGTCACAAAGAACGCACATACCGCATACACTGAGACGTGAGCGGAACTCAGCTTACAAGACATGTGAAGTAACCCGCTACCATTCTCAGCATTGGCAAAGCCTCAGAGGAATTTCTGCCTTCCCTTTTGGGGCTGTGCATCACGAATGATGGAGAGTGACAGGAGGCTTTAGAGAAAAACAAACATAAGCTGAAAAGAGAGGCTGAATAAATTAGAGTTAATTAGTCTAGAGAAGAAAAACTTGAGAAAAGACATGGTATCTGTCCTCAAAAGCATTCAACTGGTGAGCTATTCTCCAGGTTCATAAGAGCTATGGCAAGAAATAACAGGCAGGGATACCAGTAGGAACATTCAGGTTATGAAGAAAATTTTCTAATGGTAGTGTTAAGTGGGCACTGTCATCAGTCCCTAAGAAGGCTGTAAAAGACCTTATTAGAGATCTTAAAAGATCTGTGTCTACTCTGTCCCTTCGGCACAGCATAGATGCCATAGATCAGCTGCTAGGGCAGAGGCTTGGGTAAGAGGACTTCTCCCAGGCTGGTTTTTCGAGGGTTCTACGCTGTGACCGTGAGAACCATTTGCAAATAGCAGGGATTATTTATTTTCTCCCAGCAGCGGGCTGCCCTGCTCTTTTGGCGATTAACTTTGGCTGCCCTTTTGGAAATGAGGCGATTAGTCAGGGAGCGCTCAATACACATGGACAGCAGGACTTTCCATCTTCCTTGCTAGAGAAGTGGAGATCCTGTGGGTCAGCAGCCGGGGAACCAAATTTCCCCATCTTTGTGCTCAGTACAATGCCATTCTCAGCAACCTTTGCGGGTCACCTCTTCCATTCACCCACGAGCAAATTGTTCCCAGCGTACGAAGAAGCGTGGGTTTGAAACGTATTTTCAGCTCTGATTACATTAAAGAACAGAAGTTTCCGAGCTTCCCAGCAGCCTGAAACGCCAATCTCTACCTGTGTGGATTTGTGTGATAGTCAACATCCCTGACAGTTTGCCTCCGTTCAGCTGCACGTGAGTGCAGAGATGAAATGTGCCCTGCGGGAGCGGCAGCGGGGACCGGTGGTGTTTGGAGCTCCCAATAACTTCACACAATGGAACACACAAAATGGGGCTGGAGGCTTTTAATAACTGCACTCAGACAAAGTGGCTGTGCACATATTGTCTAGGGAGGCACCATGACAGAAGATATAATTTACAGCTCAATGAGTTCTGTAAAAAGGCCCTGCCCGATATCAATGTGTTTTACTCTGAAAGGCTGGGATCAGCTTTGATTACAGCTAAACCAGTGCCAAGCCACAGCACCTCCTGTTCGCTTCACCGACATTCCTCAGTTTACTCAGTGGCAAAATTTGGCCTGATGATAGGTAATAAAGACCAAATTTGACCATAACATTTTTTCCTATGATTATACTTTGGAGAGAAAAACCACAGGCATGTGACTAGTGCAGCAGAAATATCAAAGCAACTCTTAAAATGAGAATATTTTCTACAGGGACTCATTTTTTCAACAACTGATGGTAAAATTTTCATTTTCAAGATCACATTACTGAAAGTTCGTGGCTCCAAAACGCAAATATATATGTTGACCACAATAAAAAAGTATACTTAGCATACCTACATATATACAGGTATGTGTGTGTAAACACACGCTCTTCTATATTTGTGTGTGCATTTGTGTATGGGGGTACTCTTGTACGTTTTACATTACTGATGCTTTCTGGTAGTTTCCTTCCACAATCTCATTTGTTTAATATTGATTGTCTGTTTGGTTGCTGGTTGCCTTAACTGATTACCTTGCTGATTGTGTGCCTCCCACTCTTGTTCATACGTTAGCCTTACGCAGAACTTCGGAAAAACCTGCTCACGTTTAAGGTGTTGAAGGGTTTTAGGAACTATGTACCTGAAACAGGTTTGGTGCATTCAGAATTTTAAAATGGTTAAACCTTTGCGACAAGGATGAAGTTAGCCAGTTGCATTAACTCATCCTGCCACCATTCAGGCTTCAGTAAATTTTTAATATCCTTTCCTGATTTGGAAAAGAAAAATATGTTAATGGTACATGTACACACGTGTTTTTTTTCTATTAATTAACGCAGAAAGCATTTCCACTGGAAATGCCTGGAGTTATAGATTTTGTTAAATAAAGTTCTTTAAAGTGTGATGTAGAAAACACTAGGGATACGTTTGGCTGCCAGGGATGGATACCAGAGTCTTCTACTAGATGGACACTGGATTTTTCTGTACCAGTATAATGCTACCAGAGTCCTCATTGGGTGTCTTAAGGAAAAAAATAATGAACAGACAGAGCTCTGAAGTTAGGGGTCTGAAGTGTCCCACTGCTATTTTGTGAACTGCAGAGGCATGAGCAACAAAAATAGTAATTGATATTTCAGGGTTTGCTGTTTTCATAACAGAGCTACAATGCGCTCAAAGTACTGCTGTACTGATAATATTTAAAAAATTTCTTTAACCAGTGTACTATATGGAATTTTATGGCCAGTGACAGGTTTGGCAATAGTGTACCCTTTAGTATTTGCAAGATCTTTTCAGACAATTAGCAAATGGAGGGAGAAGAGGTCTTGTGTATACCAACATACTTGAATATGGCTACCTATTATTATATTCCATCACTTTATTATCTCTGTGAAATACATGAACACTACAAAGGGAACGGGAAGCAAAGTCTGAGTGAAGACTTCAACGCTCAGATCCCTTTCTAAATTATCTTTCAAAACAAGAGATCCTCTGACTGTATATGGAAAATAACTACCCTAACTTTACATATACAAATATGTCATTTGTGCTGAGTATTTCCATGCCGGAATGAAATCTTGAGGTTATAAAGGGCTGCTCTTTGCAAGTGTCATCTTGGTGCTGAGCAGCAGTGAAAGAAGGCAAAATGAGTATTGGGAAGGAATACATAGTGAAAAAGAATGCATTCCTGTTCTGTAACAGGGCAGATGCATGGTCTGTGGGCACCTGGAACACCCTGCATGTCCCCATTTCAGAGGAGAAAAACTTGGTTTTTTCCTAATTCCCTGTATTTCAAACCAAATCCCCCCCCTTATTTCAAACAGGAATGTCTTGTTCCAGGTTGAACGGGATTAGACAAATTCGGAAAAAAAGAGGTGTTTTTACTCCAGATCAACAACATCTGCTCGAGAAGTTGAGACACTTTGTAGACAGTCTCTGAGGACTCCTCACCTTTTGGAGATTTAAGAGATGCACTGCAGCCTCTGATTGTCTAAATGTAAGAAGTAAAGACTGTGTTTTAGGAAAGCCTTCATCTGTGTAGAACCAGGAATGTGGTAGACAGGTCCATTTTTACAGGGTCTTTCCTGCTGCGGGCAGATATTTGAGGTGGAGGTTTACTGCTTTGCCAAGTGAGGCTCCAGCTCCTGCCCCACCGGGAGTGAGCAGGGTGACCAGAGCTTGGCCAGCAGGGTTTGCAGAAGAGCTATTTGTGTCCAAGGCCACCTTCTTGGAGGACTTATTTCCTCCTCGCGCTTCAGCAGGTATGTTTAATTTATGGCTGGGAAACAGCAATATGGCTGAAGGGGGAAGAAAGGTCTCCAGCACCCAAGAGTGTGAGCAGAGGGTGCCAGAATTCCCACTTTGTGTTTGCTCAGACAGATATATCTATGAATCTGAAACGTAGAGAGGCAGCTTTCACCATCCAGACACTTCTTGACATCCCTAGGTATAATTCTAATTATAGAGCCTTTCAAATGTGTGCGGCAGAAGTGGATTAAGTTAAATAGTCTGCTCAAACTGCCAGAGGCTTTATGGCTAAGAAATGAATTTCTCTAGCTCTGATTTTATTATTGGGGTACAATTTTTTTTTTCTGAGCTTATTGGAAATGTCATTTTATTATTACACGCTTTTTTCAAATACACGGAGAGAAGTACTTCCTGACGTAAGAGCTTTCAGATTACTGCTGCTGAGCAAAATGGTTATGGTTTTCTCTTATCTCTTCAGAAATTAATAGCAGATGAGACAAACTATCGCTAAAAGAGACAGGCATTTTATTAATACCAGAGTCTAGTTTCTAATGGCTGGTGGGCATTATGACACCAATGAATTTCTTCCAGAGAAAACATCCTTCAGCCTGTCAAGGCACTGAAACCTATTATTGAAGTGTGACAGCCGAGTCAATTTCTTGAAACTTGTTTCTAAAGAAGATCATGTGCAACTATGAAAAAGTTAGAGCTTTTATAACCTTTAATTATGTAGAGAGAAGCCTCTCTACATTGCCTTATATGTGCCCAGCTCAGGATGAGAAATAAATCCCATCTAAATATCGACTAGATTAAAAGCAAGCAATAGTTGCCAGTGACTGTCCAGATCTGGAAGAGCCTCTCTACTGATGTCAGAGTGTCAAAAAGTTCATATTCTCACACACATCATAAGTAATTAAAGCAGTATTAATTACTGTCAAAGACAGCTAATTTCCCCCTGTCCTTTTTAGCTAAATAATTATTTTCCATTTTTAGCCAGCAGAATTAAGATCCATTAAAAGCTAGGATAACTGGCTAGCATTTCCGATGATGCAGCTCTGAGGAGGACTTGGGGGCGTTGGTGGATGAGAAGATCAACATCACCTGGCAGTGTGTGCTGTTAGCCGAGAAAGCCAACTGTATCCTGGGCTGCATCAAAAGAAGTGTTGCCAGGAGGTCCAAGGAGGTGATTCTGCCCCTCTGCTCTGCTCTGGTGAGACCCCACCTGGAGCACTGTGTCCACCTCTGGAGTCCTCAGCACAGGAAGGACATGGACCTGTTAGAACAAGTCCAGAGGAGGCCCACAAAGATGCTCAGAGGGCTGGAGCACCTCTGCTGTGATGACAGGGTGAGAGAGCTGGGGTTGTTCAGCCTGGAGAAGAGAAGGCTCCAGGGAGACCTTATAGCTCCTTCCAGTACCTGAAGGGGCTACAGAAGAGATGGGGAGGGACTCTTGATCAGGGAGTGGAGTGATAGGATGAGGGGTAATGGTTTTAAATTGGAAGTGGGGAGATTTAGATGAGATACTAGGAAGAAATTCTTTGCTGTGAGGGTGGTGAGACACTGGAAGAGGTTGCCCAGAGAAGCTGTGCCCCTGGAAGGGTTCAAGGCCAGGCTGGATGGGGCTTGGAGCAACCTGGTGTGGTGGGAGCTGTCCCTGCCCAGGGCAGGGGGGTTGGAACTTGAAGGTCCCTTCCAACTCTAACCATTCTATGATTCTATGATATTTGGTGTGCAGGGAGATTTCTGTTGGTTTTGTTGATTTTGTTTGTTTCCTGTGCTTCAGCCAACAGTGAATTCTTTTTCTGCTACTAAATCCAGAGGAAGATGATATATATATTCAAAAAGAGAGCAGGTTTTCAGGTGTAAGGATAGTCTGAGTTAGCTTTAATTTATAGATGCTGACATCTTGAGGTTTTACCTATAGACCAACACAGGAGATAGGTAGGTTCTCCTAGAGGATAAACCTGAATTACTTGGGGGAGCATATTTTTATCTAAAAAATTGGGGACCATGGGTGGGTTAGACTCCCTGGACTACAGTGAGCTCCCTTAGACATTTCTTCTCCTTCCTCCCAGTGTTCTACCCTTTTCCTGAGTAATTTGCAGTCTCCAGCCCAAAAACTGCTCCCAGTGCTATCAGTCTAAAAGGCTTTGAGGCCAGCAGAGCAGGTTTCCCCTTGGCCGTGGCCCATGGCAGAGCAATAAGAGGTGCCAGCAGACCATGAGGAGTAAAGAGAAGTGGACCAAGGGCACCTGATAAAAGCTTGAGTAGATGGGGGAAACGGAAAGCAGATGAGCTGGTGGCACATGTTGCTGGCACACGTTCCTGGGGAGCAGCTTTCCCACCAGAGGTTAGGAAGGCTCCCCAGATTCAGGTCCAGAGATTTCAGTCGTGATTACTGAGGCTGAGGATGCCCTGATTGGAACTGCAGACCCCTTTGAAAATCAGTCGAGACTTTCTTTATCAGCTTGTCCCGCGAAGCGTAACATTTCATCTGGAATCAGTGCGTTTGTGGGGGAGCATTTGAATAACAAGGTGAGCTCTGCAGGCGCCCAAGGCGGGGAGGGTATAATAGCATGACCAGAAACATCCTCTCTGTGATAATAAAGACTAGTTTAGGAGAGCAAACACTTTGAAGTTCAGCTCAGTGGGTTTTTCCCAAGTAGTCAGGCTATTATTATTGTTATTTATATTCATATAGCATCTAGTAGCCCAAGGTGCTACATTAAGTACTGCACAAACTCAGCGATGGCTCTGTTAATTCTCACGCAAAGCAAAGCTCCCTTTGGGCCTGGTTTGAGGGACACAAAAGCATCTGACTTAACATGAAAACTTTCCATTTGTTTGCTGGGACACCGCTCCCTGAGTAGGGTTACCTGCATGCTTGTGTTTCTGTTTGTGTCTCTGTTTCTATTTGGCAGAGCTGAACCATAATAGCTATTTTTTTCTGTGGTACATGGTACTTTACCAAATGTGAGCGAGAAATTCACACCTTCAGTGGAGACTGTCTTCTTCGATGTTCTCAAAGGTCCCTTCCAACCATGACGATTCTGTGATTCATGTACAACAGACGAAATGGAAACAGGGGTATTTTTATCCCCAGCCTAACTTCTTGGATTTTGAGCACTCGGGCTGTTTGTTCTTAAGCCCCTTTCTCTGCTGGAGGTGAGAAGACCTCCCTGTGATAAGGAAAATGAGAGTCATGTGGGCGACGTCTGAGTCAGAGAGGGAGGAGCCTCTTTGCACCCCCATCTTGAGATGAACCATTTGGCAAGCTGCTGGGCCTGCCCTTGGGGTGAAAAATTCTATTTCAAGAGTAGAAGTGGTGCACTGAGGTAAGGCGGGCAAGCTCTTTCCTCAACTGCTGGTCCTCTCAGGACCAGAGGAAATGGTCTGAAGTTGCGGCAGGGGAGGTTTAGATAAGATATTTGGAAGAATTGCTTTACTGAAAGGTTGGTCAGGCACTGGAACAGCCTGCCCAGGGAGATGGTGGAGTCACCATCCCTGGAGGGATTTAAGAAACGTGTAGACGTGGCACTTCAGGGCATGCTCTAGTGCCCGAGATTGTTGGGTGGGGTTTTTTTGTGTGTGTATGGTTGGACTTGATGATCTCAAAGATCCCTTCCAACCATGAAGATTCTGTGAAGGTGTGAGGTTGTGTCATGAGCTGTCCTCCTGGTGCGAGCAGGAGGGTCGACTTCTTGCGCCGATGTTTGTATCAGGCAAACTTTTACACTGAAATAAAACCTCTCTATGCAGCACTGGAGCCAACATTTGGGCAACCAAGGATGCCCATAAAAGCAGAGATGCTGTGGAAGCTGATTTCCACTCACAGGTGGAGCAGATCCACCATGATACAGGAAGCACGAGCCATGGTGCTGGTGGTGGGGCGAGGAAGGCAGCGTCCTGCTCCCACCAGCAGCACATTTGCAAGCTTCGTTGCGGTGGTGCATGGCACCCCCTGTTCCCCTCGAGGATGAAGGGTGCCAGAGGTGGGAGACAAGCTCTTAAAAAGCTAGACACAGCTGGATCCCCCTGTTCCCATGCTGCTTGGCAGGGATCCCCAGAAGCAGAGATGGAAGGGGACAGTGGAACTGGGGACCAAGAGAGAAGGCCTTTGTCCTCTCTGCAAAGAGTGCTGGCAAGCCCCAGATGAAGATGGAGGAGCACCAGGTTACACAGAACAGGCAAAATGAGCATTGGCTGCAGACAGTGACACTGTCAGCTCCCTGCTGTGACAGGTTACTGGGCATCAGGGATGTGACATCCCAGTTTTCACCTTGTGGCCCTGTGTCTGAGCTCACAACAGGGCTTCTTCCCTCACTTTGCATCCAGGCTTGTGATTTTGCAATCTGGTCAGGCTGTCCTACTTCTCAAGCCACGCTGGTATCTGCTCCACTGCTGTTGCTTACTTGCCCCCGTGCTCACTTCCATTTCAGCTTGTGTTTTGGGGACAGACTGCTCTCTCAGCTCCTCTGCCCACTGAAAAATTTTCCTCTGCTAATGTTGCTAACCTCAGCATCTTCTGAGTTTCCTTCTCTCCTCCTTATCTTCACCCCTCATGGACTCCTGGACCCACGTCTGCTAAGCGCTGTCGCCTCCTCATTCATAGCTTCCTCAAGCTCCTGGTACAAAGGAACGAGGGGTAAAACAACAAAAGCTGTCCCCTTGAGAAAATATCAAAGGACTAGCTCCCTTTCCCTCTTTCTGCTTGGACTACTTTTTGTATTTCTGACTTCTGGGCAGCCAGATTGTTAGACGAAGGCCTGACCTTGCTAAGAGAAAAAAGAAGGGCACATAAAAATATGTGGGTTTGTGGTTAAAGCATCATTTTGGTCATTTAATTTTTCTGAGCCTCCATCCTCATGAATAAAACAGACACAGAAGGCAGGGGAAGGGTAGTTTTGGTTGTCTGGAGGTTGCTCATGTGTGTTAATAATAAGACCTTGGGAGAATCAAGTAATGAGATGCCTTTGAGGTGTGTTCCCAGTGTGTTTTAAGGATGTGTCCTGCCATCTCAGCACTAAGCAACGGAGTCGGGTCCACACTACCCTTGAAAATAAGCCAGGTCTCTTTTCTGTCTCTGGGGCCAGTGCAGGGCACGGCTTGCACCCAGAGGGCTGAAGTCTCTTGCACCCCTCAACTCCTTCTCCCTTGACTGCGTGCCCTCATCCAAATGTGCTCTGGGGCTTCGTCCCCAGCACAAGCACACGCATTGCCTGGGCCGTGGCATGGGATGAGGCTGGGATAAGGCACCTGGTAGGGTTTAGACAGGGACCAGGTAGATCTGGGCTGTTCTTCTTGCCCAAGTCCTGAGCATGCTTTGCTCTCCAGCTTGGGTGTCCCCTTTGGTTTTAGTTTGCATCATTATCATTTGACTTTTTTTTCCTTTCTTTATGAGCTATTGTGTTTTAATTAACTGTAAATTCCTTGGGCTAGCCTGTGGCTGTTGGAGGAAGGGGAAAGGAGGAGGGGAGAAGAAATAACTTGCTTCAGGGTTTTTTCGTGGTTGTATCTGTCTCCATTTATTCTCCCGTTCTTTTAGGCTGACTGGAGGTAATGGCTCTTAGCAAGCTTTATAAATCATTCTGCAGAGGACTTTGAGTGAACGTTTCATTTAATAAGTCTGGAGAAGTGGGCTTTTATCCCTGCAAAATAGGTGGCAAGTTCACTCTGATTTCCACTGGATTACTGTATTTGGGGTAGAAGAAATAATAGAAGACTCAAAGATATTGGTCTTACAGCAAGTTCCAATTGTATTGCCTCCTCTTTGATTTGCTGCTTGATCCATAGGAGCATCAAAGTTATTTATGTTGAAATCCAACACTTTGATTTAATAGCACATAGGCAGGGGTACTTGAGAGGAATTTAAAAGCTTGCTTTGAAAAGCTGTGCCAACCTGAAAACTTGAATGCTGATGCTCTTGAGCTTTGGGAAAAAGTGGATCTGCAGGCCCATCCTGATGCTGCAGCTCACCTCCATTTCTAGACTGTGTCAGAGCAAGTTCTGAGAGCTGAGATTTTTTGCAGAGGGCAGGAAAGAGGGTTTGGCTCCAGGAATTTCAAAAAGAAATCTTTATTCAACTAGAATCCTGAGTCCTTGTCTCCTGGCTGCCTGGGATACCCACCTCTGTTACACAGGCCCTAAGGCCAGGCAGGGACCTCACTTGGCTGCCAGGTCTGTTGATATTCATTAGAGTTTACATCACCAAATGTGGCTTCTTTATAAAATGGGGAAGCCACTGCAGAAAGAGAGAGCACAGTGCTGGCCTATAGCAACTTAAAATCAACTTGAAGGGGACTATTTATGGCCATCACTGACTGGAGGGAGAGAGAGGTTGTAGAGAGGTGGGGGACAGTCTCTTCTCCCAAGTCCCAGGCGATGGGACAAGAGGAAATGGCCTCAAGTTGTGCCAGGTGAGGTTCAGATTGGAGATTAGGAAAAATGTTTCCATGGAAGGGAAACATTGGACTTGCCCATTGGCCTGGGCTGCCCAGGGCAGTGGTTGAGGCCCCATCCCTGGAGGGATTTAAAAGCCTGGTTGACCTAGTGCTTAGAGACATGGTTTAGTGATGGTTTTTATCAGAGTGAGGTTGATGGAAGGTATCTGAAAGGTCCCTTCCAACCTAGATGATTCTATGATTCTGTGATCACATGGGTTTTGAATGAGTGCTGTGTGGGAATCACATGGAACCTACTTTGTCCCAAGGTGCTGCACATCTCAGGAAGTCTCTCACTAGTGTGCAAGCTTTTGGGTCGCAGCCACACAGTTAGTCCAAGGAACAACTAGGCTTTAGGCCTGGTCACACTCCACATTAGTGATGACAATTCACCAGCTTCCTAGGTTGTAGGAAATGATTTCTTTCCAACAACAGAAGGAGAACAGAATGAACTGTGAAGACATTTGGCCTTAGTGAAAGCACAGTTGGGCCCAGCAGCCCTGTGCCTGCCAAGCACCGCTGGGCTTCAGAGGACAGGCTGGGAAGAAAGGATGCCATTGATGCTTTGTGGTGGTCAGCACATACACCTGCCTCATGATGTCTCTTCTGCTGGCAGTCACACCCATTTGTTTTTCAGGTTCGGTAGCTCTCTGTGTGGCTTGTGTGGAGAGGTGTAGAAGTCCTGTCAAGTACAGATCTGTGCCTTTTTTCTTGGGAGAAATAATGAGAGAGCAGGTGGCCAAGCAGGCAGTTGTAATGCTGGCTGTCCTCTCGGGTCCTGGATTTTCATCCTTGAAAGGATGGAAAATCGTTTTTTTTCAGGAGCAACATCTAGTGCCGTAAAAGCCGGTCTGTTTTGTGGGCTCCTCTGGCATCACCATTCTCTCTCAGGCTTTGAACAAAGACAGAAATTCACAGATATTTTTTGCCCTTGAATACTGTCCCGCCGTAGAGCATCTCAAGAAACGAAATGCCCGACAGTGCCTGAAATACTTTTGTGGCGCGGGAGGCTTCATCCCACTTCGCAGATAACCACAGTCCCTCTTTTTGTTTGTTTGTTTGTTTGAAGGGTGCGTGCTTGTGGTGTCTGTGATCGAACAGCTTGCACAGTGGCACAACAGTACCGTAAAGGCAGCCGTGGAGAGACTGTGCAACTACCTACCTGGTAAGTACCCAATAATACGCCATATGTTATGCCGGTGCTGCGGTATTTCTCTGTTAATTAAAAATTCACACGCCGAGTCTGAAAAAAAGCTTTACCCGCTTCTCGTGCAGCATCTCAAACGAATGTAGCTGGAAGGCAGCGAGGTGCTATTTGCAGGGAAGTCAATGGCGCGGCTCACTTGGCTTCACAGCTGTGATTTTGTCCCAAAGTTGGAGTGAATGGGGTTGGATTGACCCCGCGTGTGTGTGTGTGAGCACTTAACGCATTTAGACCCCTTCTCTCTGTTTCTTTCCACTTTGTTAGCAGCTCAGGAATAGATTTACTGTATGCCCAGCCACTCCTGTTTCTCGTTGATATGGGTCTTTAGAGCAACTGCGAAGATGAAAATGTTTTCAGCAGGTATAGGAAGCCACTATTGTAAAAAAACTCAAAAATGAGCTGAGGTTGACAGGTGTAAGATGTGAGCATTTGGTCTGTGCAGAAAAGCTATTGAAATGTAACCGATGATACAAATTTCAAAAGCAGTAGCTATTCCATATGAATATGTGTAGACTCCCCTTTTTCTGCCCCTGATTTTATCTTCCCAAAGGAGCTTAGCTGCCCAAATGCACACCCCTAAATAGAGAACAGTTTGAATGCCAGAATAGCTTTGTGCCTCACAGACCAGTCCTATAACTATTTAAGTAACTAGATCTCACATTCATGATATCTTTTTAACATTATGAATGTAAAAAGATGGCTTAGGATTTTTCATTAAAAAGTCCTTTATGTAGGACTTCATGAATTGTATCTCTGGGAAACCATCTTGCTCTGTAGACCCTAGTTTCACAGAAGATGCGTGCAGAATATTAATTCCCTCCTTTCCAAGAGGATTTCCCGATGCAGGATGGGGCAGGGAGGTAATTGCTGGGATTCATTCATTGACGGAACGTTGCTTATCTGATTTCTATTCCATAAGTCATATCCTCAGTGTTTTAAATTACAGGCACATAACCATGAAGTTACAATTAGACGTGCTGATCCTGCTATTAAAATACAATTTTCCTCTTTAAAATACGACATGCTAGCTCTGTGTTCATGATTCACTCAGCGGACCTTGTTCCTCTGACATGTCAAGATATTTCTTTTCAGCTGCCATTCTTTACACCCATAGAATCCTATTATCCCTCTAGTTAAATCTATATAATCCAGTTACTTTGTATGAGATGCATGGATACACCTAATAGAAAGAAACTCACCCTGAGCTTGAAAGGAGTGAAAAATCCTATGGATTGCGTGGGAGCTACAGTGTAACCCGATTTATCCTCTCCCAGGAGGTGAATCCTGCAGCCCCGCAGGAATCAACAGCTTCCTCTTGCTGCTTGAAACAGTAGGAAAGTTTTGGATGCTCATGAAGAAAACCTCCTAAAGCAGGCCAAGCCATTTCACCTGAAGGAACAATTTCATTATTATACCTGTGCCTGCAATAGAGCGCAAGAATAGGAGCAACAAATCAATGGCAACAGGGCTTTCCCTAGGGCCAGAAAGGGGAATAAGAACTTGTGTGGGTTTTTAAGAGCCTCCTACAGTTTTGATTACAGTCAAGTTGCAGTTGGATCAAGCATTCAGTGAAGTTATACGATGTTCAAGAACAAAAAAACGTTTAGAGAGAAAGAGAGAAAAAAAATCAGTGCCCATCAATCCCACTCAGTCCCACAGGCTATGTAGAAAACACAATCACATCCTTATTTATATGGAGATATTTGCAATGTGGGTGATTCAAGCGACATGGCCAATAAACCTATGAAAAGTGGAACAGTAACACCACGAGCGAAAAAAGCTCTTGAGCAGACAGTCTGGGGGAATGGGGCAGTACTTACAGTGTAAAAAATGTTTTTAGTAAGAATGTATGTTTACCTGGATGCTGGCTGTTTGCCCGATGAAACAGAGGCGTCTGATACCCTGAATGTGCTTTCAGACTGTCTGCCTCCAGTGTTGCCTCTGAGTCATGCTCTGCTTCTGTGTCAGCCACTGCTGTGTAAACACCTTAGAGCTCAAGTGGTAATGGCAACATGATTAATACCATCTTTCTTGCAAATATTTATCCTCTGGGTTTTGGCCAGAATTTGTGTTTCTAGGAGTATAAAGCTATAGAGGAAAACTTTCTGGACTTTTATCGCCTAAGAACAGGGCAGTTTAGGGAATCTCTAAGCAGGGCAAAACCAGATGTACTCTGATTTTTGTATAAATTTCCCAGCATTTAGTTTGGTTTAAGCTCTTCTCTTGCCCCTGAACACTCAAAGTTATTCCTAATTTTCTCTCTCAGTCTCTCCCCCTCCTTTCCAACTCACGCAGCTTCTTCCAACAGAGCTTTCTCTCTGCAATATCTTCTCCTTGTGTGAGAAGATGTCAGAGATTTCTGAAAGCACGAGTGCAGGCTGGCTCAGAGGGCAAGTCCTGTAAACACTGCCCATGGCTTGGGGCTGTTTTGCTGGAAGCCAAAGCCTGGATGCCATCTCTATCTTCTAAGAGGCTTCTATGTGCTCAAATGATAACTTTATGATATTGCTGTTCTCTTTACCCCCCATCATTTGTTATGCCATGGAGTAATTACCTGTCAACCTTCCTGTATGCATGAGGAAAGCAGCACCTAGAAACCAGTGTGAATCAGCAGACCCTCAACATCAGGTCCCCAGAGCTGACGGCCAGCCAAACCCTCCCTTCCCTGCAGCCACCAGTACAGGTTACAGCAGCCAGCTGGCTCCTCCAGGGCCAGGAAGATTATGGAAACCAGCTGGTTTGGGAAACTCATAAGGAGCCTATCGCCTGTGATGCACCAGGGAGGCGTTGGGGAAGACAGACACCTTCTCCTGTGGGTTACTATAGGGAGCCAGATGCCCCACGGGCAAGCATCATCAGAGGGTGTTTTAATCAGCCATGATACCAAACATAGGGTTATTGATGTCTGCAATGTCTTTCCTTTTAGGAGAACAAGAATAAAATCTAATTCTAGCCAGGAGACCAATTTTTAACTTGCAGATTACTTCTAAAGAGCCAATAGAGAGGAGTTATGTGGCAAAGGAGGCAAAGAAATGAAGCTAATAACTTGATTGAAATAAAACACCTGGCATGGGATAAGAAAAATCAGCTCTCGTAGTTACAGAAGCTGCCTGCAACACCATACGAGTAGGAGGGTGTTGGAGAAATTATCTTTTCATTCACTGCTGTGCCTCTCTGCTGCCAGTCCTCCTTTCTTGGGCACAGGGTACCAGCCAGGGTGCCTGCAGCTGGGGAAGGGACCTGCAGATGGAGTCTGTGCTGTGGTGATTTGTACCCTCCCCAGAGCAAAACTACCTGCCCTGTACGCAGCAGATCCCCTGCCCTTTGCACATCCACCCTGATGCTGCTTAAAATTGAATATTCAGCCCAGAATTGGAGGGAAGCGGACGCTTTGGGAGTTTCTAAGGCTTTTCTTTGGTAAACACGAGGGTTCTCTATGTTTTCTTCCCCAAGGACAGATAGTTATCTGTCTGGGGAATGGAAATGCAAGAGAAAAGAACATCTCTCAGGAATTTCAGGAGCTGCAAGTTTGTCGTCGCTGCACTTGTGTGAACCTGCCTCTCCAGGACTTTTCACAACTCCAGCCCTGCTGAAACAAGGTGTGACACCTCCTTTGCAGGATACGTTTGGGATTAACCAGCTCCCACGTGTTCAGGCCAAGAAACAGTCAACTTTCCTCCATGGGAACTATCCACCCAGCACTACCGTCATGCCCTTACCTGTATTCCAACCCCAACAAGTGTCTTAGCTGGGTGGTTATGAAATGGTGTGGGGACCACTGTTTTTTTTATAACAGTACCTTAAAGAAATCTCTGATGAGCTGCCTTCCAGTGGACATGGAGGGCTTATTTCACCCAGATTAAAGAAAGCCACCTGAGCCAGCATCCTGAAAAGGCACACGACTGTAGATTGTGAACGGAAGCCAAACAAAAAGTGTCAAATACTTGTTTAAATGCAGTTACTCCTGTGCAACTCCAGCTCTGCACAAAACAGATTCTCTTAACTCACACAAACCCCCCAGAAGCTCTGAGGCAGCTCTAGCAGTAGTGTCAGGTCCTACATCGCTTTCTGCGCTTTGATTTATGTATTTGTTTTCCTCCTCCTTGCAAACCCACTGAGCTGTTTGCTCAAAGGGCTTAGGAAATGCTGCGGCATGTATGATTTCTTTCGACTTTTCCATGATGCCATACTCAGAACATTTAACAAATGCTAGTTATCCTTTTTAGTCCTTATCCCGTGGCTTGCCTAAAGCGAGGGAAGGGCTTTAGGCAAGGTTAGAAATTTGGGTTTTCCCATTCCCCGGAGCTATAACGAAGTGATAGATCAATGCGCCTTCCCCTAAGATAAATCAGCATTCACCTTAATGAACCAACTCCTGCTGCATTTTGACTGTTATGAAACCAGTTTTACTGTGCTCAGTAACTTAAAAAAATTGTATGTTTTCTAGAGAAACTGCAAGGTTTCTGTTACGTACTTGCTGAACTTTATGGACCACACATAGCCGAGCTGTAAGTATTGCTGTGTCCTCTCAGACTTTGCTTAGTTAGTTCTTTACGCGTCTGAATGCGCTGTCAGGTTGAAGGGCAGGGGTTTCATTCTTAAAATCATGTTGTTATTAAAGCAGAGATGCTTGAGAGTGATTCTGGTTTGGCATTTGGCATAGCTATTCCTGAGTGAATAAATACAGGCTGCCACTGGTAACCATTTTCATTCTCCATTTGAATCTCAGATCAGGCCCACCTGATGTAATTACCTTTTGAAATTCAGCTCGTTTGGCTGAGGGAGGAATTTGAATAACCTGTGTGTGAGAGACAGGTTCTACAGAGTCACGCTGCTGTAATAGTTGGCTCTTGCTTTCCCTTTTACCTTTAATCAGGCTTTTTAATTGTCAGCCCCTACGTGCTCTCAACCCCGACCTTAATACACACTCTTGGGGAAGCCTACCAAGTAATGTAAGTGATTAATAAAATAAAATGTAGGTCATTTTATTCCTCTTTGAAAGATCTTTGTTTAATTAACAGAGCTTTTGCTAGACTTTCTTCCTCCCCAGGGTCTTTATTTTTATTTTTAAAACTAGCCAAGGGACTGCAAAGTGCTTACAGGACTAAGAAGTGCTATAATCAAACATTTTAATTTAATTCCTGATTAGCTCAGAGGTGTGTCCCAAAAAAGAAAGAAGCAATCCTAGCACTTGTGCTTGGTGATTAAAGGTTAAGGATCTTTGAAGGATTTCTGGTTATTTTCTTGAGTTAATGATTGAACATTCATATCTGCCAAATTGCATATGCATTAACTTTAACCTTTAAATCTTTGTCAGCCTTATGACTGATTAAAAAATCAGAACAGTCATAATGTATTTGATTCAGGTGCTGCATAGAAAGCATGGTGCTTTTTCATCATCCCGGGATTCAATTTTAAATGCTGAATAGGATGCCGTGGCAGAAAATCATTAGGACCCAACGCTGTACTGAGCAGCGATTACGGGCCACGGTGAAGTCAGCTGAGGCTATTGTTTGGTGTTGGGGAGATTTAGCTTCCCATGGAAATAGCTTCCACTTTCCAGCACTCAGAAGAACGTGATAGTCTTTGTTTTTGCACCATTTCCTTCAGCATAGACAGAGAAATGAATGCCGATGTGGTCTGCCATTCCTTGAAGCTGTGTAAACAGGATCCAGGACAACCACTTTGTCATCTCTACCCTCCTCCAAAGGTGAGTTGGTTTTCCATTTTTTTTCAAAGCTACAGATTGTGGAAGGTCTTTTAAGCTGGAACTGAAGAGTACAGAGGCTTCCAGTGTACATGCATTATCTGGGAAATAAACTTCAACATTTTGCGCGTGGACACTTGTAGAAAATATCTGTTTGAATGAAAGGTACATAACACACCTCAGCTGAGTGGAGCACCAACAAGATGGTTGTGGGAGAGTGAGAATTCCAGGGCCAAATCCTCTTGCACCAGTCTAGCTCAGAAAAGAAGAGCAGGGAAAATAAAATCTGTCCCCAGACTTTATTGTTGAGCAGTACCATAACCAGCTGAGGTTGGCCTCTACCACCTTGTTACCGTGACGAGTTATCCCCATGTTGCCTCATCTGCTCTGGCAGCCTGTTTAGCGCTAATTACCCGCTGCAAACGCAAGGCTATTGGACTTGGATTAATCTGCAGTGCAAGAGGTTTAAGGTAACACGCATGATCTTTTTGCCACAGGCTGGAAACATATTTAGTTACCACTGCTTTTTGTGATGTACAGTTACTTGGGGTTTTTTTCGCCGTCGTCGTTCATCCCCAGTCACACTAAAAGCTGTGAGTGACGGTGGTTGTTTGGCAGGGTCGAAAAGCAAGTGATTTGCTCAGGCATCTGGTTTTGGAAATCTTTTTTCCCTGCATCTGGATGGATAAAGACATAGTTGATTTCTAAAGGTTTGCAAAAGATGTTTTACATAGGGCCTCATCCAACAGCTGTTGAAATCAGCCAGAGCCCTTTTATGGGCTTTGCTGAGCCCATCTCCAAGACGGATTTAGTTCTGCCAATAACAAGAGCTGGAGAAACACTTGCCTTCCAGAAATGGCAGTAACATTTGTTTAATAGCAGGTGTGTGTCCCCTGTGACTACTGTGTTCCATGCTATGCCAACACAGACATATATGGGTGTGCAACCAGGCAGGGGTGAAAGAGAAAGAGGACAGGCAGCAGAGAGGGGGCCCATGCTGACTTGACTCAAACAGGATTTGGCCTAAACATCAAACAAGTTTCTTCAGAAATTCTACATCTGAATCATAGAATTGTCTAGGATGGAAGGGACCTTTAAAATCCTGTAGTCCAACCATCAACCTAATTCTGATAAAAACCATCTGGATCTTTCCATCCTTCCCCGACATACGTCAGAGCTACCCTACTGCGGGCTCGCTTAATGTTTGCCAGGTCTTTACCCACCCCACAAACATTTGTGAGTCTCTTGGACATTCTGCCTTGGTAATTGAATGGTTTTTTTCTCTCCTCTGCACTTTTAAGAGCAGCAGAGACCCTATCAGTGACTGTGGGGCCTTTCTCCTTTTTTTTTTCCTTTTTTTTTTTTTTCCTTTTTTTTCCTAAATTAGGAGTCCTGACGGCAAAGGTGAGAGTCCAGCAAAGACTGTCAGGCTCCACCATCCCCCAGTGCAGCTGGTCACCCAGGAGGACAGCAGGAGCTGTAGCAATGGTGGCTGCACATCCACCGCGCCGCCAGCCTGAGAGTCAGATTTTCATATGGACTTATTTCCTTCTGCGGGGGGAAAAAAAGAGAAGTAGAAACAGCCCTGCACCCTGACTTCTGCTGGTGGCAGAAGTTCAAGGTGCCCCTTGGAGTGAAAGAGGATGCAGGCAGGGAACTTGAAGAATGGGATGGACTCTCCAGGGCTGCACAGTGAGTGAGGCTAATGAGTCTGGAGAGAGGGGCTGTTTAAACTCAGGTGGCTCCCCTGCAGAAATTAGATCTGTGGTGAAATGCTTGACCCATCAACCAGAGAGGACAGGCTGCCACCCATGGGGTTGCTGTTAAATCTCTGGTTAGCTCTTCCCATCTCTCAGAGGAGGTGTGGGACCAAGCTGTTGACTCCTTCCCCTCCAGTGACATTTCCAAGGAGTGCACTTTCCGCCAGGAAAACAACTGAAGATGGGATTTTTTTGGTTTTGTTTGTTAAACAAAATTTGGACTCTCATTTACATGGCCTGGAGACTGTCCCTCTGAGTGAGTAGCTCAAGCAAACCCTCTCCCTTCCAAATGGTAGTTAAATCCCTTTCTGTCAAGGTGTATTTGTTTCTTACCAGGAATAAAGGAACTCTACCAAGAAAACAATTTTCCTACCCTATCTGTGCCCTCCTTTTTAGCTTGCTTTGTGCCCTGAGACAGCGTGAGGAGGCTGGGGGAGATGGGAGGAGAAGAGCAGCTCTTAGAGTTCATGCTCAAGTGGTTGATAAATTGCCCACAGTAACTCTGTGACAAGTGAGACTGAGTGAGGATGAATTATGGGCGAAAAAGAATAATATACAGTCAGAGACACAGATGCATAGAAATGCAGTTTACCTCACATTTGCTTCTTTGGTTTGTAATTTGATTGATCACTTGAGTTATATGAGTCTGCAAATGTTGGCTCAGTCCCCTGCCAAGTGTTTGAACAAGACTTCAATACTAATGAGTGTTTTGTTCAACTTTATTGATTTTCAGGTACTTTGTTTATTCCTTTAGACTTTTGGATGCCCATTTGCTCAGAATTAGTATCATATTTGTACTGGGGAAGGGAGTAAAATAAATATAGAGTTACTTGCCCTTATGAGGCAGTAAAATGTTCACCTTTTAATTGCCTTTAAGGTGGCAAATATCAACACGTAGCCGCTTTCTCAGTCAATAGTTTATTTTGTTCTGTTTCGGTGACGTCGCTCTAGTGAGATTGTGTGTCTCGAGGAAGAAGGAGCCCCTGCTCCAGAGGCTTTGCAAACTATCTCTATAATGGAGATGCTGCAAGCCCAGTAAATGATTCATGTGTTCTATTACATACTTCCCTGGTCTCTGACAAATTAGACCAAATTAATTTTTTTTTGCCAACCTGCCTGGAGCCACTCGTGCTCTGTGATTATTATAAGGGACTTGGCTCTTATTATGAATAAAAAATATTGCTCTGTGTGTGTGCAGAGTGCAGTGCTGTGAGCACGGAGCTGGAGAGGGGAGAGCATCTAACCTGGGTGAGGGCGGCTCCGTGGCGGGGACTCGGGGTGTCCTCCTGGTGGGCAGTTTTAGGAGCAGACCTCTGATGGTGGTGGGGAAGCGTGGAAGGGGCCCTCGCTGCTCCTGGGATGGTTGGCACGGCTGTGTGAGTAGTTGTCACTCGTGATGGGGTCCCGGGAGCCCCTAATTGCCACCAGTGGCCTGCAGAGCAGAGCTGGGGTCAGGGCTGGAAGTGCAGGTAGATGGGCATGTCTAGGCTCTCCAACCACATGTTTCTTGCCCAACAAGAGGTTCTCCTCTACCCTTAGTATGAAGAAAAAGAATATGACCCATGAGAAGTGTAGGCTTACCATAGGTAGCTTGAAAGCTTGACAGTACCTAGAGCTGCTGTGATATGCTTTATGGTTTAACCTACATCAGCAGCAGATATTCCAGCATTGCCTGCAGAGCCGCTCCGAAACGCTGGCAGTGGGTATAAGTATCCAAGCTAGCTGGTTTAGGATGACTGAGTATTTTTTAGCCAAAACAAAGTTTATCATCAGCTCACATGGCAGGGAGCTTTCTGCACCAGGCTCTGGGATGCAGGGACATTCCTCTAGCAAGCGAGAAGGGCTGAGGTGAAGGGGTTTAGGCACTGTCCACCAAGCTCCCCTTCTGGGCCCAGGAGCAAGCAGGTTTGCAGGAGATTGTTCTCTGCTTCTCTCTAGATTGTCTTAAGCCAGCTGGCCTCTTCAGTTAAATGGCAACACTTTAATTGATTTTGTTGGGGCCAGAATAAGGGCTCGACTTCAGCACTGGAGTCCTGCTGCTGGCAACCTTGAATGGTCTGTGTTGGAAAGAAAGAGCTTGTCGTCTTCTTTCTGCCTTTCATAGTGCCTCTTCTGCTCCCCATCACTTTTCTGCTCCAGATTATTAGAGACCTTGTGGCTACAGACTTAAGCTTAATCTCCAGTAGTAGGATTTTGCTGGGAGGCATTTTACGTCAGCAAAAATACATGTATTTATGCTAATGTCGTTTTATCTTGCCAAAATAAGCTTCATTGCCACAAGCAGTCATGCTGGTTCCCGTCCCTTCTATCAGGTCTTTCGCTGAGTTCGTAAAAAGCAAAAGCCAAATCCCTCATGGACATTCCTGCTGCCAGCCTGCTCTGGCAGTAGGAGCCAACCAGTTCTGGCTGGGGAAAAAAGCAACCTTTTGGGGTTTTGTGAAATCAACGTACTCTCATTTTCTCCCTTTCCTCCC
The DNA here is from genome assembly GCA_025769975.1 of Gallinago jamesoni. NCBI lineage: Eukaryota > Metazoa > Chordata > Aves > Charadriiformes > Scolopacidae > Gallinago > Gallinago jamesoni. The sequence goes on from JAOQGH010000012.1 coordinate 47,935,321, forward strand.
TGGTTTTCAGTGCAAATGTGAACTGCTTCCCAGGGAGGTGATGCAGAACCAAACTCCGGGGCGGGAGTACTTCTGCAGTGAGAGCAGGCTGGCAGCCAAACGTAGACCTTCTGGCTGGGACTCATTTCCTTCTTTTGAGACCACAGACCGTAAAGCAAACATCTGGGAGGTAGGCTAGGTCCTGGGGAGCAAGATGCCCTCCGTTTAGCCTTTCTGTTTGGAAAGAGGTAAAATCTACCGAAGTGAGAGTTGTTTTCTGCTTGCAGTCAGAGCTGAGCCCTGGAGAAAGAACCTAGAGATGAGCGATAGCAGAAGGCACAGTTTTAGCCCTAGTTCTTCCTCTTTCACCTGTTTCTCACAGTTTTCCCTTCTCCTTTTCATTGGCAGAAAATAAAAGTCACAGACGATAGGGCAAGGGGCAATTGCTTCAAGTTGGGCCAGGGGAGGTTCAGGTTAGATATTAGGAAATATTTCTTTCCTGAAGGGGTTGTCAGGCCTTGGAATGGGCTGCCCAGGGAGGTGGTTGAGGCACCATCCCTGGAGGTGTTCAAGAGATGATTTGACATGGTGCTTGGGGATATGGATTAGTGTTGGGTTGGTGTCTTGGGTGTGGTGTGTGTTCTGTATGGGTTTTTTTGTTTGTTTGTTTGGATTTTCATTGTTTTGTGGTTTTTTGTTGAGGTTTGTTTGTTTGTTTGTTTTCTTTTCTTTTTTTCATTGGTTGGACTAGATGATCTTAAAAGGTCCCTTCCAACCTAGGTGATTCTGTGATTCTGTAAAAGGAAAAAAAAAAAAAGCCCTACAAAACATCCAGCCAACCCCCAAAACACAACACAGCCCCAACCTTCCACCAAATAAACCCAAATTAAACAGAGCAGTGTGGAAGTGTTTGCAGGGTGTCCTACCGATGCAGAACATGCCCCAGGCAGGATTTCTGAGAACAAGTCTGGGGCCACTCAGGGTCACGGCGGCATTTGGGATGGGAGGCTGGCAGACAAAAGCACGAGGACTTGTCGGGGATGCTGACTGTGTTTTGCAGAGGCAAGCTAGAAAGAGTGAATCAAAATCTTTCATCCAGAGCACAAAGTCCAAGTCCGAAAGAAACAAGTAGCCTAAAACAAGAAGAATTAACTGCCTGGGAGGAGAAAGGACTGAGTCAGACCTTGTGTATTTTAGATCTGGGCTTGCAGGGAAGGTCCCTAGTTTGCATCCAGAGCATACACTGTTTGGTTTGGCTATCCCATGCAATCATAAAGATTCCCCCCACAGCCTTGATAGGATGAAACGTGGGAGTTGTAGAACAGATCCCAGTTTTTTTGTCAGCGGTGTGTAACAAGCTCTGCATCGTTTCAGTACCTTGGTATACAGTTTTCAGTTTCAGTACCTTGATATGCATACTCCTGGTAAAAGGATAACGAAAATGAGTTAGCAGGGAAGCTGTTGGAGTGTTTTCTAAATATCTGCTCTTCTGGGAAAGAGCTGGCTAACAAGGATGATAAATGACAGACAATTAAAGTTGGGTTGTGCATTTTTTTTTATCATGAGAAATAGATCTGTTTGTGAAAAAATCATTACGTGGGCTGCGTGGAGAGCGCTGAAAGGTGGCAGTGAATGAAATCCCAGTGACCCTCGGTCCCAAGCCCATCTGTGGCATGGATATCTTGTGTAGTGCTGGATTGCAGGGCTGCATGGATTCGGGCGGATGGCTTGTTCCACAAGATGGCTGTTCCCCAAGATCTCCATCTGTCCATCTGCTGCTGGAACTTAGGGAGCCCCTTCTTCTGTGAGGTTTTCATGCCGTAGGAAGGAGAGAAGGCTGCCTGCTGGCCAAGATGGAGCAAAAAAGGTTGCATGGTCTTTGGCAGTGGGCTTGATGTGCTGGTGTCAACCAGGGATTACAGCTGACCCATGAAACCAAGAGTTTTTTCTCCTGGATGGGTGTTCCAGCTGCCGGTCCTCCGCAACCCACCCTGGAGGCCTGGCTGAAGTAACTTCTGCAATGGGAAGAGAACTCATCCTTTGCATTTCAGAGAGAGCATTTGTAACACATGGGGCAATTCAGCCTTTTCTCCCTTCTTTTCTGCTTTCTGGGTGTGATATTGCTGTAGCTGGCTGGAGTGTGCGCATCCCCTCCTGCTGAGAGGGAAAGAGGTCTTCTCCTCTCCTGCCCAGCAGAAAGGGAGATGGATGAATCTTACCCCTCAGAAACTTTTCATGCATCGTACTCTGTTTTAACCCATTTTCCTCATCTGAGTCTTGACTTATTTTATAGCAGGAAGGACAGCAGCTGGTAAGGTACAACATAACTGCGGCAAATGCAAGATGTGTGTGTTTGGTTTTGGGGACAGCAGTTGCCCAGGGGGAAGAAAATAGGAAACAGCATCTTGGCTCCTTCCCAGCATCTCGTATCTATTTACGAGATATATTCAGATTTTTATAAGACTATAGACACAGTGAATTAAACATATATTAAACACATATATTAATGTGACACATATATTAACAATAGTAATAATAACGTAGAAGTCTGTGTTCCTTGCTGCTTATTCTTATTCTTCCTTATCCCTTTATATTGTTCCCTACAAATTTTTGACCCTTGAATATCACAGTTAATTAATTTGCTTTGATCACTGCCTAAATCAATTACAATGACATGCTAAATTTTATCTCCAATTAAAAAATCTTGGTAATGGTTGCTTTAAATGCAAATATGTGCTGCTTTAATATTCCAAGCTGGCATGCCCGCTGTTCAGCAAGGTGCCATTACTCGAGGGATATTTTTTCCAAATGCTTTAATAACTTGGCGAAGCATAATTTTATTTTTTTTTCCCCCCTGTGTTGAATTCCTGTAGCTCCTGCCAAATAAATATAAACTTGTGCTGAACTTTACCTCGGTGCCCTCGACAGACAGAACACTTTGTCCTTGCAAACCATTTTAATTAGAAACAAAGTGCTAAATAGGTTTGTGATACACCAGAATTTTCCTTCCATTTGACACATTTTATAAAATAATTGATTTTTAGGGTTTTTTTTTATTTATTTAATTTTTTTAACGATCCTCAAAGCCTACAGAACAAAAGCAGTCATTCCTTCTGAAAGAGGGCACATGGGCAGTATCGTCAGCCTTCTTCACATTGAATGCTGAGGGGAAGGACAGAGGCCATCACTCAGATGCTGCCACCCAGATATGACTTTGTAAAGGCAGCTTAACAAAAGAGGGGAATTATCATCACTGAGATGGAAGAATATCATCCGAAAGTGAAAACAGCAGCAGAGGGAGCACACTGGTGTTACGCTGCCAAAACCAAATACTCCTGCTTGAAGCTTGCACCCAGGTCTGCAAACTGATCTCGTCTCAGGGGCGCTCAGCAGCTGGATGTCTCATCAGCAGGACATCCATAGCACAAACTTAAACCACCCTCCCAGACTCCTGTGACTAGCTTTTTTTTTAATATTATTGACATCGTGGGATCTTCTTTTCCTGCAGGAAGACGTGGCTGAATTTAGGAAGTGCTGTTCATCAGAGTTGTTAAACATTTTGGACTGCATGAGTGTGTCTGGGACATCTCCTCACCCCCATGTAGAGTCCTTGTAGCAGGAAAATCAGCGTGGTCCTTCTTGCTGTGGTCCAGGCCACGTTTCTTAAGGCCAAAATAAACACTTAACAGCAGGGTGCAGAAACAGTCCCTGCTTTTTCCCCCCCACCTCAGCATTCAGGCAGGAAGAACCCAGGGCTGTGGACCTGCAAAATGTACCCGTTGAGGTTTTTGCAATGGCAGAGCCTAAAGGAAGGGCTGAGAGCAGGACCTCAGCAGTTCTTGGCCATGGTCAAGCGGTGGTCACTGTGCATTTGACCACATCCCTGCTGCACCACACATGGCACATCTGTCCTCCTGCTGCCAGCAACGCTGGTCCCTGCCTGTCACTCACACTCACAGCTGGTGCCCCTTGCACAAAATTTCCTTTCCCCCTTTGAGGAGCAAACGGGGAAGGACTTTGGGGAATTCTTAGGGTGTTACCAGTTGTAACCAATGGCCTTACGGTGCCCAACCTGTTTTCCTTTGATAAAGATGCTTTTCCAAGGTCTTTTCTTGCAATGGTTCTCCTACTCTTCCTTTCTAATTAGTTATAGGTATACCTCACTTTGGAATAATCTCAAAATGCTTTTTCCACACAAATTTGCATGAACCCAATAGAAAAACGATCTTGCCCCTATCTGTAACAACTTGCCCTCCAGGGCAGGTATTTCCAGAATAAAAAACTAAACTTTCTAGATCCTAACCAGGAGGTTTGCCTTCCAAACTCTATTCCCTGCTTTGTACCTTCCCACGCACCAGATGTTCCACTGCTGAGGAGAACCTGAACTGAGAATCACCCTTATCCATCCCAGACCAGATGTTTCCTCTATACCCCTCTGCAGCAAGTCAGACCAGCATCGCACGCGTAACCCCCTTTTGACCATCTAATGGACGAGTTCTTTGTCAGGAGTCACTGAATTCTGTCCTCTGCAGTTCACACGGTGCAGTCAGGATATGAATCTCAGTTCTTTAAGCAATCTGGACTTTTCCTTAGGAAATAAATGATGCCCTGAAGCAAAATAAACGAACCCTCACAATTGGAGTTTCATAGGGGCTGATCAGATAATTGATTGTTGGTCCAATAAAAAGGAACTGATGAAGAGTTTGTGGACTCATACATCATTTTTGTGCTGGGACTGATATATTTTGTAAAAAATAGGGAGAAAAATTGGTAGATTACTGTGAGGCTGATCTGTTCTGGTTTTTACTTGGTTTTGTTCTTGCTCTCCTAGGTGGGGCTGAGTACTGCAATACGGAAAGCAAAAAGAATGATGAAGAATTCCAAGGATCTGGTAAGAAATCACTGGCATTAGGGTGTTTTACACTGTACCTGCATTTTATCAGGAGTGAGTCCTCGTTTATTTTGCCTAATTGTAAACCCACCTCATCATCATTGAATTGAATGCTGACTTACTCCTATAAGATCTGCTCTGTCAGGTGATGCTGGGAAGAAGGAGAGGGAGATAATAGGAGAGGAAATATGAGAGTGTGGGGAGAGCAGAAAAAGCCTCATGAAAAATGCACCAGACTGCTTGTAGAGTAGCGATAACCATCTGTATCCATCCCAGACACAAATTTGTGCCTGAAATTCAGGCAGCAGCTGAGGATATAATCCGTGAGCTCCACAGTACAGCTCCATGTGGAGACACTTGCTTGCACTAGCCCAACTCACCTTTCGGGCAGCCAACCTTAAAACAAAGTACAAGCAGGTTTAGATTTTATTTAGATTGTTTTATGAGAAGAGGGAATTTCCCTCTCAGCTTTGCCCTGTATTTTTCCATCCAGAGAAGCTTCCTTCCTGCCTTCCAACTTCTTGCAGCGTTTATTATTGCTCCTCCTTGTTTCATGCTTCTCCCTTGTCCTTTGTCATCCCTGCCTTGCCCTTGTAGCCATGTGTAAGTGGGAGCCACTTGAACTGAGCCACTGCCTCGGAGCACGGTCATTCCACTTGGGGGTTGTCTGAAACTCAAGCAATGGTCTGAATGCAAGTTCTGTGTATTTTTTCCTTTATTTTTGAGAGGTTGCTTTAGCCTCTAGACTTGAAAACTGGTATCTGAAATCTTTCCACCTCCTCCAGTTGTAAGATTTATGGAGGATGTCTAAAGGGTAGCAGAGAAGGGGAGGGTAGCTTTTATTCTGCTGGGTTCACTTGTATGAGTCAGCTCAGCCATTGAGTTTGCTCCAGTTGTCTTCAGGCACTTAATGCAGAGCTAATGTTTTTTGCTCTTTGGGAAGAAATTATTGATACTGCTTCTTCCTGAATCCTCACTGTGATGCTAGTCACAAAAGTGAAAATTGAGGTGCCTAATTAGCCTTTGGGCAATTGCCAAATTGCCAAGCCAGGGAAATAAACAATGCACTGGAGAGATAGCTTTCAGCTCCCGCAGAACAGCAACCAGCAGGATCTTATGCATTTTCCTTCCTCTTCAGGGTTGTGCTACTGATGGCCTGAGATTTCCGCTCAAATTACATGAAATTTCTAATCCTCTTTCCTGGGGTGCAAGTCCCCATGTTAACACCTGCAGCGAGATGCTCTGAGTTCAAGGAGGTCCTCTCCGTTAGCCTGAGCCCGGGCGCAGGTGCAGGGATGAAGAGATGTTGGTGCTGCCTCCCAGAACACAGGGCTCTTTTCATTCGTGATTCTACCCTTGGCACATCAAGCTGTGTCACTCACGTGCCCACCCCATCTGGTCTCTGCGGGCCCTGCGTGCCACATCCTTTCAGTCTCTCCTTGGTAGGGTGGCACAGTTGGTATCACTGGGGTCTCCTCCCAGCTTGCCTCTACTCTCCTGTATCCTCAAAGCTGCTCAATGCCCTGGTGCACCTCTGTCTCCCTTGCTCTGTATCGAGATGTCCTTGGTCAGTTTCTGCTCCTACTTGCCTATTTAGGAGCAGGAGGGACGAACAGACTGTACCTCAGCTAGAAGTACCAAGGCCATGGTTGTAGTTGGGTTTCTCCAGTCAGTGGATTTCCAAACCCACAATATATATGGTCAGTTTGAATTCAAACAAGTATCATGTAGTTGGTTGGCCCTCTCCTGCAGTTATTGCTAGCGTGTCCCTTTAATGACCCTTGTTGAAAGTTATTTTAAAACTAGGAAATTAAAAATAACAAAGTTTCTAGAAGAATTATGGTTTCTCGCAACTTGCTCTTCAGCTGGGTTGTAGTTAATTTAATTTCAAATCCAGAAAAACAGCGTAGTAAGAAACACAAGAAGAGATCTCCAGCAGTGAACACATTGTGTATCTCGCCCACACAAGCGCCATATCCTGGAGTGGCAGCATGTGATGAAATGGTAAGAAAATCACTTGCACAAAACTGAACGCTGCCAAATCATGGTTCACCTGCTCAGGTACATATACAAGCAAGGGCCAAAGCAGCTGAGGTGCTCTCACTGCTCAGGGAGAGGGTTGCCTGGCTGAAAGTGTGGGTGAGGATCCAAAAATGCCCTGTCTGTGGCAGGACATCTCTGCATCTACACAGGTCTAGAGAGAAAAGCATTCGCCTGTGCTCTTTTATGCTCTGGCTCATGCTGGACAGAAATGTCGAATTATAGCTGCTTATTCTTCTTATATCTGCTATTTTGGTTGCTTTTGCTGTGTTGCATAGAATCATAGAATTGTCTAGGTTGAAAAGGACCTTTCAGATCATCGAGTCCAACCATCAACCTCACTCTGATAAAAGCCATCACTAAACCATGGCTCTAAGCACTAGGTCAGACCACCTTTTAAATCCCTCCAGGGATGGTGCCCCAACCCCTGCCCTGGGCAGCCCAGTCCAATGGGCAAGAACCCTTTCTGTGGAAACATTTTCCCTAATCTCCAATCTGAACCTCCCCTGGTGCAACTTGAGGCCATTTCCTCTTGTCCCATTGCCTGGGACTTGGGAGAAGAGACCGACCTGAAAGCCTTCTGAAGAGGTTCTTGCAAGTTAGCTTGCAAGTCCCCATCTTTGCTTGGCAGCTGCGTGTGACTGCGTAAAAGCAAGACATGATTATGGCTGTTGCTAATGAGGAAGAGAGGTCTGTCTGGCTTCCAGGGGGGTTGTATTTACTGGGCATTTCTTAGGATCATTGTGGATATGGGAAAAAGAAAAGGCATTTTCCAGATGTAGGGATGCAACGGAAGTGGCTACAACCCAAAAAAAAATCTAATAAACGTCTCCATTCATTAAAAGTAGTGAGCCATCTGTGAGCGACTGGCTTAAACCAAACACCAACAAGCATTATGGGCTCATTATTATTCTTTTTTGTAAAGCCAATTAAAATAATTACAGAAACGTCATTAGAGGATGTTAACATGCAATGAATAAAATACTGGTGTTATCAATCACTGTGAGCACCTCGAGTGCTAACTTTTCTCATGGGTGGAAAAGATACTAAGAGGCATCTTTGAGCAGCAGCAGTAAAATAATGAGAATTAGAGTCATGACTGTAGCATTTAATGAGAGCAAGCACCACATGTGCAATCCTGTCGTGACTACATGGTGCCTGCAGCTCACAGCTCAGTGGCAGGAAAAGTGAGAAGCCACAGAGGGAAACAAAAAGGTAGGGGGCATAAACCAGTCTCCTGCCCACCCAGCTCGTGGGTTGCAGGGGCAAGTAACCCATCTCCTCCTAAAACCACATACTGCCCTTGTAGCCTGGCTCTGCTGGGAAGGGCCCTGTGGTACCTGCTCTCACCTGTGCTCTCCCACTCTCTTGCTTACACATACATATGCAAAAATTATCCCCTTTTTTAACCCTGTGATCCTTGCTGACTTTTGAGTAGCCCAAGACACCCTCAAAGAGCAGATGAGCTGCTCTCCTCCACATCCCCAACCAAAGCTGAAGCATTACACCTGGACACCACTGTCCCATGTGCTGTGGGGACGCGGAGGCTGGGTAGCCAGAGGCTTCCAGGGAGGTGATTCTACCTCTGTACTCTGTGCTTGTGAGACCCCACCTGGAGCACTGTGTCCAGCTTTGGAGTCCTCAACACAGGAAGGACATGGACCTGTTGGAATGGGTCCAGCAGAGGGCCACAAAGATGCTCAGAGGGATGGAGCACCTCTCCTGTAAAGACAGGATAAGAGAGTTGGGGCTGTTCAACCTCGAGAAGAGAAGGCTAAGGGAGACCTTAGAGCAGCCTTCCAGTAACTGAAGGGGCTACAGGAGAGATGAGGAGGGATTCTTGATCAGGGAGTAGAGTGATAGGATGAGGGGTAACAGTTTTAAATTGGAAGAGAGGAAATTCAGATTAGATATTAGGAAGGAATTCTTTGCTGTGAGGGTGGTGAGACACTGGAAGAGGTTGCCCAGAGAAGCTGTGGCTGCCCCATCCCTGGAGGGGTTCAAAGCCAGGCTGGATGGGGCTTGGAGCAACCTGGTCTGGTGGGAGGTGTCCCTGCCCAGGGCAGGGGGATTGGAACTCTATGATCTTTAAGGTCCCTTCCAACCCAAACCATTCTATGCTTCTGTGCTCTGGGATGCTGCTGCAGCTGGTCCTCAAAGCCCGACTCGACATGACCCATACCACTTCCAGGGTGCCATCGTGCCAACTGTTCCCCCCAAAATTAGGCTGTCTCTTGGGCTGCAGGCTGGTCTGCCTTTGAAACTAATAGAGATCCAGCCAGCAACAATTTTCCAATTGCAAGCTTAGATAAAAAGAAAAAAAAGGGCAGGAAACTGTAAGTAGACTTTAAATGCAGCCTGTGAGCAGAATGAAAGGAGATTTCATTTATTTTTTTCATTTATTGCAAGTCCCATAGTTCATCTTCCTGGTGCAATTTCGGCTCTGGATGCCTTAACTTCAAAGGCTTTGCACGCTGTGACTGTCGGCTGAAGCCGACAGCTCAAACAGAGCCACTGCAAATCTTAGCTGGATGGAAAGCTTTAAGAGCCTCTAGCGCTTTTGCAGGCAGCACTGGGATTAGTCCTACGTGGAGGAGGTGGGGGAAGTGGTTTCTTTCCTCTTTCCAGGAAGGCACACGTAGGTTTGCAAAGCTCTCTTGAGAAAAGCTGGCATCCTGCTTGCACACCTCTGGCGCTCTCTGCCTACCTGGCCACGCAGGCATGAGAGCGTGTATGAGCGCAGGCAGAGAGCAAAGAGGAGGTCTGTGTCCCTGCCGTGCTGCAGGACAGAGCCCCACAGCAGCCAGGCCAGCAGAGAGCTTAAATTTAGAGGTGCAGAGGGATGGGGAAGAGCACAGGGCAGCTGGAGCCAGAGGAGCGGGACCAGGTTGGTCTTTCGGCTCAAGGAAAAGCCCCACCACCTGGCTGCTTTTGACCATTTCTATCCACTTCTTCTCTGGTTGTATTCTGGTTTCTCCTTTGACTCCACTGACACCCCTTCCACCTCATAGCTCCCTCCGAGATGGCGTGACTCCAGCCTTGTCATTTGAGCGAGTTGGACAGAGTTGAAGAGAGTTAATTGGCGGGGTTTTTGTAGGTGTCTCATCTCTTGCTTCCCCTACTTTCCTCCTTTTCTTCCTCTCCTTGGATTTCTCTGTTGCATCCTTCAGAAAGTGCACTGTTACCTCCACTGCAGGTCTCCCCCACAAGGTACCACGCTTTTTCATCTCCACCTTGCTGCTTGGTCACTTCAGCCACCAGTGCACATGTTGGCTACCGTCTTTGTACTTGGAGCTCTATCCTCTCTTCACCACATCAGCCCTCCTCTCCATGGTGAGATCTGTGGTTGACCTCCTGCTCTGGGCAGTGGGAGACCCTCATCTCCATCACCCCTTGATAGCTGTCCAAGCAAGCTCCTTCCTGCCTTCCCTGGAAGCTCAACTAGGTTGGCCCATGGCTATGGTCTACTAACGTTGAAAGAGTTTATCCGGCAGCAACGGTCTTTTACATCTTACAGGTCTGGCCAAGATAAAATCTAGTTATGAGATTTCCAGGTAAAAAACTAATTAAAAAAAACAAGGGCATTTCTATGCACATGCTGGATCCTCCCATTTCTCCTTTCTTTGGGGATGTTCCTGACCTTTAGCTTATCCACCTCTCCCTGAGCGTGCAGAAACAAGCCTCATGGCCCACAATTTATTGTTTTCACTAGTTTCACACTAAGGTGCCAGATGCCATCGTGTTTATCAAATAGGAGAGCAGTAATTTTTACAAAGAATGAAAAAAGTAACTTGGGTACGTGAGAAAAGACAGTTTCACAGGAATGTCTTCCTTCCTTTCTAATTTTACAGCTCTTTGAAAGCAAGAATAGTTGGTTTGTAAAATGTTCAGTCAAAATTCTTAAGTTGACTGGTGTGTCAGGTCTGTATCCTCTGGCATTCAGCGTCTTCAATGGAGTTTTCAGATTTTTTGTTAGGCAGAAAATACATGACTTAGGTCCAGACATGACTGACACTGAATATCCCAAGCCACGCCAATTCTATGAACTAATGTACCTGTCTTCTTTCATTTTCTTCCTCTCCAGATCTTCACGGGGTTCTCAAGTGTATGTGCATTTCCTGTTCTGGCTAACCTGTGTGAGAAGATTAAATAGTATGTATAAAGTTTTCAGTCCTTAACCAGAAACAGAATATGGTATATTTGTTTCTTTCAAAAGACATCCTCAGTTAACTAAGCTTCCTATACTCTACTTCTCTTGGTTTCCTTCATAAAACTACTGTCCAGGTAGCATAGAGGGACATTGCACAGAGTTCAGTTAAGCAAGGTTTCTCAGAAGGATCTCGGTGCTTGTTTAATATTTAAAATATTTGCATAATTTTAGCAGGTCCCAAAGGTCAAATATAGGACACACTCAAAGATATGACACCTCCAAGAGGGAGCTAATGTTCTCCTGAGATTTCCTGAGCTCAAGAGACTTCTCCATTTCATTATTTCACCCGGTTGTTGTGCCCATGGCTCAGTGCAGGAAGGCCACCAGCACCTGTATAACTCTGTGAGGAGCATGAATTGAGTGGCAGTTGCAAAGTGTAGGGGAATGTCAAGATATTTAAGAAAGCTGGGAAGATAGTGGACAGGAGAAACAATTCATGGCAGTGCTGGCTTTCTGAGAAAGGCTGAGGACACCAGCTGGGCTATTACTCCTAAAGTGTATTTGCCAACGTACTCCAAGGAGTTGGAGTCAAGTAAATCAGTATTATTCACCTGGCAAAACTAACTTGCTCTCCTATTTCTGCTCATTTAATTGAAACTGCAAATATCAGGAGTTTATTGGGAATGGATTGATTAACATGAAACATCTCTTTATTGCCTTTGAAATGAAAGGCAGGACAAACAATTTTGAGTTTGAGCCCCACGGGTTCAGGCAGTGGAAGCAGGAATCAAATTCAGGAAAGTTCAGGAGGGCCAACGGGATCCTGGGCTGCGTAGGAAAGAGTGTGGCCAGTAGGTCGAGGGAGGTCTCTGCTCTGCACTGGTGAGGCCACAACTGGAATCCTGCGTCCAGTTCTGGGCTCCACAGTTCAAGAGAGACAGGGAACTGCTGGAGAGAGTCCAGCGTAGGGCAACCAAGATAATTAAGGGATTGGAGCATCTCCCTTAGGAGAAAAGGCTCAAGGAGCTGGGACTCTTTAGCCTGGACAAGTGAAGGCTGAGGGGAGACCTTATTTATGTATCTAAAGGGTGGGTTGAAGGAGGATGGAGCCGGACTCTTTTCAGGGGTTCCCAGTGACAGGACGAGGGGCAACGGGCACAAGCTGCAACATGGGAAGTTCCACTCCAAT